>CADWAE010000096.1:0-600000 GCA_902982915.1 Phalloptychus januarius
ACTTTTCGGTCTCTTTCAAAATTACATTAATGAACGTGACGTTACGTCTTGTTCCAGTGTTCAGGGCTCACCTAGCATAGCTTGTGGGGCTCAATGGATTCAAAATGAACCAAGGCTGTCCCTCCGTCCATTACCAACAAATGGAAAATTTTGCCAAACGTACCAACTAAACTTGAAAAAGATGTGCGAAAACCATCTGTTTGCTGATTTCATTTTCCAAGAAAATAAAAGTGTAACCGGGCTGCACAGTGGCACAGTTGGTAGAGCTGTTGCCTTGCAGCAAGAAGGTCCTGGGTTCAATTCCCGGCCCGGGGTCTTTCTGCATGGAGTTTGCATGTTCTCCCTGTGCATACGTAGGTTATCTCCGGGTACTCCGGCTTCCTCCCACAGTCCAAAAACATGACTGTCAGGTTAATTCTCCCTAGATGTGTGTGCATGTTTGTTTGTAATGTCTGTCTGTCTCTGTGTTGCCCTGCGACAGACTGGCGCCCTGTCCAGGGTGACCCTGCCTCTCGCCCAGAATGTTAGCTGGGGCTAGGCACCAGCACCTCCTGACCCCACTAAGGGACAATGGTGTATAGAAAATGGTTGGATGGATAAAAGTGTAACCCAGCTTAGAGCGAATCAAGCATGATTTTAGGCTTAAGAAACACCAACTATTGTAATTATGTTTTATCAAACAATTTATGAGCTCTTAGTTACTTAATACTATAAGAAATTCATTCAATATAAAATTGCATTGCTTTTCTACCTTTGTTCGCAGCAGAAGCCATTAAATATGCCAGTGCAGAAAATTCATTTGAGAAATTAATGTTTTTATGGCCGCAAGTGATGTTGTTTACACTGTTTCTTATAGGATGTGTTTAATCTTTTTTTTTTTCTTTCTTTTGAGTTTTTATTAATTTTCTGTCTTTCGGCGGGGTAACAAACCATGGAAATAAACCTTGGCTGAAATTGAGTGCATTTCCAATTGTATCATTCAAAATGTCCATTAATGCACAACGTCCCTCTGCAGCAAATGAAATAAGTGAAGTTAAATGAAGGTTGCTTAAATCGCAAAGTTGATACTCCCTCATTTTAATCCTGACTTGCTCTGCGAGAGACTATTTGTTTGCGCGCAAGAGAAATGCTCTGGAAACCACACACACAATTCGAACCAGACGTCTTGGGTTACAGATACACACACACTTCTGAGTTTGTCAGACAGTGCAGCTCCTACTGCAGCTTAAACAGCTGGAGAGAAAAGTTCTGACATTAAAAAGCATCCATGAAGAACGGCTTCAATAAAACATATCAAACCAGATAGCATGCTAACGCTAGCTTAGCCTTTCTGCCAACTGTTCTGCTTGAAAACATCCGACAGCAGGAGAGGAGAGTCTGTGACTCTTTCTGTCCAGTAAAATGTATCGTTAGAAACAAACGTGTTGGTACTTTCGGTGTTTTTCCTGAAAACTTGTGCAGCTGCAGCCTATTGAGGCTGTTGCGTGTCACACACTTCAACATCCTCAATATCATTGGTGAGCAAGCGCACTACAGCTCATGCGTCGTCCAGTGTGCGTGTCAATGTTACCATCCGTTGCAAAAAACCAGTTAGCGCTTGATCGCTTTTACACTTACCAGGAGTAATAATTAAGAGGAGCAGCTAAAAACAGCCACATAGTATCATTTTAGAACACGATGAAGTAACTATGTTACCCTCAATTGTCATAAAAATGCGAACAGGACTTGAAGTAAAAAAAATTACTTTGCAATTTACAGCCTTGAAATTGGGCCTCTGTCTCTTTAAGAAGCTCCTGCTCGAGCTGAAACTCCGCCTTCAGGAAGTCGTCGCGACATGACCTCTCTGATGACCCTTTCATGACGGTTTAACTGGCGTAGAGACTTGGCTCGTAAAATGAGCTCGGCACGCGCAGTTCCACCAGCTGTTTTGCTAATTGCTTCCGGCTAGTCTGAAGGAGCTGAGAAGTCGTGAGGGAAGAGTGCTCTGAAAGGTGGAGGCTTGGAAACTTCAGCTCCAGGTACGTTTTTGATGAGAGAACGTAAAGAAGGTAAAGCTCAAAGAAGTAGATTTGATATAATATTGGCCCTTTAAATAATTCGGCGTGTTGTTTTTTTTTCTTTCAACACAAACCGCAACAAGTAACTATTTTTTTGTCCAGCATCTCTTACTGTACGTCACTCACCTTTTTCTACCATCTGATGAAAAACAAATTCTCTCTCTTCTCTCTTTCCAGTCGTGTTTTTATGGCGGGTTTGAAATTCAACCGAGCTACGATTATCATGCACGGTGGTTCACGATGATCAAACACTCAGCGCGATGTTAAATTAATGATTCGACATCGGAGCTGGAGGAAGAGTGATCAAACAGGCAAAAAAACAAACAAAAAACCCCCCAAACCTTTCAGTGTTGCCAAATATCGATGCGCTGAAGGACACTTTGCACTACAGAGATGCTTTGTAGGTCTGCGGCGGCGTCATCTTAAAGTTTCAGATAAATGTAAAAAAAATTAAATAAAAAAAATACCGGTAATGGAAATGCAAGAATTTCTCACACTGGAGGAGGCTTCTGCCTTGAGATTAAAAGTCGTAGCAGTGGGCTAAGTTTATTTCTGTAGGCGTGAAGGGACAGATGTGATATGCGGTGTTGTTTTGCTACTAACACCCCTGCGGCTCTAGAGTAGTCCTTAGCACAGTTACCCTTTTTTTTTTTCTTTCTTCCCGGTGTGTTCAGTTTCTTTATTTCATCGACTCTGATGCTGCTGCCTCAAAAGATGCCTGCAAAGAAAAGAAGTGCCTCTCCCCTACAGACACATGAAAAAAAATACCTGGATTTGGACACTGATGGACTGAAGCTATCTCAGACAGGAGAGTATGTTCTGTTCTCTCTTTAAAAAAAAAAAAAAAAAAATTGCCTCGGTGTTACATTCCTATCCATTCCATTCTGTTGACTGGGTCCACACACACGCATGCACACCCCTGCAAGAATTTGTGCATCATCAGAGTTTGAAACCTGAAACGTTCTTGTTGCCAAAGTGAAGATGCCTAATTGAACAAATTATCGATGGTTTAAGTTTCGAAAAGCATCACTTTTATTTTCCTAAAGTGGAAACCCTGGACCTGGGTGAAGCTGCAAAACAAATGCGATGAAAGCGACTAGCAAAAACTCATAAACCTTAATAGATTGTTCTCGCGCAGATAAAAGCAAATGGGCTATCATCACAGAACGGGATGCCACATTACTGTAACCGCACGCTCTTTTTCTCTCGCTGTGTTCTCGAAATGGCATAAAGCAAACAACTTTCAGACTGCACTTAATCTTGCCGTGGATGTTCACTTTACACAGATTACATTTTTACCATTTGTTCCTTTATCCCCGTTCTCTCCTGTGTAGCTATAGAAGCCAAAGAGAATCTAGAAGTTTGACGTAGTGCCTTTCAGTTGTCAGTACAAACTCCCGTTCATCCATCACAAGTCAACGGTTGGTTGAATATATAGATCAACCAGCATATGGGATGTACTTGAACGCACCGTAAAAGCCCAGCTTTTGGGATTGGACTGGTTCGATGATATGGATGTGGACGTTAGCTTATTTTTTTCCCAGTGTCAGTAATGTTTACATTCAGCTTCATCAGTTGCTAATGCAACCAAACCTCGCAGCCAGAAACAACCAATCAGAGCCAGGAGGAGGGACTTAGCGCCCCTTTGCTCCCTGCTACCACAGCCAGTCCACCACAAGGTATTCGCCAATAAACTAGAATACGCATTTCAATGAGGCTCATTTGTCAGATTAAAAGTCCCGTTTGAAAATTTACAACCCTAAAGTAGGTATTAAAGACACGTTTCATCAAGGCTATAATTCTGTATTCAGTTTTTTTCTTCTTTACTGCTCTGATGTAATATTATAATTTTAAATGGCAAGTTTTTATTAACTGTTAGTGGAAAACCATCGTAATTAAAAGAAACAAAAGCTTTAAAAACCTCCATCCGTGTGTAATTAATGCGTCCAACGTGCTTCACTTGGTGACGAAGCTCCCAAAAGCAAATTGACTTTTCAGTATTTTAATTTATTGAGTGGGTCTGTTGTTCCACACAGAAACGTAACGCAGTTATGAAACAACTCCGTTTGACGCGCGTGTTCAAAACCGACGGGGCCGCACCGGATGTATTCAGCACAGGGGTGCGTGCGTGCGCCGTTACGCCTCCGCTGTTGTGCGGTGAAGAGCGTCCTGACATTTTCCTGCCTCTCTTCACAGTGATTCACTCCAGCAGATGAAGAACCAAAGCAAAAATCAATATATCTCCAGTGTTGCCCTTTACATGCTAAGAACATAAATACAGTTTTATTAACTGGAACTCTCCTCGACAGTGTGTGTGATAAACCGGCGCTTAGCCGAGGAAGTGGAGCGAAAGGGAAAATGACCAGGATCCAATTACAGCTTATGGAGATAAGAGCGCCATATGTAATAACTTCAGCTGTTGGAATAATCAATATTTGTCTGCAAATTTTAGTTTTTACAGTCAAAACTGTGTTTCGACATGAATTTGAGTCTAATTAATGACGGCTCATTGGTGTCAGCGGCGAAGATGATCGAAGGCGTATCGAAGAATTGGGAGAGCCGCATTTTTAACAACAGGAAGGAGAGGGTAAAAAGTGCAAGGGAGCAGAAAGGAAAGAGACAAGGACAGAGAGGGGATGAAAAGCAAAGAGAGCCTTTCTGCATCACAATGTCCTCACAATCTTTTTTTTTTTTTTTGGTGAAACCTCCAGAGAATAAAAATACTCCTTTAGAAAACCAAATCTCCACGGTGGAAAAAAAAATCATTGAACTTTGCAGTATCTAGGAACGGAGCTGTTTTCGCACTTCATCTGTTTCTGTAAAAGCGCTTGCTTTGTTGATATCAGAGCCACATATAAAAAAGAAATAGTAAAAAAAACATGTTTTTTCAGCCAGTTTATTTCAATGCTATCCATACTTGAAACAGAATGTATTGAAATAAAGAGGTATTTTGTTGAATAGCCTTTAGCAAACATAAATGTGCACATAATATATAGTATCTTGCAAACGGTCTCACATTTTTATATTTTTGATATTTTACAATTTATAAAATAGTTTTGCAAAACTGCACGGAGCGCAAGATTTTCAAAATGGTTGGTTATTAAAATAAGTTTGACACACAAATCTGACACAACCTGCATTCATCTAGATTATGTCAAATTGACTTTTTTTTGTTATGTTATGAAGTTATTCCCTCATGAAAAACACAGCTGAATTGTTGCTTTGATTATTTTTATGGATGTTTGGGAAATTCTTTAATCTCTCATGGTAACCATTCAGCATATTATACGAATTACGTCTCAGTGAAGATCTGGTAAGAATTTGAAAGGGTTAATAGAGGGGCGATGTTGTGACGACTTCCTGGAGGCGGAGTTTCAGAATGAACAGGAGCTTCTTAAAGAGACAGAGACCCGATTTCAAAGCGTTAAATTATAAAATCCAAATTCTTTTAAGTTATATTGTATACAACGTTTTTGTAACTAAAGTTAACATAGTTTCTTGATTATGCTACAGAGTGGCACTATGTTTGAAAAACACAATGCTGTCCCTTTAAGATTTGTCCATTTTTAGCCACTTACTTGACTGTTTCACATACTTTTTATACTCAATGTTCAATCTGAAGAAACGAGGTTCTTGGACAGCTGTTTTGTAATTTGAACAAATTGCTACAACCGAACCTTCCTTCAGTTCTTTTCTTCGTGGTAGCCCAGGCGAGAACTTGTGATGACTTTCTGTTGCGGACGCCCAGAGGTGACAGGAGAATATAGAAAATCAGGATCTGGAGAGGTAATACAATGAGGTGGGTTAAGTAAAAACGTGGCCAAGGCGAGAAAGTAAATTACAACGCTCTGTCACGAAATAAAAAACTGGGATGGATTGGAAACCACAAATAGGCTCCATTCTGACTGGGGTGGCGGGTTTCTTTATCGTCGATGCTGTCTTATCGTGTCTGAACCAATTTTCTGGATATTCTGATGGGAGGACAGAGTGACGACGATCGCTGTTCAAACGTTTCTTTTCGAATGCAGAGCGTAGCTTTGCTGTACGCCAACTGCCTAATGCTGTCAGAATCTCCAGCCATCCCCACCTCTTGATTTCCACTGACCCAGCATAATTGCAAATGGATTGTTTTGCGGGGAGTCAGGAGGAGGAGGAGAAATGCGACAGGGGTTTAGGTGAGGTGATAACAACAGGGGGGCTTCAGCAGCAGTGACTCGCATATGAAAGTGAGGCAGATTTTCTTGCCGTTTCTCTACTGAGGCGTTGAATACAAAGATAACACCACCCGGGTTTTGTCTTATGGAGGAACAAGAATGTGTTTCTTTGCATATAATTGACACCCTCATCTGGTAAAATGGTATCACGCACAAAAAGTTAGATCCAAACATTATTTCCAAATTTCTAAATGTCGGCATAACGAGAGAAAGAATTTCCATAAACTTAAGTTTACTATGTGTGTTGAAAATTCGGGGAAGACCAGGTGATAATGTCGTAGCTTTCTAAGCCTCACGTTATAGTTAACTGGAGGCACATGTGAACACGTTTTAACACGTTCAGCGCCTGAGACGTTTTTTGTGAGTAAATCAATAGACATCATGGATTATACATATATATCCAGAAGAGAATGAAGGACTCTGGTTTATCCTATGATATGGGATTTATGGAGAGCAGATGTTAAAGTCTTGGTGAAAATAAAAGTTGCCTCTACTTGCTGACTCTCTTGGCCGGAGCATGTGGATTTTGATAAGTCTGCGTCCCAGATTTTCTAACTTTCCACAGAAGGACCTCAGTGTCTCATTGGGAAGCCTGCAGCCTTTTGTTAAAATGCTGTAGCTTGGCATTTAACATCAGGAGGGTTTTTTTTTTACAGCAAAGGGTGACTACTGCTCTGATTACTAATGGTCATGACTGCTGCCATTCCGACTGCAGCTGCTAAAAATATGATGTATGTTCAGCATTCAGCTGATGTTTTCTCTCATCTGCGTGGCTGCCCTTGGGATGCTGAATTACCGGCGGTGAACATTTACACCTGTTCATGATTGATTCCCCCCGCGGGGCTATTCACTCAATAAAATGTAAATGTGCAACTTGAGTGATATTTCACATAAACTCTCACATGTTTGACGAGAGACCAAAAATTTGATGGAGAGGAGTTTGGCTAAGTTGGTCAATTCTTTATGTTTGCAGGCCCAAAAACTAGTAAGCTAGTATTTTGTCCCTGATACTTACCGTAGCGTTTTAAGAACAGGGGTTTGTCAACACACCGATTCTTAAGCGGAGTTATACGCGGGGTGCTTGGGAATTCTGTTTAAACAACACACTACATCCCAGCCAGCATACCTAGGTGGGCCCCATATGGGGAAAAGGAGGGCAGACAATATGGGTCCCACATGGGTTTGTCCGCGGTTTCCAAGATCGTAGCATTTGGAGACATTTCCTGTAGTCCGATGTAATTGAAATTGAAAGTGTTCTGCTTTAATGGCCAGGGGAAAAAATGGAAGTTTGTATGGAACGACACAATCTGAGAGTGTTTTGCTGTTGAAAGACTAGCGCTCTTGACAAAAAAATAAAAAATGTCTTCATAAGGAATGAATATTATGTGTAAGAGCTCTATGCCAGAACTGAACATAGATCTAACGTGCTACATGTCCGAGAAAGTCCTTGCATTTCCATTTCCTTGTTCAGACCATTTTTCTGCTGTTCTGCACCGTCTCCGTTTCCTCTCGACGCCTCTGAGCTCTTTGGTAAACCCGTCGCTCGCTGCTGTAATGCGCTTGCATGCAAATTAGTTCTCTGAAAGCCACAGGAGTTTCCTACCCAACTCTGTTACCGCAATGAATTATACACCACAGAGGTGGATATAGTTTATTATCACATGAATATGCAAATTTGGGTTCCAGGGAGGGTGTTGTTTTTTAGGACAGATGCAAGGCAGGTGCAGCAATTCCTCCCTCCTCCCCTGCCATCTTATATTTCTGTTTTTTTTTTTCTGGACGTTGAGTTGTGATAAATAACATAAACAAACGGTAAAGTTTGGAAAACTTTATATAGCAAGTATACAAATGAGGAAAAAAGTGATTTTTGAGCTTGCGTTTAATCATTTCAGCAGCGTGGGATTTTAATTTGAGAACACCGATTCATTTAAGTGAAAACTTTTTTTTTCTTTTGCACAAAAAAATCTGGTTTTTGCTTCTGTTTCCAGCTTGTTTGGGAAAGGACGTTTCCTCAGCTGCTGCCCTGCATCAACACTGTGAAACAAGGCCAAAGCCATTACACCAGAGGTCAGTGGAAGTCATGTTTTGGTGTGTTTGAAAGGTGGTTTTTTTTTTTTTTTTTCAATTTTTTTACTGTAGTGTATGGGAGGAGCAGGAGGTTGGGGACGACAAGGCGTACGACAAAATGAACATGATAGGAAACGGACATAAGAACGGAAACAGAAAAGCACAATGGAAACGGAGAATCGATGCTTGAAAAGCAACTCAAGTGCCCAGATTTTTATTTGTGAACACGCACATTTGCTCGGTCCCTCCGGCGTGTTGCCACGTTTCTCTTCATTGTTTACGGGCCAAAATGACTGATTTTGCAACACCTTTTTCAGCCAATAGTTGCAAATTTTTTTTCCAAGCTGTATTTTTGCCATGACGATGTCTTGCAAAAAAAAAAATTGAAATTGCTGCACACAACCATCCCAAAAATAACAGGATTTTAACATTGATCATACTTTACATTAGCAGTTCAGCTGTAATAGGTAGAATCAGTGCTGCTAAGTCATGCAGCACAAAAAAATGCTTTACCATATTTCAAATCGGTGAATGGCCCAGAATTAGATTGCTAGTTTAAGGGAACAAAAAAAAAAAAATCAAATCAATCACAGAAATAAAAAAAACCCCAGTCAGCTGGCTTTTAAAGGGAGGCAAAGCCACATCCATAAAAGACAGTATAACAAATGGATGTGACAAAAAGAACTGTAACTGTAAATATCCATCCATCTGTCCCGTAAACCAGATTTATCCGTGGAGGGTCGTAACCGGAGGCTGAGCCCCGCCGTGGACGAGCGCGCGAGCAGCCTACAGTAAATAGAGCCTGATTACAGAATGAGCGACATAAGCGACGTTTATCTGATGGATTGCTGCTTAGAAAACAGCAGAAAACCGAGGCAAAAAAAATCAAGTAAGAGGCAACGGTGGAAAGTCAGAAACCAGAAATCGAATCAAAACCCCAAACACAATGTTTCTACATCTTTCTTTTTTTTTTCTTCCTAAATTCCAGTTTTCAGACTCCCTCATTAAAATTTGCTTCAATGAATGAATGTTTTTCAGCAAATTGTTACTGACAGAGCCGTTTCTACAATTCCCAGAAGAAACATTTGAACCCAAACAGGTTAAATAGCTTATCTTTTTATGTCAATGTAAAAATGATTAAACAGTTTTTTTTCTTAAGTCTGTTTGTAGCATTAGAGCATAAAACAATTCTCTTTTCACTTCTTACACCGGCTGTCAGTGGTTTGGTTGCCACTGACAATTTTTTGGATTTGTTACTCTCAGATATCCAAAGAAATTGCTTTTCTCCTATCTTTTCCTTCTGTTCTTTTTCTGTAAGTAGATATGGGAATATGGCAAACAACAAACATCACATATCGAGCTCTGGCTGGAATGTTGATAAGGCATAAACAGAGTTTCCTCTGATGCAAACAAACTACGTTTCTGATAGTGATGTTCATTGTCTTACAAAAGTATTTACAGCTTCTAACTTTTTTAATTTTTCACATTTTTACAGTTAAATGTTACAACTGCCACTGCTTATTTATGTTTTTGAGTATTAATATTATGACTAATACAATTGTAATTCAGTGGAGGTATTAGAGGTTTCTGATGCAATGTGGGCGGCTGCCCAGGGCGGTTTTGCCTCTAGGGCGGCATGAGCTGCCACACTGATAAAGAGCTGTGCAGTTTAAATTTGTAGGCTGCTTCTTGATTTTTAGAGAAGGGTAAGACTTATTAAGGATTATTTAAAAAAATATTTCAGGAGTTCCTTGATGGTTGTGAAGTAACATTTGAATCCTGCTCAAAATGCAACTGCAGTACATGCAGTTTTCTAAATGTTTGGCGAAGGATGCGGTTTATTTTAATTGTGTTTATTTGTATGTTTATTTATTTGTTGTGTTTGCATTGTGCCCTTTTAACTGCGTGTTTATAACATTATTATCTGCATTTCTTTTCTTTTTTTATAAGAATGTGGTAAAATTTGATATACATTTGTATTAATTACTCTGATACGTTTTAAAAGGACATGGAGCAGAGGCCTCCACAGGAAACGCAGAATTCACAGCAAACCTGTGGAAGTCGTGTCCAAAAATCAATATTGAGCTTTTTGACCCACGTGCAAAAGTCAAGTCACCTTCAACATGCAGCTGGAGCTGCTAGGGAATACTTAGGTCAGTGTTCACCGGCCTGCAGGTTTTAGATGTTCCTCATTCGCATTTTTGCACATCAGCAAAAGCCTGTTCATGAACCGTCAACTGAAATCAGATTCACTTGACACTTCCTAGATGGTTTTTTTTTGTAAACAGGAAACATAGAGTCCGCTTTGTGTTGATTTGTCACGTTAAATCCACTGAACTTTGTGGTTGAAGGTGTCACCAGGACTTCTACAGGGTGCTGTAGCAGCTCAACGCGTACAAGGAAAAAGTCAAACAATGCGCTTCGTGCGACTTGTTCGACCCAAACTCGTGTGGGTGGACAAGCGTTCTCAGCAGAGGACTGAAGGAGATGAAGCACTTCCCTGCACACTCCTGGCAACTCGCAGAGCTGGCGGAGAACTGCGATGCTGACAAGTTTGTCAAGTGATTGAAAAAAAATAGCGTTGGCTGGAAGTCAAAGCTCTTAAAAATTCAGTATAAGCGCCGTACAGAGTTAGCAGAGGACGCCATGAGGCCCTCTCTTCCTAATCCGACGCTGACAGATTTTCGGAGTTCATTTCTGCCGCTAAATAAATGATCTGTATTCACGTCTCTTAGGTCGACTGTGACAGGGATCTGAAAGGAGGGCGGGCGGATTTAAAAAGTTTTTACTTTTTAAATCCGCCTCCAAAGTCTGAATGTTGGTTTTCTTGTTTCCGTTCACAAGCGACGCTTTGAAGCCTCTTCGCTCCGACCGTATTCTTAAATTATGCTAATTTTTTTTTGGCCCTTTTCCTGCTGCCTTCACGCTGATCGAAATGGAAAGACCGTTTGATGAAACTGTCCCGCGCGTTCGTTTCCCCCCTGAAAGGATCAGTCCCGATCATTTTCGGTGATCCCCCTCTCTCTGACGTTTGAGTGCTGGCCCTGAGAAATGTGGCTTCGGGTTTCAATCGGATCGCTGCGCGGTTTCATTTGTCGGTGTCACAGGCCATAGCGGATGAAGGATCACACGGTGCGGGAAACAACGAGGTGCTATGAATAAAATAAATACAGAAACAGTAACAGGTTATCATGCATTTTGTTTTTCTTATGGATTTCTTGTTTTTTGCTGCTTTTAAATAAGAACAAAATCAAAAGTTTCAGATCGTCAAATAAAGACAGAGTGGGTAAATACAAATAAATTATTTACTTATTTATTTTTAAGGAAAAATTGCTTCCGCCCTTATTTTCATCTAATAAGGTCAAAAAGAACTTCATATGACCTTCCTCTTGCCTAACATGCCAATAAAATACATCAAAGGGGCAGCATTGTGTAAATTAGATTTTTATGATATTACTACATGGAAAACATACTTGGAGAGAAGCTTTGATCCTCTCCTTTATGTCTGAGAAATCCTTTAATCTCCCGTGGCAACCATTCAGCTGTGTAAAACGCCTGGGCGAACCTAGCCCCGCCTCCCAGACGAAGCTCCTCCCTGGGGCTGCAGTTTTCAAGCTTCTGAGCTTCTGCCTCACAGAGCAGCCCTCCTCCAACTTCTCCACTCAGCTCCTTCAGACTAGCCAAGAACAATTAGCAAACACCTGATGGAACTGTGTATCAGCTGAACCCATTTTACAGGCTACTTTTCAGTAAAAACGTTGCTGAGCGATTGATAGGGGAGCCATATTGTGATGACTTCCTGAAGGGCGGAGGTTCAGAAAGAGTGGGAGTTTTTAAAGCAACAGAGGCACTTTAAATTACGAAGTAAAAATTTCTTAATAGTAAAACTTAAAAGTAAAAGTCATATTTGTTATATAAAGCAAATTTTTTAGCAACTTGTTTAACGACACAGTTACTCGATTGTGCTAGAAAATGGCTGGACAACATGTGATACTGCCCACTTTAAAATGGTTGCAAAAACAAAAAGTTTCAGGTAACTGTAAATCTAGAATCAGAAGCGTTTGAGATTTTTAACATATATCTCCAAAGAACTGTGCAGCGTGTTAAAATAAAACTTAAGACAAAAAAAATAAAAATAAAGGGCCATTCTTAAATGTTTTAAAGCTCCATCTCCTCCCCTGTCTCCCTATATCGCGCATCCCTTTTAATTAAGATAGAAATGAGTAAGGGTACGGCTTTCTCCATGCAAATGGGATTCTATTTGCATTGCAGCAAACCCAAATTTGCATTTATAGTGTTTCAGTGAGCTTGTTTGGTTGCGTGTGTTTAATCATCAGGGCTTTTTCTTGGAAAGAAGAGGCTCATTAAAGTCTTGTAAAGCCTTATATTGCTGTCAGCGTTAGTCAGCGCAAACTAGAAGAGAAAGCATCTCGAGGCCGAAAGTTTTTGCCGAGGCGGAGCGCACGCGGGCGCGCGCAGCTTTCCCCTCCTCGTTCTGACTGAAGAGGCTCCAGAATGAGTGAGATTTATGACAATAATTTGGCTGATACAACAGTGGACACAGAGAATGTAAATAACAGCTGGAATGATTAATTTACCCCCAAAAAAGTGACAACGCTGCGCCGGACGCAGGCGGCATGTCAAGTGGGGCAGTGAGTCTGCGGAGTCAGATTTCATTATCGGTGGAATTACTCTCCCCTCCGTTATTATGATAGTGATAAAGACCAGCGATAAGGTGGCTGAACTTCCACCGCTCCGCTGCACTGCTATGCTTTCCGATTTAATGTCTATATTGAATTAAATCTGGTGGGAGGGGAGTAAAATCAAAGATTTTGGGGGAATCTAAAAATTGTCATTTTCACTCCCGTCTTCTGTTTTCCAGCTAATTAGAAATAGCCACTGTTAATTAATGGGATCTGGCTCTCGCCGCGGCGCTTTGTGGATGTCGCGCGCGAGCTAAACGACCAAGCGTGTTTACACGGCGTTATTTCTCAAAGCAGCGCGTTGTTTATTGTGAGCTGTCGTCTGTGTTCAGCGTGAGCCATTACAGTTGTTCTGTCCCCACAGCGGACGTTCGCTCTAAATTCATAATTCTGCCCAGGCAGCTGAAGACACTTATTGGCCCGTCGTTCAGACCGCTGCTTGTCTTTATTGTCTCCATCAAGCTGCGGCGGAGCTCCCTCATACCTCGGCTATTTCAAGCTGTTGTTTGGCAGCTGTGCTGTCTAGTCCTTGTTATTTGTTTCATGCATCGTCAGCCCCAACCTCTGACCGTTTGTCATACGTGGTTTTCAAACGTTGTCACAAAATGAAGAACTGCACGCGGCAGGATTTCGATATTTCACAAAAACCACCGAAGTTTCGTTTAAACTGTGGCTGCAGGTCTTTTGTGTGCAGGCACGTCTCAAAAGTGGCAATATTATTTTTAAAAGTTAGGGGTTTTTTTGTCACAAATATAAGAGTGTAGATATATTACACACAGAGTAAAATATTTGAATCCTTTATTACTTGTAATATTGATGATTATGGATTGCAGACAATGAAAACTCAAAATTCAAAAACTTAGAATATTAAACAAGATCAATAAAAAAAATATACATATAACCAGAAATGTCAAGATTCTGAAAAAATATATGGGATATTTTGTTATAAATCTGATACCAGGCGATTGCAGAAGTATCGCCAATACTGACAAGTATCGGTATAAGTACCAATACCGATACTTTTTGGGATAAGCATGACATATCTTCCAATTTTTGGCTTTTTGGCATTTTTATGTTTTTCCCCCTAAAATTATTTTTGTTCAAATCTGGAGCAGAATTTAGATAAAGTTTATAGATATCCACAAAATACTTGAAGTAACAAACAGAAACAACAGAAAAACAAAACAAAGTGCAAAAATGATCATTTATCAGCAAATCAAATCCAAAACTTTTTTTTTTGACAGTAGATTTAAAAAACTGAAACACAAAAATAAAATAAAATTTCATGTGGGAATCAAAAACTAAGGTATCACGCTAATATCGACCCAATAACGGCTTGGTATCGATATTATCGTTACTTTGGATCAGTCCGCCCACTGCTAATGTTCATTTCTGCACTTACTTTGGTTGGGGCTCCAAATTCACAGGCAGTTGATAAGTTGCAGCAAGCATTTTTGAAGAAATATCATTTTCTTATTGCTGAGAACGTATAGAAATTGGTCTAAAAGTGTCTCAAAGCAAGATGAAATTAGTTTTTTCTTCCAGAATTGCCACAACATTGAGTGTTTAGCACCAACTCTGTTTTATTCTATTCGGTTTTGTCTAGTTAGTTAATTAGCACTAGATTCACAAAATCCAATTTTACACAGAACTACATAATCAATTCAGACAAATTTGAAATCAGTTATATGCATTCCAATTAAAAATAATGCAGTTCACTACTTAAATGAGACAAAACATTTAAGACAGACACTTAGTAAACCCAGCTTCAGTGTTTTGAATTGCAGTTTGTTGGTTTTTCTAGATGATGAGAGTTTTAAAGAACGCCTTGCTCTGGACTTCTCTAGAACGTCACCCCTGACCTGCCCGCTGTGCTCTTTGGTCTTTTTATATTGAGTCTGAATTACGCACGGGTTAATTCAATTTGCTAATTGGGTGAGACCAGCAGGAAATTGATAGACTTAATTTCACTCTGGGTCGTTGGACTAAAATGACCTGAATGCTTCATGCCATTCTTCAATTTTTTTTTCTAGTGAGAAAAGTTAAATAGTTTTTCACTTTTCTTCCACTTTACAGTTACGCTCTAGTTTCAAGACGCATTTTCTGTCTCCGCCAGTGTGTATTAGTTTTCCAATTCTGTTTCTTACTTCTTGCCTTATTTTGAAATGATTATTTTACAATTCTTTTTTTTTTATGCCATTCCTCCATATTTGCATTTAGCAAAACTCTTGACTCTTTGTTGACACGTTTCTCACCCTCTTTCAGGTGTTTTCCTTTAGTTCCACTCGTGCCTCTCAGTTTCTACGGGTTTCATCATTCCTTTTGACGGTTTTCGGAGACTGTTCACGTTTCAAACAGCTTTTTGTTTACTTCTCCTGGTGGTCTCTGCTGTGTAGTACCTCTGCTATGTCTTTGAGCCACCCAGATTTACCGTGGTTACCTTTACTTCCCCACAGCAAGGATGTCACCAGTTTGGTCGTCGCCTCCAGGCTTTCTGGGTTTAGCTTGCATGTTCCTCATGTGGATCTGTGTTTATTTTTTTTCTTCAGGTGAAAAAAAAAAATTCAAAAATATAACTAACCCTAACATTGGACATGGATATAATATTATTTATATGAGTTTCAGATTTATGTCAAAGTAGATTTGGACATTTTTTTTGGAGACTGAGTTCATATTTCAAGCAGCTTTTTGCTAATAGATTTCATAGATATAGACACTGTAGTAATAATAATAAAAAAAGATTTCAGAAGTGCACTTTTTTGTCCAGCCAAAAAGGACAGGTTCTCTAACGCCTCCTACTGTATATCTGTATACACTACAATTTAATTTATTTGGTTTTGTGTAAAGTTCTAATTTTCTTTTACGTTTTTTAAAAAGTAAGACGGAGCCATTATAGTTATTAGGAAATTAACGACTGAAATATATCACCTCGCTTCTAATAAATGTGCGTATTAGGTTCGTCTCTGTACATTTTACGAGATGCGCCTACGCCTGTCTAAAAATGTAACAGAATAAAGTTAAGTAAAATGAAGTGATAGGTCATAAAGAAGACCAAAAAAATACTGCATTACACTTAAAAATTGGCCAGTCCACGCCATGGGAGAAACGGCAATCTGGCACTGGAGGAGCATTGTAGCTTTTAATAGTGGCTGGGATCTGATGAAGATGGGAAGCAGTGAGCGACGGCAGCCCACAATTTCACCTGAGAAAAGGAGAAACTGGAGAAGAGGAGCGCAGTAGAAGGAGAAGGGAAAAAAAGGAAAAGGAGAGTCTGGAGGACTTGAAAATGACAGCAAAGGTCAGGCAGTGAAGTTTCTAATGAGCAAAACATTTAAAACGAGGATAACAGTAATAATTACAGAGCAAAACAGTCGATTTCAGTTCTCTCTGAGGAAGCATGTTGCATTTCCAGCGCACAGTGGCAGTAAATCTGAATCCCAGTTGCTCTCGTTTCTAAAAATTTTCTTGAAGGGAGTCCAACAAGTTGAGCCGAATCCACAGCAGCTCCGCCGGGTTTTGGCTTCATTTGCATTAGCAATTTGGCCGTCAATCATACTGCGGAGCTTCCTCGTCCGCAAGGACGATCTTGTCTATCAAAATGAAGACGTGCTGACTTTAACCCTCCCGAGGAGTCTAAGTCTAATTTATGTGCTTGGATAGAACATCCAGATGCGCCGTTAGGGAGGAGAGGATGAAGTTGAATCTGAGATCCTGCATGAAAGTAAGGTTCTGCAAGATGTTACGATCGCTAGCGTAACAAAGTATACGGACTGTAGAGCTTACTGACAAACATATTTCCTGATTCACAGGCCCGAGTATCAATAATATCTTACATTAGACACATGGTTTTGCAAAAGTGCTTAAACTTTTTCACATTTTGAAACGTTTCAGTTGCAAACATTGGTGTTTTTTGCGAGCGCTTCATTTTATTGAGCAATAAAGTTGTCGCAGTGGTAAAATCAAACGTTAGTGAACAAACAGCATCGTGAAGAACAAGTACCTCAGCAGGTCAGTGATAAGATTGTGGAGAAGTTCACAGCTGGGTGACATTAAGTTATAAAACCAACATCTGTAATCATTAATCAGAGAACCAAACCAGATTATCCATGGCAGCTCTGGAGCAGTGACGATTGGTGAGGCCATGCAGATGTTTGAAGCTAAATGTGGTGCAATCTTGAAAGAAAAATAGTTGGATGTTCCCAAGGAGTTGAGACGAAGATGAAGATCCGCCTTCCAGCAGGAGAAGGACCCAAAACATAAAGGCAGAACGACAATTGGAAGGGTCTGAATACGCTCCCGTGGCCTAGCTAAAGTTTAAATCTAAACTAAAAAGCGAATGTTGTACTCAGTTTGAGCTGTTTTGCAAAGAAGAATGGACAGCGTCGGCTCTGGATGTACAAAAGTCCTGCAGCGAAAGGTGGTACTTACCCAAGTGGAAGACGCACAAGTTCACAATATATTTTTTAGATTTTGAATAATAAGAAAATATGTAAACCGTGTGTCATTTACCTTCCACTTCCATTACTTCGTGTTGGTCTATAACAGTGGTTCCCAAAGTCAGTCCTCGTGGGCCGGCATCCTCCAAAACATGCAGGATGCCGGGCCCTCGAGAACCAACTTTGGGAACCACTGGTCTACCATATCATCCCCAAAAAAAATCTGCAAAGTGAGTCAATGAAGATAAAAGGCAACTGTGAAATCGGTAGAAAAAAAAATCCACCATGTCAACTTTCTTCAAAAATACGTCCTGTCCAGCAGTGTGACGCTCAGGATTGTTGTGCGAGTTCCAAGAAGAAACCAGAGAGATCAGTGGAGAAAAGATCAAGACGGACATAGAAGAAAAGGAAGCATAGAGAGAACCACAAGTCAGCAACTTGCAACAGTGTCAACTTACAATAAATAACGAGTAGTGCAACCTCAATCAACGAGAAACAACAAGAAAGATACAGAAAGGATGACCTTCTTTTCTGCTAATAGTCCTGCAGCCCCGTTTGGATCTCGGTCTGCAGATGAAGTTTCATCTCTTTGACAGCCAAGCTCCAGTAAGTGACAGTGACATTGACTGAAGTCTTATCCCTCCACAAAGCCGAAAGAAATGAACACAACAAAAGCCCGAGCCGCAGCTGAGACAGCAAAGTGAGAAGAAAATCCATCGCGGATGTCTCTATATGAGGAATATTGATGCGCTTTAGTTAATCTCTGGCAGCACACCAGCTCTGGAGCTGACGCGCACCTGTAGGAATAAATCAATGTTTGTAATGACAGGCGCTCATTTCTTATGGGATTAAATTGTAAGAAAAAAAAAACAAAACAAAAAAAAAAATAACAAGGGAGTGTTGAATCCCCAGCTACATCTCATTAGCCGCCGACTTCTTTTGAATTCCTCCAAGCGGAGACCTTAATGATTCAGCAAACCTCTCAGCTCTCCTGTTTCAACACTTTTAAGCCCGCTTTGTCTAATTAAAAGATTCGCTCTTATGTTTTCTTCCGTATTTATAGAGAGAAGAGCTGCCAGGTTATGCCAGCAGTTATCGAGTCCAATAAAACTTGTTAGGTTTTCTGCTGTTTCTTCAACAAGACAAGTTTTATATCCGGGTACGGAAAGCAAACGGAAAATAAATATGGGAGAATAAATCTCCGCAGCGGTGAGACGGCGCGAAAACAGCGGGCGCTCTCGGGCTGATTTGTGTACTCGCTTGTTTTTTGTTAATTAATTTCCCTCCTTTTGGCTCTCGACGAGACGCACGGCACATCCCGTCAGCCGTGTTATATCGCCGCTGTGCCACTAACCCAATATGAAGGCCATTCATCACCCGAAGCAGCCTGGCCTCACAACAGGTGAGGTCGCTTCAGCTAATAAAGCATCGAACCGACGGGAAGGCGCTCGCGCGGACCGGGGGAAAGCCGCGCCGTGTGAGAACAGATGAGTTATTGCTTTACTTTATCGCTTCGGACAGATAGATTATGATATCTGTAAATCTGTATTCCGGCGAGAAACATCAGAGAAGAGAGAGATCTGGAAAATGATGCAACCAGGATGAAATATCGCAAGTTGCCCAGAGACTTTGATTCACGGGGGAACGAGGTTATTTTCGGGGAAAGAGAGGGAAACTGATGGATAACTGAAAGACTCTCCACCGACCTCTCTCTCTTTCACCCTAAGTTTTTTAAGAATTCATCGTCCCAAACTGATGACTTTTTGCCAAAAATCTCAAAAGGAAATAGTTCGCGATCAGATTTGATAGAGTGCGTCTGTGACAGATTTTCAACAGCCACCATGCCACAGGTTCCCAGGTTGATTTAGGCCTGGACTTTGACTGGATCTTTCATGACACTTCAAAGTCCTTAAGTCTAAATGTTTGTCAACATCAGCATTTAACATTTTTCAGATTTGTAGGATGACTGTTTCTCCAATTGAAACACCAGTTTGGCTGGAAATGTGTCTTAGCAGCTTTGATCCTTTCACTTTCTGATGATTGGCAGCGCTAAGCTCCTCCTCCTGACTCCGATTGGTTTGTTTTTAGTGCGAGAAGAAGGCAGAGGAACTTGATTTTTTTTCACAGGTTATCTGTCTCATATTAGACCGTGTCATGACATTGTGACAATTTCAACAAATATGTAAAAACATATTTTTATAAAAGTTATAAAAAAACCATGATCATGATCATGTTATAACCATGTTATAAAAAAGCAGCTTTAAGGGGGGGCAATGCTCCAAAAAGAACGTACAAGCTGGCAGTTCTGCAAAAATGTAAAGGACAGCAATTCTATTTGGACTAGGTATAAAAGGAGAATCCACCACAAACTTTTGTTTCAACGAAACTCCTGCATTCAGCAACATAAACCGTGATTCAACTAGACTTATAACAAAGACATATATCAACACTGCAGCTCGCCTGAGATAGACAGAAAAACAGTCATCACACTTTAGCTTCATCCAGCTTAAAACAGATGTGGGGTCAGACCAACCACAGGGGTGACTTCTATCTGAGTGAAAGTACCACTAATGAGCTCTGAGACAAATATGTCAGTGAAATCAGCAAGACCCTTCTCTGGATCGTCTGCCGTTGTTTGAGCAGCGCGGTGCTTAGCAGCCCAGACAGCTTAGCAGCCCTGTCAGTGTACAACACATCATGTGGAGGAGAAACAGGAAAGGAATGACAATGGACTCGAATATGCGACAATTTGCACACATTCTGAAAAAGTGGAATAAAAAGAAAATGGTAAAATGATAAATGGCTGGTGTAAAGCTTTATCAAGGGCTCTAAAGCGCTCCACTCTACATTCGGTCATTCACACACTGACAGTTGCTTTGTTCATCTGCGCCAAACCTTGGACTAGAACATAGCAGAAAATCTACCAAGTACTGCCTGAAAATGAAGACATCGATCACCATGGACTTACTAAAGTCCAGATCTTTATTAGCCTGAGATAATGTGGGATGACCAACTTTCCCCTCAGAAAGAAAACGGATCGCTCTCTTTTACTTAATGTACGAAACAATGTTGACATTTGTTCAACCTGGTTAAATAAATGTAAAAGTGTTTGAAGTCTTTGTTGCATAAAACAAACCTTTCCAGTTTTGCATCACGATAAACACATCAAACTAACGACACACTGCCATAGCAACAGGAGACCGGGAGCTGCCACTAATTCAAATCCGACATGTCAAACACACTGCCTTCAATCTGACTTCTTCTTTCTCTGAGAGCATTGACATTTATTTGCTCTTTGTCTTACTGCATGCATGTCACCAGCTGGATTTTTTTCTCAACTTACCAGAACCTCTTGTCACCTGAGAGGGGGCTTCATCTTCCTGTCGGGTAAAAACGGACACGTTCCCCAGCTGACGAGGTGAGGCTGTTAATCTTTTGTTCCTTTGTTGGAGCAAACTGCTCCAAAGGACCG
Organism: Phalloptychus januarius; assembly: GCA_902982915.1. Classification (NCBI taxonomy): domain Eukaryota; kingdom Metazoa; phylum Chordata; class Actinopteri; order Cyprinodontiformes; family Poeciliidae; genus Phalloptychus; species Phalloptychus januarius. The sequence goes on from CADWAE010000096.1 coordinate 20,950, forward strand.
GTGACTTGTTTATAACCTACTTAATGAGCAGCAGTATTCACCTGGACAGTTGATGAAAGACAATTGTGACTTTGGGAAGGTAGTTAGACTGGATTGTTGGCGGTAAAAAGATTCCCACAGAGGACGGAGCTTGTTCACCTTCTTGGATCTGTAGCTGTTTAGGGTCAAAGTTCATCAAATGTTTATCGACTGAAATAGTTCTTTGTGTGTTTGCATACAAAGCATACAAATCAGGACACTTTCTTTGATGCCTTTTAGTGGAAAATAAAACACAAGTGAGTCTGTGGAGTTCATAACAGTGCCAGCGATGAACACGGCATTGCAAGTTCAGCAAACGGTAAAACATTTTGGCGTCTCTGGATGGGAGTCAACCGTCAATCCTTCAGCTAAAACCCAGCTTTCAATTCAATAAATACGAAAAGGAAGCAAAAAAAACAAACAGACATGACAAATTAAGGTGGAAAGAAAGAAGAACTTGAAAATGATGCCAAACAACTCTGGACATTGTCCTTGTACATGCAGTGCCTTACTTCGAAAAGCAAAAGTTTATTTTATTGGGATGTAAGCAACAGACTAGCATAACCCGGTTTGGAGCGGAAGGAAAAAGCTTTTTAGAAATATATATATTTAAAAATATATATTTATATATTTGTCCAACTTTACTTTGATACCCCTAAATAAAAATCTGTCACAAGACAACTGACTTGATAAGTCATCTGTTACAATCCCAGTTTCAGAAACGCCGTTCTGTTCTCTTACAGGCAGGTTCGAGACTGTAAGGGATCAAAAACGGCATCAAAACTGAACATACGACATGTTGGTGGCGGAATCATGCTGTGGGGATGCTTTTCCTCAGGACGGTGCAGGGTCATCAATTGGTACAATGGAAGCGTTTAGGTCGGTGCATATCTGTGTGATAATGGCACAGTCAAAGTCCAGATTTCAATCTGTTTGATCATCTGTGCACTGTAACATGGACTCAAAGGGACTGGATAAAAATATCTGCCACGATTTGTAAAGACCGTCCGGATAAAATGAGGAGAAAAAAAAAACGGAATCATTTGTCTTCTCTGTCGGTAGCATTAAATAACAAGTAGTTTGTCTTTGCGACGTGGCAAAGAGGGAAAAAGTTTAAGAAGTGTAAATACATTTTCTAAGGTACTGTACAGGTTTGGTTTTTTTTGAGAACCTTTTCAAAATCAGTGCATAGCAGTAACCCAGCTTCCTCCCTTCGTGGAGGAGCCGCTTCGGTTATTTTTAGAGGCAGTTCCAACACCTATGGCTTTCTCAACAAAACCTCAATCAATGCATTGTTCATGTGAGGCGTCACTGAACGCGCTCAAACCCCACGGTACGCAGGCTGTGCCACGCCGAGATACCAGAAACGGTCCAAATGTGTGGAGAGCTCCTCTGCGTTTCATATGGAAATAAGCAGCGCCTGTATGTCGCAACGTGAAATGAAAACGGAACCGCGGCGCTGATGGGGAGGCTGCAATTACTTTTGTTTTGGTTTACTGTTTTTTTTTTCTTTTCTTCTTCCTCCCTTGTAGTCGGGAGAAGCAAACGATGAAAGGTGGGGGAACGTGTTCCACCTTGTTGCTTCGTTTCTACTGCCGTGTTGCAGAAGAACACAGCAGAGTTCGGCGACGGAACACAGCGCCTTCAAATAGACGCCGTTCCTTTCATTCAGCTGTTAAATGTCTTCAAAGGAGGCCGCTTCATAGCAGAAGACAGAAAAGTGAAAAAAAATATATTAAACAAGTTCCTGTTTTTATATACATATATATTAAGCGAGCATTTTAAATTACACTTGGCATCCAGAGACAAATGTGGATTGAAGATTAACGACTTTCAGCTTTAAAAATCGACTTGTAGCTTCAAAACGAGCTGAAGGTGGTACTGGATTTTCTAGCTGAGTCTCGTTACGTGTAAATAATTTTTGAACGATGCCCTTTGGCGAGTAATCTTTGGATCCCGAAGGACTCCGCACATTAAATCACGAGGCGGAGCTTCCAGAAAGAGAGCAAATTAAGAAGACGTGATTAAAGCCTGTGTCACAGCTAAGGTCGTGTGTATGTACACGCCTTTTCACAATTTCAGCAGCAAAAGTGGAAGAAATGCCCGACCTAAAAAATCTTAAAATAGAATGAGGAATTTGCAAGACACGGATAATTGGAAACTCCCTTAATATATATAAAATGATCATTAAATACATTTTAAATGACTCACATTTTTACATTTTAATTGCTGGTAATGGGCTGCACAATGGTGCAGTTGGTAGAGCTGTTGCCTTGCAGGAAGAAGGTTCTGGGTTTGATTCCCGGCCCGGGTCTTTCTGCATGGAGTTTGCATGTTCTCCCTGTGCATGCGTGGATTCTCTCCGGGTACTCTGGCTTCCTGCCACAGTCCAAAAACATGACTGTCAGGTTAATTGCTCTCTCTAAAATCTCCCTTCGGTGTGCATGGTTGTTTGTCCTGTCTGGCGAAAGGCGGGGTCTCCCTGGACAGGTCGCCAGCCTGTTGCAGGAAAAGTGTATATAATTAACTATAAGAAGTGTGGTGTGCATTTGTAATCAGAACCACCTGAGTGAAAGATCTGTACAACCGTCGATTGCCACTGCAGCGATTAAAATCCTTGGTTGCTTTATTTTACGTTTTGCACTCAAAGTTCACTCTGACAATCTTCCTTTCCACTTCCAGAAGTCATTTATTTCCTTCACAACTTAAATCCAAGTTGCCATTTCAATCTAGAGCAAAGAAAACCAGCCAGAACTCAAGACTAAACGCAGTAGAAAACAATTTGCCTCTTCTCATCAGCAAGACCCGAACAGAGTCACACTTGACCTTAAATAACCCCATACCTTACCCTAGTACATAAAATGAAGGACAGCCCCCTAGTGGTGACAAACCATACAAAACAAGAAACATGGCATCTACACCCACAATTTCCGACCTTCTGGATGAGTTGACTGTTCACTCTTTGATTAATTTTGGTAGGTTAGCCACTCCTTGGCAGGTTTCTCGCTTTCCCTTTGTTGTCTTGTGGATAATGGTTTTTCTGGAATCCTAAACATCAGAAATGGCAACCCTTAAATATCAGTGACTTTGTATTTAATTTACTGACCTTAAATTTCTTAACATCAGGCCATAAGTTAGTCTTTGAAAACTTTCTGCCTGATTCAAGTCGTCAGACGTCTGTTTGAATGTTTCACTGGTTGTGCAGTAATCATGTCTTGAATGAAAGATGACTTAAAAAAACGGGGTTTACCACAGTTATTATTATTTGATCAGAGTTCATTTAATTAAGCCAGAACAGTGAACAGTGTTACATGTTGAACACAAGAAAATGTTGGTCTGTACAAAGCTTTTCTAGCCATAAGCTAATTTGCAAAGCCGGTCCTGAGTTTTTATGAAAAACATCTAAATTTAAAACAGTGGCAGTTATACTTTTACATTTACTGGTTTGGGTAGTTTGTTTGCTTTTTAATAAATGAAAAAACATATATCGTAATTTACAAACTGTAGAATATCTTAAAACCACTTTCAAAGATTCAAAAAAAAGAGTATCTATGCTAACAAGCATAACCCAGCTAGCACTGTGTGGAAACCCCTTCAAGGCGTCCATTTCCTCCGCGTCTCGGTTCTGTAAATGCTGTTAAATGGCAGCTTTACCTGCTTCCCCGTTTAGCTTCTCGTCCCGCTTTCGATGACAGTTAATATTCCGGTTCCATATCGTCACACCGTGTAATGTGAGGCTGCACAACTTGCACTCGGGTTGACACGATAATTATCTACCGCGGCGACCGACAATGTTGTGAGGTCATCACTCCCACGGTGTGGTAATTTTCCAGTCCTCGTGACGGAAATGAAACTCTCCGAGTCGCGCGCGAGAGACGGAGCTGAGAGGAGGGAAAGAGTGAAGGCAATTGACAAGATAAAAATTAGCATTTGATTTCAGCCGCCCCATGGCAACAAAACTCCCACTTTGCTCAAACGGGCTGTGGATGTTTCTCATAAAATGTATATTGCATTGCAGAGTCTGAGTGGAGATAATGGCCGTGATTTCCCAATACAATTAAGAGCATATCAAAGAGAATATTTTATCCTTGTATGGCTGCTGGAATAAAAGTGGCTTTTTTATTTTTCTGCATTTTAGGCAGATGTTTTCTTCTTTTTGCCTTATTTGACTTGAGCTGAAAACTGGTCTGATGCTCATTTATTCAAAGAAATTGCCACATGTCAAGCGGTACTTTACGAAGGTATTCGTACCTCTAGCGCTTTGCCACATGGAATATCTGAACTAGCTTCCAAACGTAAGTTGACATTTCTGTCCTTTCTATTTTTGCAAGTTGAGGAAGATTGGAAGAGAGCATCATTCAATTAAGCCTTGTCAAAGAGTTAAAGCCTGGGATTTGAAAATACCTCGAACACCCTCGTGTACGTTTTGGTCAATGAAAAGAAGAATCTCTCCAAATCAATAAACATCTTTTTTCCCTATTGAATTTTATATCAAAACCCTTCCTAAATGACTATAGCCTTGTTAAAACTGATTGATATTTTTTGAAAACGGCCTAAAACTAGGAATGCGTGAGTTGGGATTTTCTGGCTGATCATTAAAAAGATCCTGATACTCGATATAAATGTAGCAAGAAGAAAGCACCTGTAAAAAAAAAAAAAAGTCGTATGAAGTTATGTTAGAAGTTCGTAAGAAAAAAAAAAGTTAAACAGAAGACCAATGGAGCTAAAGCACAGCATCAGAACGTTGAAATAAATATATTTGTATTTTATAGGTGAGCAGTCAAATTTGAGCAAATGGCCAAAAGAAGAAGAAGAAACTATTTTGAAACAATCTTGTGCACGGAGCCGTTCACAGGGAAATCCTGTGAAGACACTTGGAGACACTTAGTTTCATGGGCCTAATCCAGCACGGCATTCATTTGAAATTAATTATGAACCCAATTAGATTATTGACAGGTACCACATAATCAATTCTGCAGGTGGGCAAAATGACTTTTCACAGCGACGGTCATTAATTTAGGTGAAACAAAGCGGCGGGCAGCAGCTCCACATCGGGGTCAGTTCAACGGAATGACAGTAACACGTCAATTTATCCCCCCAGCTATGATAAACTCTAAGCTCTGTTGTTGTCGACAATGGGATGAATTTTGATTTCAGGAATCCTTTATGTAATCGAGACTAAAAGAGAAGGAATTGTGGGAAGACGCACTATTCTGGGATTGATAGAAAAAGAAGCACTTGATTTAAAAACAGAAACATAATCATTTTACGTAGACAGAGGGTGTATAAACAGAGCTATATATAAGTGGGGCCATTTGAAATTATGTAAATACGTAATTTCTTGGCAAATGTATAATGTAACAACTGAAATCACCAAAGATAAATACATCACCGATTTACGGACTACTGTGTTTTTCTCAATTTGAGAACCCAACATGAGTTTCATCCGACCAGAGCGCCTTCTCCCACAAACTGAAAACAGAAATTATTTTGTCTCTTTCAACAATTGCTTTTTTTTCTTGACACTGTTCCACAGAGGCCAGATGTGTGTCCAGACTGACACTTGTGACATCAACAAATTCTTCCAAAATTGAACTTATGAAAGGGTTTCTCAGAGGCACAGCGGCGTTTTCAGCAATTCCCCTGTCCCACCTGCATCGACAAACATGAACAGCGAGTATTTATGAACACGTGTGTCTTCACCATGAGTACTTTCTGAAACTGACTTTGATTAAGGTGGAAAGATTGTACTTACTTGGCATTTCGGTGGCCTGAGAAATGACTGGATGTCTGGTTTTCTTTTCTCTGTTATTTCTGCTGACCTGGCTGCCAAACACATGGACAGTGAGAACTGTTTCGTCAACCAAGTCTAGTTTTCCTGCTGCAGCACATCTCGTGTTTCTCAGTCAAGGGAAAAATAAAATAAAATAATAAGGAAAAACCTTTTCGAAATTTTAACCTGACAGTTGTTTTTTATATATATATAATTTGGCCTCTTTACTGTATTAAGTCTGTATTTTTAAATAAACAAAAATACAGAATGATAGCTAGTCTTATTAGCTAGCAGCTGAACAAACCATATAAGTACTGGTACTTTAGCTTTATGTGAAAAATATACCAAACGTATTCAAATAAACTCTGAAAATGTAACTAAAATGCATCAATTTACATGAATTATGTCATAAAATACAAAAATACTGCAACTGTTGCAAGTAAAAAGAGGAAAAAGTTAACTTTAACAAGTTTTGCTCTATGCAGATATAAAATACATTCAATTTTAGGAATATTTTTTACCAGCAAGTAGAGTTGCTCCACTGAATTTGACTTGGACGTTTAAGCTACGATGAGACTAACCTCAACTGTTCAATCTTTAAGTTGGAAAGCTAACATTAGCTAATCGTTGTGTTGCTAGCTACTGCTAACAACAAAGGGGAATATCTCCTCTTCCTTTTATGTCTTCAAACACTTAACATGTTCATAGAGAACAGAGGTTTTAGAGTAAGGATGGTGCTTCGGTAGAAGTAGTGAAGGCTAACAGCTAGCCTTCACTTCACAGCTAGCCAAATGGCAGCAGCTGTTTTAGCTAATTTTAGCCTTTCAGGACACTCAGTCTAAACGTAGCATTTCTGGGATACAAAGCTATATTAACTTAACTTTTTAGCTTTGAATGGTTTGCCCTGGTTTACCAGTTAATAATTTATGGTAGTGTTGTATATTTAAGTCATAGTCAATATTAAATAAGTGCCAGTAGGAAGTGACTTAGATATTTTGGTTTGATCAAGAAATTTAATAATTTAACTGGGCCAAAAGGGAGTTTTCAGATAATAATACAACCGAATTAATTCCAGCAATGTTTTGACATGCACTTCCATTATTCATGAAAATAATTAATCACAGTGAATAGCTTGGGCATTAAGGGAGCATTGTAATTTTTGCAGGTATGAAATAGAAGCAGGAAGGGATGAAATGGGAGAACGGGGATATGAATTTGTACCGGGGGGAGGAATGACCCAGAGCTGCTATTGGGATAAAATAAACATGAGCCTCCTCAAACACACAGACTTGGATCAGCTGCTTTCAGCAGGCAGACATCCAAAGAGCCACATGCTGTGTTCACAGAGGAGGAGTGGGAAAATCAATGCTAATGGGGTTCTCCGCTGGGCCATTTTGATCCAATTAGGTCGCACTGATGGGATTTTTTTTCCTTTAATTTTTGAAGTAGAAGAGTTGGAAAACAATGGTGATGCATGGGCTTTTACCGAGTGGCACTTGTAACATTGATCCCTAGACGGAAAACTGACCTGGAGAACAAATGTTTGTCAGACTGACTTTATCTGATTAAAAAATGAAAATAAAGGAGACTTATTAGTGGAAAAGTCACGTTTTTATGTTTCGACTGCATTTCAATGGGACTTTTGTGGTACACATTTTTACCCTGTACTTTTAAGAACTGATAAAATGTCTAAGTGAGCATGTATGTGCTTGAGTAAAAACAAAAGGTGTTTATTCGCATGGAGACACATTCGACACTCACCATCGAGCACTAGGAAGTAAACATCCTGCCCAGAGTCAGAAAGCCATCAGCGAGATGGGAGAAAATGCAGTTTTTCCCTTAAATCCTTCCATCATCTTATCACCACCACAGGCTGATGGAAATGCCAAACGATAAGTCTGGAGCCCTCAGAGAGAGCCTCACGCTGAGTGCATGAAAATCTCTCCTCCGCTCTCTGAAAAATGCTGTCATCACCGCAGCCATCATATCCATTCATCTTTGCCCTTATTATGATAAAAAGAAGGGGCTGAGACATCTTCATGAATTACTCCGAGCCCTGCCGTCGCCTGAGTTATGGGCACAACTCCCATTCATTGTTTACCATAAACCGCGTCTGCAGGAAGGGCGAAGCGGCGCATTGTTAAATCACGGCAAAAAAAAAAGGTTCTTGATTTAAATTCAGGGGCTTTCGGGGTAGTACGGAGCCCCTAAAGGGACATGGAGGGGAAAAAAAGAAAGAAATCCCGACTTTTTTTCTCCAGATCCCGACTTATTACTCCAGATCCCGACTTATTTTCTCAAGATCCCTATGTGGCAGTATGCCCGATAGGCTTTGAACGCACCACACATGTGCGGGAACCTGATTGGCTGTGGCGCTGGCGGCAGTATAAATAAGGCTCACCCTCACCTGTTGACATCGCATTGTTCCTCCGGGTTCAGACCCAGGTGTTTGCTGGCGCTGCACGTTAGCTGCATCCTATGGCTTAATGCTCAGCTCAACCTGCTCATGGCTGCCTGATCTTCCTTTTCATCAGAGGCACTACAAAACTACTGTGCCGCTGCTGTTTGTCCTTGGCCTGTTGTCCTGGCCGCTGTCTGCTCGGTTGCCCTTGGTCCGGCTGACGTCCTGGTGTCCCGCCTGCCATCGCTGTCTGCTGTCACCGCCTGCCTTTCATCCTGACTGCTGTGCCCGCCATCCCGTCTGCATAACGCGGATTTCTGCCATCTGTCCAGGATTGTCGATTTGGGCTGGGGCTCGGACTGGTTCCCCCGGTGCCGCTCGGGGTGGCATCCACGGCGGTGTGGCCGTTTCTTCTGGACGGTTTCCTGATTGGAACTGTCGTTTGACCATTTTTGTCACTGACTGACTTGCACAATTGTTAATTCTTAAAGTGTGCAATTTAACTGTGATTTCTATTTATTTCTGACAGGAATAGCCAGCTCGCGGTGTTGGTGGTGGACTCTCCCGGTGGTGGGGATCTTTGTTTGGTTTGGCGCATGATTTTCTTTATTTTTGCAGTTTTGTTTTGTCGTGTTTCTGTTTTTAGGTCACTTTCCTGGTTTGCACTGCTGGTGAGTTGAGCTATTGACGTCTTTTATTGTGAGAGATTTTAAATTGGTACATTTATTAAAGCAATTGTGAATTAAATAAAGCATTGAATCGTGTGAAGGTCTCCAGCCTCATCTGTAGCGGGCCTGTGTGCCTTGGAGGTAACTTTTTAAGCGGAGCTTTTGTGCCCACATTTTAATCACACTGGTCCCGCCACACCTACTTTTTTTCTCGAGATCCTGCAAAATGAACTTCTGAATTTATCGCAAAATTGTTCCCAAATTATATGCAATTAAAAGTGTGCACACTCTGGACTACAGTACAGAGGTGACCTCTAATAATTACTTAAATGTTCCAGGGAAAAAAAAAGAAAAATTTTGGGTGTTAAAAATATATCAATTTTTCCGTTATTGCAGCTTTAAGATTTGAACTAAATATCGGTATGTCTCTGTTTCAGCATGTGTATATATATTAATGTATTATAAAAAAAAAAAATCCAACTTACACTCTATTGCATATTATGCAAACAAAATAGGACGTTTTGGTCGGGGGTTGGTTGCATGCAGCAGCATATTTAGTTGCTCTTTCTCCTGGGAAAGTTGTTGGGTTGCACTTTTGAGTCATTGATGTTCCAGAAAAAATAAAAAACAAGGTAATCTGTCCCATGCAAATTCATCATGGAGGAGACTCTGTGAAAGAGGTTGTGCTCAGTATTCATAGCTGGGCCCGATCCTCTGTGTATTATGAATACTGTATGTCCAGGCTGGCTCTGTATGCAATCTAGCAAGAGCACGGGCAACAGGTTTCATGATTGGAATACACTAAAAATAAAGCTACATTTCCATGAAAGTCGGCATGCTTTGCAGAAGGTAAACAGGAACAGAAAGAGGCCATTTGCATACCGGTTTGAGAAAAAAGGAAAAATGATGGAACAGGGACAAGAAAGGAAAATTTGAAGCTGTAGAAACTAGATTTTTAGTTTTTACACATTTGTAAAATGTGTAAAAATATTTTTTGCAATGTTTTTACACAAAAAAATTTATCACCATTTTTTTGATACAAAAAAGTTTTTTTGATTTATGACATATAACCCCTGACCATGATGTCGACTCGCCATATTTCACTATGTATATGGTGTGTAGTATTTTTGTTGTACCCAACTTACCCCATGTTAAGGAAATTAAAAAATATTTGACTCCCATAATTTAAGAAATTTCTTCTTCAATTTTGTTGTCATAGTTTACATAAAGAATAAACTGAAAACTTTAGCAACTAGTTTCCCTTTTTTTATTTTATTATCTCATCAGATCATATTTATTATTATTATTTTTTGCATTTAAAAATATTTTCATGAATTGTACAATATTCACTTTTAATGAAAATGCACAGACATTCTTCAGTGGTTTTGTTTATAAAAAATACAAACATTCTTCTTTCACAGAGACATCATGTCATTAATAATTCCCGGGGTCAATCCCTGACAAAAGTTCAACCGCGTTTTCTCATTTACATTGGTGGCGAATAGCCGGCAGGTTGCTTTCAAATTTTAAATACAACTTTAAATAGACTTTTAATAGACAAACAAAGCAAACACTGGAAAGCAAAAATAAATAAAAAAATGTAATTTGCAACAAAAACAACTAGGTTTTTTAGCAAAGTACAGTGGACAAGTTTATGACATGCAAAAGATTCGAGTTTTTGGCTGGAAAACTCAACACTGTGCAAATAAGGCATAGCAGACTAATCAGCAGCAATGAAAAGTTATATTAAAAAAAAGTTTCTTATATTTTATTGTAAAGTCACTGGTGTCCATGCCCAAGAATACAGAGCCAGACATTCCAAAAGGTTCAAGTAGAGATTGCAAAGTTCAATTTTGATGAAAGGAAACAGTTCATTGGCTGGTCCGGGTATCACAAACAACGGCTCTTTTTCGTTGGTTCACATTTAGGAGTCGTCTTCAGTTTTTATGACGTGAAACAGGGTAACGTTAAAGATCACTTGGTGTCCGTTGTTCCAGGCGTACAGTGCCCGCTCTCTGGCGTTATAGTCAAGCATGGAGATGTGAAAGTACTGGTTGTGGAAAGGGATGTCTATGTATTCGTAGCTGGACGTCTTGGTGGAGTACGCGTAGTAAACCTTCGCTCCTGACAGGTGGGAGTTGGTAATATAAAGCGTCCCGCAGATCATGAACGATTCGCCCGCGTTCCTCTTGGAGTATTCCGTATTCCAAGTCTTCTGCACCTGCAGGGTGTCGGGGTCTATCTGCGAGATGACGACGTTGCCGGCGTTCTGATTGGTGGCGTACACGACCCACATTCCCAGTTCGTCGGCCATGACGTCGATGTCGGAGTACCCTCCCCAGGTGTACGGGTACATGTTGTGGAAGCCGGCGAACTCCAGCGCTCGTTGGGCGAGGACGGTGCCCGTCTCGAAGTTGTACTTGACGATTATGTTGCTCTGGTACTTGTTGTAGTAAAGCGAGCCGTTGTAGACGATGTGGTTGGTTCCCTCCCATTTAAACGGGAGGCTGTAGGTTTGAGAAACCACTCCCGACACAAAGTCGTCTATCGTCTTGTACTCGCGCACAATCTTGCTGTTGGTATAGCTGTCCATGTACCAGACCTACGTCAGAGAGGAATGAGTTAGAATTACACCTGATTCTGCTGTGACTGGCTAAAATATTCTACTCTCTCAAATTTTTCACAGTAACACCGCAAAGTTTTTATTCTACAAGGCTTTATGTGATCGACCAACTTTGAGAAGTGGATAATAATAAATTGGAAGGAAAATAGTTTGTGGTTTTCAGCTCTCTTTACTGTAATACCTCAAAATAAATCCAGTGTCGGGCATGTGACTTCTCTCATATCATCTACACAAGAAAAATGAGAGACGATTTAAAGGGTAAAAAAAACCAACAAAAAACTAACAAAATTGTCAGCATTTACAAATGCCTTAATGTTTCCAAAAGTTATTTCTTTTCTGGAGGGTTACTGAACAAAAAGCATCATGAAAACCAAGCGACACACCAGAATGTTCATTTGCTAGAAAAGTAGCTGCCCAGACTATGCATATGCATACCAATCTTTTGGGGATTTTACTGTTGTTATTCAAAAATTTCCATCATTATTCTTTTCTTTTTTTTTGGTGTGTTGGACGAACACATAAAATGTGAAAAATATACACTAGCGTTTATGACGGTTGCCTGACAAAATGTGAAAAAGTCAAAGGTTCGTAACCCACTGTACGACATCATCAGCTACCATCACTGGTAATTCTCTAAATCACATGTGTCAAACTCAAGGCCCGGGGGCCAAATCTGGCCCGCCGTAGCTTTTTATGTGGCCCTCTAGGCTCCAAACTACATCAATAGGTTCTTCCAGTTTTTCACAAATCTGCAGAATTCACACAAAATCAACAAATCACCGTATTTTTTTTCTGATTTTTACTGCAAAATTGGTCAAAAATATTGAACTGAAGTGACAGCAGCCTTACTTGAGGTCAAGTTATAGTCTGTAATTGATACGGCAAGTAATAAAAAGTTACATTTGACATCATAAATATCATAAAATTAGGAAGGAGTTAGGATGTGGTGCTAATTTCTAAATTGGCACCAGAAAATCTGCAATTTTGGTTGAAGACAAAAAAACCTAAACAATCACAAAATCCTGGAGGAACAACTATTTATTGATATTTTAACAATTTCATTAGTTTTATCAATATATTCTGGTCCAACCGGCCCTTTAAGAACATTCAGGTTTTTGATATGGCCCGAAACGAAAATGGGTTTGACACCCCTGCTCTAAAAGATTATATCAAAAAAATTACAGCCAAAAATAGAAAACGATCCAACAAGAGTCACTGCTCTACTCTTTCTCTTACTGTTAAAATCTAAGTCCTCCTCTCAGTACCTACTCTGATCTTTGCAAAAAAACAAACCCAATCTTATCTTGACTCACCCTGTTGTTTCGGGTTGTTGCAAGCGGATCCGTCATCCAAGCCCCAAACCGGGTTCCAGATGTCTTTATCGTAACGGGTCCAGTGATTTTCATTAATTTCCCGCATGCTGTTGATACAGAAAAGCAGCAATAAGATGTTCTGGGGCTGGTTTCAGTCTCTAACTAGATTCCTCAAGCCAATTTCATGGCTGCGTCGCCAGGGAGCGTGCCCCCTGTGCATACTAAGATAGCACCGACAGCCACATACTTTATTTAACTCAAAGCTTAATTGTCCAACTGTTGTTTGAATCTAAACGTTGCTCTGCGTTCACGGGGTTCCCATAGTTTTTTTTATCGCCCCGGTTCAAAGCCGTGTAGAAAAACAACCGTCTCTTAAACAAAACTGCGGTTTTCCCATCTTGCCTCGTCCTCCTCCTCCAAAGCAGAAGAAAACAGAGCCTTAAAAGCTCAGGGTTAGTTAGTAATTCAGACCCCGAACTTCTGACTAATTCATAGCATCACAAACTTCTCTGGAAAAGCGGGGCTGCAGTCGAAGAAGATTAACACCACAAGCTGCTTCGTTTTCTGCTCATTAGAAGGCGATAAGGGAGGACATGCTACTCCTAATTGCCTCCTTCAAGAGATCGTGGAAGATTTTGCTGTTAAAAGCCATCAATCCAAAACAGCCGACACGAGCGCCAACCGGATTGGTCTCGTTTTGACCAACCGGATTGGTCTCGTTTTGTCGCACCGGGATGAAAGTGAGGGAACTAACCATTAACCTCTTGGGATTTCTTTGAAAGGAAGACATTGTCCCCTTGCTTCAATGCAGTGACTGACTGGACGTAGCCTGGTAACATATGCAAAAAACCTATCGACTATACCCAAAGAATGGCGGTGCAGAAAACAGATTCTATAAAATCGCAATTCCTAGTGCTGGGGATTCTGAACTGACTCAAAATGGATTTTAGGTGCACGTCCTCAATGCTCTTATTTGTGAGTATCTTCACAATTATTCAAATGTATTTTGAATGATTCTTCAATATATATATATATATTTTAAGAAAAAGCCATGCGGCTAAGCTAACTTAATGCTGGTAACCTACGTTGCAGCGCTTGATGCGGAAACATATTTTCGTCTAAAAATAAACAGGTGCAATTTGATTCAGAAATGTTTTAAATAAATGTTCTATATGTTTACAATGATTTTCCTTTCAGTCGTACCATTTAAAGAGTATCTAGACCGTTTGAGTAGAAATCATGAGTTTCTGAATCAAAAATCGTTTCAGAATTGAATCGTGACCCTAAAAATCGGAATTGCTGAAAGATTCGCATCTCTGTCGCTGTAGAATGGCACCTCAGGGCAGTCAGTGCCCAATACTCCACTGCTGAAGAGAAACCATACTGAAACTTGTTTGAACTTTGCTACAGAAGACTTGCATTAGTCAGTGCAGCACTGGGCAACATATAAGGGCAACAGGATTTTCATCCTGAAAATCACATGGCAAGGTGACGTTGCTATGACTGCGAATGGGTCAAAAATCACACATGGCCTGAGTGATACATTTGACCAAACAAAACAAAAAAGTGTAAATGTTCAGTTCCCATAACTTTATTTGTGGACTAACTCCACCAATTTATTTTCATTGCAGATAAATGTTTTGAATTTTATGTCATTTGCACCAAGTTAAAATATTTAAACAGAGAAAAAACCCTTGGCGTGTTCAATTCTTGTTTTACCAGCTGCATACAAGAAGCACTATGAAGCCTTAGACAACAATTTTTACTCGTGTATCGCCTCTGGTTATTTTTCTATATGCTACCCAGCAGCATAAAAAACGAGGAAGGAGAAGGTATGGTTCTGACAACTTCTGGCTGCGTGTAATATTTCTTCTGCTGGTGTTATTCATTTTCCTGTGCAACACCGGGGCTGTTTTTTTTTTTTTTTTTTTAATAGGACTTCAAAAAAGCGCTGAGCTCATGCAGGTTTCACAATATATCAGCTTCCTTGAGACACGATTAAAATTCTGACTTAATCCAGTGGGGAGCGACGTACATAAACAGCACTCACTTAGTTTGCCCATGCAGCTGCGCAGCCTGGTGTCCAGCCGCAGGACCCGCTGGTACAGTTCGTCGTAGTCGTAGGCCCCGATCTCTTCCTGGATGCCCGTCAGCACCACCGACAGGTTCCTGATCTCCTCCTTGAACTGGGAGATGAGCGCGGCGTCCATCTTGTATTGCTCCAGCACAGGGATCAACGGCTTCAGCTCGTCCATCTTGTCCTTAAGCTCCTGAAGTCGGGGACGGGGATGGTGGCGGCGGTGGCAAAATGATGGGAGGCAGCGTGGGAGGAGAGAGGCGGGAGAGGCAGTCAGGAAGGAGACAATATGCGGTTTTGACGGGACCTAAACCTGCGTCAAGACGTGATGAATATGTGAAGCCAGAGCAGCGTGGCTATTTGATGGGAGGAGGGAAGAAAAAGTGTCTGCTATTACAGTGACTCAAAAGTTTACGGCCAACATCTTCCACATAAGTTACAAAGTTTTACAGTTTCCAAGTCACCCTTCTATCACTTGAAGAACGTTTCAAGTGATAGAAACGTTCTTCAAGAACGTAACGTTTAGGACCAAAGTCGCAGCAAGATCTAGAAAAACCCATCCATGTGTTTATCTTTAGTCGCATTGATTACTGCAACAGCGTCTTCTCAGGTCTGCCTAAAAACAAAATAAAAACATCCAGGCAGCTGCAACTGATCAAAAACGCTGCTGCTCGCATTCTGACTAAAACCAGGAACTTTAGAACCAGAGTGGTTCTAAAGTCTCTACACTAGCTCCCTGTAGCTCAGAGAACAGACTTTTAAATGACTGTTGTTAGTTTATAAATCACTGAACCTTTTAGCACCACAATACATTAAAACCATAGATAAAGCAAAGCAGTAAACAGAACAAAACAAAAACCAGAGGTATGCGACCTGTGGCTTCAGAGTTGCGTTTGATTCTTTAGGCTCTCCACGGTGCTTCTTCACAGCTTCGAGGGCTAATGTTGTAAAACTGTTCCAATATCAAAAGCGAAGGATAATTTTTTTCCCCCAAGGCTGGTGTAGATTCTGCAACACAAGGTAAAATCTATTTGGGAATAGTAAGAAAAATGTCTTGCTGCATTGTAAATGATGCAAACACCTAATGTTGAACAAGAGATCTCCTTCAACAGAGGAGTACAATGTTTGCTCAATGTGACTTTTCTTTCTGGGTTTTTTATCACTTGACATAAAAGCAACTCTTAGCTATTTCTTATTCCAGCATCTGTTGTCCAGGGTAATCTACACACAAGGGCTACAGCATTACATCATACTGTATATTATAAATATTGTAACTTACATATACTGATGTCTGATCTTTTTCCATGGGTTTTACCACCATCACTTTTGGAATAAACTCAACCTTTAAAAGCTAACTGGCTGTTAGCCTGTTAGCTCATCAGAAGGGTAGAAACTTGTAATTTTTTCTTCTGTAAAATGTAGAGAAAAATAAACTTCTTGAAGTAGCTTCATACCACCACACTTTTTACTTCTACATGAACAATGTAACTTTTACTGCCTATAATAGTACAAGCAGGTTTAACCAAAAATGCACGAGGCACAGAAACACACACAGTTTGTGTTTAAGTGAAACTTCTTGTTTGCTCTTATGCTTCATCATCCTCATGTAATTTTCGCTCTGCTGAGTCTGCTGTTCCATTTGGAGGTCAAATGAATACGAGGTAAAAAGAAGAGAACGCCACAGGAAGAACTTTGTCCTGCTTTACCATATTTTTATTACCTGCTGTAAGAATGGATTTAGAGAGCTTCATATTGGGAGGAAAAATATTTTAGCTTGAATTTGTTGTTTTATCATGATGTTCTCTTTTTTTAGGTAAGTTTATATTTATGGGTTTTTTTGATTACCCTATTTTTACAAATTAAGTCAGATGTTACAAGATATTAAGTTGTCCTTTTAACCAAAAAAATTTTTTTTGGTGACTCATTTTACCTCTGCTTTTTGGTCACTCCACCCACCTCTTCCCGTGCAGCTTGTGGGGAAAAACTGTTACAATGTTACAAACATGAAAGCAAAACAATAGAATTAATGAAATGGAACAACCATATAGGCTTCTACCACTCTATTTTTTGAGGCACTTATCAATGAGTCATATCAAAACACAGAGCAAACACTTTAGAATTAGCAAAGCGCTAAGGTAAACTGCTTCACATTGTCAGCAGGAGTGAGATGACAGTTTTTTGGAGACGACAGTTGCATATGCTGAGTGAAACAGGATAGCACTGCTGCATAAGTTTCAGGTTTAGCACTGTTAAAAAATTTGCTTTCGTTAAGACAGACTGTGAGTGAGAGACCAAGCATCTCTTGCTGTGAAGAAAAACATACAGTGTCCTGATATCATTGAGTTATGAAGGATAAAATGATGACAATAGTAATCTGGATCACATGATATTCTTGAAATGCAGTTTGTGATTTTACCAACTCCGCCTTTGAAGACAAAGCTTCTCCTTGGAGCTACTTCTGCCTCACAGAGCAGCCTTTCCCTCTTGATTCCCAGACTCAGCTCCTTCAGACTAGCCAGCAGCAATTAGCAAACACCTGTTGGAACCGGGCATCAGCTGAGCTCATTACAGGAGCTACTTCTCAGTGCAATGCTGGTAAAAACGTTGTTAAAGGGTTAATAGAGGAGCGCTGTTTGATAACTTCTTGAAGGCGGAGTTTCAGAAAGAGCAGGAGTTTTTTTAAAGCAACAGAGCAAAGTAATTTAAGTCATATTTGATATATAGAGTAATTTTATAACAACTGAAATTAACTTGATTATACTATAAAATTGCACAATATGCCTAAAAACAGATGATGCTGCCCCTTTACTATGGTTCAACATTGTGGCTTTGTACTGGCTCATCTTGACTGATTTTGGGTCAAAAATGGACACAAAAGAATTCTATGCAGGAATTTCTGACGCCAAAGTGCTTTAAATTCAGTGTAAAGAGTGGGTAGAGTGTCTCTTCTGGGGTGCAGCAGTGGAACAGGCATGAAGCACAACCCAAGTTGGGAGCGGCCTTAGTCCTTCCTGTGGCCGTGACAGGTTCGCATCACACTCTGATGACATTTGCCGCATGTCTTCTCACAGCCCACTTTCCTGTCTTGACAACTGCCAAATAAAGGCCACAAAACCCATCTCTTCTACTTATAGTGCAAAAAACAAGTGACTAAAACGAGATCTGAATGAAATACAATCAAGCCAGGCAACTAAGTGAAGTAAACCCAGGGGTTTAAACGAACCGCTGACATAACTCGGTGCTTTGGAGTACCTGGAAATTCTTGGCCATGATGGATTTCCTGTCATCTTCAACCTGTCTGAACTTGGTCCTCAGGCCTTTCATCTGGTTCTCCATCTTTATGACATATTGGAAATCCCTCTGAGTGCGCAGGTTCAGCACTTCAATGGACTGAGACATGTTCTGCACCTTAAACGGAAAAGGTCAAGGTTAGCAATGACCCGAGACGCTCTCTGTTCGCAGACTGAGCTTCCAGCATGTAATCAATATATTGTACAAATACAGCAAACTACAGTGACTACACTGTTAAAACAAATCTCTAATTTAGGGTAAAATTCAGATTTATATGGTACAGTGCATATTTTTTCCTGTAAGATCACTTTTAATATTTACAGTCAATGTTATTCTCCATAGAAAACATACCTGTCATTATATTGTGATGTCAGGCCTGTGGAAAATGACCGCCAGTCAGTATACAGCCAAAATAAAGCTATATGGATATAGTCTGCTTCCATAATACACATCTACTATATTTCAAGAAATTTGAAATTGAGGCATTCATAAGAATACATTTAGTTGTTTGTAGCATTTTTCATACGCTGGGGAGTGTTACAGGCTTCTAAAATGTTCTGAAAGTATTGAAACTAGCCGGTTTTCCATGGCCTTTTTCTATTTCTTTATGTGTAGGTGTGCAGGTTTTTCCATGCGTTGGCTTGTTGTGTGTGGGAGGTGGTGATTAATGGACATAGGGTCATGGCGGGTCTAGCTTTCAGACGTTTGTCACTACACACCCAACAGCAGAGAGGGCTGTGTTTACTCTATGAATCACATATCAGGTACAGGTGAAAGCATCAAAGACAGCAACCTGAGAAATGATGCACACTCTCCACAAGCCGTTTTATTCAGTTCTACTATTTGCACTCGATTATCCTGCTTATTAGCATCGGGTCAAAACAGGTGCGTCGCCGTGGATGTAAGCGAGATTGCGTTTGAGGATAAGTAAAGTACGGTGAAGGAAAAATGTGTTCTCGAGGGTCTATAAGTCTTTGTTCAAAAAGAAATATGTGACAACCGGTTGATGTTCTGCTTGTAAGCGCTGAAAAAGAGTTTCACCGAATGCCCCGTCCAAATCTATGTAAGCATTTCTGGCTTTACTGGCTGCTGAATGTGCCAGCCGTGCCAAGAGTTTAGTGGTACATCATGAATTGGAATTCCTGTGGGCTAAATTTGTTTTTCTAAACATTACAGATGAATTATGTTGTGTTTGGTTTTGTCTTGGAATTCGAAGATGGAGTGACCGGATGCCAGGATCGAGCACCTTCTAGTTTCAAGTCAGAAAACCAGTGGGATTAGTTGCACTAGGCCAGGTGAGCAAGCCACCTTCTGTTAGCGATACATGCTAACGATGCGTTCCTCCACATTCAAAGCCTTTAAGGCAGGGGTGACAAACTCCAGTCATCAAGGGCCGCTGTCCTGCAGTTGTTAGATGTGCCACAGGTACAAAACACTGGAATGAAATGGCTTAATTACCTCCTTCTTGTGTAGATAAGTTCTCCAGACCAAATGCTAATGACCTAATTACTCCATTCAGGTGTGATGCAACATCTAAAAGTTGCAGGACAGCGACCATTGAGGACTGGAGTTTGACGCCTGTGCTTTAAGGAAACAGAAAAAGATCTTGAAGATGGAGATCGGACAGAACCGTATGTTTGTTTAATGAGATGCAATCTGTCTGGAGCCCAAGAAGTTTCATTACTGAAGTTGTGCGAACTCACATTTGTTTGTTGGGAACCTAGTGATCTACCACGTTCCTCATACCAATCCTGGGCGTTTTAGAGCTCGTTATCGTCCGACTTTAAAGTAAAATACCCAACATCAAGTACTCCAAGGGTTTCCCAGCAGAACAACACCATCACATTACTTCTGGTCATTGAGCCAGTTGCTTACGTTTACAAAATAGCAGAAATAAGCGGGGACTGGACTTCTTGTGTAGTTTCTAGAAGACAATGGGCCAGTAGTTCATGTGTCGGCTTTATTAGTGTGATCGCTGTGACCAGATTGTGTAAGCCTGATGCTCTCAAAGCCATAATCAGAACTGAAGAAGGCTTTTAGATGAGATGCATGTCGTCTCAGAGACACAACAAAAAAGCAGCCCAGTCATCTTCTATTAAAACAGTTGGTGCATTAATCTTTGGCCCATTTGTGAGCCGTTGGCGTGACATCTTCCTCATGTGAAACCTGCTCCCAAACCCAATTTAAAGGAAAGCAAAAAATCTTTAAAAGCAAAACGCAGTGCTTAAAGAAAAATGTTTGACGCACACACGCCTCTTCTCTCACTCTCACTCTACTCATCAAGTAGCTCAGAGTGACTTTGACGTGCATTGGTGGCTCAACAACAACCTTTCCTTCAGTTGCACCACAAACTTCAATTTAAAGTAAAAACATATTTGTTAAGTGGAAAAAAATTTTTTTTTTTTTTTCTTAAAATTACATTTCTGAAAAGCGTAGCATGCATTTACATTCAGTGCCTCTGCGTAAACAGTCGGTGTAATTACAGCTGAAAGTGTTTTGTTGTTCCGTCTGATGGTTTTGCACTTCCCAAGGCTGAAAGTTCTGGCTAACACTCGCAGAATTTCTTAAGTTCAGTCACAAGTAACATCAAATTTCTATGTCTTTCGACAGCATTTCAATTGGATGTGTGTATGGGCTTTGACTAGGCCACTGTAGCATATGAATATGATTTCATCTAAACTGCTCTGGCTATACATTTAGAGCAGTCTATCCCAAATTGTGGTCCACGGACCATTGGTGCTCCACTGCCGCCCCCTCGTGGTCCACGAGGTACTGCATGTAAACCACCGTTTATTTCCCATGGCGTGAGCTCAAAGTACAGCTAGCTTACCAAAGGATTGTGTTAAAAATAATGATGGAAAACTGGCTTGATAATGTGTATCAATGGTGCTGGAGAGGATTGTTTGTGTCTGTCTCGAGTGTGTTATTCTTTAACTGTGTTTCTAAACCACAAATATCCCTAAATGTTACTAATGCACACAACACTTGGTAGTAAAGAATAACTTCATCCCTCTAATCCACCCGAGTTAGAGGGATAACTCTAATCTGACCAAATAGACACGGGAATATGTTTATTTCCAAAGACATGGAAATAAAAAAAGTTGTAAACTGCGAGTTCAAAAGTTTTTTTTTGTTTGTTTTTTTTTGGCACTTCTAGTTTTTAACCGCATGTGTAGATGGACATGCTTTCTAAATGTGTGCAATATATGAGATACTGCAACAAATAAGAAAGCCAACAAACAAAAGGTCGTGTGCTTACCTTCTCCAGCAGCTGTCGAAGCTGTCTGCTCTTGGCATCTCTGGAGCACAGGCTCTGTTCCGGCGCGACCACGGTGCAGATGCAGCGGCCGTCAGCATCCTGGGCTGAGCTGTACACCTGCCAGCCCTCCTTAGGGCCGATCGTCTGCAGGTACAAACACAGCAACACTCAGAAGCTGGAGTTAATAGTAGCTGAAATTATTCAATGCGCTACATTTAAATCCACAAAAAAAAAAAGTAAAAAATTTATTCTATCACTCAAATTCTGTATTTTTTTTATTGAAACTTTTGTCTCTTTCAGTGACACACAATTATTATTTCTGCTAATTCAGATGATTTGCTTCCTGCCAATGGGAAAAAAAAATACATTTAACATAAGAATACTCCATCAGACCAATTTAAAAAAATCATTCTAATACGAAAAATTTGGGTTTGGGTTTCATGAAAAGCATGCCTGCTTCAAGGTTATTTTTCAAAAGGTATTTTTAATTCAAGAATCAAGCCTCATCAAAATGAATTTGGTTGAGTAATACTGAACAAAAGGACTCTACAAATTAATTATGACATTTTATATAGGTTGATCTGATTCAGTTTATAAAATTAATTTATTTAGATCATCACAAATCAGACTTCAAAAAGGCCCAAATGAAAATGGGAAAAAAGCTGTCTCTTTTTTTGCTATTTTGAATTTTAAATTGGAGTTTTTTAAAGAGACAGAGGCCCAATTTCAAGCTCAGCACAGACAAAGTCACTACTTTTCACAATAATTAACTCATGCTAGTGCTACAGCCCTTTGAAAACGCAAATCTGATGAAGACTCGGAGGGTCTACAATGTACAGAGTCAATAAACATGTTTCCCTTTTTCCAAATTTATTTGTAAAATCAATTATTTTTTCTCCATTTCTACCAAATACATTCCTAAGAAAACAACATGACATATTGTGGAAGATTTCAAGAGGCGAAGGCACTCTAGTTCTCAGATCAGCATTTTTTTTTAGTTTAGAAATAAGTGTCTGTGTCTTTAAAAGCGACATAACGGTCATTGACCTTATCATCCTAATTGTGTCATTGCTGTTACTGAATCCTGCAGCATAATTTTTTAAGCAGAAGTCACCCACGTTCGGACCTACGCTGAGATGTTAAAGTTTTGTGACTGAGCGTCCTGCTGCGGGGAGCAGATGTGGCCTCTAATGCTGGAATTAAACAGCAGGAGTTTAATTACATCGTTCCAGCACTATTTAAATTCAAGCAGTCCGGTTTCCTGGGCTGATGAAGTAGAAGCTGCTACGGGCTCTTTCCAGCAGAGGAACCGAGCGGCGGGATCAAGCCAATCAAGCAAGTGTGATTGTATTCCCTTTAAAGACACGCCGTTGAGTTTTAATTGCGTCGGGCCAAAAGTGGTTTGTCAGAGTAGCTATTTTGAAATGCCATTTTTAGACATTCATCTAATAACCCATATTTAACCCTGTAGCGATTTTTTTCTTATCTCTAAAGCTATAATGTGGCAAACAGAACAAGCTTAAAGGGGCAGCGTTATGTAAAACCGCCTCTTCTGAGCTTTACGTTACGTTGTAATATTATTCGCTCATCAAAAACATTCCTTTGATTCTTTCATGCATGCTTGAGAAATCCTTTAATCTCCCATGGCAACCATTCAGCTGGGCAAAATGCCTGGCTTGACCTGCTTTGTGAGCTTCCGCCTCACAGAGCACCCCCTACCCCCTCTGCTCCTTCAGACTAGCCAGCAGCAATTAGCAAAAAACCTGGTAGAACTGCAAGCTACTTTTCAATCCACTGCTGGTAAAAACATTGTCAAAGTGTTCAGAGAGGAGCCATGTGGTGATGACTTCCTGAAGGCGGAGTTTCAGAAAGAGCAGCAGCTTCTTAAAGAGACGGAGGCCCAATTTCAAGGCGTTAAATTCCAAAATCATATTTCTTTTAGTCATATTTGATATGCATTAGATTTTTACAATGACTGAAGGTGACATAGTTACTTTGATTGTACATAATCAAAGGAGAGTACATAATACTGCCACTTTAAAATTTATCTAAAGTTTAAAAATGCACAAATGTTCACTTCTGCAAGCTCCTACAAGTTTGATCAAGTAGCATTAGACTCTATAAGAAGACATCCTATGCTTGATCAGGACCACCTGCTTCATTTAAGCTGCTAAGCTAGCGAATGGTTAGACTGTTGCTATGGGACCTAAGGCAGAATTTTGCTGCTCTTGATATGAAGGTTCACACTTACAGACTCAGAAAGACTGTATCAGTTACTACAGAGAACGTGGATGAAGACCAGGATGTATGGAATGCTGTTATTTAGATAGATGATTCTGAAATGTAATTGTTAAGAAATAAATATCAGAGGATGTTTAATTGTAGCTAAATACAGTTAAATACAGGAAGTATATGGAGGTGGAAGTGTCATGGTTTGGGGATTCTTTGCTGTTGCAGCACTTAGCTAGTTCACCATCTCTCTAAGGAGAGAAATGGTGTTTTTCAGATGCCTACAACAAGTATTGACTCGGTAAATAAATAGGCTTTTCTAGTACCAAATATAATGGCAAGCTTTTTAGAACGATCACTGGATTCGAGTCCAAACTTTGACAATAACTTCGGAGTCTTTCATTTTGAACCTACAGTGGTTTGCTGTGGATCATTATCAGTCGGCATAACATCAAATTCGTTTGGGTTTAGGATAAGCCGGTGTCTATCTTAAACACCGGTTTTCTAGAGAACAACATTGATGTGGTTGACATCAGAATCAAAGCATCCTCACAGCAGTACCAGCCTGTTTGACAATGTTGGGATGTCTCGGTGGGGTGGGGGGGTTGCCGCAATGCTTTTAAGATGGAGATTTGTCTTCTATTTGGTCAGCAGTGTCAAGGCAAAAAAAAAAAGAAAGAACACCAATGTGTTGTACCTTGAATCTCTCCTATGGATGCTTTTTTTCTTTTCCAGCTGACGAATCTTAAACCCTGACCTTGGCTGAGGCAAGCCAGGACTTCAATCGTTTTTTACCCTACTTCCTGTTCTCAGACACACTCTGTCCAAGTGTTTACTTCATTCAACAGCTCTTGACAGAATCCAAGCCTGGAGCTGCCAGGTACATTTAAACTCAAAATTGGTTAATGAAAGTTATTCTGGGATTTAACAAGGGTTCAATTACTTTTCGACATGTTGGTTCAGACAGTTTTTGCATTTATCCAGGTTAGATTTGGCTAATCTTAACATTTATTTTTTGATGACGATGAAACATTTAAGTGAGATGTTTTTATATTATTATTATTATTTGACTTTTTTTTTTACATATATACAAGTTGTCGTTAAAATCCAAGATCTCGTTCGAAAGAGACAAACACCGCAACAATACAATAATAAAAAAAAACTCGATTAAATGAGCGAATACAATATGAGCTAATAAAATGTTTCCTAAGGAGATTTCTCACTTTGTCTCAAAGATAATTTTTTTCCTCTAAAAAATAAGCATTGTTTGTGACACACAGGCAGTTATAGTAATTTCCTAATAGAAAGAGATGCGGTAGAAAGAAATAATGGCTTTATTATGTGGATAAATGATTGAATGGACGATTATGTAGGTAAACAGCTGCTGAAATAAACAAAGAAAGTAGGACAATGCTGACAAAGAGTTGCAGAGAAGCACAGAGTCAGCAAGCGTCAGTGAGCTGCAGAATAAACTGGATGGGATCCAGCAAGTTCTGAGAAGTAAAAGTAGGCCAGGAGAACCTCTCCTTGACTTTTTACCGAAGCCGCTTTGCATATTCACGAAGCAAACAAAATGAGACGCTAATATCGCAAAAGAAACAACACACACGCCGTCCGTCTGATGTGTTTCTGACTGACGTTTTTCCTTCCTCGCTTTTTCACGACGTGGCACGTCGTCGTTGGCCAGCTTACAGCGCGCGCCGGAGGAGGCATCACCTAATTTGTCAGCATTTTCGATCTCTCAGCATGTTAAATGGAAGACTACCAGGCTTTTCATGGCTACAACAGCTTCACAGAGCTCCAAGCCAAAGACTCGGTCATTAATCATCCTTACAAAACAGCATCGAGCTCAAAACCTCTCCCCCAAAACCTCCCCGCCCCCCAACACCCAGTCGTCTGCCCGGCAGAGTCGTGCACTCTGCAAAGCCATCACACACACACACACACACACACACGCAGGCCGACCTGCATGAGTGGTCAAACACGACGCCCAGATCCAAATATAAACAGATGCCAATGTGGATTCACATTTCCTCAGTTTTTGCTTGCTGTTCTTCACTGGCCTCCCCTTCTCTTTTTCTTCCTCCCTCCTGCCGTCTTTGTTAGCCGGAGTCTGACTGACAGAGCTTGTTTTACAGCAGACTATATCTTTTGCTGTGGCACCACATTCTGACAGTGACCAATACAGCTAGTGTCAAAAGCGGGGGAACAAAATAAAAATAAAACCTACGTATTTCCTGATTTATGTTACTAAAGACTTTGTGGCGTTTTTGGGTACATTTTGCTTAAAGAAAAGAAGCTGTCTATTAATTATGCACACCTTGACCTCCTTAAGCCACACCTTCCCTTATTTTACAGATCCACCTGCTTAAATCCAGTAAGCATTCAAGTTTATCAACCTTGGAGTTAGAAAATATGCCTACAAATAAGGATATGGTGAACTATTTAGACACCGTCGATCCCAGTATACACATACTGTTAAGAATTGGAGGATATAAAATGAGGCAAGAATACTTCAAAGACGTAGCAAGAATTTCAGCAATTTCCCCATAAGACACACTTTTTAATATGGATATTTGTTTCTATGTAAATATTTGTCATATTCTGGCTTAACTTAGCCAGAATAACAAATGCCATCCTCTATACGATAAAGTTTTTTCATGTTCAGTTGGAAACTGAAAGACCAGACTTGCAGTTCCTTTAAAAATTCAGAAAACTATATTTTCTTTCAAATCATTTTCTTCTTTTTCTGCATTTCCTCAGTGACTTTGCCTATTTTGCATTGTAGCAGATCGAATACCCATCTGACTCTGAGAAGAATAAAGCGGGTATAGAAAATGAATGAATGGATAGATTTCAGGGACACGAAGAAAAACAAAGCAACACAAACACCAGTCAAAAAAAGCACAAACATATTTATTTAATTCCTTTTACCATCATTTTCTTTTTTTCATTTTTATTTATGCATCTGCTTTTACCAGTCAAGTATGTAACAAGCAGTGAAAAAATCATTTAAAAGGAAATAATATATTTACTTTTTTGAGGGACTAGGAAAAAGCGCAATCTAATATAATCCCGTCCCTTTTCTATATTCAAAACATAATAATTATCCTAATTTTTGCTTAGCCTAACCTATTAGAGGCTCTTTTCTCTAATACTATAAAATATTTGAGTAAAATAAAGGATTATGTCAACATATTAAGCATACATTTCCATATATATATGTAGATGTATATATATATGGAATCATCAAAACGTCACATAAGCAGCACATATTATGTATGTATGCATTCTCATGTATGTGCGTAAATCCATTGAAAAACTTCTACAAACCTACTAGACATTGTTTTTTGTTAATATAACATCCATGCATTTTATGAGTGTCTCATAAAAATTATCTGACTATAATTACAAATGTTCAATGCCTCGTTTCTTTTATTACTACACACATGACTGGTTTTTATTCCTTCCCTCAATAATGTTGAACTCTGTTAATTTCCTCTTAAATCCCTTCTGCTTCACTGACATGCAGGAGGACATTCCCATTACGGAAAACTACGGCCGTCTGTCAACTGGCTGAAAAGTAGGAATAAAGTGATTGGCTGTGGCTACTAGCACTTCAATTGGCTATGGCTTTGTGGTTACGATAATTTACTTTACACAAAACTGCTGGAGAGCATAGAAAAGAAAATAAGCTGTATGTAGAATTATGACCCTATTTCCAACATGTTCTTGTAAAGACAGAAACGTTTGGGGGGGGGAGTAATCACCGGTTATGTTAAATCCTAAACAACAGCAACATTATCGAGACGGGATTAAAGATCTAAATTTCACAGGTGAGACTTTCAACGTTACTCCGTGTAGGAGGTGGAGAGAGCTGCAGGTTAAATCTGTTACTATGCAACCTAAAACCAATCTGATTGAAGGAGCAAATGAGGTGCAAAGTCAGCTTAGTCAGCCCATAATGCCTTTATACGTCAGTTCTGTCACCACAACAGTGAAACTCAAGAACAACTTCCTTTCCTCCTTCAGTTTTGACTCTTTGAACGTGACGTCATGCACTCCTGAAAGCGGTCCACTCTGCCATGGTGGACGTCATTAAAGTGTAAATTATGCTGGTGCTAGCTAGTGACTAAATTCATTGTTCTAGCCACAAAACATGCCTGAAACATGCCAGACTCTGACCCAGGGGGTCTGGTCCACACTGCAAGTGATTAAACTATATAAAAACAGCAAAACTGTTCCAAAAGAAAATCAGGCCTATCATGCCAAAACACAGTAATCAGCGCATTAGCCACCAGCAGAAATGGAACAATGCCAGACTAATTAGTAAAACCTAAAAAATTACTTGTCTTGTTTTCAGATTACTCTTGAGTCAACCGCAGTCCATTATTATGAAAAACTGACGTAATTACCTCAGTGGGGTATAAGGGGGGTGGGGGAATTTTGTGAAAAGAAGAACAGTTTAAACCAGTGATTCTCAAAGTTTGATGGCCAGGGACAGAAAATCCTTCACTCTGCAGGTACCTCCACAATGACTGAGAGGAAAACGATTTGTCCTCGCATGGCCTAGAATCAAGACAGGTAGCTATCCTCCTACAAGTAAAGGATAAATACATCTCATCACAGGTGATGCATATTCTCACTTTGAAGCATTCTTTCCATTTGGCTCTGGGTTAATAAAGTGCGACTGAGAGAAGAGAAAGTTCTTGCTGGCAGCCCAGAAGTCATTTCACTGAAGAAAAGAGTTTGACGGTGACGGTACAGACACGTGAAAGGTATCCTTACTTGGCAGTCGTTGGTTCATGGTTGAAGATGAAGGTGAAACAGGTGGGTTGATGATGAAACCTGCAGGCATTACAAGTTATTAGGTCAATGAACCTGGAGGTGACGAGGGTTCTTCTTTTGACGACTGACTGGTGAAAGCAATACCTTCCAGACCCTCTTGGATACAGGAACAGGAGCTGAAAGAAGAGGCAGACCTTGACGGACTCCCTCAAGAGCAATTGAATCAGAACTATAGACCATCAACAACCAAAACAGAAGCTGCAAAGGTATGCCAGCTGAAGGTAGATACGGAGCACCAACAAGAACTTTGTAGAATGGTAAAAGGAGGGGTACTGCCTGTACAACTCACCATGTCGTGAAGCAGAGAATTATCGGCCCTACTTCTCCTTCCTTTTACCCTCACATAATCATGTATATTTTTCTCTATACCAGTAAAAACATTAAAAAGAAAGCGTGGTGACCTTACCCACTGTGCCTATTGTCTGGCTAGGTAGCAAAGAAAAAGAACAAGGGGACACCAAGTCCCACCTGACAAAGGACAACAGAGTAAAAATCCTCACAAGAAACCCAGAAAACTGTACCACAGGTGAGGAAAACTGAGCTAAAGGTAAGCAAAATGCATTTTTTACATGCCAATGACCAGTGAGGATAAACACTTAATGCTTGATGACCCTAAGATATTTGGGGCAGCTGTTTAAAAGGAAATCCCTTTTAAAATACCAGTTTTTGGCAGATTACATTCAAATTCAATAAATGAGTTATGAAACGCAATGAAAGCAGAGAAGAGTCAAATTGCAGACCTCGGGAGAAACAACAAGAATCAAAAACACAAGACCAGAACTACTTGGTTGGATAAATCCTTGTCGTTTACTGACAAACCTATGCAAGCTTTTCTTTTTTTTTCCCATTAAGGGTTACGCTGTCACATGTGGCAGCCGCCATGTTTACTTGTGTTATTTTCATTGGTACAACTTCAAAATCAGGCTCAACTTCCCTTATCATGGATAATTAAATAAAAACATGCAAATCAGCAGCGCGCATCGGAGGCGTGAAAAGTGATGATAATGAATGGCTCCCTGTGGAAGACATGATTTGTGCTCCTCATGCAACATAAGTATCCTGCCAATTATACACGTCGCTTAATCTCTTTTCTGTTTGTCACCGCAGCGTCTGTCTGTCGTTTAATGTGGTTGCATGAACCTTTTAGTCTGACAGAACTGAAGACGTAGGAGGCCGACGAGGGACTGAAACTGGATGTAAGGGATAAAAACAGGGATTCACTGAATAATATGTGTGTAGAATATTTGGCCACAACCATTACGTCCAAACTAAATAGTCACACCAAATGGAAACATTTGACAGCATTGAAGCATATTGTGGAAACTTTCTAAATATTGTATGAGGTGTGAATACAAATGAGTGCCACACTTCTGTTTGTTATTTAAAAAAGAAGAAAAGTTATCTGCTCACTTTTTGTTGCTCTTTTGAATCAACATCATTGTCTTTTTAAGCACATTTTCAAGTATCACATTAGAAAAAGTTGCTGGAAATGGCAAAAATCAAAATAACCTCCTCAATTTCACAAAAAGAAAAAAGGTTTCTCCTTTGATGTGGTTTCTGGCTTTTCTGAAGAAGAGTTAGTGCGCTAAAGGGGGCAAGGGGTTGTGACGCAGTGAACGTTAACCTCAGACCTCTGATCGGCTGTTTTTCTGCTAGAATAGTTAGGATGAATCTCTTTATCAATGGACAGAGTGTGGAACATTGTCAATGCTAGTTGAGGTGAAAGAAAAGCCTCTTTCCATTTTTTGAGATGCTAGTTTGCAACCTGTACTTCCTGTTTACTACAGCCACTCGTAACGCCCACAACCAGTAGATGGAAACACGGCCAATGCACATTTTCCTTTGTGTGATATTTTAAAATACATTGGAAATTCAGAATAGTTCCATGGAAGCAATTTCAAAAAACACTTGTTTGTATTCCAAAGGACAACTTGAAGGCAATATTGGACAGATCGTCAAATTTCAAGCGTTATGAATGAAAATTCTCCATTAAAAATGTTTACCTTGTTGGCTGGACGTTTTCTGCTCCTTATACACACTGAAAATACACTTAATGTATATTTCTGTTTAATGAGATGCTCAAGCTTGAAAAGTTGGATTTATCATAGTCAAAATCGTCATTGCAATAGTCAGCAATCGTATCACGATTCCATACGTTACTGACATGGGTTGACAGGTGTAATCCCACAAAAAATTACATTAAAGTTTGTATATAAAAGTTGTGGAAAATGTATTTTCCTACTATATTATTTCCATCAAATATGTAGGATAAACTCCAAGAGTATTCTGTAGTGACTCAGTGTTGGATTCGAAACAGCAGCACTTGAAGTTATATTTTTAAAAATATATTGTTTTTTTCCCCCCTTTTTTCCATTTTGTGAAACTGGCAAAGAAATGATCCTGTTTATATTTTTTATAGCCGCAATCACGATTCTCAGTGTGGCTGTACATACCGCTGCTCTAAACGAATCTCGGCTCCGGCATATACAGCCGCGGCCCTTTAATGTAATTTCTTTAGGTATTTTCTCACGGCCAATTCGATCTGCGGCTCTGCCACGGGATCATTCTGGCAATTTGTGAAAACTCTCAGAGGATTACCCGAGATGAGATTCCTAGGATAGGATAGGAGGAGAAGATGATGAAGAAGAAGAAGAAGAAGAAAAGAGGAAGAATGCCAGAGGCCTTGGCAAAAACCTGTCTCTTATAAATACACCTCTGATAAACAGTGACAGGTAAAGGACTCCCTCTGCAGTAATAGTGTGACCCACAGGCAACAAATCGTCTAATTTTGATAAGCCCTTGTCACTGTTTTGTTATGGTGGTGTAAAAAGATGAAGTGTCACACCTTCCTTGCCGCTGAGCCAGGTCATTAAAGAAGAATGAAGGCAGCTTGGCAAATAATTCACACAGCAGCAGCAGCAGCCACAACGTTACAAACCTTATTGCTGCTGTCACAAGGTTTGACATCTTGCCATGTATGTTGGGGTATTAAAAATGTGAGTTACATGGAGCTCAACTTGAGGAAATCAGCCATTTTGTGGAACGTCAACTCCTGTCACGTCCTTGTATGTGTTGCAGATCTTGACACACTACTGTTTTACATAGTGGGATGGCAGGGTCAGAGTTCACAGGGTCGCGCTGCGTCAGGGTACACCAGAGTGCAAAACGTTTGTCGTGTCGTCGCCACAGTTCCTTTTTAATCGGACTCTGGTGATTCTTGAGGATGAAAGCAAGAGTTCAATGATGAGAGTCGAGTGCTCTATAAAAATGTTCATGCGCAATATCGACATTTTCATGCTGGAAGTTCTGAATGAAGGGATGTAATTGAGGTTTTTGAATACAAGTATGTGCCCATGCTCTTTTTCCGCCCCCCTTTCTTATCTAAACCTTGAAAATACTCAATTAAATTCCACGAATGGCTTCCAGCAAAAGTCTAAAGTCACAGAGACAGTGGCTCGCATTGCCGAAAGATCAGGAAGAAAAGAGTTTTAACTGATACTGCTTTTGATAGTTATGTTTTTATTAGCTGTTTTTAATATTTTATCTATGTCTATGCTTGAATGTGAATGTTGATATCTGTAAATGGTGCTGCTATCTTGCCAGATCTTTCTTGGAAAAGCGATTGTAGATCTCAATGAGGTGTTATCTGGTTAAATAAAGAATATTATTATTATTATTATTATATATTTTACCAGACTGCATAAGAACCTTATCTATGAGTGCCCTGTAGAGGTCAAATAATTACAGCTAATAGTACCAATAGGTCCAGCTGCCATTGATTGGAGACACTCCAAGCATTCTGCATGGAGAGCTGAGTGATTCTTCACCAGTGCAGACAGAGCATCTGCATATAATAGCATAACATTAAGTAGCATTTAGTCTCATAAATTCTATAGCGGTGGTGGACAACAATTATATAAGTTGGTGACAGATGTGTAAGAAGGTATCATTTACCAAAAGGCATGATGACTTTCTATGCTAGAAGTCTTCAAATCCAGGCCTCAAGGGCCCGTGTCCTCCCAACATTTCAACATGTCTTTGCTTCAACACACCTTAGTCAAATAATGAATTTGTTAGCAGGACTCTGGAGAACTTAGCTGCATACTATGGAAGCAATTAAACCATTTGATTTGGCCCAAGAGTACATCTTAACGTCATCTAGCAGTTTTTCTAATCCCTGGATTTGTGGATTCCTGTATGCGGATGAAATGTAAGACAATTGATGAAGGTAGGCTTAACCCAGTTCCAGCTGAAATGTTGACATCAATTTCACTTCATCATCATCTCAATCGTCCGTCAAGTCAGTTTCCTTACACAGATGTCTCGCTGTATCCCAGCAAAACATGGCAGTGCTCCGACAGGCAGAGCAAATTAGTTGGATTTTTGTACTTTTCCTTTTACCAGCTAATTCTGGGTTTGAATTAGCTAGTCAGTGTTTGAAATTGTGCGATACAGATGTTTTAATTACACTCAAAGATAAAATCGGGGTGGAAGCAACTTCCACAGAGCTAAGTCTTGATCACAACAATGCTGCCACGCTGCCTGGCATAAGACAGAGGCCCTAAACAGATGCTATCTCTCCAGTCATCCATCAAGCTGTCTAAGCAAAAAGCCACCAGGGGATCGGAGGCCAGTGAAGTAGAATATGCACGTCGGTGCTGTAACTGATGATCATGCCACTTAAGTAAGTTAACATTTTAGCTCTAATGGCAGGGGGAAGATGAACTTGCATGTGCAGCCAGCTCTGTAACCACAATGATGCAGACATCTAGGACAGCAGTGACAAATGGTTACGCCCATGAGCAGAGAAGCAACAGCAATAATCCCAAGGCTGGAAAAAAAAAAAGCCACAAGAAGACACTGACAAAGAAATAGCGAACCCTGTTGAGAGAGGTGGGGAGGGTGGGACAACACGGCAAAAAGAAAAAGTCATCTTCTCTGTCAGATTTGACTCCTGTGAAAGGCATGCGGGGAGATTAATTTCCTAGAGGCGTGCCACCTTCTTGCCTTTTCTGACCTCGGCAAAGAGGAGATGGAATAGATAATTCTGCTGCACCTCGGCACATTCTGGCCCAGACAGACTCCGAATGAGCTGCCGTATTATCTTGTTCACACTCTCGCGCGTCTTCTCTGGGGCGCGCTTCAATGAATTCCTGGGGCCTGAACAGGACGACGTGTCAGTCACGAGCGCCTCGACGGACGATAATGAAACAGTCATCAAACATTATCGGTGAGGTAAAGTCGGTGGGCAGCTCCCGGCCGTGCTGAGTGGCAGACTGTGAGACTCGAGCAGAATACTAAGCAGCTGTCAACACAAACTTATTAAGGTGTAAACAAAGATAAACAACGAAGAGTTTCTTTGTACCTCAACTTCTTGCCACGGGTTAAACGTCTGCTTCACAGTGTTTTGCTGGAGTACGTAAGCTGAAAGGAATAAATAGCCTTACAAGACCCTATTGTAATTAAATTTCATGCACGGATGCCTAGGCAGTACTTCAAACTAGAGATGCAGCGATCGAGCCTCTCCATGGGCTTCCACCTTTTCGTGGCAGAGGGGTTTGAGTGTCCCAGAGATCCCCGTGATCACTGGGGCTTCATGCCCCTGGTAGGGCAACCGAAGGCAAACAAGTCCTGTGTAAGGAACCAGACGAAGACCCCTTATGATGGACAATAACGTTGGACCTACCTATGGTCATGAGCTTTGGGTCATGACCGAAAGAATGAGGTCCTGGATACAATGGGTTTTCTCCGTAGGGTGTCTGGTCCCTCCCTTAGACATGCTACAAGTTAATACAGCGTGAATTTAGCGGCAACTGCAGTGCAAATGAAAACACGCTAATCTAAACACCTGTGTATCTGTGTATGTGTAAGGTTTCTCCATTCAAATGTTCAATGGAGAACACAACAGCTGATTTGTGTTTGCATCTCCACATAACACCAAATCAATTCTATAATTACGACTCCATCTCATGGTGTGTCTCTACGCTGGATAAAATCTCTATAAGTTGCTTACATGTATTATTGCATGTTATCTCAGTTTAACAGAGAGCACACATGCTACGTCAATGTAGATGTACAGATTCAGGTATGACCAGATTTTATCAAACGTTGTCACAAAGGTTGTTCACCTGATCTTTTTTTTTGCTCTCAAAGAACCCTTTGAAATTCTCTCTTTCTAATTACATTCAGCAGTGGTGTCAGTGGGATGGAAAGCTAAGGCTGCCTCAGAGCCTTTTAACTACACCTCCGTCTCAATCTGGAAGCAAGACGATGTCTGTTCCTTTAAATACAGCTTTTATCTAGTAAATACCGCCACATTAATATGATCAGCACATTCCAGCAGGCTCTTTGAAGTTGTACAGCAATTTATTTGCTTCAACTACTTTCCTTTGCTTCACGGCAGTTCGAGAGAACCGAATAGTTCTTAGTAAGACGTTCATCAAAGTGCCCAGACTTGTTGCTTCAAATAAAATTAAAAAGAACATCTGC
Organism: Phalloptychus januarius; assembly: GCA_902982915.1. Lineage (NCBI taxonomy): Eukaryota > Metazoa > Chordata > Actinopteri > Cyprinodontiformes > Poeciliidae > Phalloptychus > Phalloptychus januarius. Next base: position 55,939 of record CADWAE010000096.1, read on the forward strand.
AAGCACAAACATTCTTTTAAATGCCCAGCAAAACTTGCTAACTGGCTCATGTGTACTGCGAGGATAACAACAAAATGGTGAAAATTCATCTTCTGAGTCTATTTCATCTCCAATGACTATAGAGTTTGCAAAACAATAACTTAAGAAACAAGAGATAGGCTTTAATGAAATAGTAATGAGCATCCCAGAAATACAAACCGAATTTGAAAATTGCCAAAATTGTATTGGCAGTTTTCAAGTGTGTGTCATTGTGATTGTTTTAATTGATTTTATAGGTATTGATGCATTATAAACCTTGATGCAATGAATTGTATTTGTTTTTTTTCCATACAAAAGTCCCAAGCCGGAACCGGAACCTTTGCAGCCTTTGTGTTTCCAGTACCACCCATTCATCTGACGCACAAACAACATCTGCAAACAAAACGATGCAGGCTCTTGGTCCATTGGGGGTTAATTTTTGCTTCTTTGCTTCATCAAACAATCTGATGGGATGCTGGACAAGACTGTTATTTTGTGCCAGTTGTGCTAGAAGGAGTTAGCCTACTATTGAAGCTATTCACGCCTAAAATATGATTTTAATTGAAAAGAAAAATGTCAGCATCCATAGTTCCCATTTTTAAAGAAGTATTTTTTTAAAGGGAATAATCAGGGATTCCTAAAATGTTTGAAAACTGACTGGGCATAATAGCACTTTGCACTAATCTAATGGTTGAATAATAGCTTATAAATTGTAGGTGTTCTTTTTTATCGATGTATGGTTTTAGATTAAACAATAAATAATTATTGATCCAGTCCCACTGCCAGTATTTCTAACAACGTATCAAATTCTGAAGACATGTAACAATTCCTCTATCAAAGAGAGGGAAAGAGAAAGAGTGAAAGATCTGGATAATTGTGGATATTTAAAGTATCTAATTGTAAAATTACAACCAAGACAAATTATTCAAGAAAAATAATCACCACTAAAACATTTTCTGCTGTTAGTGGAGACTGTCAAAAACCTTTAAATTTTGTACAATAAAGTTGAAATAATCTCGTCTTCTTGTGCTTCTGCATAAACTCCTGCATTTACAGCTGCTAAGTGGGTTATTTTACATTTTGTCCTCATTACAGTAACGAATTAAAAAGTTTCCTGCGGCTGGAGTACAGAATAAATACACGGAGGTCACAAATGGCTCTCCCTCACATTCCAGCCTTTTAGCTCCCTTCAAGCGATATCTATCTGATACAGAGACTTCTTGGGCTGTAATTACAGTCATCGTGGAACAGGGGGAGAGCTCTAACTGTGCCCCTGGTAGTTTCAACACCACGTCACAACTCCTGTAATTATGGCTAGACGTGCTATTATCGGAGCCGTATTCACTCGGTGGAGTACAAAGGAGTTAAGAAAAAAAATAATAAAAAATAACGTTTAAAGCATCATATTTGTCATTTAAATCAAAGCCGCATTTTGTAATTACAGATATTCACGCTGGGGATGTTGATGGATCAGTTTTCAGACGGGTACTTTCAGGTAATCATTTTCCTGTCGGTTTTGCGGCCTAACCGTGTTGACGAATGGTTAAAAAGTGACATCTTCAGTTTACCTCCCGGGTGAGAAATAGTCGCGTAAGGAATGAAACCTTCGGCATCTTTTAATTTGTCGCAAACCCAGATAAATTACCCTGTGGCACGTCGTCAAGATAAACGCTAATGCGAGAATGAAAAGAACATCAAATATGCAAGAAATGGCTCCAGGTAGTTGATGCGTCCTCCCAAAATGACTTCAAAAGCACCCCGTATGTTCGAAATGAATAACAAGCAACAGGATGCTGCATTAATGACGGGGCGTCACATTTTCTCTGTGTGATCTTTCCTGTCGTGGCCACACTTCATTTCACGTTTTGTTTTTTTTGTTTATGCGATCAGAGTCTCATTATGTGACCCAAAACCTTTCAGTGGAAGCGGAGGTTTACAGCCGCTGCCTTTTGTGTTTAGTTAGATGTGAGCTCTTTCTGTGTGTAGCGTGTTGTGTGTGCCTGCCACCTACTTACAGTGGCTAACAAGAGGGCAAGTGCCTACACAAATACCCCGTCCTACAGGTGCCGAAGCCCAATCTGTGAGTGAAACTATGTGGAAAGACTCAAATCATCCACGCAGCGCTCATGTTCAGTGGTGGTGTAAAGTGCCTTGCATAAATATTCACATACACACACATACACACACCATATTTTGTTGCAATGAAACCTGTATGTGGCTTATTTGAATTAGATGTGGCAGATGAAAACAAAGCAGACGATAGCATGAACTGAAAGATAAAAAAAAGCCTGGTTTTAATGCTTTTAAAAAAAAATTTTAAGGATCTAAAATGTTTTCTATGACTTTAAATTCTGCCTCCCTGTCAGAATTGGTCTGGACTGGACCATAACTGGTCTGGACTAGATCAAAACTGGTCTGGACTGGACCAAAACCTTAGCATCAGGTTTTTATCCCAGTGTTTTATAAACCTGGCGGGCCACCAGGCTTTACTTGCTCCCGCATCAGGCTAAACTTTGTTTATTTATTGCAGGGTATTTTTTTAGACACCAGTGACAGTGACAAGGGTTAAAGAGTCTCTTTGGTGAAACAGTTGGAAATACAATAGCAACACTGTATAGGTGTCTGTTCACTAAAACTCTTGAACCACTTCCTGTCTTTACCGCTTTAAATGTTAACTTCATATAGTGACAAGTCATGCAAAAAATGTATATTTCAAATGTACTTTGTTATGTTTGTATGTTTCTAGGTCTTCATTGTGCTGTTTGTTAAGTTTCCTAACAGCTTCAGCTTCACAGAACAGCTGGCATTTACTAAACACAGCTGGAATGAGAGACATCAGATGAAACACGAATGAAACTCATAACTTGAAAAGTGAGAAAAGTGTGAAGCCTTTGCCTTTCACTTCACATTAATGTGTTTTGTTGTGTTGGTCTGTTGCATCAAATGCAAAACATGCTAAAGAGGACGGATTCGTTTCTACTGTACTTGAAACGTTACCTGGTGTGAGAGAGTACAGCTCAACTACAGCATGAAAGCCATTTGAATAATAAAGATTAGTCAAATGGCAAAAGTACGTCAAATATACGTAGAACTACAAGCACTGCAGGGTCAGAATGCATGAAAAACGATAACGCAGTAAAACCTCTGTGTTCTGACCTTCGTTATTCTTTTACTAGTGCTTTGCTTTATTTGGGAGAAAAATATGAAAGGCTGGATAGAGTTTCCATCAATTTCAAAAGAATCAGCATCTCATACCAGTGAAAACACAGTCGTATTCAGTAAATGTGAATGTTATTGAAAATGTTTTATTATTCTCAAGCCTTTACTTCTGGTCTGGCTAAATAAATATTTTATTTACTCCTGCTAAATAAACATTTATATCAGACAAATACAAAAAAAAACAACAACACATTTTTGATATAGAAATCTGGGCTTAATGAAAGGTTAATATCTGCTTAAAGGTTATTACATTAAAAATTTACTTTATTACGACAAAAGAGAATCACATATTCTAATTTATAAAATATGACTGCGCAGATTTAAACCTTTAAAATACAACATGAGCATATCGTCATCAGTTATGTTTGATTTAAACAACAAAGTGTAAAGTGCATTTACCCCTTTAACATTTTACAGTACAACAAACGTCAGCCTTAAACATCACTTTGCAATAAACAAGAGCCAGCATCGCGCTAATAAGCTGCTAATGTACAAAATAACCCATGAAACACTGGCATTTTCATTAGCTTAAAGCTAACTTGCCAAAGCCCACATGTAGAATGAAAAACATGTCTCTAAGTACTTCACAACTTTCAACATCAACTCACCATGTTGGGCAACACTCAAAAATATAAGTAAGATGTAGTTTTAAGGTTAATTTAGCTTGATTCAGAAGACGGTGACAAAAAAAACAAACACTTCCTGTTCACTAAGTCACTTTAAACACTGCAGCGACCCCTAGTGGATGCATCCAGCAGTATACGATGCTGTTTGTAGTTTGCCCAAAATCGGCAAGTTTATGGGAGGTGCTCTGCTGAGATGAGTCCACAGCTGAACTTATTTACCTAAATATAAAACAAAGTGGCAGAAAACTAACACTGCAGAGCACAACACCTCCCCCTGGTGTCAGTACCATAATAAGGGGATTTTTTTTTTCTTTAGCAGGAACAGGGAAGCTGTTCAGAGTTGACTGGAAGATGAGCTAAATAGAGAGTAATCTTGACACCAACCTTAAATATACAGCCAGAGGTAAAACAGAATTTACATCAAATCTGTTCTGTGTATTTCAATGTGCAATACCGAAACGCTAATAAAAATCTCTGGGTGAAATTATGTATCTTCCTGCACTATTGAGACCCGAGACAGATGTGCAGAAACGTGAAAGTTATGCTAAAACTAATCAGAAAACATCCAACACATTTTCCACGTTGGAGGGGAATTGTTTTGATTTGCTTCGCCGCACTAAATAGGTCATGTCAACCTTGACCTATTGATTTAAAATTGTGCACTGCATCATCATATTTGTTTTTAGAAGTTGAAGATCAACAGAAAGAGCTTTTTAGTTTGTTAAAAAAAATCTCTCAAAGGGAGCATGTCGAACTCAGAAGAATGTTTCATATTTTAAAATTCATATTGAACATTTTACTGGAGAAATAACTTTCTTTGTAAGTGTGTTATGGGCATACAATGTTTCACAGGAGGTCTGGCGTTTATGTTTGGAAAATAGACCAAGGCAAGGACTTTTTTTAACCCAACTTTCTAAAGCAAATTAAGCTTCACGAGGAAAAAAATTTGATGCATTTTATCTTCAGCCCTTCTGTATACAAAACGTACTTTTTCAGAATTTTCAGCAGGCATTCTGTCTAAATGGCGTGTTTCGTTTGAATCGGGAGATGTTTGACCTTACACATTTGGCTATGACGATGCCCAAACCTTGACAGATCCTGCTGTGGATGGTGGAGCTGAAGCAAACGTGGGTGATTATCATAATTGTCTTCTGAACTTTAATCCATACAAATCTGTTTTTGTTTCCAGTTTGAATCTTTCCATCTGATTGGCTTCCTGGCATCGACATAGTAACGTGATTTGCCAACAAGGGAGCCTGCATGCTAGTGTGAACAGCTTCTCTCTTCCTACCTTCCAACCAATGACATTTTTTCCCCATCTGTTTTAGATGGTGGCCGTTTGGTCTGTATAGGAACTCTGACTGATGTCAGTCTTTTATTGTTTGCTGTCGATATGGGCCCACATTTTCAAAAAGGTGCACCAATTTTCAAAATAGTCACCAAAGATGTTTGATAATAAACTGTACATTTCAATATGTTCTGATCTGCTTCCTAATTCACTTCTGTTTTCCTTATTGCTGATACATTTTCCAGGATTATATGAAGTGTTCTCAAATCAAAGAATAATATCGGAATATTTGTGACATATTGTGCAGCCCTAAGGTAAGCCGTTCTTAACTGTAATAAAATCAGTAGCCAAATTATGTAGCAAGTTAAGGTTTTGTCATTATCTTGATATTATACTCTATTAAAGGGGTTTTCTGTATTTTCCAGGAGCACAGTGCCATTTTATAGCACAATTAAGTGACTATGTTTCCTTCAGTTGTAATCAAAATGCTCTCTATATAAAACATGACATTAAAGAAATTGAACGCCTTGAAATTGGGCTTGTGTCTCTTTAAGAAGCGCCTGCTCTTTCCGACACGGCACCTTCATTACGCCGTCCAAACAAATTTTTTTGTGAATTCACAAAGTAACAGACATGAGCAAGGAATGCAAAAGACAGTTTTTTTTACCACAATAATCTTAACATGCACAAAAAGGAGTAGGAAGAAGTAATAATAGGGGTGCACAGATTGCAGTTTTCCGGCCGATCGCCGATTACCGATCTTTTAAAAAACTCGACCTGCCGATCGATTTTGGCTGGTACCAAGTTTTTTTCCTGAAATGTTGCTCAATATATCAAGAAGGTTGTTGAGCTGGTAACAGTGAGGTCACGTTTGTTAATTGTAAACGTGCATACACAACTTGGAGGGCCTGTCTGTCAGTCAAACCTTTCTCAAAAGAGAACAGTGGTTGATTCTCACACATTTTCCACGCTAGTGGATAAGATCGGCTTCATGTGTGAAAATCACCGATCTCCGAAAATTAAGAAAATCGGCTGGCCGATAAATCGGTGCACCCCTAGAAAGAAGCTTATGAACTCCTACCTCATAAGCACATACCATGTTTTCAGATGGACTCTCATTATTAAATAAAAGAACAAAAAAACACATGGTAGCATAAGCAACGGTTCTTAGGAGCATTGAACTGAGAAGCAGTTTGTGTGATAAGGTCAGGAGACACGCAGTTCCACCAGGTGTTTGCTATTTGCTGCTAGTCTGAAGGAGCCGAGCGAGGAAGTTGCAGGGGTTGTGGTGCTCTGTGAGACTGAACTCCACGGCAGAGTTTTGGGGGTAAACAAGTGGGTTTTCATGAGTGAATAACATTAATACATGATATAAAGTTTGCAAAAGTTGTTCATCCATAACACCGCTCCCTTTAAGACTCTCTGTTTCCTTTAACCACATGTCTTCCAGTCACAGGAGTAAAACCTTAACTGTAGTCATGATGAGAATAGTAACTGGGTCCCATTAGCAGCCACTGTGCAACTATCCAGCATGCCCAGTTGACAGGGGGAAAACATCTCCATGCAAATATCCTATTATATCCCAAAAGCTCCTAAGGGATCTTTTATGAACACTGCAGCAGCAATAGATGCCAAACCAAATCACCACAACAAAGAAAAATCCATACCATTAGCTCAACCTATACTCCCTTTATTTCAGAAAAGGGCTAGCTAAAACGCTCTCCTAAAATTGCGAAGCTAAAGCTTGTGTGAACGGCTGCAGGGGTCGTTCTGGGGCATCCGCAAAAACATACAGTTAAATGCCGAGAAGTAATGACTGCCACCCCTGAACAAAGCCTCCTGTACAAGGCCTGACAGCCCGAGACTGACAGCTTAATCATTTCCAGCTCTGTATAATACCATGAAAGGTTCGTCTTCCCAGACAAATCGAAAACACCGAGGCTGAAAGGCTGAAGCAATTTGCATGCAGCTCCAGATAAAATAATGTCTCCTTTTTTTTTTTTTAGCCTCAATGGCAGCTCGGCAATTATTATCAGAAGCTGATGAAAGATAAAAACTGGCTTCATAGAGCCAACAATATGCACAAAGATAATTGCATAGGGATAGTTCACCGAAGGTAATTTCACGACTGTCTTATGAACTGAGAACTTTAGAGATCTTTCTAAAATATCAAGACCAAATCCATCTGACAAGCACCAAGCGGCAACAGGTAGAAATGCACCAATCTGTTAGCCGGCGGTCCTGATTAGCCGATTTTCTCTAGGCTGCGTGTGATTTGGGAACAATGGGTCAAATACAAAAAAAATGTAACACATTTTTCCTTGTATTTGTTTAATCTGTCAAAACTGAGAACTCCTACCATTTCCAGGCAGTAAACGCATCAACCAATTTTGGATTTTGATCATTAAAAAAAAACAAAAAACAGATGCACTAATCAAAGAAAAAAAAAGGTTTGGAATATATATCTTGTAGTACATGTTGCATAATTAATATACAGCATATTTTACTTCCTTTTCTGCACGCCCCCTCCCCCTATTCATTAGAATCGAAAAATCTCAATCAGCCAAACTTGGTGCATATCTAGAAAAGGTACGTCAGATCATTTTAATACCAAATAAATAAATAAAAACAGTCCTGTACGGTATTTCCTGTATTTCCTCCTGACTAACAAAACTGGCACTGACTAGTGATTAGTGCTCTAATTGATTAGTCACCAATCTCTTAACCAAAGAATCCGATTTTAGAGAGCGAATGAGCAACTACAAGTTCACAGAAGCATTTAAAAGAAAAAGGTTTGGAAAGCTGGTTTTAATTCTTCAAAGACGCCTCTGTTTTTCTGCAAAGGAAGGGAAGCGGAGCAACGATTTCTCGGATTCACCGAGTGGACAGCATCTTTCTCCCACTATCACCATCACACAGAGACCCTGATCCCGAAGCAGTACAACATCCCTCCCATTTATCATATGCGACTTTTTGTTATTGCACTTTAGCCCTACCGTGATCTGAGCATGCATCTCTATTGCCAACAAAACCACTCAAGGTTAGGTTCAAGCAATAAGCCAGAATCATGGCAGGAACAGGCAGGCATATATATGTATATATATGTATATATATGTATATATATGGAATTAATAGTAAAATCCTGCTGCCAGAAATGTGCTACAAACTACAAACACCTTGTATGTCACACTAGCATATAGTTCATTTCATTTCAGTGTGATAGTTAATAACTTATTTTTGTCTAATGCTAATTAAGCTTCAAATCTGACTGAGGTTGAAATGAAATGAAGATGGAAAGTAGAAAACCATCACATCATTTTCTTTCTTTAAATTTACAGAAATTTGATGCAGAAGTATAATCTGGATTATATGCAATTTTGCTCAGTTTCAGGATTTTTCCCCCCATTCCTTTAATATTTAATGTCTTTTAACATAAGTGACCGTTTGAAAGTGTAGCCTCATCACCACCAGTTATCATGATCAATTTAGCCTTTTCACAGATCTTTACAGTTATGTTTACTCGCATTTTTTAACAGTGCATAGGACGTGTTGGAAGATGGAGAATCACCACTGATGAAAGCAGTCACTATTGCTAATGTTGACGGGCTTGTTGCTTATTCCTGCTCACCCATTTCATTTTTACATATTTAATTCTCACAGAAATATATCCAGTCTGTTTTTTTTTTTACAGAATAAATTAGGAACCGCGCCATTAAGCCCAACAACCCAACTTTAAATCTACTAGATTAAATCAGGGTATCAGACGGTGACGGTAATATTATCTAAGTTTGTATCGTCAGTATAAAGAAACGAGCAACGGCGCGTCGCTCCGAATATCGAACTCCAAAATAAACGGCAAGTGCAGCATTTCATTGTCATTCAAGAAGGAACAAGTGCGGGACGGCGGACGAGGCAAAAGCGAGGAAGAAGCAAACTCACCATGGACGGGTAGAGTCCGAACACGGTGAGGGAAAGGAGCGGGTACAGGACGCTCAGAAGGACCCTCATGCTGCCGGGCTCCGGGCGGCCACTTTCCTCCCGGGGGTCCTCAGTCCTTTTACCTTTTTTTCTTTGTTCACGCGGAGCTGCTGCCTCGCGGCGTCTTTGTTGTTGTTGGTTTTTTTTTATGACGGAGGAGCCGCAGAGAGCGCGCGCTGACAGCCGTACGGAAGCCACGCGTTGAGCGGCATCACACCCACCGGTCCCCGGTGCTCTGACTGGAGGCAGCGCCGAGGAGGGGCGAAGAGGAGGAAAAGTTTGAAGTGCGGGTGAAATATTTAAATATTTCAGTCCTTATGTGGACTGCAGGGGAGGCGCACCAGGTGACATCACCGGATGGATGGATAGATAGATAGATAGATAGATAGATAGATAGATAGATAGATAGATAGATAGATAGATAGATAGATAGATAGATAGATAGATAGATAGATAGATAGATAGATAGATAGATAGATAGATAGATGCACAACAAGCACAAAGCTCTGTGTTATTGGAATTTTATTTGAGAGAGTAACACAAATAATCACATGCCCTTGAGAACAACCACTTGAAGATAAAAGTATGTACAGCGGCCAGGTCAAACCATTTTTCCATAAGAAAATGGAACAAGTATGGGACAACTCATAGTAAGACTTGTTCTTACTCTGGGGAAATGCTGCCAATGCCATCTTGCGACTACAGCTTTAATGGCTTGTGGTTAAAAATAAATTCTATGACCGATGAAATCTGATGCTATTTCATTTTTGTTTACATTTTGTGAGGAAGGAAGTTGCGTTCATGTCTTCTTCTTCTGTGGTTCTTGGTGTACGATACATAGTTCCAGACACCCCAATGTGGTAAAGTTATGTACATTCATTGACAAAACCCTTTCAAATATGATTGTTTTATCTCTGATGCATGCGCGCCTGGTTTTCTAATCATATTTGAATACACATAAGGAACTAGGGATGCTCATGTTTTAGCTTTAAAGCGTTTGGTTTTCTGTCTAGACGTGGCCAAAACAAATTACAACATGTGTTTAAACCACTGCACATCGCTGGGCAAATTGCTGCAGAGATTGAAAGTCCCACGCCCTGTGAAAGTGAACTCAATTGTAAAACCGCAAGGATGTGAAACAGATGTGAAACAGGCTTGTCGACAACAAAAGCCATTCTGAGATAGAAAGAAAACGCCACCTTCCATCTCTCCCTACCTCTGTGGGAGGGGAAGGCAGCGAAGAACACCTGCTTCCTCAAGTCGCTCGATCTGCGCCGGGGCTGAGGGGGCTTTTTATTTGGAAGACTCACGCTTGGTTTCCCTGCTGCTCTGTGGTTACATTCATGAAGTTTTTGTGAATATCGTAGGCAAGGCGTATTCATGAAACCAGTCATCAGTGGAGCAGCAGCAAGGGGGGGATGAGATGCTGGTGTAGATTTCCATGAAATGCAGCCTGGGGGAAATGCAATGTCGTGAGATACTGCAGCAAGCTGAGGTCCTTCTAATCTGGTCACCTACAGTCTGATGCGAGAGTTGCACATGTTATCTTGTATTGTACGCTCATATTTGTCCACTTTGCATCATTAAGTACAGGCCAGAACTTCTGAGCTGAAACAAATGATCTTTCAGAATATTTTTTTTCCATTAACACAGAAAAAAGCAACAAAGACAAAAGTAAAGCTGTATTACTGATACATATCGTCCTGTGGCGCGTCACCTGACAAGCAACAAGAACAAAACCGAATGTTAGGAACAAAATCTGAAAAGAAACTCTAAAAAGTTGTGACTTGTAGAAACAGAGTCCAGTATACGTCCTGTACGCACTCACAGGCTCTCACTGCTGTCAATAACAGAATAGCATAATACTACTCTCCTGCTCTAGAAAGACTGGACCAGGTTCTATCATATTTCTTCACTGAATCTTGTGGACTGCGTCGCAGCGTTTCCTTTTGTAAACACATCCTAGAATCTCTCACCCATCAGACAAAAGATGGAGGTTGAGCGTCCTTCCGGTTCAAGCAGTATCACCGCTGCTGTCGTCTCGCAGCATGAATTTTCTGGGTTCGATTCCCGGCCCGGGTCTTTCTGCATGGAGTTTGCATGATCTCCCTGTGCATGTGTGGGTTCTCTCCGGGTACTCCGGCTTCCTCCCACAGTCCAAAAACATGACTGTCAGGTTAATTGGTCTCTCTAAATCACATGTGTCAAACTCAAGGCCCGCGGGCCATATGTGGCCCGCCACGTCATTTTATGTCCCCCCAGCATTTTATAGGCCCATTATTGACTTAAAATAGGTTTCGCGCACGAATTTACTACCAACTACATCTCCCATAATGCATTCCCATTGTTACCAGCCAACATTACGGCTTCTCGCCACTAGAGGGCAGCAGACTCACCTCGCGCTGATTATTGAATTTCCCAGCAAAGAAAACTGAGACATCGACAAGCTAACATCAAAACGTCCAAGAGAAAAATCAGGTGTTTTCAATAATGAATTTAAACAAGACCAAGCACAGATCGCGCATTGATGACGAAAACCTACACGCCGTTTTACGGATTGGCACAAAAACTAAAACCAGACATCGACGAACTGACCAGGGGGAACCGGCGCCAGACATCAGAAAACATCGGTAAGCACGAACGAACTGAATTAAAATAGAATTAATGTAAAACCAAGACTAAGAATACTAGAATATGCATATAATTTATTGATTTTGCTCATGTTTTGTGTTTATTTCCAGAACATGACCTGTGAATGAGAATGTGTGTGAGCTGGTGTCGATGTGAAGAAGGATCAGCTGTTCAAGGCAACATTAACTAATTGTTTTGCTGTTATGTGAAATTCATGCAGGTTTTTGCAATAAATAAAAAAAGTTTTGTGAATGAAGTTGAGAGTTAATATCAAAACTTGTTTTTATTCTTTGCTTACCTTTAAACACTGATTTAAGTATTGTAATTTTTAAACTGAGCAGTCATTTTACATCCATGCCAACTCTAATGTAATATTTAAAACTTGAAAACATAAAATCAGTTATTTAACAATATGATGTGTTGTTTATTAATTTGTAGCATTGCATTTTCATACATTTATGCTAGGGGTGCCCAAGTCCAGTGTTCCAGAGCGACCACTCTGCAACTTTAGATGCGTTCCTTCTCAAACACCTGGATCATTGACTCATCACTAGGCCTCTACAGAACTGAGTTGCTGCTAATGAAGGAAGTCAGCCTTTTGTCTGGGGTGTGTTTTAGCAGGGATGCATCTAAAAGTTGCAGTCTGGAAGACTACAAGTGGGCACTCCTGATTATACCTTCAATGTGGCCCGTTGAGGGTGGCCAATATGCTGAAGTGGCCCTCTGTGAAATTGAGTTTGACACCCCTGCTCTAAATTGTCCCTAGGTGTGTGTGTGCATGTTTGTTTGTCCTGTGTGTCTCTGTGTTGCCCTGCGACAGACTGGCGACCTGTCCAGGGTGACCCTGCCTCTTGCCTGAAACGTTAGCTGGAGATATGCAGCAACCCTCGTGACTCCACTAAGGGACAAGGGTGTTAGAAAATGGATGGATGGATGAAGAGAAGCACATCTCTTTGATAGAACACCAAAAAATAAATAAAGCTACAAACGGGTCACGATCCAAATCTCTTTTACAGACATGAGAAAAAGTCTTAAAGATAGCAACCCGGTGATCACATAAGACGCTACAAGACCAGAACTTGTGACTAGTGCTGGCTGCTGACTCATTGCACTCGGTATTATATGTCTTCCTTTGGTTAAAGGAGCATGGTGAAACATTTTAAACGAAATACGGGTTATATAAATAGTGGATGAACGAATATGGCTAATGCTAAGCTATTAAACCTCCTCCATAATCTGTGCTCCCACATCCTATTCCCAGGCTGATTTAGCTGCATACATGCTAGGTGTAAGCTGAAACGTAAACAACCTTCTAAAATCAAAGTTTTGATTTTCTGAAAAGTCTTTTCCTTAAACAGTACTGCGTAACGTCTTCCAGATAACACCGAACACGAGGAAACATGAGTATTTTTTAATAGTTTCTGAACTGTCTTTAGTTTTTTTCCCCTCCTCAAAGCCTTCTCGGCAAACATTACTTGGCTCACAGAAGCTGCCGATCTGCAAAATGCAATCGTTTCGGTTGAAATAAAACGCTTGTTGCCTCTTCTGTGTAATTTTGTGTTCAGAGTGTCAATGTATTAAATACTTTCACGCTGTTTTTATTTGCAAATATCTCAGATCTGGATTTCATACTTCTTTGCTTTTTTTCCCCTTCCCCCTTCTTCCGACTTTCCTTCTCATACACGAGGCTCGGATGTGATGTCATGCGCCTCGTTTCTTCTGTTTTGTTCGCATCGTGTCGCGACGTTCCCTCCATATCGAATGTTTTCTGCCAGGGAACAAAGCTCTGTTAGAGTACATCAGATTAGATTTCTGTTTGGCCATAAAGCTTTTTCAGATTTGTACAAAAAAAAAAAAAAGAGAGAAGAAGAAGAAGATCTTTTTCTTGTCCTGGCAAGGAGAAGATCCATGTCAGTATCTTAATTAGGCAAGAATAAACCCCAGTCCTTGTGGGGGAAATGATAAAAAGAATGAAATCCTATCTGCAAAGTAGATTACTGAAAGAGGAAAAAAGCAATTCGAGATGATGTAATGCCTATTCGCGGCAGCATAATAGACTTTGATAGAGCCGGTTTAGATGGTGAAGTTTGGGGTAATTAAAATTAAACAGAGAACTACTGCTGGGAGACCGATGGGCCCGTTTCTATGTTCCTCCAGAAAATTGTGTTATTTGATCTCCAGGCTCTTTCTGTTAAGCTCTTTTCCAGTTAAGCAGCTAAAAAGCCAGAGTAACTCTGGAGGAGCTGCAGAGATCTGCAACTCGGTGTGAAGTTACGCGGTAAAAAACGAACAGCGCTGTATTGCTTTATTTAGTCGTAGATTAAAAAGAAAATGTAGAAAAAAAAGTATTGGCTACCCATGGAGTTTATATTACTTTATATTAAACCATGCTTTTATTTTGACATACCACTTCCTCTTATCAGCAAGCTTATTTGCATATTAGCTAGACGTTTAGATTGGGCCTAAATACTTAGCTTGCAGCTGAAACATTTAGTTAGCAAGCTAAGTATAAAAAACTGAGCTAAATACTTAGCTTGAAAATTAAATATATATGCTTTGGAATTAAGTATTTAGTTTGGAAAATAGATGTTTAGCTAAAAAGCTAAATATTAATTTGGAGCAAAAGACTTTGTATTTGACTTGAAAGCAAAAAATATTTAGCTCAAACATTTAGTTTGCACACTAAATATTTATCTGACTAAATATGTAAATCACAAGCTAAATATTGAGTTTAGTTCAGTTGTGCTTATAACAAATGAAAGTGAAAGCAGAGACGTAGTTAATAAATGAGAAATAATTTGTGTTGTAAAAAATAATTTTTTTAGATTATTTAAAGTAGAGCTGTAGCAACTTAAACTGGACCGATGTTCATGAACTAATGGCTAATAAGTTTGTAAAAGTCCTTAAAAGACCCAAGTTATCCATGAAACTATGGATTCTGGCTTGAATCTGAAAAAAAGCAGTGTGTAAGTAAGGTTAGAAGAGGTGAGGGAACAACAAAAATCCACAAAAATGCAAAAACTGAAAAAGAAAGATGTGCCAAAATGCAGCCTATCACTGCAAACTTTTCTGAACTGGGAGGAAAAACATATATATATATTTACCTCGACTCCAACTGATATTGTCGAAGGACTGGGACTCGTGGGATTTATTCATGCCTTAAAAAAGAAAAAGAGAGACAGATTCACCAGGAAATACTTCCAGAAGGAGCAAAAGAAAAACTATTCCAGCAGCATAATAAAAAAAAAAAAAAAAAAATCAAGTGAGCAGTGGATGCAACGGGAGCCTGAAATGATATGAACAGAAACAGGTAAACACCAGGAAATATAAACTATGAAAAACAGGAGTGTAGCAGCGACGGTGTATACTGACACAGAATGTATTAAAAACCCTGACGTCTGGTTGGTCAGGGGAAAAGCTATCAGAGGGAAAAATAAAAATATGGATGATCCTTCGGGAAGCCCCTTGATGAGAACCTAAAAGCTTGCGTGCCAGAAAAGCATCTGCAGCAGCGAGAGGCCGCGAGCCGCAGGGGCGCCCGGACTTTGAGGGAGGCTTAGAATGAGGTTTGCACTCGAGAGCCTTTAGAGTGCCCCTCTGTGACATGAAGCATAGCAATAACTCAAGACATACACACACACAGAGAAAAAATGTAAAAAAAAAATTGCAACCCCCCCCCACCTGAGTGCATCTTCAATCCCAAGGCAGCAATTTTTTCCTTCCAGTGAGAAACTTTTTCTTGCAAAATGCGAAGGCGGTGCAGGCGTGTGAGAACGATGCTCAACCAGTTGAACTTTTGGTCACCTTGTCTCATGTTGTGACCGTGAAATCTTACGTCCTTTCAGATTTTTGTGGCAAAGAAAAAAAGAAATGATATCAGAAAGCAGGGCACAGATGAGTGGAAGGAAGATAATATGCAGCTGCTTTTTTGTAAAAAAAAACAAAAAACAAACTTCAATCTGAAAAGTTTTATCTGGTTTACCACAGAGAATCCTAAAATCTCTCCTTCATTCTCTACTAAAGGAAAGTCAGAGTGGGGGACATTATTTAGTCATAAGATAATAAATCTGTTCTTTTTTTTTTAGTATTTTTTCTTAAGTTTTCTTTTTTTTGTCACACTCTGCTTTTCTCCACGTCGTCAGAACTGCATTTCTGCACTCGCCGCGTCGTCCTTCCACTGTCTTTCCTTCCTTTGTGCTCTTCCGCTTTTATTTTCCGACTTGCTCTTTTCCAGCATCAGTTGCTCGGCAACATCAAGTGGTATTTGCTGCAAACGGGGAAAGGGAGAAAAAATAAAGAAAAAGAGAGAAAAAAAAGCAAAAAGTGGCAAGAAAGAAACAGCACTTTGAGCATGCGGGGCCTTTTGTCACGTTGTGGAGTTGGTGGGTTTTGAAAAGCTTGAGCCGACTACTCCGCTTCTGTTCCTCTGGTTGTGCCGCTCGTCCACTTTGTGCTGCTAATAACCTAAAATTGCGGGTAGAATTGAGGGGGTCCATCAGAGCTTATGGTTTAACTGGCAGCACCCTGCTTTCCGTTCAATTCTGAAGGAACTGTGCAAGAAAAAACGCAGTGGCAGCTAAGCGTTGGAAGTCTCCACGCCGCCTTCAACGGCAACTAGTCAAAGGCTGGTGAAAACCGGATAGATCTTAAGAGACATTTTAAGAAAATGCATTCGCTGAACTGGAAGGATGCGAGGGATTATTACGAAGTGTGGACATGTGTTCGCACTCTGCGATAATTAGCCTGCAGAGAGTTCCAAGTGTTGGGTCTGCTTCTGCAATGTCCTAAGCTGCAAATGATGTTGAAAACTAGAATATTGGCTTTCACATTCATGGTACAAAGAGTTATTAAAATGGAGAAGTGTTGTCTAAGAGAGACTTTTTTTTTAAATAGTTTTACGTTATGTTGCAGTGTTATCAAAGAGACTATTCTTTTAAGAATGTTTGAGAAATCCTTTAAATCTCCCATGGCAACCGTTCCAATTAGCAAAATGCTCGGTGGGACTTAGCACCGCCTCCGAGGACAAAGCTCCTCCTCAGAGATGCAGTTTCCAAGCTTCCGCCTCACAGATCACCCTTCCACCCCCCGCAACTTTCCCACTCAGCTCCTTCAGACTAGCCAGCATCAATTAGCAAACACCTGGTGGAACCACACATCAGCTGAGCTCATTACACGAGCTATTTCTCAGTCCAACGCCGGTAAAAAACACACTGTTAAAGGGTTAATTGAGGAGACATGTTGTGATGACTTCATGAAGGCGGAGTTTCAGAAACAGCAGAAGTTTCTTAAAGTGACAGAGGCCCAATTTCAAGGCTTAAATTACAAAGTCAATGAGAAAGAGACAAACAGCAAATGTTAATTCTGCCCTTTTTTGCTGCTGGCCAATACATACATTCATGGCGACAAAGTAAGTAGATTAGACTTTGACTGGGCCACTGCAACATCTTGGTTCCTTTCTTCTTTTTTTTCTCTCTGTTGCAGAGATGCTGCCAGGTTTGGCGTTGTGTTTCGGTTGATGTACAAGTCTCAAGCTGTCGGGAGGATGCTTCAGATTTGAATCCAGTACCATTTGCTAGCCCCCTATCATGTTGCCGTACAGTTGAATATGAGCCATTTGTTTCCAGTCAAGCTCTTAAAATTTCAATAGTTCCTTGGCATTATAATCGGTTACAGGACGGCTTTATGAGTTTTCAATGCTTCAGCGATCTTTGATTTTCTTCTTATTAACGTTCAGAAATTGAAGCCCAGGTCATCACGAACTCTTTTAATAACGGCTGGAAAATAGCCGACATCTTTATCTGGGGTCGCATGCTCCATAAAACTCTATGACAGATTTCAAAACATTCTCCATCGCTGAGATAGAGAACCGCAACGAGATGGGCGCTCGTTTTTAATAAATTGGCTTCTTTCAGCTTGTGCGCGTGTGCCGTTGTGGTGATTGTATTAGCAAAAGCTGATATAGATCTTTTATTGTTTGCTGCTGTGTTATGTGACACATCATTTAGTGTCTAAGAAAACCTCGGCCGGGGAGTCGTGTATCAGCAAATTGCTACATGCGCTTTTGGGCGAAACATCAGACATCCCTCTTATCACTGAAAAGAGGGAAAGAAAGAGAAGTTCACCAAACATTGTCTGTGGATTCAGTTGAAACGTGTCCTTTTTAGTCTCATCTGTCCCAATTTCTCAACTATTTTGTTGGAAATGCTGCCTTCCTCCTCAAGGTAGCGTCCATCTCAAGCAATTTGTTGCGACAGAAAGAGAAAAAAGTCAAAAAGCAAACGTTAGCATGTTGTCTGAGAAATCCAGGCAAATACCATGTTAAAGCTTAGCTTTGTTCACTGGCTAAGCTATAAAGCTGGAACAAATTTACATGATATCTAATGTCTACCATGTTACTTACAATAACACCTGCTATGTGCCCCGGTGTCGCGGTTGTTGAAGTGAAGGGAGGACCCGACTGCAGAGAGGCGAAGCAGGTGCGACTGATCAGTGGAATGCAAAACAGCTGCGACAGAACCTGAGCAGGAAACCTAGACAAGGTGGCTAATGAACACAAAGGGAAATAAACAGGAAGCAAAATAGTCTTCTAAAAGTTAAACTGACACCAACACGAGAAGTTCAGAAGGAGAAGGTGCACGCAAAATAATAGTAATAATAATAAAGTCTTGTTTATACAAAATAAATTGTTCCAGAAGTCTGATGATTCATTCAGAGGACATTTCCTGGTCTCCTTTATATGAAATAAACCATTTTTGTATGTGTTCAAACGCTACAGTCACAAAAATTTTACTTTTAATAGATTTGTGAACCAACTTTCTCACTGACAGGATACTGAGCCTCATCATGAGGGTCACTGAGGATGTTCTTCCTCACTTAGCATTTTGCTAACACACCCTCAATTACATCATAATAGCTACTGCTTTTATAGAGATGGTTGCAGTTGCTGTTATTAATTATTTTCATGAATTTGAAACTTGAATGATTTGTAGCATCAGTGATGTCAATTTTCCTCTTTAGTGCGTCGTTTGTTTGTTTACTCTAATTCTTTTAAATTCACCTTTATTTGTCCAGGTAAATGCCACTGCGACAGGAAGTACTATCTTCCAGAGCGACCTGGTTTAAACATGAATGAGTAACTACATGTTAAAACTCACAGTACTCGACTACAGCAGCATTGACAGTCTACATGATATTGCTATAATAATGCTACTTTTAAATCATTGGCTATTTTACAAGATCTCTCACCAAGTTCAAAACGTAAATCTATTACTTATTACAATTCCTTCCCTCTTTGTTACGGTAAGACTCTCTGAAAAGAAGCCTGGGAACTTTTAACAACAACAGGATCACAGCATGCACAGCTAATTAGATTGTACAGTGCACCAATTAGCTTCAGACTAAATAATTGCTTCTCGAGAGCTGGATAGCCTCTTGAGTATGAGTCAAATATGGATTTCTTTATTAGCCTGCACAATAAAATGTGTCTTTGTTTATTAGTGCTGTGTGATATTAAGGGAGGTAAAGACCGGTTGAGAAGTGCATCCCCCATCCCCGTTCTCGTTGTTGCTTTTGCAAGCTGCATTCACAGGGATACGCTAATCAGACGAAGGATTAGCTCAATTAACTCGGCACACGCTTGGAGAGGAAATATGTTTTGGTTCGCCAACTTTAAATAACAGTAATGAACTTTTGCAGATGACACCAGATTTACACGAAACATAAACCGGCAGCTCAAATCAACCCGACTAGCAGTGGAGGAAGATATTTAGAGATATAATGCGTTTTTTTTTTTTCTCATATTCAAAAATATTTCGGAAGAATGATGAGCGATGTCTTGCACGACTTCCTTCGAATTCAGACGTTTTATTTATTTACGATTAGAGTACCTTTAAGAAATTGAGGGACGCCCCGACAATACATTCAAGTCTTCACACTTCTGATTAGTTTATAAAATTTGAATTAAAACAGCAGGCATATCTGTGGCTGTGGGGGGATTTAAAGGCAACATCTGGAGACCGCTCCCAAAGCAGGAAATGGACTGCAGAGCAAACATAACTGCACAGCAAAACATTTGAGCCAAGTCATCCAGCTAAAAGGCCGTTCTTCAAAAAAAAAAAACTAAGGAATTTTATACAAACTCCTGTATTAGAAGAAAATATTTCTATTTATTCTAACAATAAACAAGTGAGAAAAAAATTGTGTTAATCTTAAGTGGTCCAAAATGTAAGAAATGCAAATGCTAACATATTTATGTGTCTAAATAAACATCTGACTATGTTTAATTGTCAATTTGTACCATTATTCTAGAAAATAGCAAGTACTGCTATTTTATTTCAGTGGTTTCTTCTATTTACTAGAAATTTTGAAACTCGCAAAAACTTCAACAGAGTATTTAAGTAAATGTATTCACTTGTGTGAGTTACAGTTAAGATTTGTTACTGAAGCACGAAGTCGTACAGATTTACAGGTTATACACGCGGAGCTAATATAACGCCAACGGGGAATATGAAAGTGACAGGGTCGGCGGACACAGGAATAATAAAAGACGGTTTGTGGAACTTGCAGAGTTTTTTTTCTCCACACAACACAAAATATTAGCGCTACTCTGTAACACCGAGTTTAATTAATTTCATTTAATGAGCCGATCTCTGTCTCATTATTCGGAGCTGTAAACCTATTATTTAAGGATTCAAAAGTCAAACAATAGTCAGAGTACTTTGCTTTGAGGAATAAAAAAAAAAAGAAAACAAATTTTTTTAAACACTTTTTACAAGACACCAGAGCTTTTCTGCCACATTTATTCGTGATGAACTACTGGAGATAACACCTCGACTTCATGTAATGACAAGAGTGTTTCACACCAATTTTCCCAATGAGTGGCCAAGCTTCGAGTCTGCACGATTCACAAAAGCTTCCAACTCCTCACAAGCATTTAGAGGCTTGTCTTTCCTCTCACCTTCTTTTCCCCTCAACAGGCTTCCACTCGTCTCAAAGCGACAGAATGTGAGATGAAACATTGAGGGGTAGCATATTTCACTTGCTTGCTTTTTTTTTTTTTTTTTTTTAAATCAGATCACTGAGAAGACATTTTGGAAATGCCAGCTTACACCAGCTGGGCTGCATTCTGATTTCTTTAAAACGGAAAAAAAAAATGGGGAAGATTTAAACCGTCGTCTCCTGAATCACACAGTGAGAGAAATCTCACTATTTGAGTGTTTTGAGCCCTCAGTTGCTGGCGTGCACGTAAAGACGAGGGCTTTGATTAGAACCGCAGTCTGAATAAGAGGAAGCGTCCAACAACTTGGCATCCATTGGAAGGAGATTTCTGCAAGTGGACAGAAAGAAAGAAGGCGAGAAACAAACACACCGAAGAATAAGCGTAAACATCTGCCTGATTGGGACTGCTTGGCTAAATCCAGGCTAATTACAATATGAAGCTGAGCACTGTTTAGGTTTTAAACGTTCAACAGAAGCTTAAACCAATTTTAAGGGATTATACTGGCATTTGTCGACTCTTGAACGGAGATTAGAGTCCTTACTGTTAAAAGTAAACACCATAAGTGTTATTCAAAGCTCCCTATTATATTATAAAGCCCTAGCTTAAGGTGCTATTTCTGAAATTTCTTGTGATTTTGTTAATTTCTTCAACTTAAGATGTGTCTAGACTACAAACAAAAACGCAGACCACGGCTTTAAATGTTTCTGAAATATACAGCCTGACTCATATCCGATTAAAAGTCCTCCTCTCCGCTGCCTGCGCCCCCATAGTAAACGTTAGCGAAGAAAACACAATTTCGCAATGGCGGTGTTTACGTTTCGCATTTGAGATCACGCGAGAGTACGGTCGTTCGCGTTTGTAAGTCGTTAAAAACATGACGCGCCTCCTGTCGTCTCCTTCGTCTTTGCCGCCATTAGCGACATCCGGGTGTTTATCACGTCACTCGTTTGACGTGGAGGGGAAGAAAGTGTTTCCATTAAAGCTTTTGGGAAATACCCTGGTTTCGACAGCGTCAAGAAAAAGCCCCGCCTCATCCTACGGTTAACACTTTTTATCGAAAAATGTGAGTTGTTTTTTTTCTCACAATTGTTATGTTTCCATTAAGCAAGTTTATTTTCATAATTAATTTGCGCTATTATGAGGTCAGCGGAAACGCAAGTAAAAAAACCAACAACAACAAAAAAAACAGCTGGAATAATAAAACTTAACTTGACTGTAATGTTCAACCAGAACTGAACGGGTGGCTATTTATGTTACTTAATTATGTACATGAATATTCAATTCAGTTGTTTGTGTGGTGCTTTGAGATGACATTTGTCGCTAACTGCTAATATATGAATAAACTGAATTAAACTGCCTGGAAGTGTAGGTGTCACTTTCATGCTAATTTATCAGGCTTGATGATGTTTCTAGCATAAGTAAGGGAACTTAAATAACTCGAATGTGTCTGTAGCTGCAAGAAAGCGTGCTCTTCTCAGCCTGACATGGCGTCGCATACAATACAACTTGATTCTGGAGAAAATGATTATATTTCCAGTCCTTATTTTTCCCATTTCTTCATTACCTGGCTGCACAAAGACTGCACAACTTTTTCCTCTGCAGGTCTGCGTCTGAACAGGGTGAGGCCAAGTTCACCCTCTGAAACATTCTGCCGAGACGCGTACCTCATTCTTTGACCGAGCCGCGCAGATATAAAATTACCCCAGAAGTGTGTTATTAAAGTGTCAGCCTGGCCACTCTGGGTCAGCCGCTCAATAATAGTTAATTCATCTCTCTGCTGTCGAAGCTTTAAGGTAACTGCCCGTTTTAGTTTGTCTTCCTCCGATGGAAATCTGCCTTTATTTCTGAAACAAAAATGGACAAAAAAAAATAGTCTAAATTGGCTGGAATTTACTCCTGGCTTTACTTTATGAGCATTTTTCATTGGTATAAGCCCAGATGATGAGGCAGTTAAGTAAAATGTCAAGAGGAGAAGGTTTATTTTCTTCACCCGTACATAGAATGTTATGATAAGATACGAGTTTTGATGATGAATGTAGGTGAAAGGGTGAATTCGATTCCATCAGATCTTGCTCTTCCTCGTGACCTCTGGGCAGCGAAAGAAGTATTTTTTAGTGATACCACTTGCCAAGTTCCAACCCTGTGCAAGCGGGCTGCGTTGAATAATGTCCAGTGTCTGCCTCAGAAGGCTTTTTCAGCTCAAAGGATCAGAGCACTGACGTGTGACATGATCAATCTTCTGCACAAATAAGGGATTTGGCTCTAAAGCTATTGACTAGTTAAGTGGAAATGCAAAACAAAGTGTGTAGAACTCCGTCGTCGCCAGGCTTTCGCATAAACATACAGAGTTAAGCTTTGTCACTTTGACAAGAAAAGTAAATCTAAACATTAGACTGATTGCTGGCTCAGATTTGTGTTTGGTCTCCCGCTCAGGAGAAGAACACTTCTTGCATTAATAAGGAACAAGAGCAACAAGCTAGTATTTCAGAACAGTACTAAAAGAAATACGTGTCAAAAGGATGATGGGTCTTTGCTAAGATGCAATATTATTTATTTTTAACCAATAGCTCATAATGTGGTTTCCCAGAATGCTCTGGATACTTTCTCAGAACGAGAAAGTATTTATTTTTTTTCTGGAACGCACTACGTACTTTACAGGCCTTACTGCATAATCTCCAGAATATTCTTAGAACTTACCGTAGACTTTTTAACGGATATTTCCCATTACCTCATAAGTTTCTGGCAGCTTTCATCAATTTTACTGACTGAATTTTTGAAACTGTACTGCAATCTGCTTGGTTACCTTTCATTTCCTTTTTCTGCCCATTTTCTCTTGAAATGTAGAAAACAACATCAAAAAACAACAGTTTGTGGAAGTATAATCACCTTTCTTTACCCTTATTTCAAAGCTTGGGCATTGGACACGGTGTTGATTAACAGCCAAGCCATCCGGGAGCAATCACACCGTGTTGCAGCAATCGACTGGTCAACAAACCAGCAACACTTTCACATACTTAATAATTCATCAACTTACAAATAGATGGGTGGAATCGATAACAGATGACTTTAAATATTTCTTCCGCCCTTTGTCGCACTCACACAACTTCAACCAAACCAACATACCCACTTAAATCGTTATTCCCAAATTAGCTATAATGAGTCGGCGCCTCATTAGGATGCCTCGCTTTATCCCTCCTCCGGCTTCATTAATTAAATATGAACACAGAGACCTGTCCCCTCATTGTATTGCCTTTCCCGTCCTCCCCCCCCCCCTCTCAAAGATCTTTTCTCATCCTTTCAAGTAAAGCAGTGGCCTTTGAAAAGTCAGGCTGTTAAATGTTTTAACAGGTGCTGCCAAGATGTTTTCCACGATGTCCTCGCCTCGCTGAGAGATTTGCCTCTCTTGTCCTTGGCAGATAAACACAGTCTTCAGGCCTGTCTCCTTGCCTGATATTTAAGAGCGCATCGGCTCCCCCGCCCCACACACAACCCTCCCATCGCTTCTCTGGAGGTGCACTACAATTTATTGCTAGCCGAGGTGTGTGAGTGTGTTGTCCTGTTCGAGATTCACGACCACGATGGGCGAGCGGGAGTCAGATGAGAGAGTGCGGGGCCGTGGCGCACCCGGACTTATTTAAATGAGTCCGGGGCCTTTGAAGCACTGGACGGGGTGAGCTTTGTCACGAGTCCCAGTGGGTTTCCCGTCGCCGAACATCTCCGAGGTTTTTCTAACGAGGGGTAGCCGTGGCATGCGCCTCAGGGCTTATTCACAATCGCTTGGTGCACCTCTCTGATCACCCTCTCTGCTCCTTTAGCTCCGTTTTTAATTGTGACCTTGACGTTCACACGACAGCCTTAAAGGAGGAAGGAGAAGAGCAAATAAAGAGTTCACTGGAGAACCATTTCTGTCTGCTGAATCACTAATGGAAACAAAAAAAAAAACAGGCCAGGGTTTTTTTCCTCTAAGGAAATTAAGTGAATGATACCTGAAGTCGTCAGTATTGCGCTAACAAACAATCACTACTGCAGGTCCTCAGATGTTCATTTGAGCTATAGATGATCCAGCGGATTATCAATGATTCATGATTGCTAAAAGGTATTACCATAGCTATCGTTAACATCAGTCTTTACAAAAATCCTTTGTCCTAGGCAAAGTTTTTAAATGTTCAAGTGTTTGCGATTAACAAATTACACGAGAACACTTTCAAATCCTTGAGATTTCAAGGATTTTATCCAAACTCAACACTGAATCATACATTCAATGACTACTGCGGTCAAAATGATTCAACCTTACCTCAGAAATGAATGCTAGGTGCACAGATTTTAAAAGGTTTCTTCAGTGCATCAGGTGCTCTTGAGAAAGACACCTGGACTGTTGACGGGAATCCTTCACTGAATGTTGAAAGTATGGTCAAGTCAAGAGAATTGTTAAAGAAAAAGTCCAGTGAAAATATCATTACCTTACACAAACAGGAAAAAGAGCAAACCAATATAAGAAAGGCTCTAAATCAATCTTTTTCACAGACCCTTGCCCTTCATGTCTGAGACCTCTGTTCCATGTCTGCATGATCTCCTCTGCATGCCTTCAGGGGCTGCAGAATCATCCACTTATTCAAGTCAGGTGTGTGGCGGAAGGGAAACACCTATAACATGAAGGGCAGCGAATGGAGAAACACTGTTTAGTGATAAACAGGACCCCTGGTGGCAGGAAGAGGAAGTGGCCATTCTGAAAGACTTCACGCCTGAACTCTGACACAAACCATGACCTGCTTGTCATGAAGGAGTTGATGAGTTTTGAGATTTTATGTTGAATTAATGTTGCTTAAATTGGTTAATTTGTTCACAGGTTGAATAATTGCTGGGAAGAGGTTATCTCCTGGAAAAACTAAAGAAATATTTATATCAAGAGATCCAGAACTTCTTTCCAAAACGTATTTTTCCCAAGTTTTATATAGCTATATAAGTTATAGATCTGAGTCTAAAACAGGCCCACGAGACCCTCTGACACAGAGCAGTGATAACCCCTACTGCACCAGTGTCGACTTGCTCAGCAACTGAGAGGAGAGGCTCTCGTAGCAGGATTTAAAGCATTTTCACCAATAAAACCAATGAAGTATACCCATCGATGCTGACACACCGACTATGCTTTGTAACTTAAATAGAGCTACAAACTCAGTTACACAGAAATGTCCAACTGAAGCAAATTTCTAAAGGGATTTTGCTGACATAGACTTCCATGTTGTCTTGCTTCCAAAAGCAAATGAAGAGTAGAGACGGCTCCGGTCCAGATTAAATCCCAGTATTCTAGCTCTAAACTAGTGATCATTGCAGAGGATTTAAACTGTGTAAGTGTAAATGTCAGAAGGAATTTGCAACATTCACATATTTTTATTGAATAAGGGCTGAAATGCCTGACCCAAAGGAGCCACACACACAGCAGCAGGTCCAGGATGATTATGGTTGTTTTTCTTTGTGCTTCAGGACAAAAATGTTTTAAAACCCTTTCAATGTTACTTTAAACGAAGGTTAACTTTTCTGAGCTTGCAATGTATTTGCTTGAAATGATACATAAGAGTAAGAGGTAAACTGGAAAGTTCTGGTGATACCTGACAAGTTCAAGGAAAGTAACTGGATTATGTACTTTTTAATTTAGTAAGGTGAGAAAACTGAGATCACAGCAATCCCTACATCATTGGTTGGTGATTAAACCCCCCCACACACATTGAATCTAGATCCAGGCATTTTTCATAAAAGTGATGCCTTTAAAACAGGTTAGAACAGATTAATGATTGTTTTGTGTATCTAACCTTGTACTGGATAATCAGTGTCAGTGTTTTCCAAAGCTAATCCCGGAGAGACGCTGCCCTTAATATTTTAGACATTTCTTGCTTCATCACACTTGATTTTGATTGATGACAATCATCTAAATCAGGTGAGTTAAAGTAGGAAATCATCTAAACCATCCAGGAAGTGGCTGAAGACAGAAAGATTAATCCTCTGTCCAGTGGTTTACTGGATCCAGCATCTTCTCTGTCCACCTCAGTCATCTTGCCATTGTGTCCTTAGGCAAGACTCTTCACCTGCCTTGACTGCTGGTTATGGTTAGAGGGACCGGTGACGCCAATTGTATAGCTGTCTCACTTTTGCCAATTTGTCCAAGTTGATTAATTTACAGTTGAATGCCTGAATGTAGTGTAAAAGCCTTTGAAGTCTTGACAAGGCAGGCTTTTAACCATTTACCTTGCTGACCAGAGGTGGGGAAACACTGATTTATGCAAATTACTTTAAAGTGCAACAACACTAACGTCATCTGACCTCTCAATGACGTCTCCTGACGATAGAAGGTTGCACTGTGACCCAAGCAGGGTTTACCCAACCTTGGCTAATCACCTAGAGTTAGAAGTTAAGGGAGATCAACACCAGCCCTTGGAAGGTGCTGTGAGGATGAATCGAGATTGGAAAATGGAAGGACGGACAACAGCAATGTTGCAAAACCAGTTTAGTTTAAATGAGAACAGAATGGGTGATAGACTGATGCTGAAGTATTTTACGGATGTACTTATGGAAGTATGAAAGTGGACAAAAGCCACAGAAACGCTGTCACGCAATAAGTTCAATGTGTTCAGATCAACAGTCCCATATTCTATGTTTGTTTTTTAATGTAGCATATTTTTTAGGCTACAGGTCACAGATTTCAGCTGTGTACGTTGTGTTGAGGTCGTAATGAGCTCTGACTGATTAAAGTGTTGGTAACAAAAGAGGAAAGAAGAAATCACCGTGAAATAACAGAAAATAAAAGGTTTTTTCTTCATCTTCCCGGTCCTTCTGCAAATCAGACCAACTCCGTCTGCGTTCACGAGTTTCCATATTTTTGCAGCTCGTTTTATACCAGAAGCTTACATTGTTCAGCACTCCCACAACAACCGCACCTCCACTAATACACCCGGTGAATGATTCCCGTTTATTTTCCCTTTCAAAATCAGCCCCCCAGGTTCTTTGTTCACGCACACTCAACCAGCTTTTCAGCCCCTGTGTATCTGTCAGCCTTTGTTTGCGATACACACACAAAAAAAAACAATCCCCTCTCCACAACGAACCTAGATCTGAGGTGTTAGGTCCAACCAATGTTCACAGGTTCCTGTGCGCTTGAGAAAAACAACAGATAATCTTTTCCAGAAGTGTATTCACACAGCTAGATATATTCTCCTGCGTCGCCACGACAGAGTGAACTGGAGCAGAAGAGATAAAATAGGCTTAAAGGTTATCAAATACACGGGTTACAGGTGAGTTGCCCATAGTTATTAGAGTCTACATCTTCATTTATGTAATGCCTGGCAGGTGTGCAGGTTCAGACATAGTGGAAAAGGATACGGTGTCTTACAGCAGCAAAGAGGCTCCTCTATAAGAAGACAGGGTGATTGTGCAGGTAAGCAGGTCTTCTAGAAGGCTAGTCAGAAAGCTGAAGTTTGGCATCAGGCTGTCAAAACCAGCGGGGAAGAGATTTCTGCTGCATGAGATCACAGCATGCTAGAAAGAACAAGACAGTGTTAATAAATGAGTCTGGCAGACAAACAGTCATCAAAGTAAAGTTCAACATCGGGTTCTTAAATTCACAACGGCAGAGACAACATGCCAGCTAGTGAGTATTATTTTTTTACAAATTTAATTTAATAAGAATACATTTAGATTTGGGCTGCACAATGGCGCAGTTGGTAGAGCTGTTGCCTTTGCAGCAAGAAGGTTCTGGGTCCCGGCCCCGGTCTTTCTGCATGGAGTTTGCATGTTCTCCCTGTGCATGCGTGGGTTCTCTCCGGGTACTCCGGCTTCCTCCCACAGTCCAAAACCATGACTGTCAGGTTAATTAGTCTCTCTAAATTGTCCCTAGGTGTGAGTGTGTGTGCGCATGGTTGTTTGTCCTGTGTGTCTCTGTGTTGCCCTGCAACAGACTGGCGACATGTCCAAGGTGACCCCGCCTCTCGCCCAGAACGTTAGCTGGAGATAGGCAGCAGCACCCCCCAACCCCACTAAGGGACAAGGGTGTTAGAAAATGGATGGATGGATGTTTAGATTGTTTTGTTTTCGAGATTCACTTTACCAGATAAAACTACAAGGCAAAGTACCAGGGTTTAGTGAAGGAAACCTTTAGAAGTATCCAGCTACTAGGTGGTTCAGAAACAAGCAACAGAATCGATAGTAACTGGACTTGTGAGGAGACAGAGAAGAGGTTGGTTAGGTGAGCTTAAAAAAACGATGAGGAAAGGAATTAGTTTTTGAGTCAAAAGTTGAGGACTTCATGCCAAACCATGGATAAGGCAAAGGCTTTGTCAAATGATAAGGGATAGAAAGATGTTTGTGATCAAAGAAAAACTAAATTACGAGAGATTAGAATCAGGAGCAAAACTATAGCAGAACAAGCCACAAGGGGAGTAATAGTGATGATAATTGCAAAGCCTGATGCATACATACTCACAATAATCACTGAAAACAAAAGTACAACTGACTTTTCTCAACACTTCTGTGATCAATACCTACAGAGGAAGAAAGAAATGCTTTAGGACGATTCCTTCCCCATTTAACGCACAACTTTTCCTTGATTCAGCAATGCCAGCACAAGAGAATGAACTGCAACACCTGACTGCATCTGAAAGCTCAAGTCCCACAGAAGACGAGCGAGACGCACAGATGCTCCTGGCAGAGGTTTCAGCTTCATGCCTCCCTGCAGCAGCTCATCAGTCCCTTCATCTTCTCTGGAGGGTTGGGCCAACATCAGGCCACTGTCTGCTAATTAACTGGAACAAAAAGAGCGGCTCGGAGCAGAACACATCCATACTCAAAAGCTGCCCGCGGAATCAGAAAGGGAGATCCGTCTTTAGTGCTTACCTGGCATATGGAGGAGTATTGTTTAGATTAGCTGGGTTCCTCTCAAAGGACCGCGAGAGAACTTAAAAGTCAGGATCGTGTTTAAAATGATTACCTCTCAATTTCTGCTTCTGCTGACTTAGCACTCTGCCCGCATGCCTAATACGCTGCTTTGGCTCGGCGAATCGCACAGGAATAGAAAAATAAGGAATACATCTGGCAGTGAGTGGAGGGGCTCCCAGCTGGGCAGAACAGCTTCTTCTGTAAAGAGGAGGAAGATATGGGGATTACGGCGAGGGGAGTTTGAAATATGGCGAGGCGAGACTCGAGAGTATTTGTTGAGAATCATTTATTCCTTCACTTATTTGAATAGCGGCTGAAGGGGTAGACTGATTGAAGAAGTTTTCTTTAGCCGAGCGCAGTTTCAAGTAAACAATGTTCCCATCATTGTAGTCCAGGGCCGGGGTTCCCAAACGTTTCCATCCCAAAGAACATTGACCTCTAACCCGAGACCCCCCTTTGCAAACCGACACACAATGCTGCAAAATATGTCAAGAAACACCAAATTTTAGAATTTAAAATTTTTTATTTTAGTCAATAGTCATTCATTTAGTATAAATGCTATTTGATTTTAGATGGCCATGAGTTCTGTGGTGGAAGATTTTATCATCAAATAATATATTCTGACTGTCAAGTTCTCCTCCTTTCTGTGTAGCTTCCCCACTTGAAAGGGATGGATAAAGTATGTAGATTTTCATGAACAGGGATTTTACTCAAAGGACCAGGCAGATTTTTTCATGTTGTCTTCCATTTATTCTGTCAAACACATGTGCATTTTGTCCAGTGCAGGTAAAAACCTTTAAATAAACCCAAAAGAAGAAAAATAAACAATTACTAATCTGTATGTGAGTCTACATAAATTAACTTCACTCAAACTACAGGAAATAATAAACTATATAATTAAAGCTAAGCAAATCCCTGTGAATTAAACCCACAAAGTAACTTAAAGTTAACTGAACAATTAACAAACTTAATTGAGCCGGTAACGCTGGCGGCTCGGCCGGGGAAAGGGAGGCACCTTGCAGGATGGTTTTAAACATTAGTTCGTATCTTACCGGCTGCCTCTTCGCCCATCTACAACTTATCCTGCTCCACACAGGTCGATCAGAACCTCCGACCGACCGAAGAGGGATCTCCACACCGACACTCCTGTTGTGCGTTGCGTTGATTGTATTGATGTCCTCTTCCGCCTTGTCCGTCCTTCTTTTAGGTCCGTGTGGAGCGCAAGTTTTTTTTCCTTTTTTTTTTTTTTTTTTTTTTTTCCTGCTTTGACTTCACACTGACTATTACTAGAATAATCAAATGTTTCCACACAATTTTCTCTTTTGATTATTAATCACATAAAATTTTATTCTATTCCTACAATTCTTATGTTTTTTTGCAGCCCTCAACAGCAGAGATGCTGGATTTTTGGTCTTTTTCTTGTCAGAAACTTTTCCATTTCTTGCTTACTCAGCTAGCTTGAGGAACAAAGCAACTTTACGAATTTGACAATCAGAAAATGAACATCAGAAATAGAATTTAAATAAATAATTCTAACTTACTGTATTTTTTAATAAATTATTTAAGAACAATAAAGAGAGAAATGTCTCCTGATCTTTTACCAAAAGGCAATAAAGAACAGCTGCTAAAATCTTAGCCTAATATTTTTGTTTACATTATGAGAAGAAGGAAGTTGTACTCTGTGTCTTCTTCATGTCGTCTCTTTCAGTAATTCTTGGTGCAGCGCCGCCACAGGCGACGGAGTGAACTGTTTTTTTTAAAGGTGAAAGCGAAAATGTAACAAATGTTGCAATTTCGGTGCTCAATCGAACCGGGTCTACCCAGACTATCAAGTGTAAAAACACTCTGACACAGTGATAACTTCCTCCAATAAGAACATTCTGCTCTAACAGTTTGCTAAATGCATGTAATAAGAGCCCTTTGCCTAAACTGCGTTCATTAGCGAACCATCACGAAGGAGATTAATCCTGTTAAACCTCAAAACAGAATAAGTATGCAGAGCATAATTAACACCCAACTCGGTGTGTGTCAGCGAGCTTTCAACCTCGAGCATATAGTCCTGCAGGGCTGTGTGTATTCACTCCTGACATTTGGACTCCTTTCAGCTTCTGCATATAGCAAATTATGAATAGATAAAACTGTGTTGTGAAAAGATGACACTGAAATGCTAATTATTTCACAGAAAAAAAACAAAAAAAACAGGCTGGGAGTCAGTGTGCAAACCTGTCAGTGAAGTGATTTCTCAGTGTCAGCTGTAAAAGCATGAACTCTTGATCTAAATCACCCTTCAGTAGAACTACATAAGTCACAGATTATCTTAAGAGCATACATGTCATATATTTTTTTTTTCAGTTTTTCTGAAATAAAAAAAACATCTTTAAAGGAGAAGTTTATTGTAAAATCAGCTTTTTAAAATCTTTTTGTTACAATGTTGTTCCCTAACCAAAAGCATATCTGGAGAGTGTTGCTCTGATTCTTTCATGCATGTTTGAGGAATCCTTCAATCTTCCACGGCAACTAGTGGCAGCAGCAAATGAGTGTCAGAAAGAGCAGGAGCTTCTGAAAGAGACAGTCCAGATTCAAGGCATCAAATTGAAATGTCAAATCTGTTCCATACAACATTTTAATAACAGCTGAAAGTAACAAGTTACTTAATAGGACTAATGAATGGCTCCATTCTCGAAAGGACATAATAGCCACCTATACTAGCATTTGCTATCGCTAATATTTGTTAATGCTAATATTTAGCTCCCTTCAAAGGCACTATCAGATTCCATTCATTATTTACTCCTAATGAAATGTTAATAATGAATAATAAACGTGTTTTAAAATTAAAAGATTAATTTAAAAGTAAATCTGCAAGATGGTTGAATCATTATTAGCAGTAGCTATACTACAGATAACATTTCAACCAAAGCAGTTTACGTTTATCTTAATTTGAGAACCTAAAAAAACAAAAAAAGAATGAATAGCTTTGATGATTTGCATAGCAACCAACAAGTAATGTGTATTTTTATAAGAAAATGTTTCATAAAAGCACATAATATTGGCTTTGGTGCAGATGGAAAGGAGAACACCTCTTCATATTTAGTGGAGTATTTGCTGCATAGCACTTTATTATTGACTCAGAAAAGGTAAAATGAGCCCTTCGAGGCTATTGTTATGGAATCTTCTATAAAAAAGAAAAAAAAGAGGTCCAAATAATTATCTATGGGTCATCCAATAAAGCATGCTCTATACATCTTTTTTTTGTGATCTCTTTTTAATACAGAATAACATCCTGGTTGTGAGTCCTTGCATTTACACAACCGTTTCCACCAGCAAATGTCACAAAAGGTGCATTTATATGATAATCCGGGACATTACTGCAGCCATCTTTCAGAGCAGAACTCTGGGAAGTTTGATTGCTTCGTTTTAATGAAAAGATTGTGCTGAATGCATTAAAACAAAGATGAAAGATGTCAGTAATCTCCTGAGACAAACAAGGTGTTTGCAAAAGGACCCTGAAGCAGGTTGAAAGCCGGTGTGGATTGCAGATTGATTGATTGATTCTCTTGTGAAGTTACGGCTGAGCCTCTTCTTGATTGTTTTCTTTTGTGGGTGCTGTTACACACAGCCTGTTCTCGTTGGGCCCTTTGCTGCGAAGCCCGGCAGATAAAAGAAGAACGCAGTAGCATCTATTAATTTTTTTGGCTACTCAAACACGCGCGCTCACGCAGACATGCGCCAGTTGCCATTATGTCTTCTCAATCGTCCAGCGAGAAAATGAAAGGACCGGTTGGTCTTTTCGAGGCGCAGCAGACCACGGCTAACATTTTATTTCATGGAGACATAGGACGACGGAATACTAATTAGTTGTTTCTTTTTTTCCCCATCCACATCAAAATCTGATGGAGCAACATTGCAGGGTTTCAGTAAAATCAACGAAATCTTTTTTTTTTTTTTTAACATATTGGCACTTCAGAGCTACAAGCTTCAATGGATTTTATGTGATGGACCAAAACAGAGCAGTGCATGACTGTGAAGCAGAAGGGGGAAGAAGAAAATATATCTATATCTATCTATCTATCTATATATATATATATACATGGTTTTCAGAGTTGTTTTCAAAATAAAACCCCCAAAAAGTTTGTTGTATGTTTTTGCACCTCCTCCCCCATTTGCTTTGATACCACCAAATAAAATTCAGTGCGTCCTGTTGCTTTCCGAAGCCACACAGTTTATAAAGGGGTTTGTTGGAGGAC
The DNA here is from genome assembly GCA_902982915.1 of Phalloptychus januarius. Lineage (NCBI taxonomy): Eukaryota > Metazoa > Chordata > Actinopteri > Cyprinodontiformes > Poeciliidae > Phalloptychus > Phalloptychus januarius. The sequence continues at coordinate 89,863 of CADWAE010000096.1, forward strand.
ATTAGGCATAAACCAACATCATTAAATAGAAGGAACTCACCAGACAGGTCAGCAGGTTGTTGGGAAATTTAAAACACACGGTTTTTAAATAAAAAAAAATATGAGAAACTCTGAAATGTAGCTCAAACGTACTGTTACAAAAATGTTGTAGATATTAAAAACAAATGAAAACAAATTTTACTTATATCTAATGCCTTGAACTTAGCCAATGTTTCTTGAAGAACCTCCTACTCCTTCGGACACCCTCCCTTAAAAAATGCTCCACCTTTATGACGTGTTTAACTGCTCTTAGGAGTGTTGGACTGAGAAGAAGCCGTTTCCTCCACCAAGTGTTTGCCAATTGCTGCTGCCGCTAGTCTGAGGAGCTGCGTTGGGGAGGGACTGAAGCTCCAAGGCGGAGCTTTGGGGAAAAAGGCGGGGCTTTGGGGGAAAGGCGGGGCTTTGTAGGAGTGGGTGTTTAGGTACCTCTGAATGGTTGCTACGGGAGATTCAAATATTCCTCAAACATGTATGAATGAATCAACGCAACACTCCAGGCATGTTTTTGATGGCGGAGCAGCATTAAAACATTTTATGTACCGCAAAAAAGTTGATTCTGCATAAGAAACAACCAGTCAAGCGAACTTGATGGATCACTTTTGGAGGCAGTTGTGTAATTTCTGATTCACAATTACGTGCTACATACCGTCTGTTACATAAACCTAAATAAGATAAACTCGACCTTTTTGGCTATAATGTCGCAGAATGAAAGAAATACGTAAAAGGATTCACTCTCCTATGTACTGACTGAACGAAAACACGAATTTAATCACAGGCAGATTTCTACAATGTTTGTGTTTGGCTCCTTCCCTTCACACGCACTCAGGTTGAGCCGTCTACAAGAAATATCTGCTTTTTCCTTGTTGTTCTCCAATTCCCTGAAGAGTCTCTCTACCTTTTTTGCCAACCCACACATTATAGTTTTGATTTCAAACTTTCTTTTAACTTTTCCCACTCACACAAAAGAAGAAAATTAATTCATGATGGTTCAACACATTTACTGACACCTTTGTAACTTCTGTATATAATGACTTTAGGAGCTTTTTTTAAAAATATGAATGAGAGAATGTAACTTTTTATGGAGATATGAGAAAGTTTTTTTTTTGTTCTAAGCTAATGATCCTGCAAATAAATAACCATCAGACACATTTAAATCAAAATGTGTGCTTCAGGGTTTTTTTTTTTCCATAATCCAAAATATTTTACACAAAAGTGAGACATTTGGCTCGCTATTGTTTAGAATCCATTTTTTTAATATTTAAATGAACTAAAAAAAAACAAAACGAAACAAAAAACAGCACAATAAAAACATTTTCTCATTTTAGTAACAAAAATGGGTTACTGCAAGGGCATCTCATTGCATTCACAGAAGGATCTGAACAGTGGATGTCTAACAAGTTTCGGTTTTTCTTACCTTTAAAAAAATGTCCCCACCCAAAATATAAATTTATTCGCTTATTCAGGGTATATACAGGGCATAGGATCCTTGCTTTTTAAAGATTATCAAGAAAGTCTGAGGTATACAACTGAAGCAAAAGCCAGTCAAAAAAAAGTGAAACTGAAAAAAATAATAATAACAACAACAAATATATTTAAATAAAGAGAAAATGGAGGTCGTATTTGCCTTCTAGGAGCACAGGGTGGCAACATTAGTGGGAGATGTCGCCGTCATTTGTGCTGGTGTGATAAATGCAGTTGTTTTACCTGCAGCCACAAGAATAAAACAACCAAAAAAAACAACAAAAAAAAGCTCAAGTTTTGGACAATCTGTATATACAATGGGACATACAGTCTAATTTGGAAATAGAAGGATTGTTGAAATGCTCATAGTTTAATTTTTATTTTTATTTGCTTCATGACGGTTACACAGAACGTAGAGAGGAAATGACAACAAGAACCCCAAAAAAACCCAGGATGTACCTACGTATGGTTTCAGCTCACTCTGTGTGTGTGTCTGAGCCCAAATCAGCTTCTGATACACATGCAAGTTTTGAAAGTGGATTTAGAAATAACAGTATTGTACAAAATAATAATTATATTTTTTCTTTTTTTTCCTTTTAATATATATATATATATATGAGTATATATATAAAATTATCAAAATACACCTTCTTTCTTAGCACCACTGTATACCTTTTGTTTGTGTGTGTCGTGTTTTGATCAAGCACCATTTGTTGTTTTCGTACAGCACCTGGGGGGATTTCGGCGAAGAGATCCGTTTCACCTCGTGTCGCCAGGCCCTGTCCGTTGGTCACCTCCGACTCCTCCTCCTCCTCGTTGTCTGCCACGCCGCTCCTGTGTCCCTCCTTCCCGTAGCGTGCTATAGTCGTGTGGTTCGAGCCCCACGAGGGCAACGAGCGCTCCCGGGATTACACGTGCAGACATGGAAAGACATGTTTGCTATGCCATCGCTCATTCAAAACTTGCATGTGGCATAGAAAAGGGTTACGGTGTTAGGGGGTGGGGTTAAAATTTGGTGGCACCCAGGATGTCCTGGCTTGACTTTATTTCCTGTCCTTATTAAGTCCTTATTTTTTAGTTTTTTTTTTTTTTTCTATCTTTGTTTATCCAAGAAAGCAGACAGGTCCAACTTCAAACCCGAACTTCTGGTTCGGGTCTCCGAAATCAGTCAACATGACATCGACGATCGGAACCTGGTCGATTTTGGGAGTGTTGAGCTCCATCACAGTCTTTCCGTAGCCGTTTCTTGTCTGCAGGGGGAAAAAGAAAAAAAAAGGACACAAGGCAAAGTTCAATGCCAGCTAATCGGTGGGAATAAACACGCCTTTTGAAATGAAAATCCAAGTCAAGACGGCAATCTATTCGCCTCAAAACATACCTCAACAGTGGGATAATGGCGCAAGACAAAAGAGGACTTTTCACAGTTATCAGCTGACATTAGCAACAATCGCAGCTTTTCAACGCTGTCTCATTCAGTCGGGAATAATAGCTCTGTCAGGCAGGCGTTTATAGGACGAAACACTCAAGAGATCCTTAATGGGTACTTAAAAGGAAAATGTTCACCTTATGGTAAAAACGCAATTCTATTATGTTTTTAGATGCTTTTTTTAAAGCTCTCAACAGAAAGGGTAAAAATGAGCATAAATGTACTCTGAGTAAATTAACAAAAGCTAATTTGTGTTTTAAGCTAATTAGCTGCTTGTAACCACACTTTACATAATAGGAAAAATGGACGATATTCAGTTTGATTTGACCTGATTGGTTTTAAACTTCTATATCCAGGCCTTTTCTGTTCAGTGAATGACAACAATTCAGCGAGCCACACTCTTTGATGTGGATGCTGTTACTGAGCAAAAGTGACTCTAGAGTTAACTTTTTCCTAATGGCAGTGGTTCAAAACTCAAGTCAAGAGATGTAAGAAGCTATTTGAAAGGAACCGTTATTTTCTAGGACGTGTGTTTTTGGAAATGTCATCGTTGGGACAAAAAACAACATATGGAGAATGCACACTGAGACTGGTAACAGTAGCTACGTGAAAGCTAAGACATGTTTGCTGTTCCTTCAGGCTGCGAGAGAGTGAGAGAGAGCAAGACTATCTACCAGATAACAGGACAGTTGAAGTAAAACAAAGTTGCTCTATTTTATATTGGTAAAACATGTAAACTTGTAAATGTGAGAAAAGTCCCATGAGAAAAAAACCTACATGCAATTTATGGAATTAAATAATCCTACCATGACAATATTTAAGACACCTTTAAGCCCAAATTACATTTTCTTGAGTGAATTTAAGATATTTTAAGGCCTTAATTTTTGATTCACAAATTAAAGACTTCTTAAGGATGCGTGGACGTCCTAAACCTGTCGGCGCACCTCAACAACCAATGTCCAAAGTTTTATCTGCTTACCGAACATCCATCTGAGGCGGCCTGCAGGAACGGGTTGTTGTCGAAAGACATTTCCTCGTCGTTGGCGCCCAGGAAGCGCAGCGCCTTGTCGTGGCTGCCGCTGACCGCGTCGTGCCACGCCACAGACTGGTGGCAGCTGTAGGTGAAGTTTTGCCTGGCTGAGGCGGTCAGTAGTCTGAGGAAGGTCATCTGTACCATGTTGATCGAGTTCCCGTCAGCATCCACATAGGAAAACTGTTAGGGAGGGAAGAAGACAAGATGATGAAAGGAAAAACAGGGATTTTAAGTTTATTGTCTATGTTTAAAGAGAAGAGCAAGTATTTGAGTAAATGTGATGATTATAATAAAAAGTCAAACAGTATTCTGTATAATAATCAAACATTTTTACTAAACAAGGCAGGTGTTTACTGCATATTTTTGGTTATGTTTATGCATCAAAATTGGAAAAATAAAAATCACGCCATCAGTGTTATAAATAACATTGCATTTGTAATATTTAATCCCATGTTAGTTCTATAGCAGTAGGGATAAGTATTACTTTTCCATTTACAACAGAGAGAAATAAAATCGGATTTTTTTCATCTTTAGACTATTGCATAGATACTAAAATACATAAAAACATAAAAGAAAAACTCAACATCTCCTTTTGCTTGGCTTAAAAACACATTTTCATTCAAGACTGAATACACTTAAACCATGACCGTTGTCAGGGGTTACTACAGGTATTAAAAGTTCTTCAAGTTCAGGGACGACGTGAACATAAACATTCAACCTCATATTTTTTCTACAGAAATACACAAAGCTTTCTAACAATCTGTTGGGGAGGCTCAAACTCTGACTTTCATTATGAAAAATTAGACATTACTGCATGAAAGCCTGACCGGAGCTTCTAATAAACTCGAAGTGAAGGAACTCTGTGAACGCAAGCAGAGCCCAGGAGACGGAGCGCGGACTGGAGTGTGGCGAGAGGAAAGTCGGAGGCGGGTGGAAAACAAAAACACTCACTGTTTTACCCCGCTTGAATTCACTGAACCATGAACCTGGAACCTCCTTAGGCCACGAGGATATTCTGACCTGCAGACAACAAAACAGAACATCGGTGAACAAAACATGAAAATAGTATAAAAGCGAAACCGCTAGGGTAAAAAAAATAAAATAAAATCACAGTTCATTATTCAGGGGGAAAAAAAATGAGAAAGTTTTCTTTGCTTTTCTTTTTTAAGTAATAATAATAAAAAGAGGACATTTGTGGTATGCTGCAAACATTTAGAGGCTCGCAAACGTTTCTCCAAGCCGAAACAAAACCTTGTTTAATGACTACTGTGTAACATGAAGGCCTACTAAATCAGGAGTTTCCTAATGCCATGTCGCTTACCCCATTGGATTTCTTATCCGGATAGATGCAGGTTTCACCCCCAGCAGTGAAGTTACAGTAGACTTTGAAAGAATCCCCAGAGCAGCCTTGGTTGGGATCAATCCAGTACTCACCTGAAGAGAACGGACAAAAACCAACTTGAGGTCATTTCTTGACATCACATGTTTAGTAAAAGAGGGACGGCAGACAATCAGTTCACTGCATTATACATTGAAAGGAGCCCAACAATTTTCGTTCTGATGATTCATGTTTTTTTCTTTTAAATATTGTTCACAGAGACTTCTTCGTAGTCCATTTTATTCATCGTTATCGTGACAAGCCTGATCTAATTTATCTGAAAATGTAAAGAATTTAGCAAAGGTACCAAAACACAGTCATCTGCATATAGTCAGACAGAGTGTCAAAAGGAAGCCATTTATGTGTTTTGTAGGTGCTTAGGTCAAACAAGTCGCATTGTAACTTATTTATCCTACCAGTAAAAATCACCCTGAACACACCATCCACTTGGTAAACCTGTTACAGGTTGAAATAGACAGGAGACGGGGCAGGAGGTTCACTGTTCAGCAGCACAATGACACTAAACACACAGAGCCAGAGCTACTAAACACTGATTTATCAAAGCACATTTGTGAGTTTGAATGGTCCAGTCAAAATTGATGCCCAAATCCAATTGAGAATCTGTGGCAAAACATGGAAATCAACATTCAAATATGCTCTCTGTCCCATAGCTTAAGCTATTTTCAAAATAACAGACAAGCATTAGCTGCGTTGTGCTGTTCTGTCACATATAGAAAAAGTACAAACCAAATTTGTGGTTGTAACATTGGCATAATGTGGTTCCTCCTTCCACTGAACGTAAAAACCAAGCCAATAAAGTGACTGAACACTTGTTTTTGTCAAAAGGAATTAGCAGAAGTGTGCAAACCTTCTAGCCTTGTAGGCTACACCTGAAAACCACGGATCGCTCACCATCGGGGAACTCGGGGTGGCACAGCTGGAGGTCCTTGCATGTTCTGGCTGGGTTGTTTTGCGTGCCCATGGGGTATTTCATGCGTTCGATGTCCTGCTTGAGGTTGTTGAGAGAGCCAAAGATGTCCTCCATGCCTTCGCCGTAATCCACGAAGGCGCCGGCGGCGTCCGACTGCATGTCACTGGAACGCTTGGTCTTCTTGGGCGACTGAATGGGAAGGGGCTGGATGACCTCACCTGGTGGGCCCTGGTATCACACAGCATGGCTAGGTTTACGACTCGGCCTCGTGTGGATTTGATCGGTTTGACTTATGGGAATAGAAGAACTAAAATCACTTACAGGCGGACCTGGAGGACCTATTGAACCAGTGTCTCCTTTTGGACCAGCAGGACCCTGACGAAAAATAAAACATATGGAAGACGGATTATTCATGCTGGTTTGAAAACTAGCTGGTAGTAGATATAGGGTATGCGTAGCAGCTTAGTTTATACTTACACTTGAACCCTTGGCTCCTTTCGGACCTTGAGGACCCTGGATCAGATGGGACACAACAGGAGTTTGGTACTCTTTCAGGAATATACAGGAAATAAATATACATCCTATGAAATATGATACATACAGGTAGACCAGGGGGACCAGGAGGACCAAGGGGACCAGAAGCTCCACTGATACCCTAAAACACAAAAAGATTTGTCAATGGATTCAAAATAAATTTCAGCCTGAGGCTTTCGTAACGAGAGCTGGAAACAAAAACATCAGCTGTTTTCATTTGAATCAGTGAGGTTGTTACCTTATCAAGAGAGTAATAGCAAAACAGGACCTTCAATCAAAGTCCAAAATGAAACGTGAATAAAACGACTCTTGAGCCCTTGATGAAATAAAACGTCTAAGCGCTCAAGCAAAGCAAAGGAAAGTAATACTTAGTTCACTTCACAGCCACTATGCAAGGCTTTTGTGAAACTGGATCAAGGCTGCTGCGATACCAGAAGTTTCACCTGCTTTTCAACATTTATCACTGAAAACAGAACTTCTAGTACTGTGGCGGCTTTGTAAGAACAAACTTGTAATCTGGTGTGTGAGATTGCTTCTGAAAACATTTAGCAAACTGAAAATAATCCCAGTCTTGTACCTGGATGTTGCCTATAGAGATTTCAGAAAGCCTGTGGGAAGACGTGGTAAAAAAAAACTAAAAAAAGACTTGAGGAGACAGAAAAGCTAAAGTGATGCTAACGTAATATCAAACTACTCAACTACAGCGAGATACAGTTTGCGACAAACAGAGAAAATAGCAAGAACTTTAGCTTGAATAGTTCTAACATGGAGACCAAACGGTGAGAAACTCATCCTGCTTTGATCAGGCTATGCTACTGTGCTGACAACTCTTTGGTATGGATGTTGTTACTGACTGAAGGCTAAAGGTTATCTATTTCCAGTAGCAGTTCAGACAAAACTGTGGTTTCTCCAACATGTCCATACATGTCTGCAGTACTGCGAGAAGGTGAGAGAGAGCAAGACTTTCTTCAGCAGGCAAAAGAGGCTCAATACAACAGACTAAAAGCCTGTTTCGATTTTGATCACTTTAGCCACGCTAATCATGCTGCGTGCTAGCACTAGCATTCATCATCACTTATTTCTTTTAAGATAGAAATATAAATATATTTTTTGAAAATATAAATCGACTAATGATTGTTCATAGCATGACGGCGAGAAAAAGTAGCGCTGCTCCTAAATCTTCTGTTGCCATGGCTCCCAAAGAGAAATAATTGGCATTAGCTAGAATATCTAAGCTTTACAGAAACTAAAGTTCGGAAATTGGCTGCAAAATTTCGATTGGTGCTCCTGTAATAGTTCTACACATTCTGAAGACGTTCTGAAAACAGCCATGATATTATTATCGACTGCAGCTGAGAAGAAGTGGACAGAAAGTCTGAGAGTGCTTGCAGTAGGACTCAGCTATGCAGCAGAGTTCAAACAACGGCGACCGTGTCTCGACCTTTCGCCGCAGCCGGAAGGGCGAACGGGATGCAGGTAGTACCAGCTGAAGGCCAAACTGCACTTACAGAGTCGCCTTTGCCACCAGGAGTGCCCTGGGGTCCGGGAAGACCTCGATCTCCCTTCTCTCCTTGTTCTCCGGGGGGTCCAATCAAGCCGATCAAACCTGGGTGACCCTGCAGAGCAAAAACAGGTACGCACACACACACACACACACACGAGACAGTCAAATCAAAACGAGAAACAACATGAAAATACCTGCAGTCTGCATTGCTTTTCATGAGAGAGAGAGAGAGAAACACTTTAAGCAGGTTAACGGAGATGCCGCTTCAGCAACATATATGAAAGAAATTCGGTGCAAACGCAAAGGTCGTTTCACACCACAGATCCAAGGACTTTTGAAATAAGCACGCTCCAGCCGGGTCCTGTGATTCAACTGCATTAGAGGTGTAGGCCACACACACACACACCCACCCCCCCACACACACCCCCGCATTCTGTTGTGTGCTTTCAAATAGTTTCTTTCAAGCCATCATGTCAGGGTGTGGGAGGCAATTTAGATAGAGTAATGTGCCCTGTCTGAATATCCTTAGCAGTTATTCTTCACCAACAAATGTGACAGTAGGAGCAAGGAAAATAGAAAGATTGGACAGATTGGAGCCATGCATCACATTCAGCTGGTTTTTCAATCCCATAGAAACATTTTTCTTTTTTCAGGGAGAGACAAAAAGAAGAAGAAACAAATGTCTTTCCTAAAGACAGTTCGAGGAAAACATGGCAATTATTCCGAGATGACGCATAAAGTCCACACTGCGTCTGTGTTCTGAACCGCGCTGCTGCGGAGAGGGTTTTGCAAATGACGTCTTAAATTTAGGTTGAGGCGGGTTTGCAAATGGATACAAGAAAATGGAAGGAAAAAAACAAACAAACAAATAAAAAAAACGACTCACCTTTTCACCTTTGGAGCCGGGGTCGCCTTTCAAGCCGGGCAGACCTGGCGGACCCTGCATGACGAACACATTGAAACATTATGCTGAGAAAAAAAAAATAAAAAATCGATTGGAGCAATTAGAAAAACACTTCCGTGGAGGAAGAAAGGAGAGCGCCACTAAAGACATTGAATAAAAAAGTAGTTTTTCGGACAAGACGGATCCATAAAATGTGAGGTTGACGAGCGTGATTTTGCGCGTGCGTTTTTATTACAGTGGGACTTTGTGGTTTCAAAAGAAGGGAGAGAAAGAGAAAACCGGTGGCAGAAATGAATCCAGACAGGCGAGAGAAGACGGGACGGACTCTGAATACTTACCATTGGACCTGGTGGACCGTCCTGTCCTGGAGCACCGGGCAGCCCTTGTTCACCCTGTGAAAAACCATTCAATTGAAGAGAGCATTATGGGGCTGCTGTATTTTCACCGCTCCGCCATTGATTTCCTGTGTGCGACTCGATGATTAATAGCCCAAACAGGGAGGAAAAGTGTGCTGAAATAAACAAGTAAAACTAAAGTATAAGCCGAATGGGAGTATCGATTATTCCATGAAGTCTGTCATCACGCCTTCGCGGTGCTTTTATGTGTGTGTGTGTGTGTGTGTGGGCGGTGTGTGTCTCAGTAGGACTGTAAAAGTATTCGCCGAACATTTTCACGTTTTGTCATGTTCTGACAGCAAATTTCACTGGATTTTGTTGGGATTTTATGTGATGAACTAAGAGGAATTATACATTTATATTGATTCTTAGTGATTTATTTAGGGGTATTTGGGTAAACGGGGATGGGTCCAAATGCCCAACACAGTTTTTTTGGGCAGCACTTTATCACGCAACACTTTATTTGAAGGCTGTGCATAAGACTGACATAATGCTGTCATTTGGTAAATAATGACACTTCTGATGGGAAACCTGACACTTTTAATGGATATTTAATGCAATTTTTAGTACAACTTTGCGTTAAAACTGTCATTAATTACCAGATGACACTTCATGACAACAGTCAGTTGACAGTGTCATGTCAGTCTTCAAATAAAGTCTCACCCTGTATCATTTCCCTTCGATTTCACAATGCGGTATTTTTGTGTGCAAGATAAAATCTCAATATAACACTGGAGTTTGCATTTAAAATGTAACAAATTGTAAAAACAAATAAAGTCTTTGTAAGCCTGTAAACAGTGATTTACCACAGGGCCAGGGATTCCACGCAGACCCTCTGGACCGGGCTTCCCAGGAGGTCCTTGGGGTCCAACAGGTCCTGTTTTACCAGCTGGGCCCTCGGCACCCGCTTCACCCTGGACATAGAAAGAACCATCAAACCGGGACGCTAAACATAAACATGAGTAATATTTATATATCTGATCTAACATATGAAAGGACTACAACGTTTTCAGCGCCAAAATAATCCACATAAACCGATGGCATGTATTTAAATATGAATATAGAGCAAAGTAACAGGACATAAAGGAGCACTGTAGATATCAACACAGCATGTGTGATGGCCTCAAAAAAAAAAAAACGGACAACTTTGGTACTTTGTTGTCAACATTTCTTAGCAGCCTCTCAGGGCTTCAGAGTGTTTTTTTCCCTCTTTCTTTTTTTATTTTATCAGAGTTCAGCCACAGCCTGTGCAGAGTTTAAAATAAATATGCAGTTTGCATACCCAGCAAATGTCAACAAGCAAGCGAGGATCTGAAATAGTATGTTCTTCTGACGCTTTAAATAAGGCTCAGAGGGGGCGCAAGAATAGTCGTTCTGGCGCTGAATACATCGGAATTAAAAGATACACGGCAAACATGGAGAGAAAAGTTACAGGAAATCAAGTCTGGGCTGAGAAGTGAGCAGAGATTGGAGGCTTTCTACGAAGCTCTAAACACAGTTTTTGCAGGATGTGCTACTGCGGTCGGAGTCGGCTGCACTGCTCTCCACCTTGTGTCGTTTCCAGGCCTGGAATGCTTTGTCAGACAGCTGTTAAATTAACAAATGAAAACACTGAAGAATCGCAAAAAACACTTTTAATCGTTGGACTCGAGTAGCCACGGAGGCAGCGATGACAAAGGGACGAATCTTTGTGCCGTTCCCGCCACCAGCCGTCTGAAAACGGCATGTTTGTATTCCCGTACTGACGGTTGTGCAAATTACAACTTAATGTCACCACTGATTGGAGCAAAAAGAAATAAAGACAAAAAAAACAAAAAAAAGACAGCAGCGTCTTTATTTTTTATTAAAGACGCTACTGGCAGCGTCTGAATAAAGGCAGTGACCAAACTGAAAAAAGGCAGTGACCAAAGTACACTAATCAGGGCAGTGTTCTTTGGTCACTGCCCTGATCAGGCAGTGTTCTTTGGCCACTGCCCTGATCAGGCAGTGTTCTTTGGCCACTGCCCTGATCAGGCAGTGTTCTTTGCTCACTGCCCTGATCAGGCAGTGTTCTTTGGTCAGGGCAAAGAACACTGGAACGTCATTTTACTCCAACATGTTCATTTCCGTGTAATCTGTCACGGAAGTTTAACTACAAACATTGAATTCAGGTGAGACGACTCTCACCTGAAGCACGCAGTGGTTTTCTTACCTTGGCGCCCTTCTCTCCCTGCCGTCCCTCGGCTCCTAACGCTCCTGGAGGTCCCTGAGGAGCCACAGGATAATGTTTTAGTATTTCAGCACGACACTGTAAAACCTCAACATGCATGTAAGTGGTCAATCTTCTGTCATGGTTCGGCAAAACTAAATCAGAATTGATTGAAGAAAAGTGGTTTAAAAATAAATAAATAAATCAGCCAACTGGTCTGATACATGGTGTAGTCGTATTACAGAACTTAACAGATTTGACATGAACACATATGTAATTAATCTTTCTCTGGATCAAACATTAGCAATGCATTTTTATCTCAATTTCAGAATTCAACTCAAGTGTTTTAAAAAGCAAAATAAAGCAAGCTTAATGTATTTTTTATTTCTTATTAAGGCTCAATATTCCATGCAGCTGCTTTTCGCAACTAAACAGCAGAGGGGGGCAAAAAAAGCAAGGCAAGTTTTTAAAGTAGCATGTTTCAGGAACAAGGCAGTTTAAAGTACTGTTCATAATGAAATATTAAAATACCAGATAAAAAAAAAACAACAAAAAACTCCAAAACATTACACTGCAGTGCAATAATAAAGGAAAGTAATGAAAAGTTGTAATCCGGATCACAATAAACCTATTTTTCAGCAATTATTAATCAAAGGTAACTAAATTGTTATCTTGGATGTAGAGGCGCTGGTCTGGACGACAGCAGGTGAATTTATAGTAAATTCAGTGATTTATAAACCAACAGGAGCATTTTAAACTGAGCTACAGGGAGCCATCGTAAGGACTTTAAAACTCAGGTATTTGTTCTGTTTTCCTAGTTTTAACAATTAATGGAATTTTTTTTTTTATTGGCATAGCAGGAAATAGAACCATTCTTGTAATTGCGGGCCAGCTTATTGGATGTTTCCCGCTGGAATTTTGGCTCATTTACCTTGAGGAGCTGGAGGCTGGAAAACCTGACATCTCTTAACACGTCACAGGTTCTCTTTCAGATTCACATTGAGGCTGGTTAGACCACTTCAAAAGATCCCGGAACAAACAAGCAAACAAACAAAAACCCCAGGATGTTTAATACGAGAGATTTCGTTGGACCGTCTCCTGAGCTTTCAAGTGTTTTGGTAAATCTACCTTCTTTTTTTCATCAGATTTCTTATTGACTATTTGTCCCAGTTGATAAATGCAAAGCAGCGACATCCTCCAAGCGGGGAAAGTAATCCGGTGACATCAAACAAGCGCCGCTTCAGCTATGTCAAGATCCGTTGGAGTGTGCGTCCTTTGTCCGCCCCACAGAAACACACAATCACGCTGAGAGATTCAAACGGGGACGCACGGCCTTCTTCAATCACACCAACGCCGACCGTGGACGCGTCTTCTCCCCCGGTCAGATTCTCTCCTGCCCTCGAGGATCCCTTTCAACTCCGCCTCTAGTCTCCATCTTCAAACCGCCCTCCGCCGCGATTCTGCTCTGATCTGCCTGACGGGCAGGCTGAGTGTTGTTGACTGAGAGCCCGTAATGCGAGCTCTCTTCAGGTCTCGGAGCTTTCATCTTCTCCTGATTTGTACCTCTCACTGGTGGTGGAGAGGCAAGCTCTTCATCAACACAAAGGACCATTTCTGACGGCGGCGGCGGCGCGTGAAGGTGCACTCCTCTTTTCAAGGTTCCCCCGAGCGCCCTTCTTTTGTGCGCTCTATTGGGTTTGTGCTTCAGATGCTGATTACCGAGGTTTTCGCCGGATCACGTTTCTTTAGATGAAAAGTGCAGGACTGTCAGCGAAACTAGAAATGGATAGAAATGTGCAGCTTGAGAAATTAGACACGCCTTTACTGAAGAATCCGTAGAAATGTTTCGAAACATATAGTCGCTATGGGCAAAGTGGAGGGAAAGCATAAAATTTAACAGGTAAAAAAATGAAAATAAAAGAAAAAGATCTTAGAAATTACACATTCAAAGGACAGACTTGCAGAGGAGCATGGGTCATTTTAGACCCTCTTTTTTTCCTACACATTTTCTAATTGGATCAAAAAAAATCTCATTATTATCTTTAACTTTGGTGAGTAACTTCTTCATTTCTTTTCTTTTTTTTTTTACAAATGTGGAAAACAAGCTGCAGAAAAAGTCATTACTGACATAACCGAGTGAGAATTAAAAACCCAACAGATTTTAGTATACTAGCGTCTTCTTGGTTAGTGCAAGATTAAAACCAATAATGAATTTAAAAAAACGTTTATTCCTTTTCTAAGAAAGTGGGACTTCTAGATACTTCCATTCACTAATGATTTGCTTTGCTCAACCACATGGCATACAGAGTGATGTGACTTTTTAAAATACAATTTTCGATCACAAGCAGTCATTCAAAATTATTGCAGACGACTGGGTTCTTAACAGAGTTCTTAATTTCCTTCGTAGGGTGCTGGTCCACTAGGTCTCCAAGACATTTCTCCTAATTCATTGTCAAAGATAAATGGGAACAAAATGTTGAGCTAATTAAGTCATGATTGCGCTGGATATCTCACTTTGATCGTCACTGATGCCTGAATTGAGTTTTTTGATGTCAACTTTTGGCAGACTTTGTTTTTTTTTTTTAATGCTCTTATGCGTGTGGAAATCAATACCATCACCGCTACTAGCACAATTAAAAAGGAAAAGTTGAAAAATGGCGCCATAAAGGCCTGAAAGACGAACGTCTGACGGCGTTTCTGTCACGAATCCCTACTGATTGGTGTGCACGGCGCTTGTTCGGGTACGTGTTAATTGGCGTGAGTCGTTATCTGTTGACATTTCAAGATCTGCCCATCAAAAACGATTAAAGGCTTTAAACGGGACAGCGCCGCGTCGCGTAAAATGAGACATTGCATGACAAGGTGATTGTATCGCGACCAACATGTTTGACACTTGGAGCTTTTATTGTTTGTTTTTATTAGCTGTTGAATCTGCGCCTCTTTCCTAATCACCTCTTAGCCGGTTTACAAGACGCGTCTCTTGCTTCTGTTTTGCAGATGCTGTCCGGCAGGCAGGCGCGGGATCAATAACGGTCAGACTTTCTGCACATATTTTTCTTTTTTTTCCCCCACTGAAACGACGACATAAACTCCATTTTCGCCCTCCTTTTGTGATCTTTTTTTCTTTCCTCTCCCTCCTTTTAGTAAGCCTTTCAATTTCTCACCAAGGGGAAGAAAAAAAAAAGAATGATTCATGATTTTCACATCCTGACATTCATTTCTTCGTGGGCTTTAAAAAGGCTTTACCTCACTGATGGCGTAACACCTTGACCCCGTAAATCACCCACTTTGTTTTTGCCACTCTGCCTTTAATGAGAATGAATCTCTGCAGCTTTAGAGCCAAATTGGGTTGTTGAGTTGAAGTTGCTGCCAGACGAAGCAATCTTCAACCGATGGCTAACGGGGGCTGGCATAAAATCGCCCACTGACGCGCGACGAAATCATCGTTTTAATTAAAAGACAACTTTTGGGTTGTTTCACCAAAGAGTTTACTTTTTATACAACTAGAGCGGTATCTAAAGTCGAGACTTGAATGTGACGCATACACACAACTTGCTGGAAGGAAATGAGCTAGAAGAGCCAAGGACTTACTCTCTTGCCAGGTGGGCCAGGTGGACCGGCCTCTCCAGACGGACCCGGGGGTCCCTGAAAACAAGCGTTGCAACAAAGACTGATGAGAGGGGTTCACGGATCATTAAACCGCACAGCTCACTGGACAGGAACAGCTCAGTAACCCTGACAGTCAATAAGAGTACCTCGTACTTTGATAAATGGCTGCACTTCTTCATACAGTTATTTTTCCAGTAAAGTGCAGGCAATGATGGCAGCCGTTCAAGATTTATTCTCATCAGAAATTGACCTCACTTGTTTTTTCATATCAACACCTTCTTAAAAAGATGGTTGCCAAAAGTGTATTTATTTTATTTTTTTGCATAAATCATCTTTTTGCATTATTTTAGGAAACTGACAAGATGTCTTCAAAGTTACAGATACACCCTAAAAACGGATTTTGGAGGATGTGAAATATTACCAATAAGACTATTTATATTTCAACCATCTACATAAGATCTAAAAGAAATGTCGTTTAAACAGCAGTTTAGTTAACAGATCCTCCCCAGACATTTTGGTTAACTGTGTGTGTAGCATCCGCCACAGAACCGGAAAGCTAACAGGTTCATATTTGTTTTAAAGATTGTTTTATGACTTAAAATATCAACTTTGTTCAAATAGGAACTGTTATAAGACTTGTGAATGAGTGAATATCAATTTTTGCTGAGAAAAATTTAGATTTTTTTTTTGTAGTTGCAGATTTAAAAAAAAAAAAACCTTTTACAATTTATTTGAAATTTATTATTATTATCTAAGTGCCATTTTATGCTTTTAACCCAAATTAGTAAATATGTTTTGTTCTTTTCAAAATGGAGGACAAACGTTCAAGAAAGAATCGGCCAAAGTGCGTTTCAAATTTTAAATGTTATATGTTATTTTTTAACAGTTCTTCAATTTTCATAGTGAAATACAATAAAAATCACGTAAACTAGATCACAGAACAAAGGTTTGTTAGTAACAATGACATTTTTCAAAGTTAGTTTGCTACAAAGTAAAAATGAATATTGTGTAAACAGTCACTTCTCAGAATAGATTTTCACTATAATTATCATGTTTTTGGTTTATTTTGGCAGTCTTGTAGGCGTAATTTAATAGCTGGTTCAATAAAAGCTGTGATTTGTTATTTTTCCACAACATGAGCTCATTGCTGTTTGCCTTTCTTTTTTAATTACATACAATAGATCTACAAAGTATGGATATTATTTTAATCTTTACCAAGAGTAGTCATGACGACAAACCCCAATAAATGCACACAGTGAAAATTTGAGGGGTAATTTGATTCTCGTCCTTATTATAGTTCTAAGTAGAAGATAGTATCCAATAATTCATTCATTCTAACTAATAAGCAGAATAGACAACTTACAGGTTGACCAGGCTCACCATCCTCTCCTTTCTCTCCTGATTCTCCATCAGTACCCTGTAATTCATATGCAGGTTAAAAAAAGGCAAAAAGAAATCAAAATACAAATATATTTTCTTTACTCTAGTCAGTGTACAATGTTACCATGAGCCAAAAAACAAAGAAATGATCTTTTCGTACAAAGCAAGCGGTGTGCTTTCTTACTTACAGCAACACCTGGCTCTCCAGGGGGTCCTGGGTCTCCAGGGAACCCAACAGGTCCCTGTAAGAGAGAGAGACAAAAAAAAGTACAAAAAAAAAGTTATAAAGAACACCAGAGGAACAGCTGCTGAGAAATAATTTCCTTGCAAACAGAATTGGGAATGTGGGAGGTAATTTGGACAGTGGTTTCGTCCTGGCATACTTGGTTACAACCTGTGAAGGTAATGTAATGAACTTAATGATGATGTCGCAAATCCAAGAGACCCCACCGCCTCCCATTACCATGCAGGCATAAAATCTAATCTCCCTCAATAAAAAGGCTTTTGGGTAAAATGACCCACCTTTGAGGTGCATGACATTTTTCTTTTTTTCTCTCTAAAAAAGCAGAGTGTGACTGAGCATGAGGAGCCGCACTTTCACTGACTTTAATGGCAAACCTGTCAGACTTACAGGGTTGCCCTTTGGACCATCGTCTCCAGGGGGTCCTTTGGCACCAGCGGGTCCAGCAGCTCCGGGAGGTCCGGCCTCTCCTTTCTCTCCTCTCTCACCTTTGGGTCCCTATGGTGACGGGGGTATTTCTTATGTCAATATCAAAAGAAGCTGAGTATTTTTTTTTTTCAGTCTACATTAAACTCAGTGGAGGGAATAAAGAAGCTGTGCAGGCAGATATTGGATCTAAAGGAGATCTTGGACTGTTTAACAAACCCTAGACGGTCAACATTGCAGATATGACATGAGATGACGGATCCGGATACCAGCAGAGATTAGAACATTTACAAAAAAAGAAAAACCGAAGATTCAGTCACCAGTGATTTGGATGTACATCAGACAGAGATTGTGTTTACTGACACTGATTCACAGTCTGTTAAACTCACCATGACAACCAAGCAAACACTCTACTTAAAACTAGCTGAAATAGGCAAACGAAACATTACAACAAAATAAAACTAAACCATAATGAAGAACCCCAAACAATTACAACTCCGGTGTACATAGGGTTTGTTGTTTTCCCCCAAAGTCATTATTTTGCATGTAAAGTTTAAAGCCAAATTTAGATTCGTTCCAACAGAAACCATCACTTAGTTACAGTTACTAGGACCTGCTGCACAATGATCGGTCCTCCTGTCTGGAAAAACTCCTTTGTGACCCTTTACACCATTTCACATTTGTCAATTGAAAGGCCGCCACAAAGCCGTACTTTTGAGCATCTGAACTCTGACTGCTCCAGCTTTACACCGCCTCCTTTCCCCACAGATATCTCTCCTCTACTTTCCAGACTTTTCATTCTTATGTAAAATGTAGGGAAATACAGAGTCTCAGAGACAAGAACAGCAAGTTTACCATCTGAAGGTATTGCCCTTTTCCACCTTGTCTTCCTTTTCAATCTGCCGTTGTACCTCCTTAGTGTTAGATAAAGAAGCGTAGATAATATAGCAATGAAAGTTTCTCAGAAATTTCCATCTAGCAACAACAAAAGCCAGACAAAATGAATAAACATCTTCCAATAATTTGCAATGAACAAAAGATTTGGCCTAACAGGAGTATGTAGTCAGAAATTGGTGTTTGGATTATTTTTTTCCCCCTAAACATTGTTCTTTAAATCGGATCCATCAGACAACTCTCCCTGATAATAACGCCTTAAGAGTCTGGAAGGAGGCTCATTTTGTGTCATGCTGTGCAGAGCGCCGGAGCCACGCTGAGCCGATCCAACTGTCTGAATGCGAGCAGCAATTACTTCAATTGTGACGAACGCACAGCAGCCCTCCCTCTCATTAGATTGTGTGCTGCCTCACGTCCGCCCTCAAGCTATGCAGGATATTCAATCCGGGACACCCGACCGACCCAAAAACAACCGCGTGCTGTAGACGAGTGGTCTGAAAAAAACTAAACGGCAACCTGTGACACAAACGGAAACGTAGGTCGGCGCTGGTGGACGTATTCGTGTTTGCAGAGGGCCACAGCAAAAGGCAGTGTATTCTCACCCCAGTTCCAGGCTCTCCAGGTGGTCCTGGGTTTCCGGCCTCGCCTTGTTCGCCCTGTGGTCAGATAAATGTCAGTGTCTGAACAGGTAAGCATTCAAGCCGGTGCATGGAGAGGTCTCTCAAATTCAGACGCCAACTTTGGGGTAAAGGTGTGCGCTCTTAACGCTAAATGTTTAATTTTGACATGGATTACAGTCGTATCAAGTGTTACGGCATTTGATACGATTCAGTGTTTCCATATTTATAACAACGTCTGTAATGGTAAAGCAATAATCAACACCATCAATCCGGTGACATTAAAGCAGGGGTGTCCAAAGTACGGCCTTTGATTAAAGGTAAAGGTATAAATTGTATTTATGTAGCACATTTTCAGCAACAAGGCAGTTCAAAGTTCTTTAATTGAATTAGAAGAAAATACAAGCAAAACAACAAAACCAAAAAAAAGACAAAAAGATAAAGGTTCTCCATGTTCTGGGTGGCAACTCCTGTAAGTTTATTATTTATAAACTTACAGGAGTTTCTCCAGGTCTTGCTGCAATATTAAAAGTATAAAACTAAATGTTGGTCTTGAGTAACAGGATAAGCGAAGCGCCACTTCAGAAAGAGACGATATTCTTTTCATTAATTCCTATTTCATTAAAACATTGTGAGTTGAGTTTATCGCTTATTTAACAGGTAAAAAAAAAAGAAAAAAGTTTTTGAAATCCATCCATCCATTTTCTTCTACTTATCCGGGGTTGGGTTGTGGGGGTAGCAGCCTAAGAAGGGAGGCCCAGACTTCCCTCTGTCCAGCCACGTGTTCCAGCTCCTCCGGGGGAATCCCAAGGCGTTCCCAGGTCAGCCGAGAAACATAGTCCCTTCAGCGTGTCCTGGGTCTTCCCCGGTGCCTCCTCCCGGTGGGACATGAACTCCTCACTAGGGAGGCGTCCATCCTGACCAGACGCCCGTGCCTCAGCTGGCTCCTCTCGATGTGGAGGAGCAGCGGCTCTACTCTGAGTCTCTCCTGGATGACTGAGCTTCTCACCCTATCTCTAAGGGAGAGCCCAGCCACCCTCCGGAGGAAACCCATTTCGGCTGCTTGTATCCACAGTCATGACCCAAAGCTCACGACCACAGATGAGGGCAGGAACGTAGATCGACCGGTAAATCGAGAGCTTCGCTTTTTGACTCGGCTCTCTCGTTTTTGAAATTATAATTATATAGAAAAATCCAGAGGAGTTTCAACTCGACATTTACGGAACATGTTCTAAAAAGTTTGGACACCCCTGCATTAAAGCGAGTGCGGAATCTTATCTCCACCTCACATGACGACATTGCTCCGATAAAACACCCGGCAGGGCCCTTACCTTCTCACCCACAGATCCTATGGGGCCCACACCACCTGGGGGACCTTGTGGACCCTAAAGAGACACAGAATAAAAGATCAGTCATACTTCATTTTGGAGTCATGATACAACGCATGAGCTACTAGCAATTAGTAGCTCATGCCGTAAATTCAATTTAAGATATTTAAGGCTGTTAGGATTTACATTTAAGAAAATGTTAAATTATGAAAGCTACTCTAATAATTTGCTTGACTAACTTACTCATTCATTTAAGTTGAACATAACTTTGTCCAGCCACATTTGTGCGTTTTGCCTCAGGCATGGCAGCTCATTGCTTTCACACAGTACAGAATCATGGCAACGTGTCTCGATTTTAGCTAACTGATAAATTCCCCGTTTTTAATTAGAACCTTATTAAAAATACACGCGGCCTTGACGAAGGAGACCTCAGTGGATCAGAAAACAAGAACTTATTTACTTCTTTTTTCTGAACAAACAAGGAGTGGATTATTATTTTTTTTTTTTTGCAGGCTTGAGGTAAACGCTGATGGATTTTTTGATAAATTTGGGTCTTTTGCTGCTCTGCATCGTGACCCTTGTCGTTTTTTTTCCCACAGCACAGTAATTCCCGAGTTCCTCGGGCCACAACAGATGAAACGGATGAACTGCACCGCTGTAATTCTTTAAAAAGTTCAGGGTGGGGAAGCAATAAGCATACAAATGGACACTTTTCAACTTTTTTCCAAGCCCTATAACTTAGATTATTGAGTGTAAGGGCTTTTTAAGACCCGAGGAAACCCTGAGGGGTGCTGCAAAAGTTGTATGCCGCAGATCGTTTAGGAAGGAGAGTTTGAAAATCTAATCTGTGTTCATAAGCGATACGTACATCAGCTCCACTGGGACCCTGAGGGCCTCTGGGTCCAGGGGGACCAGGAGGACCCTGCATAGAAAGAAATTAGGAAATGTGACGTCGTGATAATTGATTAAAGTTTTACTCATAAAAAGTTGGGAGTTTCTCTTACCATGGGCCCGACGTCGCCGTTTTCTCCTTTTTCACCTGGAGGTCCGGGAAGCCCCTGGAGATAGAGAAAAACAAAAAAAACATGCTTGTGTATTTATTACCGTGCCAAAAAAAATGGAAATGACAACAATAACAATTAGAGACGTAAAAATAAATCCTCCGGTTATTTGAACCGGATGAGCTCCAGCTCGATTGCATGTTTTGCAACTTCGAATTTGAACTTGTTCTGATTGGTGGATCGGCAAGATGCCAATTAAGCAAAACGATGTAAAAAAGCTACTTAAAGGGAAATTGGATTTTCCACTGCAGGTTTATAGAAAACCTTTTATTTAAACCAATTCGAATAATAAGCTGAACTTGGCCGCACTGTTTGGTAACTTCCAGTGCCTGCAGGGTTACATGTTATGAACTGGAGCTACAGAAGTGAGCACTTTTAGCACATAACAGGAAGGCTCGTGATCCCGAGAAATGGAAAAAAAAATAAAAAAAGTCGGGATTTCTTTTTTTTTTTTTCTTCATGTCCCCTTAGGGGCTCCATAATATTTTACTTAAAGTTACTTCTGACTTATTTGTGTCTGATTTCAGGTGCACTAAGATATTTGCACAAGAAACTAGACAGAAATACTTGGTAAGATGTTGGGGTCATTACACTGCATTCACCTTTACATACGACAGCGCTGAAAGAAATTCTGCAGAGTGCATCTTTGATAATATCTGTACTGCAACATCTATGGGCTGCTGTGTGAAGGAGGCTCTTAATGCGTTTGCATCATTAACCGCATTCACAAAAGCTGCTGCTTGCTTGCTGCTGAGATTTAATTTGACCACGGGAATACATTGCTGTGATTCTGTGACTCAGAGCAGCATAAATTATTCAGTGTCAATGAATCAAAATTCATGTTTTAGCCGCCGCTGCCTCTCCCAATTGCGCGTTTATTGAATTATTAAAAAAAAAAAAAAAAAGTAATCAACAGTGTGGGGTTGAGAATAAGTTTACTCAATTAAACCACGTTTTTAGGAAACGAGCTGCATCAGTCCTGCAAACGACTCCGTTACCGTTGCAACTCAGGCTGCTGGTTGTTCTCATTTTTGCTGTCGGTAACCTGTACATATCTTGACTCGAAGGTGCAGGAATTAATCCGGCTCACTCGTGCACAGCAAATGAGCAGCATGTTGGCGACCTTACTTTGATCCCTGGCATTTTCCCCCGGTAATTGGTGTGATTAAATTGCCGTGGTTTGCTTTTGAACTGGGGGCGCTTTGTCGTCAATAAAAGGTGCAAGGTGGAAAGAAAAAAAGAAAAGAAAGGACATCAAAAGAATTCATTCTACTGCGAGACCTCGAGCAAACTGCGAAAAACAACTAAACAAAAAACTGTGTTTGTGCATCGACACGGCTCTTCGTCTAATCGTCTCTGTTCATACCTGTTTTGTTTTTGTCTGTTTTTTTTTAGTATGGTCGCCAGCCTGATTGCCACACATCAGCTCCCGCCCCTCGCCGAGAAGCATCATTTGTGCAAAGGTCTTCTCTAATGCTAAAATCGGTAGCAGTGGTGCTAATTATGCAGCCCGGTAAATGAGCTTGATGAGGAACAGACTGCTGGAGTAGGTCAGTCTGCGCAATTAATGGGATTGCGATGGGAAGTGAATTACTCCCAATTAAAAGTCCATTGAAGGCGAGAAAGAATAGCGCCGAGGAGCGACGGACAGCGGCACGTGTGCGATTTCATCAAGACAACGACCCCGACCCCCGCAGCGAGCGTCCAGAGCTACCGGGCCTCTGGAAGTTGATTCCTACTAGATGGATAATTACAAACAAATAGAAGACAACCGTGGGAAAGGTTGCACGCCATTAGATCTCAACAAAACATCATTAAGGCAAGTTAAAGTGCTGCCTGGTTGGTTTTTTTGTTGTTGCTGGTTTTACATGCAACTTTACATAGAAACGCCACTTATTGATGAATAGCATGGAAAACGTGTTTCAGTTGTGACGCTGCACATTTGTCGTTTGCGCCGCTGTTGACTGCACTCCTGCATGTTCTTGAGTCTCTGTTGCCTCTAATGTGGCTCACCAGCTGAAGACCCTTCGACGAGATGCTCTAATGTGGCGCCACGGCAACCATTAACCCGTTAGCTACAGCGCTAGATGTAATTTTCCTTTTTTTCCTTCTACATTCTGTGATGTTCCACGGATGTGTTGTGGTCATTTGTTATTGATTATTGTCCCCTGTAGGGGGAGCTGTTATATATTCTGGACTGATGGATGAAACTGGGTTTTGTTTCATGTATACAAATATAGTAGTTTGGGGCTAGCAGGTGAGAGGAGACGATAAAACAAGAAGGAAGTGATTTAGATTTTTTTTAAATCTGTGTGCCCCGAGAGTTATTGCAGTGAACTATTATTTATCTTACCCCACAATGTAGGGGAGGTCCGGCAAAAGCCAGCGGACATTCCAGCTCCGGTGAGATCGTCGACCTTTGCTATTCAGTTATTAATCAATTCATCTAAAAATAGTCAAAAGAATTAAGCCTTTGCTGTATTGATAGTAGGTCAAGCAGAAAGGGCTCAGCTTTCCACATATTGGTGTATTTTTTATTTTTTGCTGCAGTTGGATCCTTTTCTACACTGTTATTGCATTTCAGGCAATAAAGTATTTGCCTTCTTAGCTAAAAAAAAAAAAAAAAAAAAAGAATTAGAATGATTTATTTGTATCTTTTAATGTATTTCTTGTTGCATGGAAAAAATGGGCTTAAGTGCCTATTTTTTAATCTGAGCAATCGTCAAAATAAACAACAGAATAATAATCACACCCTGCAACTCTTCACAATTCGAAGAGAAACAGTTGCTTGTGATGATGGTGAAAAATGATAGACAGATCTTTTTTTTTCTCAGAAAGAAGAAAGATCCATTCTCTGCCCGATGTGACTTAGTTTGTTTTCAGGTTGTATAAATCAACTCTAAAATGTGCATCGGATAGAGATATGAAACAGAGGTATGAAAACTACAAACTGAACGAGGGATTACATGGTTAACTTGGACTAGTCCGTTGTGGTTTGTGTCAAGAGGAAACCTCTCTTAACTATAACCTCACCATCCAAAACAAGCTGAAAAGAGAATCGTTTAAAGCAAAGTCGGTCCTCGTGGGCCGGCATCCTGCATCCCAGGTGGTGGTAAAAACTTTTTCAGCTCATCAATGTTCTTCTTAGACCTTGTAATGAGGCATCGTTTGGTCCAGGTGCGTTAAACCAGGGAGAAACTAAAACACGCAGGATGCCGGTCCTCAAGGACCGACTTTGGGAACCACTGATTTAAACTGTGATGCGTAACCAATCGATAGAAGAGTGTAGCACGAACCTGCAGACCAATGGGACCAGGGGGTCCAGGGAAGCCTCTCGGACCCTCGTCTCCCTTCTGCCCAAACATGCCCTGCTGACCTCTGGGACCTGGCTCTCCATCAGCTCCCTGGGAAACGACATGCATGTCAGAGCAGTTAACCATGTGATGATGGTCACCGTAGGTAATCTGCACTTTTCCCATCATAAATGATGTTTTTATGTTCTTTTATGTTTATGCCTTTGGTGTCAGCCTTTCTTTATGTGTTAAAAAAATGTACTGAATTTCACATGGACTCACAGAAGGACCCGGGGCTCCGACGGGACCTTGAACGCCAGCTGGTCCGGGGGGGCCCTGGAAAACAGAGTCAATAACATGTTGGGAGTCAAAACACAGAAATAACATGCAGAACCCCAGATGCGACGCGGCAAACGAAGGAGGCCGGGTTCTGTTTCAGAACCACTGCAGGAACGAGATTCTGAACTTTTTAAAGTGCCGACATCAGCGAAAAGTTCCCGCAGCATCAAAAACGACGCAGATTTCATTAAGAAAAAAAATGCTGAGCTGCCAGAAAGATGACGTGCTTTACATTATTGAACCTGATTTACATCTTATTTGTGTTTTCTGTGATCAATTTGGTCGTCTTGGGCCTTGTTCCCTTTCATGCTTTTTACCACACAACAAATTTGCAAAAACTCATTTTATTCACTTGCACCACGTTGTAAAATTGAGTTAAACGCTGCTAATTCTTATAGAGGATGTGATTTATTCCTGTTGTGTGAAGCATAATCTAATCGAAAACACACGGCCAGCATCATGTAGATTCATGTGCTTTTCATAACCCACCTGCTCTCCCTTGTCACCCTTGCTTCCTTTCTGGCCCGGCTCCCCAGCCTCTCCCTAGAAAAGACAAACACACACACACACACAGTCTCAGATCCAATTTTCTTCTTTTGTGAATGTCAACAAAATCACTGACAATCAGACAAAAAGCCAATATGTGTGACGATAATCCTGGAAGTTCCATGTGGATGAACAGATATGGAGATGTCCTTTTCCTGTCCAGGTTAGGACGCAGGAAGCCTCTCAAGTGACGGCTGACTGGCAGCTCTGGAGAACACCGGGAGAATGAATCGGTGTTTCAGTTTTGCATCTCCTTGAGCTGAGTTTTGCTTACTTCGTAAGTTATTTTGATCGATTTTTGTCCACGTTTTCCCCTTCTGACAATCTTAAAGATTCCCCGGTTATTGGGATGGCTCTTATGATGACCTTAAGAGATATTCCTGCCGTGCTTGGTGTGCTAAGGGTGATCTGCCTTCCTCTGAAAGACGTTGGGCCACTACGGTCTAAAACCGTGGATATTCAACATGTTGGGTTGGATAAAAGAGGACGCAGCACGTTGGATGTGACGTATAGCTAATCAGAAAGAGAGGGAAATGGAGGGGAACCCAAAAAACACAAAACAAAACAACTGCTAATGGCAGACCAGAAAGTCCGGTGGACGTTAGAGACGTCTTTTTCTACGGCCGTTGCTTCTTCCCAGTCGGCCGCGTTTGCTTACGCTGAACTCATGTTTGGTCTCGAGAGATTTGCCGTCCAACATCTGATTGTTGGTGCATACAGGTCAAGTGTGAGCCTACGACCGGTATGTCTTCGTGATTGAATGTCAGTTCACGTGTGGCGAGTTGTTTTCAGGCTCTCTCAAGTTTTGAAAATCGGACACCGACTTCAAAATCTTGCCGTATGAACCAGACAGCAGCTGAGTTTTCCGTTTACTCCGACTGATTAGACCCAAGTGTTAAAACATGGAGCTGATGAGATCAGGGCAGCAGACAGACCTTGTCACCGTCCTCTCCAGGTGGGCCTTGAGGTCCAGCGGGGCCAGGAAGACCGACAGGACCCTGGACACCGTCGCGGCCGGCTGGGCCCTGCGGCCCTTTCTCACCCTAGAAGCACAAAGATGTTTCCTTTAAAAGTTATACTTACGAGTCACTCATCAATGGGTAAAATCCTTTTTTAGGAACGACATACTCACAGGAGCACCTTTCTCTCCAGCGGGACCCGGAGGACCCTGAGGACCAGGTCGACCAGATAAACCAATTGGGCCGGCTGGACCGGCATTACCTCTTTCACCAGGAGAACCCTTCAAGCGTAGAAAACATAAGAAAGAAAAAATAATAATTCTGTAAATAAATCCCTGATTTTACTGAACAACAGCTTCTGCCATTAGGATCCTGGCAGACCCCGCTGAGTTCTGCCACTAATGGATCAATGCACACATAAACAAACCCTTTAAAGGAAAGTGAGAAAACAGCACCACAATAACAGGCGCCTTTTAAGTTCTAATGACGCGCCGCTGCTCTTTTATAATGCTGTTGGCATTATCTGCTGTCCAGGGGCTCGGCGCTCCTGTTCGCTCCTGCTGCTGAAAACACCTTCTTTCTTTTTTTTCTTTTAACAAAAACAAGACTGCTGTATTTACTGGAGCTGCAGGAAGTCAGTGTTTATCTTTGTCCATAAAACACACAGGTAAATACGCCATCTTCTTGGCTCCATTCACCTTTTGTTCCAGTTCAGAACAGCAGCAAACCACCACACGTAACATTAACGTTAAAACTCCGTTTGAATTCGATGTGAACGTACAACTGAACACGGACAGGGCTTCTGTCCGGTCGCAGCTCGGCGTTATGAGCTTGCTTTGTCTTTTTAAGAAGTGATGTTGCATGTGAATGGAAAGAAAAGCTTGTCAAAAACAACTACTTAAATAAGTACAGTCGTCTGAAAGGGGAAAAAGAAAGGAGCGTGTATATACGTTCCCCGGCTGAAGCCTCTGGGATTGATCCGGGATGTGTAGGAGGAACTCCCAGCCCTGCTCGATACTTTGACTCAGCATATGGACGCTTCATGGCTGTGTGGTTTTATCGAGAGCGCATTTGTTTGTCTGCGTCTCTCTTCGTGTGCCAGGAGGCGAGAGAACAACTAGTCTGGATAGAACAAATAGTGCAGGGCACAGAAGATACGCATTAGTGAGTTTGAATCTATTTGGTTGACCCGAAACAACAGACTTAATTTAGTGCATTTAGTATCTTTATCATACAGTCACTGACTTGAATTTTAAGATGTCTAATGCTGTAGTAACTAAAACGGTGATTTTTTTTTTTTTGACAAATACATCCAGTGCCTCGGATGTAAAGAGTATTTAGAGCTGTTGTACTTTTTCACCTTTTTGCAACTTAGTCACAACATTTACAATATAAACTATTTATTACAGAGTAATGAACTGTTTATTACAATGTATTACAGTTTACTCTGTAATAAACTGTTTATTACACTGTTTAAATAAACTGTTTATTACAATTTATTACAGAGGCACTGCTTTTCTTTTTTTTGGACACTTATTATTCCTGGCAGTATTTTATTTATTCATTTTTTTACTTTTGGACATTTATTATGACACGTAGCCGCCTCGTTGACATGTAGCCGTAGCAACGAGGCGGTTTACGACCGGGAGCGACCGATTAACGTTGCAAAAGCTCAAATAATACCTCAACTGCTCAAACAAATCCCAGATTAGTAGAGAAGGAGGCATGATGGAGGCAGAGCAGAAGCCAAGAGGAGAGGGAGAAGGAGGAATTTAAAAGCCATCTCTTCGAACAATCGTGAGGTCTTTGTCAAACAAGTTGGCGAGCCTCCCTCTCCTAACAAAGACCCAGCCCAAAGTAGCCACTGCGACGCGGCTGCAGGATTACGTCCCCGACTCCAGAGTCTTTCTGCTGGGCTTCCTGATGGAGTCTCGAAGAGGAGCGGCAAAAGAAAAGAAGCGAAGTCAATAATGGACGGAGTCGTCTGCAACACGTCCATCTGTTGTCTCTGTGACCCAGATATCCAACTCTTAGCAGTTAGCAGTGAATGTGATGTCAGCAGTTCAGTAGCTGCAGACACAACACCTCTATGTACTTGTGGCAATATGTAATGATTTTGAGCTTTAAGCTGCTACACTGTTTGTCTGCTGCTCTACCAGAAACATCGGATTTGCTTTATACAAAGGACAAAAGATTCAAGGAGAGATATATGAAAAACGTAAAAGGTTAGATTTATACTACATAAATAAATAAACTACAAAAAAAAGGAAACTGATGAAAAATAAATCAAGTCAAGTTGCTTTTTTTCACCATGATAAAATCACCATGATAAAAAAAAAGAAATCACAACTTATTTTTCTGCTCAGAATATAAACGCCGTGTTCACAACACATCTGCCGGAGCAATAACAAACACTGGATCACCAGTAACTGGAAGAAAATACTAGACAAGAAAAAAAACAAAAACAGCCTCCAGTGAGGGAGACAGGAAATTATTCAGAAGCAGCTAAAAGTCAAGAATAGAGAAAGGAAGAACCTGATTCGCTGTAATACGGATTACAATAGGAGATCCTTCCTGCCTACAGTCATGGTCAGGGGAATTACTTTTTAAAGGAAATTATATAATCTTGATTTACAACAGCATTTAATTTAACCATCCGATAAATAAAGTATTTTAGAAATCAATTTTTATTGAATTGTGAGTGCTTTGATTGGTCAGTAAGATGCTCTCTGTACCATTGTAACAGTCAGATTTAATTGCACACTGGGCTTACTCACTGGGTGACTTCTGAAGGTAATTTGTTGCACTGGATTGATCTGTATCAGAGTAAAGGGGCCTGAATTCACATGCATTAACTACTTTTAAAATGCATTTGTAAAATATCTGGAAACAACAGATGATTGTTCTGACACTTTATGTATTGCAATACCCGCACACTCGTTCATTAGTGCACGTGTGAGTCAAGTTTATAGTTCAGTTACACTTTAGAAGAACATGGTGTGACAATGATAGATGACAATAGAAAAAAGAAAAACTCTTATTTTTGAGTCAGGGGCCAGAAACAGATTGAAACACACATAGATCTTTGTTATCTAGAATGATAGAAACCATTTTTAAGGAATAATTACTTGTAAACTGTAAAGGTTTTAACATTTACACAACTAAAGAATTGAGCACACAACCTTTTTTTTTTTTTTTTTTAATCTTTCCTGCTCCTGAAATGTCTTACAATGTTTATTCTGGCAGATATAGTAACATGCTCCTTCACAATAAAAGCTCAGAATAAACTGCATTAGCTCTGTGGTTTGTTGATGACCCAAAGCACAAATATATCAGGAAACGAGTGAATTCAGGGAGTCAAAACCAGAGTACTCACAACAGGACCAGGTGGACCTTGGGGTCCCTCTCCACCCTTCAGACCAGCTGGGCCCTGAAACGCAGAGAGAAACAAAACTGACCGTTACAATCGCCGCATCAGCCAGTAATAATACTGCAAACTCCATGCTGGACAATCTCGGCACAGGTTTCATTGGACGCCAGTCGGGCTCCATCTGTCTGCCTCCGTTTGCTGGTTTGTCACTTCATCCCAAAACGGCAAGAAATGAGCAGTGAGGAAAATTCAGAGCTTTTCACTCTCCATGTTCTAAGCCATGCATTACGATTGACATTTTCATTCTGGCAGAACACCGGCTTGAAAAAAAGGGTAGTAAGGAGGTTGAAAAAATACCCAATTTATAGAGTTGGCGTGAACAGCTTCATATAAAGAGCGTGTCTGAAACGGGTTTGGTGCATTGACACGTAAGTGAGTTTGACTGAGAATCAGAGAAATGACTTCAACTTTAACAAATTGGCTTAATTTTTTTTTATGTGTGCATTTAAAACTTAAAGGGAGAGGGGGACTTCCTGCTTCTAAAACAAAGATGGCGGAATGGTACATAAGGAAATTACTGGAGCTCTTTCTGGCTGTTTTCTTCAAAATCTATGACCATTATGAAGCCGAGTCATAAAAGAAAGTCATAAAGTGGAGTCATTTAAAGAAACAACGAGATGCGGGCTAAATGAGCGGTTGTCCAGGGTAGCAATGGAAAAACAAAATACAACTTTATAGGTGTGAAGTTGGATATGAAGGACTTTTAAAAAGTCCAAGAAAATATGATTTTTTTATTGTTTTTATTCAAACAAGTGTGTTTTGCTTTGAAGTGAAATACACACAGTACGTTTTATTCATGTCCTAGTTACTGCGAGTTGATAACTAGTTCATAACAAGTGACTTTAATATGAACCTAACACATAGTTGAGAACGATGACAAATTATTTCCTGATTCTATAATATTGTCATACTAATTCAATTGTGTCCAGTGTTTAAAATTACTAATATGACTTTCCACTGGTCCATCCGTCTCCGGACTGAATTTATAGCGCGGTGGCAAAAATCCAGAAGTCATCCAAATGTTGAACAGCTGTACTGTAATCGAGAGCGTGTAAACAACTCAAGTCCATATTCATGCCTCTGTGGTTGTGTGGCATATTAAAAAAACCCAAAAAAACATTCCATTAAGTGTGCTTTATTCTACATCTATCAGCGTCCAACATGTGCTTGCTTGCATGCATGAGTGTTTGTATGTGTGTGCGACTCCCCAGCGAGCTCCAGAGCAGCACAAGGCAGTATGGGTAATGAGTTTCTGCAGACTCTTGCTGCGTGCTGGGCTGAATTTTCCGTGCGCGTCCTGCCGAGTTCGGCTGACCTTGACGAAACGCTTTGTTTCCCCGGCAGTGCATCTGTCCCGCGCCGCTCCAGTCTAATTGCCAACATTTGTGACTTAATAATTTATTTGCTAAATAATCTATGCGGCGACAAAACGCCGCGCCTTCCAAAGCGCTGGCACTAACGAATGATGCAACAATAGACGTCCTTGAGTTAAAAACTGGGGAAAAGACTTTTCAAAATAAGTCCAAGGCAAATCTCAAATTCTCTTAAAAAAAAGAAAGGAGGCCCATTATCCACTGCAGCGGTCCAAGCCGTGGATTCTGTGGCGGCAGGGCAGCGCAGGAGCAGCGCCTGTTCATTTGTTGGACGTCACTTCGGATTTCCTCCCACCGGATTGATTGCTGCAAGTGCATTCCAGGGCTGCTGCCTCTAATGAAGTGAACAGCTCCAGATAGGTGCGGGTTCATTTGTTATGGAGTCGTGGTCTATCACTTTCCACCATCAGGAGCGAGTGGAGAAAAACTGTGACGGATAGCCGCTGGTGAAATCCAGTTCTTACCGTGGCTCCGGGGAGACCTCTCTCTCCGGGGAAGCCACGAAGGCCTGGCGGACCGTCTTTACCGGGAGAGCCTTGAGGTCCAGGATCACCCTACATACACAGAAATTGTTTTTTTTATTATTATTGTGCACAAAGTGTCAGACAATCAGCTGAAATATGTCAAAAATGACTTGAACATTCACATTAACTGAAATACACCGTATTCACTTGCAATGAAATCAGAAAAACAACAAGAAAGGTGAAATGAGTTACATTTATTATCATTATAAAATATCTGATGGGACGCTCTCCAATCATAAGGTTCATATTTGGCACTCATAAAAGTAACAGCATAATTTCATGCAGTTATTTTCAAAAGATCATTTTAATCGAAAGGCAAGTCTCAACGAAACGCATATTCAAATTTACACAACATGACTGAACGTAGGTTTAATGTAGGGAATTGCTGTTTATATTATCTTGATTTATTTTGCATCTGGTGCATTTGAACTCAATTCCAAGCAGGATTCATGAAAATCAACAAGTCCACAAAGAGTCTATATCATGCCCTCCATGTCTAAAACACTGAACGCTGTGATAGACCATGCATCGACTAATGGCTTTGCAGTTTCCTGCAGGGATAGAGGCGTACGTGTGTCTGACGCACCAAGCAAACCCTAATGGCCCATTAGTATGAATAAAAGGAAAACATTTTCTTTCTCTACTTTTCATAGATTCTCATTTAAAATTTTTATTTTAACAACTCTTTCATATTTTGTTCCAAAGAGGGAAAAAAAGTGCCCAAAAACTACAGCTTTTCTAAAGCAATGATATTTGAATGAAATGGGAAAAAGAAACTTCACGGAACTGCCTTTGTGTGTGTGTGTGTGTGTGTGTGTGTGTGTGTGTGAGTGGGGGTGCGCGTGTGTGTGTATGTGTGTTTTGACTTTATCTGCACACTGTGAAGCCCAGACGAGTGGACCTGAGAGGTTTTAGAAGATTTAGTCTCTGCTGCCAACGCCTCGCCAAAGTAACACCGGCATACTGATGCACAGGTTTGAGCGAGGGGGGAGGAAAGCGGGGCGGCGAGTGGCTCAGGGTTTGGATTGAGCCGACAGACTTGATTAAACTGTCCGCTCAGAGGAGACGGGAAGAAAATAATAGAAAAAAGAGAAGCTCAGAGGGAGGCGGGCGGGGGCCACGCTGGAGGCTCCTGACAATGAGGGGCTGGTCTCAGGTCTCTGGCTCTACTATACCAAAAATGTGTTCTCCGCTGCTATTGGGCTCTTCTAAATGGCAAGACTGGGAACGACAGAGAGTGAATGGGAAGATCTGAGCTGCTTGAGCAGAAAAGAAAAGTGAGAATCGTGCATTTGGTGAGCTTTTAGTTTTTTCTCATTTTTGCTTTCTTTCTAGAGACGATGCTCCAAAAGCCATCCAGGGTGTTCATGAGCCGAAGAGGTCCTAACTCTTTGGAAGTGTACATGACGTCTAAACTCAGTCATACACTGAACAATGTTCATTTTATTTGTCTAATCTCCTATGAAACACCCTTCTGACATCATCTCATACAAATCTCCAAATGTTTCGGCATCTTCTTTACATAGCTTTCATGTTTACTGTTTGCATATGTATATTTTTAGTATTTTATGCTAGTAACGTACCTTGGCTCCCTCCTTGCCAGCAGCACCTGGAAGACCCTGCTCTCCAGGTGGGCCTGGGGGTCCAGGATGTCCTCGCTCACCAACAGGACCGGTCTCTCCAGTGGGTCCCTTAGATAACCACGTTTGGATCAATACCTTTCGCTCAACTCAACGCGACTCATTCCTATCAGCGATACAAGGCTTTCATCGTTACACTTCTGCTCAGACGGACGAGGCGTTTTGCGTTACACATACATCTGGGGAAGCGCATCTGCGTATTATTCCGAATGGGACTTTTAGATGTTCATGCAAACATTTCATTTTTTGAGGAATGAAAATATCTCCTTGGTAAAGTTATCGATTACACTTTCACATTCGTGCAGATTTGTCCGCTTGTGGACAAACTTTCACTTGTGAGGAAGAAAATATGCCTTAATTCTCACAACAATATGCAAGTTCTCTTTGAGCCGTCGCTTACAATTTCTTCTTTTATTTAAATAATAATTCATATTCTAATAAAAGGCGTTTCCTTTACAGCTTTATAAGTGCGACAGTTGGTCATGTAAAATGGCTGTATAGCAAATCATAAATTTATGGATTGAAAATCTTTCTTACCTGAGGCCCAACAACACCTCCTGGTCCTGGTGGGCCAGTTTTTCCTTGGAAACCCTGAAATCAAAATGGATGTTGGTTTAATACACCATATGTAATAGTTAGATATTTAATATTGGCTTCTAATTTTTGTTTCTAAAGAAACAACTTAATAGTGATTAAACTCTGTAAATAGCATAAGCAGTTTATCATTCGGCTGGCCCATTTTTAAGCGATAAAACGTTTAATATCCAACAAGAGACGAAAATGTTAACATCATGAATGTTGGAAATAAATAGATAAACTACTGTGGCCTCCATTGAATATTTTGACCTAAAAACCAATACATATGAATTAGATCAAGTAAATAAATTTAACTAGACCTCTGTTAATCTCATATAAAGATGCATTAAAGTTCTGAAAGTACAGAATTTTCTTTATATAAAAAGAATCAATATGAAATGACAAAAAAAATACACCAAAACTGAGTTTCCTGAACTGACTCCAAAATATTTTTAAATAGGTTCCAATGAACAGCAGCTGTTCTGAATGTAGATGAAAATGTGATTTTATTTTTTCCTTGTGTAAAGATTTGATATTTTGCATTCAAACCAAAAAGCAAAGCTAATGACAGAGCGTGTTTATATTTCAATGTTGGATAAATTTTTATTGTTCTCTGCGGAGGAGTTCCTCATTTTCCTTTTTTCCCCCCTAAATAAGGATCTCGACTGATCTGGAAAAACTCTGAAATCAGTTCAATGTTCAAGATCTCAGGATTCAGAGGGATTTCTGTTCTCTCTGGGTTGTTTGAAACTAGATATTAAAGAAAAAATGTGACTGGCAAATAAGCAAAACAGCTTGGAGACTTATTGAATAAATGCGATATAGCATACATACGACTTATGGCAGTAAAATAGTGAGAAATGTGACAAAAGAGAAGAAAAATACACTTGACTAGACATTGAAAAAGACAAGAGTGCCTCTCAGTAGCAAAATGCATCTGCATTCGGGTCTAAACGCCACAACGTTCCCAGTAATTGGGCAGAAATGGGCAATTTTGCTCATTCAGGTTCGCATTTTAATGGCATGACCACACGGTTAACTCAGGTCTTCCGCTAATTTCAAAGACCCCCTGAAAATGCACTTTGTTAAACAGCCTCTGGATAGGAACATCTTTGCTTTCCATGCTTTCTTTTCATAGCGCTCTGACATGTCTGGTGAAACGTTGGGGGGAATTTTAAGACGTAAGGAAAACGTTAGAACAATAAAAACTCTGCTCAGGTGATAATTATGTCCCGCATCTCCAGGAAACCTTTCAAATCCAGCGGCCCCACGAGAGCGCCGTGGAATCTGGCGTCCCTAATTGATCGCAGAATCAAAGCAAAGGTCTGATCTCCTTCACGTCCCTCGAGTCGCATCTCAGGTGCTCTACAAAGAAGAAACCCTCTACGTCCTAATTAGGTGACTTCCCGAGGCACGGGATTTAATTTCACAGCGTCGGAGGAGCTGAACACCAACCCGGCCGTGCTTTTCAGATTTTTATTTGAAAAAATATTAAGTTAAATGTGATTTATCATTTTTGCTCCTGATTGGCAATTATGCACTAGTTTGTGTTGCCCTGTCACAAAATATCCCCCGCCGCCCCCAAAAAAAGAAAAAAAAAAAAATCACTTTTAGGTCTGCGTTTGTAATGTGACAGAAGTTCCTGGACGCAACAGGTCCATCATCAATACTAGCCGCATTTCCATTGACCATATAATAATTGTGCAAGTCGACATTTCGAAAAAAGAAAGAGAAAAAAAGAAAAAAAAAAAAAAGAAAATGCTTTGGGGCCAGGATGAGTTGGGGGGTTTTGGTTTATTGTGCGAAAGTGCAGTGCGGATGCTTTTTTTCCGCATCACACGAGTCACATGACCAAGAACCGGATTTTGTCTCTGGCGCAAAACACGAAGAAGACAACAACGACAGGAAGTAGTTAGAGGATTCATGGCTTGGCATGATTTTTATTGACTCACTGTGTGAACAGATGTATTCACATGAGATTCTAATGGCGTTTCTTATGTAACTGAAACGGCCTTAGATCCGCTTTGCCTTGAAGCGCTGAGAATGATGAGGCGGAAGCGAAGTCGTTTAACCAACAGCTTTGAGCTCACACCGACTTCTTCATTTTGACTTTCACCTGACTTTTCCGGCTTGATACGATCACCCAATCCCTCAGTTCTCAAATCCATAAGCAATTTTCAGAGGATAAGTTGATATGAAACTTATCATCCTAAAACCAGAGAAAGATTTAGATCCAGGCGTTCGGGGGAAGCCAATCCCAGGTGACACGCGGTGTGTCCCCAGGCCTATTGATCACAATACTTTGTCATTCAGGGTGATGTATTACTCAATGAAACGCCCTGAGGCCGACGGTGTCACACAGGAGAGACGCGGGCGTAGGCGCTTGATTTGCACGTCCCGAAATCAAGGGTTGTTTTGCTCGGATCGGGCGCCTGCGAGCGTCTTTATTGCCGTGATCCATTTTCATATTGGACGCTCGTGCTGCCTGCTCACCGGGACGTAAATCTGCAGCCCTTAACGCCGCGTCAGGAGTCAATCGTTACGGCTCGCGGCGCGGCGGGCGGAGGAGGGAAGAGCTGGCTCGTTGCGTGCTACGTTACCTACGGGGAAAGGACAGGTGGAAGCGGAAGCTCTAATAACAGGGTTGACGATCCGTCAGGCCCGCAGTGAAATTTATCGTCCTCAGAGACTCGTCGGGCGAAGGCGCACTGACGCATACTAAGTGCAGGGATCGAAGATGAGAGCAGGGGGAATGCAGCAATTGTGAGATGGGATCGAATCAGGTTTTTTTTCTTCCCTTCCAGTGTGGTAATTCTTATACAGTAGTCCTTGGGACATTCCTGATGAGGCAGTGCAGCTTTACTTGAGATTTAGTGAAGATGTTAGTCATTAGGGGCAAACAGGGACTTGGCTGGAGGAGGAAGATGCAACGAATCCATGTTAAACAGTGCAGCAGGTTTCAGGTTACCTTTACATTAAGGATGGGTGTTCTGCAAACAATGCACATGTAGCAACATTCTTTTTCCTCCAATGAAAACAAAAATAACACAAATTTACGCCGCTGTAATAAAAGATACTTTTTTACAATTTTTTTTTTTACCCCAATAAATGTAGAGTCCTTTACGAAAGCATGTTTAGAAAAAGCCTCCTTTGATAGTAACAACAGTAAATTAATATATTCAACAATAAGCTCCATCATATGCTGAATTGGATTTATTCTGCAGTTGGGATGTGTGAAAAAGAGAGTAAATCTTTACAATAAACGTATTTACATATAACCATATTATTCATAGTTTGGATGTCCTCACCGTCTCTCCTCGCTGTCCAGGGTGTCCGGGAAGCCCGTCCTTTCCAGGTGGCCCCTTTTAGAGAAAATAAAAAGTATTACACACTAATAACCACAACATTGTTGACCATCATATTATTTACAAATCTGGTAGTATGAAAGCCTCTCTGCTCATATGCTTATAACTATCCGTTTGCAGTTTATATTTACGATGCAGAAAAGAAAAATGTCCAGGCTTCCCCTAGTTCTATGATTGTAAAATAAGTAAATTACCACCTGTTTGCCATTTGAACTGCAATGCGAGAGAACATTCATGAACACTACTTGAGGTTCTCCAACCTGAATAGACCCTGATATGAGTGTTCAGAAACTGGGCCGAATTCAAATGGGGACAGACGGTGAAGAAGCAGAAGCTGGAATAGAAGCTAATCGAGAGTTCCTGTCCGAGGTTCTCATGTGAAACCGGAGAAGCGTTACTTACAGGGGGGCCCTTTGGTCCAGGGAAGCCCACTGGTCCCTGAGGTCCTTGAGGGCCCTGCAACCAGGAAGCAGAAATCCTATTAAACTGCAGGAACTGTACGGCATTTAGTACGGGTCAGCGCAAAAACGGTTAAAACTGCCGTGCGGATGATAAACAATTCAACCAAACTTTCTACAAAGCAAATAAAATCTGCACAATTAAATTTACAAAAAATAATTTCTCACTGATCTATGCTACAGTGGAATCTCATTTGGTGTTTTTCTGATTGGCAAAATTAATTTATTAATAATTTTTTTTGTTGCTTTTTTTCATTCAAAGTATGAGAAGTAACTACAAGTTATGTAATACCACATTTATTACATAAGGTAACCTTTTTTAAGAGGGTTTGTGCACTTAAAAAAAAAGAAACTAGATTGTAATAAAGCTTATAAAAATAAAGTTACCTCATTTTCTTACTCTTTCGTAAGTAAAAATATAATTACTAGTTATTCCATGTATTTTTGATGAGCTGTCATCAAAAATACCAAAGCAAAACAAGAAAGTTTGAAGTTGTAATGTGACAAAATGCGAAAAAGATCAAGCAAACCATTCGCTGTGTCTCTTTAAATATCAAAAACATATCTGTAGTAAGCGTAAGACTAAAAGATAAAATAAAAAAGATAAATTGCTGCAATTCTTGCATTATATTTTTGTTTTTATGTAAAAAAAAAATAATCCCCAACGTTTCATGAAAAGAACAGAGAATTTACAGAACGCTCAAGTCAAACAAAACAGACTTAGATTTCTGAAACGCTCAGCTTTGTTTTTATCCACTTGTTTTGTGGTTGTGTGTATAAAAGATGCTAAGTAAACCTCTCATTTTCAAGTCAAGAGGGTATAAGAAAGAGGTCAGGACTGAGGAGTTTATGACCTTCAAGTGAAATGCCACGTCACTGGATCTCAGACTCGCCCACAGAGAATCGCAGGGCTGAAAAGGTTGATGGCTGCCGATCAGTATCTGCCTCCGAATCGTGAGAAGTGTCATATCCAGCTGCACTCTATAGGAAGTTTTAAAGAGCTTCGGGGGAAATGATTACTTTTATTTTTTTAATGAACAGAAGAAAATGTTGGGTTTCTTTTAGAAACTAAGCTTTGAATGTTGAAGATTTGTTGGTTTACAAGCAAACTTTAAACAGGAGTAGATAAAAGATTACATTTAACTGCACAAAGAGGTCTGATAAGACTTGAGGTGAAATATTAGGAGACAATCCTGGACTTTATCGGCATTGAACCGACAACAACTACTTCCAGTTTGACTCTTCTGAACTAAGGGGCTTTTTCAGAGTTGTGCAGACCTTCAGCGTTTTAGTTTCCAGCCTTGCATTAGTTTGAATTCATCCCAGCTAGCAGAGTTTCTAAGAATGACTCTTTCTCTCCTCCGTCTCTGCACTAAAAATGCAAATGTGAACACAAACGAAGCGCGTTTGTATTCATTGATTTATTGGTGAAAGCTGCTCGCTTGTGGCTTTTGTCTCTGGAATGTCACACTTCCTCTGTTCTGGAGCGAAACCAAAGAGCGCCAGAATGACGCTGGAAATTCAAGAAGAAAAAAAAAATTCTCTGAAAGTTATTAAACGCAGTGCACCACTGCTGGGAGACTTTCGTTTTGCAGCAACTTTAGCTTTCCTGCTGAGTTTGACTCACCCAGGGCTGAAATGTTTAGACTGGGAGCGTTTTCATTTCTCGGAGAAACACGCTTTATTACAACACTGGGAGTACAACTATTGAGACTTGGATTAAAGAAAATGTCATGAAACAACAACAAAAAAAAAGGATCAATGTAGAAAACATGGAACATAACGACCTGACCCACAGGGATCAATTTAATTGATTCAACTGAATTCTTTATCATTTTAATAAAGCTCTGTTTAATATCTGTGAGAAATACCAAAAGGGAAAACCGTAAATGTGCAACACGCGGTTTACTGTAGTGTGAAACATATTCAGATTCACTTTTATTAAACGTTTTAGAATGAAAAACTTTCAGGAAAATCAATTAATCATTACCTAAACATTAAGTAATGATTAATCATAAAGTAATGACTAATCATTACTTTATGATTAATTATTAATGAATACTTAATTAAATAATCATTAATGATTACTTAATAATTAAGAAAAAGTAATTTATTTCTTAATGATTAATATATTAATCAGTAAGTAATCATTACTTAATCAGTAATGATTGGAGATCAGTTAGTTGGAACTTAAACATCCAGTTTTTCCCCCAACCAGAAAACAAGCCGTTCAAATGTTGGTATCAAGATGTTTTTGTTGTTTTTTTTAGTTTAGAAAACTCAGTTTACCATTTTCAGTGCAATTGAAAGGGGTCTTAAAAATGCAGTTAGCAGTACAAAAGGTTTAAGAAAGTTCTGGAACGAAATCAGGGATGTTGACACACTTTATGCCCCAGCCAGCTCCACAACGCTCTGACCGGCGGAGTTGTTACGGAAAGGCAGAACAGATGGCAGCCAGGAGCTCCAGCTCAGCAGCCTGCAAATGTCACATTCTGAGTGCCACCACCGTATCGTAGGGCTAAGTTATCGGGTTAGCACTAAAATCAAACCAAAATGATCAGAGTAAACAAAGGGAAGCGTGCCTGCAGCACAAGGCAGATGGCGCATCGGACCTGCGCTCCGACGTCTCTGTGTGGAGAAGCTCTCTGCCAACCATTGACTGATTGATTGATTTTGTAGTAAGTGTGTATTAATGCACACTGAGACTTACTACATTTTTTTTGCTATCCTGGATCATACAGAGACGAAACACACGATTAGAGGACTTACTCTCTCGCCAGGCGGGCCGGGGGGGCCGTCGTTTCCTGCTGTGCCCTGAAACACACAGCACAGCATCGTTGTCGGTCAATGTTTAGTTGGAGTATGAGCGCATTTCGGACAGGCTTCAAGCGAAGGATAAAATGCTACATAGAAACTTTGGACTCCGTGAAACAATCATGTTTTGCTGCGACGGGTTTACCTTGGGGCCGGGTTTGCCTGTTGGGCCTCTGGCTCCTCGAGCCCCACGAGGGCCCTAAGGAAGAGGGAGAGAAACGGTTCATTCATATGACGTCTTTGCCATTTTCAGATTGTCTGACGGTATAGAAATAAATCATGGAGGGAGGAGAACATACCGTTGGACCTCTTTGTCCTCTCGGTCCGGATTTCCCAGCCGTGCCCTGTTGATACCCGAAAGGAAACAGGTCAGTTCTATAAGGTCTGCCTTTGTTCCGCATCTTTCCCTGATATTTCCTAGACAAGGATCAATATCATTGCAATGCTGCAGAGAAAACCTTGAGGATTTGCATCGTCATCCAAAACAAAAAGTCTGGTTTTACTTCTCAGCACAGAAATTAAACAGAAACGGGTCATTTTTGGGGCATCGCACTGGCTTCAAAAAGCTTTTTATGCCAAAGGGAGGAGAAATGGGATTTTTTTTTTTTTTGTGCTCCGTCTGCTTAATCAGTATGTTGTTTAAAAATGCCAACGATGAGGTGGCTCACACTGCAGGGAAGCGGTGTGTGGGTGGAGCCGTTTAGCGCACTGCAGAGTTTACAGACAGGAGCAAAGACAGCGAGAGAAAAAATAAACAAAAATCATTCTATTCTGCTCGTTTCCCTGTCTTTGCATGCCAAGTCAATTTGACATCAATGACAAAACGACACACAATGCCGTCAAAGTTGTGATAAGTAATGAATTCAGTGTGCTGCTCAGACCTGGAGAGGAGGAGGTCAGGCTAAGAGTGGAGAAGAAATCCTGCCTCATGTATTTCCACTATTAACTGCTAGTCATCAGAAAAATAAGCAACACAAGTCATATACCCAGCTTTAGAATAAAACTAAGCTAATAATGCTTCCTCTGTTGTTTTACAAAAGATGCAGAAGCAATTATCTGTGGCCAACCTGCAGGGGGATTTGTTTATATGGAGTCAGTCCCCAAGGTTTTGGCTATAAACACAAATATTTTGCAGCCTAGCCTAAGATTACGTTATGTATTTCTGCCGTTTTACGAAGAACACATAAAACCTGGGACAGTGCTTGTGGTGCGGCTCAAGTTTTTCTCCATACATTCTTTTCTAGATGTTTGCAGCCAATTGAAAGAAGAATTTCAACATGGGAACCATTCTTGCACCAATCTTCTGAGGTCCATGCTGATATTTCTAGTAGCTTTGCAGCAGGTGCGGATGTTTTTGTGTGTTTTTTCAATTATTCGCAGCGTTTCTTCTTATAAAAGTGTTGTCCAAGCATCTGAGCAAGCCCTGCACTGGTGGCAACACAGCTTGATAAGAAATTGTCTCGATTCTAGACATTAATAAAGACTACATCTTCACTGTAACTGAACCTCCCACCATAAAGCTTTTTTTTCTTTTACCTGCAATGTTCTTACTCGGGTCATTTTGATGCAGCCGTTGCTGAATGCCGTTACCTCAGAGGTAAAGCTAACACAATCGACAATGACGTAACCAAACTCAAGCTGTTCTGTTACACCCGTGGTTGTTATAATGTATTGACAACGCGCAGAAAGCAGACTGCAGTCCTGTAATGTATCTGCTGAAGTCTAAAGAAAGCCATTAATAGACGAGTGGGCACCATTTCTTATTCTTCACAATTTGCAGTAATTGAAAACGGGAAATAAGCTCTACTAGAAAATCACTAAGGAATGAAAATGGAATTTAGTGACGTTTCGCTATAAACACCGATGTAACTTGGGTTACAGCTCAAAAGCAACATTAAACAGTTTCGGTGCTCAAATCTCAAACCTGTGTCCTGAATTTGATCTGAAATGAAACCCAAGGTCGTGCTCAGCCTCGAGGCTTGATAACCGCTTCCAAATCAGTTGTTCTCTCGCCCAAAGTCACGTTTTCCGTAGCTTCATTTGACAAAAATGCCCTCGTGGTGGATCGGTTTTTATGTTATACATAGTAAGTGAGGTTTTTTCATGTCTCCGGTGTTGTGTTGTGGGTGTGTGTTTTCCCTTACTCGTGCTCCTTTCTCGCCGTTTGCTCCAGGGAAGCCGGGGAATCCACTCGAGCCCTGCCAAAAATCAGAGGGAGACATCGTGAAGGCAGATGAGGCTTCATGGGTCAGAGCACACATGACAATAAGGGATTATTCATCTGCTGAGATGATGGATATCTTTCTCAGTGTTCCACTAAGCTGAGCTTCTCTGTGTCAGACTCTTAAAGCGGCAAATGTAAAACTTACAACGTTCATGACCAAAGATGCTTTTTTTTCCATCTCTCTGATTTGTTAATGTTAAAGCACTGTAATAAAGGCTACAGAGGAAGATATCTCTTAGTCTCAATGGTTATTTGATTAACCTTAAGGAGAACATCCTCCTGAAACAGGACAACACTACGTGGAAACAGACTGATTATTTTTCAGGGTTTTTTCCGACTCAGTGAACACACCATAGTGCTAGGTCCAGCTGACAACAACACTGGACAAGACTCAAAGTTTGCTGTTTTCAGTATCAGCGACGTCTTTAGAAATGAAGTCAGAGGAAGCACAGAGATGCAGGAAGCTATTTAAGAGAAAACGCAACTTCACTATACGGCTACGGTTCTTCTCAGCCTGAGAGAGAGCTAAACGTTGGCTGATAATAAGAAGAATGATTGGAGCTTAGCAAAGGCTATTTTTTATTTTTTTAATCTTCCTCAGTTTTCTACTTCATTTGCCTATGAAACATGATGGATTAGAAACCGTTGCTAACCTTTTGGAGATCTGAAATGGAAGGTCACTATCTGTATTCTATAGGAAATTCACTATAGGAGACCAATGCTAGCTGCCCTAAATGAGCTAACTGCTAATGATAGCTAGATGCTAAAAACAGTTTGAGACGCTTGGTACATAACCTCACCTGCGCTCTTACTAAGTAATTATTGTACTGGTGGGCTAAAAACAATACAGTGTTCTATGTGCTGGTTTCTAAAGAGATTCCAGAAAATTGGTGTCGGTAAATAAAAGCTCTAAAAAAAACAAGTTTTCAGAAATCGGTCACAAATTTGTGAATGTTGCATTTGTCATCCAAAAGACTGAGAGATACCTACAAAACGCAAAGCAATGTTTTATTCATACCTTGTGCAGAAAAGTCTCTTTGTAAGTGTCATTTGCTAACATATTTTTGAAGGTTATGTTATTAAAGTCAAACCAATCAAAACTTTTATTTCCACTAAATGTTAAGAACTCGCCATTTAGCCTGTGCTTTTTTATAATCCCAAGTCTAATAATCAGTCATTTTTATAGAAAATATATATTTTTACGCTCAGTCGTTTATTGAATCAGGTAATTGTCTCCTACTTATGGCTCGTATTTCACATAAACTGCTGCCATGTCTCACCTTGAAATGCATTTCTAGGTGTACTAAATGTCAAAACATAACTCTATATGAAAAATGTTAAAGACAGTCTGCACAATGGCTCCTAGGACCCACTGCGATGTTTAATCAGATATGGACGCTTCTTGTGTTGAAAGTAACTCATATTTACCTTTGGTCCCTGTCGTCCGGGGTAACCTGGCAATCCTGGGACACCAAGTTTACCCTGGGACACATTGACAAGATGAGCAAGGGCAAAAGTCCAACATGGTTAAAGCCAAGAAAATAAGAGTTTTCTTTACTTTCTCTCCTGCTGGACCGAGAGGACCCGACTCTCCATTGGGGCCAGCTCTGCCTTTAGGTCCCTCAGGGCCGTCCTCTCCACGGGACCCAGGCATGCCAATTTCACCCTGCGGTCCACCAAAAAATATATATATATATAAAATGTTCAAATTAGTGTTTCAATGTACCTATAAAGTTCACAGCAAAAACACAGAATCTTACAAAGATTTTTTAGTGCGAATCTTTGTACGCATTAATTTATACAAAACAAACTTATAAGTAACTTTTCAGCAATATATGGAAGGTTGTTGTAAGA
Source organism: Phalloptychus januarius (assembly GCA_902982915.1). NCBI lineage: Eukaryota > Metazoa > Chordata > Actinopteri > Cyprinodontiformes > Poeciliidae > Phalloptychus > Phalloptychus januarius. The sequence goes on from CADWAE010000096.1 coordinate 134,607, forward strand.
AAAAAAATTTATATTGGTAAAAAAAAATTTATAAAATAAAGTACTAGCTCCAGCCGCATTTTATTTCACTTATAACAAGTGAAGTAATCTCCCAGTGGAACCAGTACTTTTTCATCAATATTAAGGAATCATTGACTTAAAAGAAACTCCTTCATCTTCAGAAATACATAGAGTAAGTTAGTTTTGTCTTATCTCAAGTGTACCAAGACATTTGCACTAGAAAGTGGAACAAATACACTTGGTAGGATTCTATGTATTTGCTGTGTGTTTGGGGAAAAAAAAAAAAGATGTTTTATTCCAGCTCCTCACCCGGTCACCTTTGATTCCCATGTCTCCTTTAAAACCTGGGAAACCGTCCTCACCCTAAGAGAAACAAATATTTGGTCATTTCTTTAAAATACTGATGAAAAACAAGTTTATAAATACCAAAAAGGTCTGAGCTAGCCAACACTTCACTACATTTCCCAAATACTAATGGGCAACAGAGGACTACAGCTGCCATCTGGTGGCCAGATAGTGGAATAGCACAATAATGATACATGTGATGTGTGAATATTAAAGGGAAAACTCGTCTCTTTCTTTCTTCTTTTGACCTCTTGTGTTGAATTCCAGCAGCACCTGAATCATAATGCATCAGGTGCTGCTGCATCCTGATTGGATGCAGGGTAGTGCATCCAGTCATTGTGCATTGTTTATCCATAAATTTTTGAAGTTGGTTTAAACTCCGGCACAGATTGTGGCGTCTGGTGACCGGAGTGACACTGATGGCTGAGTTTTTCTGTCAGCAGAAGCTTTTCAGCAGGACAGCTTTGCATCCAGCCGGGAGTGACAGAGGGCCACTTCAAAGCAGGGCCCGGCCTCCCTCTGAGGATGCCTATCGACTGACCGCCGCGTCGTGTTCAGCCTGCGCCGAGCATCCACTCCAGCTCGGGGGAGTCAAAACAAAGCCGACAGGTGGACGGCTGGCAGCTTCAGACAGAACGTCTGTGACATGAATGCATTCACAGCCTGCTCTCATTGTCTTTATACCTTCCCTACTGCTTTCACCGTCACCCCTCGCTGTCTGCCGCTTCGAGACCCCTAGAAACCTGCTCGGTATATTCATGCTATCAGGGAGCTCAATTACACGGAAGAGATTATTTTAAATTCTTAACATAAATGTATATCTATGCAAAATTCCTGCAGGTAAAATCCAGATTTTTCCAGATGCACTTTTTCAGAGTTTTCAGTCAGCGTATAGACGAATACTATAGACAGGATGGAAGGAGAGACTGAAGAAATTAATGAATGAGGGAAAGACAGGCAGAAAGGAAAAGAACATGACATGAGGTAAAATGGAAGGAAGGACACAAGGAAAAAGAAAGATGAAAGAAAAGAGGTGGCTAAGAAGGAAAAAAGCCTCATTGAGAGACAGCACGAAGGACGGAGTAAAGGAAGAAGAGACGGGAGGGGGGTAAGGAAGGGAAGGAGGAAAGAAGACAAAAGGTACAGAAAGAAGGAGGTAAAAGGAACAGTGAGAAAGCATTAAAGGAAGGAAGGAAAGGACTGAAGGAAGACAGAAAAGAAGCAAGGTGCAAAGAAAGACAGAAGGAACATTAAGAAAGTACTAAAAGAAAGAAGAAAGGAAGGAAGAAAGAAAGAAAGGAACCTTAGGAGGTAAATTTTACCTTCTCTCCTTTTGAGCCCTTTAGCCCACGAACACCATCGGCCCCCTGTTGGATAGGAACCAAACGGGGAGAATTAAAACCCAGCACAAAACCAAAATGACGAATTTCTAATGAAAATCATTCACTAAAACAATCCTACCTTTACACCCCGGGGGCCGGGATAGCCGAGGGGACCTTGAGGACCCAGCGGACCCTACAGCAACATAATATTGTAATGACAGCTCAATGTATCTTAAACCAAAATTCTAATATTGCTTTTTAAAATAACAACTTTGTTTCAAGATCTCATTACATTTACTCAATCGTTCCCAAAGCTAATTATTTTCTTACCTAATAACATGTAAGGATAGCATTCTACGCATTTTAAGGTAAAATGTCCAAAAGATAAATTAGGAAATAAGCTTTTAGAAACTATTTTTTACACATATTTATGTCAAAGCTGCACAAGAGGCTCAATAGTCTACAATATTACATACTCTAATTTATTATTGATTGTGAAATCAAGAAAAAAATTCATGAAACTTTTAAAGCCATACTAGAAAATCAATAGTAAGTACTTATGGACTTGCTTACTAGAAAGTGAATACTTTTTTACACTATCTACTTTCAAATAAAACCGTGCCTCAATCAGGCATAGCATGATGTCGACTGACAGAGGAAGCAGTTCATACTGATTATCTCTCCATTGGGGCACATGTAACAGACAGTAAGTGAACGTTTTGTCGTCATAGTTGATGTGTTAGAAGCAGGACAAATGGGACATTTTAAGAGTTTGATCGAATTTAAAATTTTGGGGTGTTCCCGGTCTCCAGTAATTAGTGTCTGACCAGAAGGGGTCCAAAGTAGGAACAGTGGCAAACAGGCAACAGTGGCCATGGTTCGTTGACAAATGTGGGAAGCGAAGGCTTGTCAATGTAGCTGGATTCAACAGACGAGCTACCGCATTAAGCTAGTGCTCATGTTAGGATACAGAATGCGGTTTGCTTCTTTCCAGACTGCAGAGTTGGGATGCCTGTGGTGACCCCAAGCCACCTCTGAAGACGTCATACAATAGGCTCATGAGAATCAGAACTGTTGCCTGGTATGGTGAATAAAATAGTCTTTTTATTCACCATACCTTGTTTTGTAGTGTGTGCTGTGATTTCTGCCGTGTGTTCATACAGGAACACACGGCACTGAAAGGTGACGGTAGTATGCTTTGGGCAATGGTGAGCTGGTAGCCCTTAGGTTTAGCGATGCATGTGGACGTTACCTTGACCCTTAACTTTTCACATAATTGCAAACTATGTACATTCCTTCTTTGAAATTATGTTTCTTCGTGACTCTTGGCTTTTTTCAGCAGACCAATCCATTCCGTCAGGAAGCAGAAACATTTCAAGAATAGTTTGAGGAGAAGGACAATGAGTTGAGGAAATGACTTGGCTTCCAAATACATCAGATTTCAATCTACCAGAGTGTCTGTGGGATGTGAAAGAAAGCGAGTCCAACTCACTTAATTTGCAAATATTACCTGAGAACCTTTCTCTCCAGCTGGGCCCTCCTTACCAGGATGACCCTGTAAAAAAAAAAAGAAAAAAAAAAAAAAGTCAAACGAGTCAAAAAAGATTCACTTCAATAAAGTCATTCAGTAAAACGCTGAACACAGCGACTTGTGACCAAACTCTTATGCAGCAGCTCCTCTGAACTATCTGAGACACACATGAACTTGTATCGCCACCAGCAGGACGTCTTTGAGCTGCGCTGACAATCTGCTGCAGATGGCCAGCAAAGCAAAACGTGGTTCTGTGGGCCACATCAAGGCCAAATACTGCAGAATCCATGAATAAAACATCAGACCTTTTTTTTTTTCGTCTTTTTCAAGCTTCAGTTTTATGAACAGGACGTTTGAACCGTGCGAGGGGCCATTTTTCAGAAGCGCAACTGCAGCTCTGTGACGTTTAAATAGCTGCTTTTAATAATAATAAGTGATAACCGGTAATTTATAGCGGGTTTATAGCTGATGTGATGAAGCTTCCTACTACACCGGGAGAAGCGTCAGCCGTGACGAACCGCCGGCAACTTGTTATTCGCGGTGTGACAGGGAGGTAGAGGGCTGTAAGTCGGGACGCTCTTTGGCCCGAGGGCAACTGAGGGTGTTTGCCTCTTCAGCCAACGACTCGGTGCAACAACAGGTCTGGATAACAAAGCCTACGGGTGCTTTACTGCTGCTGTGGAAAACACCTCGAGAGGTTTCAATGGCCTGCCGTGTCCAACCAAAAGGTTCGCCGTTTGTCGTAAACCAAAGAAAAGAAAAGAAATAAAGTATATTCTGCCACTGTATTTCTTCATTGGATAGCATGGATGATGTTTTCTCTGCAGTCCAAACTGATTAAATGTGACACCCAGTGTCGCTCGCTTGTTTTGTAGTGTCTGCTGTGATTTCTGTCATTTAAACATGTTATACTTCATTAAATGTTGACTTTTTCTCCATAGAAATGAATGGAAGAAGCTTTAAAATCATGTCTTAACATCTGACGTTCTTTGAAGACAACTACTTCCACTTACTTTGAGCGAGAACAAAAACATTAACAGGTTACAGGACATCAGGCTCTTTTGCTAATTTTCTTGCTAATTCTTCCGGTGGCAATGCTGCAGACAAAACAAGCTTGCGATCTAACAGCTGTTTGAATGTTTACTTCTGTGCAGATTTAAGCCACTTTAGCAGATTTAGAAAATGTTCTGCTTTATTTCAGCTTTTTCAGCTAATTTGTGCTAAGCCATTCATTTGACAGCATTAAGACTTTGTCCTAGTTTAATCCAGTCTCCATAAACTTTGCATGCAAACTGCAACAGATGCAGGATTTTCAGACTCAATTAGTTGACAAAAGAACAAAAAATGTGGATCCTAGAAATCGTTGTTTTCATAATATGACGGGAAGTATCAAACAGAGCCATACATCGCTTCTTCTTAAGGTTAAAAATATTAACACTGGGCAAAAGAAATATTACGGTATAAAGCCAAAGAAAAAAAATGACAAAGCTAAAATCCTGCTTAATTTTCTGAACTTCAGTATAATTTTCATCCATCCATCCATCCATTTTCCTGCACCCTTTTCCCTTACTGGGGTCGGGAGGGTTGCTGGTGCCTATCTCCAGCTGTCATTTCGGGCGAGAGGCGGGGTACACCCTGGACAGGTCGCCAGTCTGTCGCAGGGCACAGTATAATTTTTTTAAAGAAAAAAAAAAAGCTTTATCTCTAAATTTCCACACAGCATCCTAACTTGTTTGGGAACCAGGATGTTTCTCTAAACAGCAGGTACAGATGCATCTTGATAAACTTTTTTCTTCCACTCAATTTTCCACCAGTTTTCTCTGCAGAAAACTGCAGAGAAACCTAATTGTTAAATCCATTAGGGGATGAAAACATTTTTTCTTATTAAATCCAATTTGTCTTGTATGACATCTTAGCCGGGATATGTAAGCAATGATGTAAGCAAAGCGCATCAAAATAGGAAGAGTTTCAAATCTTGAACTAAATTAGCCTTTAGTTGACATTCTAATTTACTGAGATGGAGCTGTACAGTGGAGGCAGACGCTATCTTGAAGAAGTGATGCATATGTGTGCAGTAGCGATATACATATTAGGTGAGCACGCACAGGAGGCCCGTCAGCTCCAGGCAATCCAGGAAGTCCCGACCTGCCCTGAGGTCCCTGTAGGAGGAAGAGATAACCACGGCTTTACAGAAGAAGAAGAAGAAACCCGGTGTGGTAAACTGCAAAAGCGAAATAAAAAGTATGTCTAATTCGATTTGAATAGGAAAAGAAAACCTACTTTTTCTCCAGGCGGTCCGATCGGACCTTGAGGACCGGGGAGACCCTGCAAAACAAGATACATTAATAAATAAATATCTGTGTAGCATCAACAAACACACTCAAACCCCGGCACACAAGCTGAGTAAACCAAGGAGTTTGTTGGCGCTGTAAATAGTGGAGCTGCTATTGAACTGTCAGGTTGTGTGTGTGTGTGTGTGTGTGTGGGCACATTTGCATTCAGTTTGTGGACAAGAACACATTTAAATATTTGCGGATGTGCTCCCGTGTGTGCAGCTGAGAGTGGCTGCCTCATGCATGCTGGTGTTTATACATCGGGGCACCAACAGGTGGAGCAGCTGAGCAGGAATAAAAAAATAAAAATAAAAATAGAAAAATGTCAACGCCAGCACACCAGACACAGAGAAATCATACCAAGAACTTTCGCTCTCGTTTCTAGAGTAAATATCTTAATACACTTGAAATAAGGCAAAACCAACAGGACATAGCAGCTTCTTTAAAGTAAATAATTCCTTGAGATTAAAAAAAAAGAAAAAAAAATACTCATTCTACTGGTTCACTTTTCCCTTATATCATGGGAAAAGTGAAATAATCTGCCAGTGTAACTAGCTATTTTTTATTAATAGTATGCTGAAAAATTACTTTCACATTAGTTTTGACTAATTTCAAGTGTACTAAAATATTTGCATTAGAAAGTAGACCCAACACATTTGGTAAGATTTTGTGATTTTTGCAGCATCAGCATAAACATTTGGGTGCCATGTATGTGTGTAGGAAAAAAGAGATTTGTGGCAAATGAATGAATGTGGTAAACTAAACTTGGAAAACGTACTTATTTAAAAGGCTGCAAACGCTAAAGCGCTATATAAGGTGAATTAGGTTGTTGGGTTTAGAATGAATTAAATTGATTTAAAGCCACCGTCGTGCATGTGCAGACGCGCGGCATGTTTTCTGGTGTGCGTTTGATTTGTTCACCTGCGTTCCAGGGATTCCCTGCTGACCCGGTGGGCCCGGCTCCCCTTGTGGTCCCTTAAAGAAACAGATTGAGTTAAGAGAAGCTGATCAGGTATTGAATATTGCCGTAATATGTGTTTGCATTAGCAACAGGAGGAGTCCAGTTTTTACTTTGTCAAAAGACAGGAAGTATGAAAGAAAGAAACAAAAAGTAGAAGAAAGAAAAATAAATAAACTCTGAATTCAGAAAGAAAGAAATAAAACATAAAATGTGACAGTAATTTAAAAATTGAAATGATATCAAAAAATGGAAATAATTAAATAAACAAGGAAACGTGATCAGGAAAGTTAAATACTGTTATGTTAAGTTAATACTTTGCAAGAAGATACGCAAGTATTAACATATGTTGAAATATAAAAACAAATAAGGTGGGGAAATTCTTATTAAACGCAGTAATTGCCACACTTGATACATTTTTTTCTGTTTCTTGCCAATTTTTTTGAAATGAATGAAAAGATATCAAATTTATGTTGCAGTTTTCACCCGTCAACGGCTTCATAAAGCTGCTCTGCAGTAACGATAACATCAGAACCTGTCTCCCGTACGCCACTGTGCCGATCAGAGTCAAGTCATGTTTGCATCATTTTGCTCATTTTCATCCTCTGATGCTTCTGCCAGTCATTTAATATAAAGAGGAAAAACTACGAGCCGGGTGCTGACCCGCAGTTGAGCTTTATCTGCTCTGCCTCGGAGCCGCTTCGAGGTCCTGGACTGACCTTTCACCCCACAGCTGTGCGCCCTGCGGGCGTTTTTTAAAACCCGGTCACATACAGCCCGATCTGAACCAAACGTCCAGCAGCCGTCCGACGTTCGCAGCGCCGGGAGCCGATAAGGGAACATTAGAGTGTGTTGGTGTGTGTGTGTGAGCGTACCATGTTGCCTTTGGGACCCGGCGGCCCGTCCACTCCGGCAACGCCCTGACGAGAGGAGATAAGAAAATGATTTGTCACATCAGGAAGCGGGTTATCGGAGGAGGGAAGACGAAAATAGTCCCGGTACGCACTGGCACTCCAGGGGGTCCCGGAGGACCGCGAGGTCCCAGCAAACCTCTGGGCCCCTGCAAGACAACAGAAGGAAAAGAAAAGACAGCACAAAGAGTTAGAATAAAATCATTAGATCTACTGCTTGCCAAGGTTCTGATATGGATCTTCAGAAAGCTGCAGAATGATGCGACTCTTACGCTCTCTCCAGCCAACCCTCTGGGTCCAATCTCTCCATCTTCACCCTTTGGCAAGAAAAAAAAAAGATGAATATTTAGAAAAAAATGCTGCAGGTTGGATAAGTAAGGCTAAGATGAAAATATAAGTACAATATTTAAACTTGTTAGCAACCTGTGACCTAAAAAACAAAAAAAAAACTTCATTCAAACCACATTATGTCAGAATACATTTGGAATCATATCACCTTAAATGACATGCGGCTTAATACTGACGGCTCCTTTTTGAGTCTCAAAAAGGAAAGTCTGGCATTTATTGGCAAAAGTTTCACTTTAGTAGGATCGACAAAATGAAGACATTTAATGATTAGGATGAACACAAACGGCTTGTATTTGTTTATTACATGACGTGCCACTTTAAGTAACAAGCGACATCCTCATTTCGTAGAAATCCACAAAGCGGCAGAAATTATTACAGAAAATAAAATCCGCCTTTGAAGGGTTGTGAAATGCATTGTTAAAAGCGCGTTGTCTCATAATCTAGAAGTGATAATGTGGCGCGTTGTGTGATAAACCATCGGAAACAGTCTGTGTTCATCCTAATCATTGTGCTAATAATAGCGATCGTTTCGTCGATTCTATACGTAGTGAAACTGAAACTTTGGTCAAGAAATTCAAAATTTTTTGGTCGTTTCGTCGCCTTTTCAGACTCGTAATCGTCGGTACTGGTATGTCGTTGAATGCAAAACAGTTCAAGTCAATTGGTACGCAATGCGGTTTTGGTGAAGTTTTATTACATTCTGAAGCCTGATTTTATTACATTACTACATAGTGCGGAGTGACGCTCCCTTTAAGTCAGGCAGAGATCTAATCTGAGCCTGTGGCAGCTTTGTGGTGGATGTGGTGTGGCAGGTAAAGGTATTTAGTTGGAGGGGTGGAAAGGTTAAACACAAACTGTCCTCCTCCTTGGTTTATGGTGTCCTCCCCTGTGTGAGAGTGTGTGTGTTGCCTGAGGGTGCAGCACCACTGATTTAAACACCTCTGTCGGACTTTAAAGAGTCGGAGTACTCACTCTCTGTCCGTCCTCTCCCGGGGCTCCTGCTGGTCCCATTGGCCCCGGCTCACCCTGGTAACCATGGGAGACAAGTGCATCTTTACATAAACTGGTTACCGTAATGTCGGTTTGCTAAAACTCAGAGTTGTTTTTTGTGTAGGAGCGCCCTGCAGCATTCGGGCCTCATTGTCATTTTGGGCGGCATCGAGATCATGAATGTCCTCCAAACGGCCGGTTGTGGCACGATGCATCGACAAAACTACTTATTAACAAACTGCATCGGAAAAAGAAATAAAAAATGGAGCTACAACTTGGAAAAAAATGGTGTTCATTTGTTACATGTTGTCTTATTAATTAAGTCAAACTTACTTCATTTACATGACAATTTAATAAGCCTTGCAAATTTAATTGGATAAACTTAATTTGATTGCTTGTGATCAGTTAATAGGATTAGGTTGGATCACTTGTTCTTTTTCTCAGTGTGTTCAAATGTTATAGATTTCTCAGTATTTGCCCCAGTGCAAATAAGAACTGATCCGATTTTACTGATAAAGTCATATGTGAGCACGCAACTGTTTTCTTGAAGTTCTTTTGTATTTCCGGTCCACTGACAGCCGCAGAAATGGCAATGGTGTGCCGTATTTGGCCTGCGGGCCTTGAGTTTGAACACGTGCCTTAAAGAGTTTTTCATTTAAAAAACTTCATAGTCTTAAGACTTAAAAGCGTTAATCCAACCTATTTATCAAGATCTCAGTTTTCCTCCATCTTTTGTTTTATTTATGTCCTTGTTTTTATTTTTTTTTAAATAATACTGTTATTGACATTTTCAGTGACTATTATTTATTTGATCTTGTGGAATTTATTCATTTAAATTATCATAAGAAACCATAAATATTTCCTTCTCCACATGATTGAATTTTATAGGATATTTTTTTGTTTGTTCTTGTAATTTATTTTCCTACGACAGCATCAGGGCCATACCAATTTAAAATAATAATAATAATAATAGTTAAATTACGAGAATGAAGTCAATGGAATGAAGTCACTTTGATTTAATCTTTTCACGCGTTCTGATTAATGCAGCTCAACAGCTGTTCACTCATCACGTTCAAATTTAAGATCATGAAAAGGTACTGGAAATCTAAAACGTTTAAAAGCTCCCCGCAGCTGCTTGGTAAATTATAGTAATCTCAGAAAACAAATCACCAGTGAGGAGATTTTCCTTTAATGCTGGTTCTGTGACTTATCGAAAACTGTATTTATGCCATGAAGCTCTAAATTAGCTAAAAGACATGTTTCATACCAAAATAATCTGTTTTGTTTTCTTCCAACCACATCAGTTTCTCAGGTTTCACGTGAACTCTAATCTTCTAACCTAAAACAGCGACGTCGTCGAAAATGGCTAAATTAAGTTTAAACAAACTTAAGAAAGCAACATCAGCGTCTCACCCTGTGGCCCTTTTCTCCAGGCAGCCCGGGAAGTCCGTCGAAGCCTCGGTCACCCTGTGAGTAAAAGTAGTGACACACAATGAAACGGCATCCTCATGAATTAAACACCGCCAACACCCCCCTGCAGCCCCTTTAACACGGTCAGTGGTTTTTACCTTAGAGCCTGGCTCTCCGGGCATTCCACGAGAGCCGTCAGCACCGGCCCGACCCTTAATATGGAAGAGAAACACATTTCACGCTCAATCAAATATTTACACACCATTTATGTGTACGCCAATGAATGTTTCAAAGATACCACTGTGTTATAGATTAGTTCAGGCCAATATAGAAGTTATGTTTAGCTCCTTCTTATCAGCAGGTCTTATCAGCTTTCCAACGCAATTCTGTTAGATTCTCATCTCCTTTCGGTGCGCCGTTTGGGATTTCTCCCATTGAGTGCGATTTCATCTGTGGAATTTCCACCGGCCAATCAGCGAACGTTTGACGCTGATTTTCTGCGCTGCTTTAGAATTGCAGTCTGCCTTTAAATTTAGCAACGGCAACGGCAGGAAGTGAACGACGGCATTAAGTTCGTGTTGGCCACGGTTCTAAATATTGAATTAGCATAGCTACAGATACGCCAAGAGAAAAAAAAAGTTCCTGAGTGATTTAGAATTTGGAGTCAGAAACATAAAGATCATGCATTTTTACGATTTGTCGACGCATCACACTTGAGCAACGACAACGACAGGTCAACCTGACAATGTAACTTTGGAATTGAAGAGGACTCAAAGCCAGTTTGTAAGAATCAATTTAAAATGAAATTGTATTTTTTTGAAACGTCTGAACAAAAAAAAGAAGAAAAACTAAAAAAAAAATTCCTATACATAATGTATATTATGACAGCTCCCAAGCAGCCATGATTGGTATCAGCAGGTCAAGTCGTTACAAGAAAGCTGTAACTCAGAAATCAGCCACAAAGTTTCGATTGTTGCATTTCTACAAATAAATGAGTTCAGCACCTACTTTAAAGTTGTGAACAGTGTAACTATTATTAACTATTAAGAGTGCAGTAACGATACAGTACTTTGTTTTGCAGGAGTAATGACGAGGTCTATAGGAAAAGGTCAAGGGAGGGTAAATGGAAACGATCAATAGAATATTTCACCACCAGTTTACAACAGAGAAAATAGCAGCTCCGAAACATGAAAACCTGCATTATAAATAGGAAATGTCAACCATTGTGATGGTAATACGCTTTCTTACACCTGAGGCAGGCTGTGTGTGCAAGCAGAGGTTTTAAACTCCAGACGCAGAGACGCTTTCTGGATTCACATAAAAAATTCACATGTAGCACGTCAGAGCAGACGCCTGAATTTGGTTCATTTCTGGACGGTTTTTATCCATTTTTGTCCTCATGCGTCGGGACGTTCGAAACCGAGCTGAGCCGCTCCTGCTGAACCGTGGCAACTGACTGCAGGCCCCACATCCACAGTTTTCCCACTTTTGGCATTTTCAGACAGATTAGCTGTGAGGCTGTGGATCCCGGGATTGGCAGCGGCGCGGGGGCCTGTGACCACTTATCAAGAAATTGATTATTGGAGTGAAAACAATCCTCTCAGTGTTTGAGGCGAACGAAAAATAAAAACACGGTGAAGAGCGCACACAAACGGGGCGCAGTTTTCCACGTGGGAGATAAAGGTGACCGAGTTCACTCACCCTTTTGCCAACTTTGCCCGGTTGTCCAGCGGGTCCTTGAATGCCACGTGGGCCCTGCGTAGGCACAGGAGACCCATTTAGAATCCCGGCAAAACGCAGGAGTTTGAATGCAGCCTTTAGTGGGAACTGAAAGACACTTCAGTTCATCCGTTGAATTATTATTCGTCACTCACCTGAGGACCGGGGTCTCCGCTTTCACCCTTCAGCCCACCTGAGCCAGGAGGACCCTAAAGACAAACAAAAAAAAAAAAAAAACACACCGACACACTCTCCATGAATCTGTAGCTTCAGCTGTAGCTCGACGCAAAATAAATGACATAATCCAGAGCAAACAGCAGATGGCATTATTTAGCTTTGTATAAAGAGAACACATTCAACTCAAGGCAGCAAGAGCTGCATGGAAATATGTTTCTTTTTCTATACTTATTGGTTCTTTTCTTTTACTTTTGACAAATTTTGTTCTGTTTTTTATTTTATTTTTTTTTACAAATACTGATGTTCAATTCAAAATAAATGTTTTGCGTAAATCGGAATTGGAAAAATCGGTGCGAGCGATCGAAGCCTTAGCAACCGCAAATACATCATATGGAAGACCCGTGTCATTTACTAAGCTACACATTTATTTAAAATGAAATAATTATTTATAGCTTCTAGATCTAACGTCAGCCTTTGAATCAGCATGAATTTGAGAAGCAGTTTGAATATAATAATTCACTTTGTCTTCTATGAAGTTGTTATTTCAGCCAGCAAGAATCCACCAATTCTCATCTCGTCTTATTCGTTTGGATAAGCTTATTACCATCTGATCTTATCAGAGTTTTCCTGCTGCTGCTCAGAAAAAAAAGAGACGAGCGGATTGAACGGGGTGTAATTCTCTGCCTTGTTTCCACGGTAATAAGCCCCAGATCGTGTATCAACAGGCCTGAGAAAAAATGAAGGGGCTGGGTGTGGTAGGGGGCAGCTGCACCTAACAGACAGGTAGCGTGTCCACCGAGCTGCTTGAGGCAGAAGAAACAAACCAATAATACACACATCAGACCCAAATTTTAGGCTACACTCAAAATAATCATTTCAAATCCCTCAAAAAGTGCGGGGTTTTTTTGTTTTGTTTTTTGCCTGTAATTTGCTGACTGCCTCTCTGTCATCCAAGCCGACATGATGAGTGGCACAGGTCAATTTGTGAAGAGCAAAATGTCAGAAACGAGAGCCTCACCACCGGTCCAGATCTTCCAGTCAAACCCATCGGCCCAGGAGGTCCCCTCATCGCCAGCTGCAGGCCACAAGCAGAGACAACGGCAAGATTTTCAGTTTGAAACTCTGCTAGACTAAAAAAAAAAAAAAAAAATGTTATATGAAAGAAAGAGAAAAGATCAAAACGAAGGCAGCACTTCTTTACTCGGGTGCAACAGAAAACTGCGTTAGTTGATATTTATAAAGATTTGTTGTTGGCGTGTTTTCACTTTTCCTGCAGGTGAGCAGGCAGGCCTTTAGAAGAAGCACCAAGTGTGTTTCCTTTTAATATCTAGACGTAAACATTTCTAACTCTTTTTGGCTGTTTTGCACTACCGAGATGCTTTATTTGGAAATTTTGCTCATCAAGAAATGTTGAGGGTAGCCTGGGGGGCCATTTTGCAGCCCACGCCCCTGACCGCAGCTCAAGAATGTTACAAATTTGACCCCTGGCACAGGTGCTCGACGCAGACGGACGCTTTTTAGGAAATATTTATGAGGCTTATTTTTACTGAGCAACTAAAATGCACAAACGCTAGAAACAAACAACCTGTTCTTTTTTGTGTTGAGTGTCTTTTACTAGAAAAGCAGTCTTGTTTTTTCTAGACAATGAAAGAAGGAAACATCTTAGCGTTTAATGTTTTTTAATGAGGCAAACGTGTGGGACACCTTTTTATGTTTTAGCTCCATGACGACTCACAGATACATCTTTAGCAAAAATCTGAGTTAACTTCATAAATAACCTGCATAGTTCATTACACTGGTTAGGGGGGGAAAAGGAAGACGGTTAAAATAGGTTTTGTGGTTTATATGTGTCAAAAATCTAAAAATTTGTGTTAACTAAATGGTTACTAAATTCACGTGAGACAGGGCTGAACTTGCATCTTATTCAACTCTGTTGTGCTTTTTACCCCCATTTTCTCCAGCTGTTAGTTTACCCTGCCCAAATATAGCGAGTTGTATTTTCAGCAATCAGGAGCATCTGTTCAAAGTGGCCATTTATTTTGCTGCTCTTCAGCCCTTTCTCAGCAAGTCTTCTTTTAGCTTCACAAAGTCAACAAAACAAGGGGCAACCCCCTTCTGTTTCCCCAACAAAACCCCTACCCAAATACCTCTACTCCCCCGCACCCCTCCACACAGCAAGCACTGTGTAAAGACAGGTGGATGCAGCCGACAGGCTGCAGGTTTTCACTCACCCTGGCCTGGGAGAGGATGGCCTGCGCTTGGGCTTCTTGGGCCGACACCACCGGGCCCTTCTCGCCGTCCCCACCGAAGCGGAACTGTTCGGCACACACAAACGCAAACGGCTCGGTAAGCTGCGTGAGTGATATGATCGACAGGTGGATAAATGTGGGCTTCTTTTGTAGTGGGACTTACTGGGAGCATCAGCATGGTACCTGGAGGCCCCGGTAGGCCGTCGGCGCCGGGGAGACCGGCGCGGCCCGGAGGACCCTGATGTTAAAGAAGAGACGAAATCAAGTTATAATAAAATGGATCAGCTCATGTCTGGTCCAACTGTGCGGAATCTTGGATTTGGACCTAAAAACTATTACATCTAAGAACTGTCAAGTCAGCAGTTCTAGAGAATGAAAATTGCATTTATGCGCTGAATAATTTTGAAATGATCTGTTTTTATATTCCTTTTGTTCACCCTGACGGTTTTTATTTTTATTATTAATGTTTACTGTAAATTACATTATTCTTAGATGCATGTTGAAATCTGTCATGAATCCTGGTTTATTTATGTTATACATGCTAATTGTAATTTTTTAAATCTCTTCCATCAACCCTGCTGCGGGACTACAGGTGTAAATTCGCCTCTCTGGTGAAATCTGGCATATTTACGTATGTATGTATTAACTTTAGCATGCACTGTCCTCTTTATAAAAAATAAAATTTAATATAAATGTGACCCTTCTCTCGATGAATATGAATCAATACTTCTTCAAATGTTTAGTGAGTTGAAAAAAATTTCTTTTAAATAAAATACACATATATAGATATATATATCTATATAGACATATATATATATAAATATATATATATAAATATATAGATATATATAAATATATAGATTATTGTGTTGCGTATTAGTTAGAATATTTTATTGTGTTGCGTATTAGTTAGAATATTTAAATGTCCGAATGGCTGATATAATTAGAATTTTTATTTACAACAATTATTCCTTGCAATTGCTGCAGACAAAGAGATAGAACCACCTTATGCCTTCAACATTGCTCAGAAAAAAAACAAAAGACAAAAGTCTCCACATGTGTTTGAGAACCGTCCCACATCTGGAAGCCAACGTATGGAAGGCAACACACAGCTGTAGATACTGGATGTGGGCCCTCTACTAAATTTACATATTCTAAGACCCCCCCCCCCCCCAAGCCCTGAGCTTTGCCTGTCCCTCTGCAGGTCAAACAGTTTTTGGTCCAAAACCAACATCCTTTCAGAGCAGCAAGGGTGTTTTGTCTGTGTGTGGAGGTGAGAGGTAGGATGGTGGAGTGGAGCAAAAGCCTGAAAAAGACAGCATTTAACAGCCAGATGTGTTTAGTCGCATCATCGCAATAAACGTTAATTTTTTTTTCTATGAAAATTTTTTTTGTTTGGTGAAAACAATAAATAGATTTCAGCTCAGACAGTTCAGTCTCAAATTAACATCTTGTTTCAAAACTAAAACACTACTTCAGTATTATGCATACAAAACTGATCACTTGCAATGAAAAATGTAACGCTTCAATATTAAAATAAAACGCAGCGATTAAAAACTGAAATATGAAAACAGATTTTATTTACTTCATCTCATTAAACTTTAAGATGTTTAATGATTTAACAGGTAGACTGCAAAGTGGGCTTATGAGCTCCCTTCAGGGTTAAACACCTTGAATACAAACCTTTTCGAAACGTCTCCATTTTTGTTGTGGAATTACTAAATGCAGTTCAAACTTAAAAACCAACACTTTTAACCATACACATGATGTTACACTGCAAACCGAAGCAATTTGGACACGTTTGGAAGGTATGTGTTTGCTCACTCTGTCACCAGGATCTCCAGCAGGACCCGGGGGTCCTTGAAGGCCTGATGGTCCCGGAAGACCCTAAAACATAAATACAAGTGAGCATTACTACCTTCTCGTCAAATGGCACCTGCCCTGGCTTTTGTTTTCACGCCACACTTACAGATGGGCCGGGTGGTCCTGGCGGTCCCTCAATCAACATGCCCTAAGAGACGCCAAAAACACAAATTTTGCTTTGTAGAGCGTCCATTATTACAAGAATATTTCAGAGTCTCAATGAAAACTTTACTTGGTATCCCAAGGTTTGAAAAATGTTCCTGGATCAAAAAAGCTAAAATTCTGCTAATATCGCTTCAAGGGCTATTAAGTGCTGACCATACAGAAATAGAGCAAAAGCACAGAGTTATGCATTGCTGCCCCTCCCTCACCAGTTGCTGAAATAAACCTCCTACCTTTGTCCCTTGCTTATGAAAAAAGACACATCTGGTTTATGTCTTTTAGCTACTGTGTATTAATCAGTTAATGTGGTTTGGCTATATTTCTGCCACTCTCATCACAAAATGGTGTAATATTTTTTTTCTCCCATACAGAACCTGAAAACTTAAATTTCGAAGATGTTTGATCCATATTTTTTATTGAGGTACAAGTATCACAATCCACATAATACATTTTACAGATAACATTAACTATTTTAATAGCATTCTAGTAGGGCTGAAACGATTCCTCGAATGATTCGAGTACATCGATTATTAAAATTCCTTGAGGAAAATTGATCTGCCTCGAAGCTTTGTTAATTTATGTTTTATTATTTAGCGCACCGTGCTCTGGCAGGGACATTACTTGCGTTGGACAGAGCTCTCACTTCCGCCTCCGAGTTGTTGACGAAAGCTAAGTGTTAGCAGCATAACGCCCAATCTTCAAGCTCTGCCCGTGGGGATTTTATTGATTGCTGATAATGCATGGGTTATCGTTGTTTTTGGGGGACCAATAAGCATCCTTAAAATGACTGGCGCGATGCCTGGAGTCCGGCAGCCTTTCTCCACTGGAAGCTGCTGGTTCAAAGCGAACGGCGGGAAGAGCGATGCGGGATTATTTATACAGGTAAGCAGATAGACTGAACATGGCGGGCGGCTGAGTAGTTGATGCTTACAGTGCAAGTGTAGCTTTACGGAAATGCACAATAAACTTCATATCTCGGTCTGAACAAACGGGTGGCGAAGCGCACCGTGGCGTACATGGCTGGTAGATGAGTTTTATAACATTGCATTCTTATTCAAGTTCATCTTACGGTAAGAATGAAAAAAAACCTAAGACTACCACTAAAACTGTTGCTCTAGATTATATGTAGTTTCACAGTAAAATCTGACGTCTCTATCATAAAGGCAAGTTATGTAGCGCAGATCGTAGCAGTAGGATGTTTTGGATGTGTTGGGCCTTACGGGTTCGATCACAGCCGGCTCACCCTTCTCGCCCTTCTGTCCGAAGGCTGCTTGAGACCCAGCGACCTGAAGACACAGCACAAAAAACAAGAAACTGTTTTCATAACAGGTAAAAATATCCAAGAAACTTTTTTAAGTAGAAAGTTTCACTCAAAGGAATCACGTACAACACAAAGACACCCGACTCTACAGGGAGATGAAACGAAATGTTAGTCTTGAAAGGAAAGAACACACATCAGATTTGAAGGCTTGAATTTAGCTAAAGTTGTCATTGCATCACAGTGTATTGCACCGAGCATTGTGGGTAAATATTTGTTCTGAAGAAAATCACACGTCTGAACTTCTTGGTGATTACAAAGAGTGCAGATGGGTAAGTGGAGCTAAACTGAAGAATCGAAGATGCTATTAAACCCCAAAGCCAAACAAACATGAGCTAAAATCTTCTAAGAACATATTTACAGACATACAAGAACCCAAAAACATTAGAGGTTTATTAGGGGAATGCCTTGAGCTCGACACCTTGCTGTATCTCTGTTTGTGACTTTTATTCTTAACTATAAAGGGAAGTAGCTCCTAAGCTAGCTATCTAGCTAGCTAGCTGTGTTGATGAAGTTTACTTCATCAACAGAAACCGCTGTCGCTTTTAAAATGTTTTGTGTGGTAGCATTTTAGGTAAATAGTAAAAAATAAGAAATTGTTGCAAAATAATAATTTGGGAGTACTGCTGGACTGCAACAATTAGCATCCTAAAGATGCTAAAGTTAGCTTCTGCTTTGTAGCTTCTACAACCCAGAACCAGAAAAACTACTCTCTTGTTTTAAGAACAAAATGGTAGATCTTAAAAAATAGTCTGGATGGCTTTTGGTCATCTTGATTTCAAATTCTGAAACACAATTTGAGATTCATGAAAAACAAAGACGACTTCCTTGGCATCCCTTCACTCTGACTACACATAGAGTGAAGGGATGCTGGCCTACCTGTTTATTATCAAGGTAAATTATATATTATACATATTGGTTGGTGAATGCCAAGCCCAAAAATTCTGGCAGAAAACGAAGCCAATAAACTTTAACACCGTGTATCAAATAGAGTGCATGCGTGCGTGTGTGTGTGTGCGTACTGCGGAGGCAGTGCCAATGATTTAATGGTTGTCTGCAGTGAACAAAGGGAGCTACATGTTACAGGCTGCTTGTTAAAATAGCAGAGAAGAAGAGGGAGGGTTTGGGTCCAAGCGCTGAGAGATGAGTGGGCGGGGAGGGGCAGTGGGCTTTCCTAGGTATTTATGGGTGTGGTGTAGGTTGGGCCAACATCCACCGATTGTAGGTTGTGTGTGAACAGATGAGGTGTAACTGCATGTTTCTATAGGATAAAGCGAAACAGAAAAGTGTAGTTAGCTAATATATATGTTTCGATTCTTTTTAACAGACAGAAGCATGCACTTTTTTTGATTCAAATCGAACAACAGAAACGGCAACATTGAACTCCTCCACACTCAACACGTCAATGACATATAGCCCAAACCAAGCCTAAAGAAGTCCATGCACTGGGAGACAGAGGGAGTCCTCTTGCCATGCTGTTCATGCACACACCCCTCCGTCGGCGTGGCCGGGGTGCGATACTTACTGTACTTTCAGAAAAGTCGGTTTCGGCAGCGACCCCGGGCCCCACTTCCTCATCATACACTGTCGGGGCTTTCGATGGGAGGGGGCCGTACTCATCATATGTCCCGTAATCATACTTGTTGTCTAACTTGCCCAAGTCATACTCGTTCAGGTCATACTCCTTAAAGTCATACGCTTCCGCCCCGGTCTCCGAGTTGACCCCCGTTTCCAACACGGTGCCGGGCTCCGGGGCGATAGTAGGGGCTTCGGTGACGTGCGCCCCGATAAAATCCTCCTTTACAGCCTTCCCATTGTTACACAAGCAAAGAAGGAGAAAGTTCACAGTCAGCAGCTAAGGAGGTAAGGTTGTTAGTTATGAAACTGAGGCAAAAATCACTTTCACAGTCCAATGCAAAGGAGTTCATACCCCATGAACCACAAAATTTGCTTTTGAGATTTTTATGTGATAGACCAACACAAGGTAGTGCCTGACAATTTCCTGAGCAAAACGAGAAGTTAAAAAGGATAGAGTTTTAAATTGTATTTATTTATTTATTTTTTTAATCCCCTCTGAGTAATTGCTTTGTAAAACCACCTTTCATTCTCTTCATTCTCTAAAGACGAGAATGAGCCCCATCTCTTCTTTGGAAGACGGCTCAAGGTCAGTAAGATGTAATTTATTGTGAAACAGCACCATATATAAGTGAACTGTATTTGAAAGACTGGATCCACAACATTTGAAAATATCAATTTTCATGATTCTTATTTGGATCTAGATCTTTGGTCATTCTAACACACAAACATTCTTTGATTTAAACCATTTCTTTTGGAAGTAGCTGTGGCTGTTTGTTTGGAGTTGCTGTGACCTCGTTTCCTCTTTTCACGTCCCCGTCATTTGGTTTTCATGATTTGTTCACTAATGTTCCCCAACAAAACTTCGAAGCCTTTACAGGACGTCTGAACTACACACTATTCGCTAAACGTGTGACGTCTAAAGATACTTGCTTCCACTGGGTTTTATTTAGCTGCATCAGAGTAAAAGGGGACTGAAATGCCATTCTACTTTTGGGTACAAAAACTGGGAGAATCTTTCTCCTTCTGTTTTACAATTACGCAGAGCTTCATGTTGGTTTAATCACACAAAATGCCATTAAAATGTCTTAAGGATTGTTATTGTAGCATCCTAGAATATATCCTTTGCAAGGTACTGTAAATGTGGCAAAAGCAAACTACCTAGGCAACAAAAAAATGAAATCATGACAATGATAACACTTCATTTAGGATAATATTACTTGTAGGTTAGTAAAGGATTGTTGGCTTTGTAGCTGCCACATGTCTAACTAAACAGACTAAAAGCAATAAGAGATAAAGTGCCATCATCGCTTTTGTCAACCGATGCAATCGGTGGTTTGGTTGACAGAGGAACAGCCGTTTTCTTTCTCATCATGCAGTCATTTTTGTGCCGATTGCAGAGAGAAGGGCTGCCTGATGCCTCGGATCGCTCTCTCTGTCTCTCTCTCTCAAAACTTTGCAGACTCATCACATCAATCCGTCATGTAGCTTCAAGACATCAGGGTTTTACACCCAATGAATCATTGTGATGAGTGTGTTTTAGGATCCTTTAAAGTTGCCTCTCTGTATCTGGCATCGACTTACTGTAACCACAGTGACTTGGCAGAACTTTCTCTCGCATTCCAAATGATGATCACTGTGGCTTTAACCTCGCAGCGCAGCAAAGTAGATGCGATTACGCACTTTGTTGGCAGTAATCCCTCGTGCCCAATAATTCACTTTAAACACCCAGCATAATCGCATCTAATTTGCCAAACAACGAGGCAGCAAAAGCGCAATCATGGCAGGCCGTGAGAGAATTTTCAGTCTGTTGATCATAGTTCTGTTTGAAATAATTAGCAGAACTATTGATCAAAATGTGTGATGGACAACAAGGGGGGAATATGTCGGCTTCCTGATTGACTGCACCACCTATGAGAGTCGGGCATCAAGTCAGACAAATTCTACGACCACCGACTTCATTCATTCTCGAGTTATTTATGAGGCTGCAGAACATTACCTATTTCCACATTCTGATTGAGTCATGAGTCAGGCTGCTGATGTGGTGCAGCAATAATGAGAACACAACGAAACTCTTAAAGCCTAAGTTTCCTTTTTTTGAAGGGGCACTTCGACCGTCCAGAACAACAGACAGTGCAGAGTGAAGAGCAAATTACTTCATTTTTAATGTCTGGACTACAACGTCTCAACTATTCACATTGAATTTTTCAGATCAGATTAAAACGTGAGGCATTGTGTGTTGAGGAAAACTGCTTGCTGTAGAAAAACGTAAGCTGGAAACAAAACAGACGAGGATGAATTGGTTGTTGGCACTTGTGAAGATGTGGTGGAAAACCTTACATTTGTCTCTTATTGCAGTAGAATGTTGTTAACCTGAAATTTCTGTACCAACGGAAGAGACGTGTGAGGCGTCAACAACAGAGGTACACGGCACCGGTACTTATTTTTTCATCACTGACAAAGTGTGCGTTCATGCCATCCCTGTTTAGTCCGCTTTGGTTCGTTTTCCTGGACAGTCCGGTTCATTTGGGGAGGTGGGAATTCGCAACTGCATCTCTGATGCGGACCAAAAAAAATAGGAACAAAAAGAGGTCTTGGTTCGGCTGAAGTGAATTTGAATCCACATCTGAATACAAGTGGACCAGACACTACGCCAAAAGCAGGAAGAGGACTACGGAGCAGGGCATTCTGGGTAATTACAATGAGAATCACATGAGAGTCAAGTGCTAGCTGGAGAAATGGCTAGTGGCCTTTTGTCAAAGACAAAAACAAAACTAAAATCACTCAAATTTGGCATTAATCCATATTAATCCATTTTTGTTCACATTTCTTGAGGAAGGAAGTTGCAATCAGTATCTTTTTCAGAGGATTTTTATGTTACATGCAACGTGTAACGATTGGGATAGTCTCGGTCCCCAATTAAACCGAGACTATCAGGTGTGAAAACACCCTTAACGCACACAAAATATCACATTTCTCCAATTGCTTCAGGTTTGAGATTATTCTACTGCAATAAAAGCTGAAATTACTCCAAGGCTTTTAACACATTTTCACACAGTGCATGCGTTATCTTCTCTAGTATCTAGCGGAGAATATAAATTGTTATAATTAAGTACTGCTTAACATATCCCGTGTCCATCACAAGTTCAGCTACGTATTAGGCAAATCAAAAGACACTTTAACTCAACTGAATGGTTGTGTCTTTATCATATCATACCAGGTACTCCGTCAAACGGGTCAAACATCCCAGAACACCAAACAGTGGCTTTTACTTGGAAATGCAGATCGAGAAAGAAGAAAACAAAATTACCTCGCTTGGTCCGCTCGTGGCAACAGGCGACCGAGTCTGAGAACCATCTAGAGTTCCGTAGTCAATATCTGTATAGTAATATCCCTCTACATTGTTTAGCTGAGTCATGTTGGAAGAAAAGGAAAGAGGAATCGGGGTTAAAACAAGGCTCCCACCAGAGGTCGATCGAGGGAGGGTCCTCTCGAGTTCACTACAGGCTAGGCTACATCTACAGAGGAGAGGTTAGGGGAACTCTACATCCGCCATCATAGATTCTCCCTTCGTCGTTCGGGACAAATCTTGATCGGATTCGGTTCTTTTTCCCGGGAGGCAAACGTTTACCCTAGAACCGCCTCTGGGTCGCGCCGGCGCTGTGGACTGGTAGCCCCATGTCGTCTTCTTGTGGAAAAACGCTTTAGCTGGGGATTTATTGGCAGTCGGCTTTAAGGGCTTGTACTTAGTTTTACTGGGGGACTTTTTGGCCGTCTTCTTTTTCGTGGAGAGACTACGTTTGTTTCTCTGTAAGAGCTGACGGCGACAAAGACAAAGTCAAGACAAATGAACATATAACAGCAACGGCAGTCCTCGCAAATGGTGCACAGACTCATTATGAGTTGGTGGAAAAAATAAAATTGCTCGTCAGCCGAACCTGTTCAAAAATCAAAGGGAGGGACGATTAAGTGACACAAAGGTTTTATGTAAAGTACGCACAATAGATGTAAAGTAGTGCACAACCCGCTTTAAATGCTAGGCGGAACATAATAGATCATGGTAAACCACTTTAAAAATTGGATAAAAATGGATATGGATACGTTTTCCAGCTTTATTTGAAAATATATTCTGTATGATTAAGCTGAAAGAGAAAGAAAACGGTTAATGTAAAGTTGTAAAGTGTTGGTGAATTGAAAAACAGCCCTTGGAACGCGAGGCTGCCATCTTGTTTTGCTTTTGTTCATATTAATTAAACTGAAGCATGTTAAAGCCACGTCATAGCTGGGTCACTGCTATGATATTTGTAGTTGCATCTGTGTATGCTGCAGTGTTGAACGCGAACAAGGGCAATGACTATGTTTTGTTGTTTTTTTACACATTTCCACATTTCAAGAGTAAGTTGTTTTGCATACTGTTGGTAATAATAAAACAGATGAACCTGAAATAAATTTTAAGTGTCCTTGTAAGAATTTTCTCAAAGGTTCTCCTCAGCTAACAAGGTTAAGCTACATGTTAGATCTAGGAAGCTGAGAAAGCTACGCTGTAGCTCAGCCTAAGCACGCAAACTAGGACTACGATGATTTATATAAAGGTATCAGTCAGGAGAGGGGTTCAAAAAGTATTGGTAATTAATTGGGCAAAACACAAACATAGACTGGTTGTGCTCTAGCTGTGAAAATAACCTCCTGCATTGTCTGTACAATTTTGTTTTCTCCTGTTTAAGAAAAGTCATATAGAGAAAACATGAAAACCTGAGGAAAATGTTGTGGGAGAACATGTCATACGGCCTGCTGAAACCAAACACAAAGAGAATAATTTTTTTTAAAAAGATGGATAAAATTGTGATCGGATCCAAACGCCAGTCACTTTTTACCCAAAAGCACAAGGTCTCTACTGGAATAGAGATGATGAAGAATGATTTAATTTTCTTCAAGTATTCATCCAAATCAACAAAAGCCAGAGCCAGGATGCCCATCTAGATGCATCACCCACATGGTGTCAAACTGAATCAAAAGGCAAACAAGTGTCAGATTGATGGTTTGCACATGTATGCAGCTATTTCACGCTATTTTAAGTACATATATGGCTTAAGATTAGACGTCCATAAGATTTGAAAACCTGTCTCTATTTTTCCACCATGTTTTACTCCAGAAAAAATTAATATTAAGGGGATGTGAACACTTCTTAGATCTACTGTGTCTTCAAAACTGTTTGAAGAAGCAAACAAACTCTGTGAAACATGTAACAAGCAGATGTTCAGCACGTCTTTGGAAATAATGCAGGTGTTAGATTTGGCTTGGAAGTCAAATTAGCTGCATCTTTCTGAATTACACACAATCCAGCTGATATTCTATTACTGCTGACATTATTTTTAAAGACGTGCCGAAATGCAAAAGCACACTTGAAGCAGGTAGAATCAGCAAAGACTCACAAATCAGTAAGAAGGACAAACGGCGTGTGTCTGCATGCACACTCAGATTCTCCCCTCCAGTTCTACACTGTCAGCAGATTATTCACATCCAGCCACGAATGTGACTTTTTTCAGTGAGACAATATAGAGGAGCACTTACTCTGACTTTTTTTGTTTTTTTTGACAGTCTTTTTTGTGCAAAATGCACATTGTGATTTTTGAAACACTGAGCGTGCATGTAGTCACAACTCAGACGAACAGAGGAAGACAACAAACAAAAACAGCTTTTTGTTTTCTATTTACCTGTTTTTCAGAGTATTCGTCAGTTGGAACGGAGTCCGTTGGTCCTTCAGAGTATTCATAGAACTGTCTGTAATCTATATCGTCAGTAATGTACTGGAGTGGTTGAGAACCGCAGAGAAGAGACAGGAAAAAAAGAAGAAGAAGAAGAGTGGGCGGGCCTTAGTTTCTAGCAAAAGCATTAAAAATGCAGAACGTGATTTTTCAGTGAGAAGATGATTCGATACGCATCATCTTCAGCAAGTTACATGTTCAAACACTTGAAGGCGTTAAGTTTTGCGTTTAGGAAATAGTTCCAAATGACATTTTATGCATTGCGATAAAATGGAGGTGTTTAAAAAAAAAAAGCAAATAAAGACTGCCTTAATAATTACTCTAATAACAAAACAGCACAACGTCACAGTGTAATACGTCTGCGCTCGTGTTACAGTTCAGATTTACAGATAAACAACCAAAACATGAATTGGATAACTCAATCACAGCTGAAACCTGCTGTGTCGGTCTGAACCTACAAACACGAGCAGATGGAGTGTTTAAAAGGCTCATAAAAAAAAAAAAAAAAAAGCCCTCAGAATCAAAATTACCAGCTGCGTTCAAGCGATCTCGTCATGGAACTTTTCTCACTGGAAGCAGCTGCAAAACAAAAGGTGGGCCTCGTAGCAAACGGCACGCCGTCTCAGTGACGTGAGGCTTTGAGGTATTTCTCATCCTGCAAGTCATGACCTACTGTGGATCCGGTAACTGGTATCGATTTACTATCTTTTAAAAGCATCGGATGATTCTCCCCCACCTGTTGCTGTGTCTTTCCAGGTAGCTACTGAGAGGATGGTTTCTTCACCTTTTGTTCAAAAATAACGACAAATTTGGCTTGTATGCCAAAACCACAGATGTAGGAGTCTGGTTTTCATGTTTTATGGTGAGTCAGCTAACTTAATAATTGATTCATCGTGAACTGGATTAATCAGTTGACTAAAGTAATAGTGATGTGCTCAAAGGAAAACGCATTCAGAGCAGTAATTGTTGTAGAGCAGTAATAATTTTTTGCCAGAAATTGAAAAAAAAAATAAAAAAATAAATATATATATATATATATAAATGTACATTTTGCATTTAAGAGAAAAAAAAAGAATTCAGAATTCTTTAAGTGGTTTAGTTTTAGCTTTAACGATTTCATGTAAAGCTTTTAATATCTAATTATTAATCAGTTAATCAAATAAGCCCTACGCTGTATTGATGCCAAGTCAAGCAGAAAGTGCTGAGCTGTTCACATGTCAAAGTGTTTTTTTGGGGGGTTTTTTTATCCTATGCAACAAATCAACAAATGTGCACTAAAGGAATGATACGTTATTGCGTTAAGGCAATAACATGTATAGTTTCCGAAAAATGAATCTAATTTATTATTTATTTATATGTATTTCTAGTACAACGTTAAAGACGCTCAAGTGGTTAAATGAAAAATCTACAAAATGTGCCACATTTTTAAACAATTAATCAATTAATCATCATAGTTGATTACTAAAAAAAACTCGCTAACTGCAGCTGTGCAATTTACTGATAGAGCTAGTTTAACTGGGCGCTCTGCTTGCTGGCTGACCTCTTCGTCTGGCTCCTGGGCCTGAAGCGAGTCCGTGTGCGGCGTGTCGCAGTCTGGGCTGTAATGGTCGCAGTAGTCATACGCTGCTTTGGGATCAGCGACAATCAGGAGCTGCTGGATGTCACCCTGCAGGAAACAGAAACATACGAGTCAGCTTCATGAAGACATACCCCATTTCTTGCATGTGTCATCTTCTTTATGGGTTTAAACAGATGATCGACATTTTGACATCTGGATGTTTGCGTGGTTGCTCGTGCGACAGAATCCAAACTTGACCTGTTTAAATGCAGACAGGGGTGCGTTAACAAAAGTGGCACAGATGAGAATCGCAAACACAATTTCTTCAGTCACTTGAGTTTACGGCGCGTTTGAAGGTGTTAGTCCTCTTAGGAATCTGTTTTAAGAAGGATATTTAAAGTGATCAGAAACTCAAAAATCCGATTCAATTCCTATCATAGGAATGCTAAGGGGTTAGCTGCTAACAGTTTGCACTGACAACACCAGCATTCAGGGTGGAAGTAAAAAAAAAAAAAAAGACTGGATCTTCATTTAGGCGCTAACTTGGTTGAGACTCCAGCAGACAACAGAAAGGCTCAATTTATTCATTAGCAAAGTTGTTTTATCATTTTTGAGCTATTCCAACTCTGCATTGGTAAATGCTGGATTTGGAAATGTTGGGAGCATTTTGAAAATCTCACACTTAAGCAGCTAAATTCCTTGCATAAAACACACTGATGCTGCTTTTTTTTTTTTTTTAAATGCTAGCAGTGCTAATTGCTAGCAGAAGATGCTAAAAATCTTAAATTCCCAAACACCTTTTGTTTGTGACATCTCTCTCACACAGTGTGCTCCTAATACAAAGATGAATGAAAGCTCAACACTGAGGCTATTTTTAAATGGCAGAAGATGCTAACTGCTAGCAGAAGATGCTAACGTGATCTTAAAAAACAAAATTCAAACTCTTTGAATTTGTTCTAAAATAACAAAATGCATCCACTCAGTGGGGGGGGAACGTTAGAATCAAACTTTCAACCTTTCAATTATTTTCAATCCATTTCTAAGGAAATAACTTCATAAATGTATTTATTGTCCAGTAAAACCTTTACAAAACTGGAAACTGAATATTAAACACATTAATATAACAAACCACTGTGTCTAGTTAAAAGCCTGCATTTTAGCATTTTTACATCTGCACTTTATGCAAATGTGTAAAAATGTGCCAAGAAATCGATAATGGCAATATTATATGACTTACGTAATCATATCTCATATTTCACAACTGCACAACACTGTTTACAATCCCTTCAAAACAGCATCCACAGACAGTAATTGCTACAACATGTCCTGTATTACTAAAACGTTGCACCGCTGTGCTTGGCACCACTCGAGCAAAGTGTGGCTTTGTTACTTCACACAGCTCTCTGTAAGACAGTGAGCACAGTAGTGAATGCATGTCACTACTGCATAGTGTAGTGTCTCTAATTGGTTGAACTGAATTCCTGCAGGCTGGTATTTGAGTCGTCGTTTCCTCGCAAGCAGCTGATGAGGTGGAGTTACGAGCTCGTGTTCGGTTGCGGCCGCTGGCGTGAGAACACATGCACAGCTGCTACTGTGCATGTGTTAAGATCCTGACTCGCGTCGGCGTGAGGGACGTTACCTGTTCGAGAGCGGAGGAGAGTGTCTGGGTGAAACACATGAGCAACGAAAGCAAGCTGCAGCATGCCGATAACAACGCGTGCGTACTTGTGAGTGTGTGTATGTGTCCTCTCTTTGTACAGGAGAAGGATATTTTATGGATGTCTAGCATGCGCTTTCACGTAACAAACATGTTACTTAGGCGTGTTCCAAGAGAAAATAGGCGGCATTCCCTAAAACTTTCTCTGTGAACATATCCATAAACGTCTTTACTTTGACAGCCCAAAGACTCCACCCAGAATGACCGACCTATACACACTTTGTTCGAACACCAGTTTTGGAAGTGTTCGCCTTCTAGAACGACAAATCCTACATGCCCGTGTCAAGGTATTATAGATTTGTGTAATTGATAATTCTGTGATGATATACAGTGACTTAGATAAGAATTCAAAACCTCTTATCCTGTTAAAACCTCAAACACCACTGGTCGTCTCTTGGATTTTACATCATAACCCTACATAGATTAACATAGACAACTATGAAGTGCAAGAAAAATAATAAATACATTTCTGGTGTATTTCTTTCATCAAAGAATATCTAAAAAGTTTACTCCGAACACCTGATTAGCATAAAGAGTCCCAATACGAACATATCTTACTGAGTACTAGTCTATAAATCGTCCGCTAAGGGAAAGAGGCCGACTGCGATCTGACCTCGACATCCAGCTAAACCTAAAGGTCAAGCAAGGAAAGCATCAATCTGAGACATCAATGGAAGGATGGATGGAGCAAAACATCCTGGTAGAAAACCTGTCAGAGACTGCGAAAGGCTTGAGACACCTTTGAGCAGGACAGCAACCCCAATCATACACCCAGAGTATGAAAGGTATAAATCAAAGCACATGTGCCAAAATGACTAGGATTCTTTGACGAGAAAATGCTATTAACAGGCCTCAAGTCAAAGAGCCAAAAAGAAAAGATCAAGAGTGAGCTGAACCTCATATGTCCAACATGAGTGCCTTGAACCCTGAAATGAGTCGACTTTAACTAGGACACATCCGAGAAGCGACACGTTTGCGCGGATGGACAAAGTGGACAAAGGCCGTAATCGGACGATTACATTTCTGAAGCTTCTCGGTTTCACTGGGCAACATTGAACAGAAATGAAAAACGATCATGAAGAACTCTGATAAAGTGTATCGTACGTGTTCATAATGTGTAAAAGTAAAACCAGTAGTTTCTCTTTCACAAAATAAGACTGATGGGTTAATAAGGGAATAAAACACTCACTGCTACACCTGCCAAGATCGTCACAACAAAGTACAACGCATGGTTAATTAGAATCAGCTCACAAAGCCGCAAAGATTTAAGAGGGGGAAAAAAACCCCAGTAAATTCATGAAAAGAACACCAAGAGGTACTCAGAGACCAGAAAAGAGATTAAAACCAAGCAGCCGAAATGGTAAAAGATGTTTTGTGTAAGAAGACACCTGGGGTTCATTACACTGAGACTGTCAGTCTATCGTTTTATTGTGGGCTGCTGGAAAAAAGAAAAAAATAAGAAGCGTCTGGTATCTTGGAGCGAAGCTACAACTTCAAAAATACTCCTGGCCAGAAAACAGCGCTGTGCTCTACTGGCTCTACTGACATGGGTCAGCGAAAAGACGGGGTAAAAATGAGAAGCTACTTTAAAGTAGACAATCGAGACTCTTAAAACTGCTGGACCAAATCTGCCTCTCTTTATAAATGTGCTGCCTTGAGGCATATTATTGGCAGTTAGAGCCCGTAGATTTCAGTGCGTCATTAATGTAGAAGTAGAAGAAGCAGCAGAGGTAAACTCAACACACAACAATAACAAGACTCTAAGTTTCTGACTCCTGAAACTGAGCCGCTCTGGTTTAGAAAAATGTATGCTCGGCTAACTGCGACCGAGGTCAACTAGAACACTCGGTTATTTACCAAACCTCCACCCACTTTGATTTACTCTACCCAGCAGGTTACTTCACCTGCATTTCTATTAGCCATTCGCTTAATGGAAACAAGACAATTTTGAAAACAATTATTTATTTTTTTTTACATTTTTCAATGAAAATTTTTGTTGCTCTTTGATGGGGATCAGCCGCATCAAACACTTTTTTTCACATCTCATGAGTCATGAGATCAACAGTTGGCTCTGGCAAAAAGGACAAAGACTTCCGCAGGAAGTGGCAGGAGGATGATGGGGTTTTCTTCAGACAATGTGCGGTTGCTCGTTTCACCAGAGCTCTCACAGCAGTCCATGAAAAGTTGTCATTATAACTTCTTCTATAAAGTCGGAGACTCCAATTTCCCCCAAGATGTCGCACGTGTAGCCACTCTCTAGTAAAAGGGACTCTGCTGAAAAAGACGCCATCTACTGACGGTGAGCGGTAGCGCCACAGGTGAATTATGACTGTCTCACGGGACTGTTTACATCTGCCGCTGCCATGATTTTAATTAAATATCTTATTTAATGAAAACTCCACATTTACAAAAGTGTGGTTTTGTTTTGCAAATATGGAGATATGTCGGATTACTCCACAAAAGGAGTAATCCCCAAACCAGCAGTACATCTCCGCTGAAATCCTCCTGCATGTCGTAGCCGTAGAGCAGAGATTAACTGGTTAAATCAAAGCCACACACTAATCAGCATGGCTCCAAAAAGCCACAGCCACTTATAATCAGACAAGTCCATGTGGTCTCCGCATCAACAAGAACGTCTATAAAAACTAACAAACTAAGAGAGGACAAAACAGTGCCTACAATGCCGTTCTTTCGTGTAATTAAAGCCCTTGAACTTGTTTTGATATTTTGACAAAACTGCCACAGAAATCACTGGGTTTCAGTCGGATTTTTATGGGACAGACCAACATGAAGTAGCACATGATCGCAAAGTGGACAGGGGGGAAATGCATGTTTTTTTTTTTCGAAATTTAAAATAAAAATCAGAAAGAACTGCAGCTGCACATCCTTCGATTTATGTCTCTGCCTCTTTTGCACGACCAGAGACTGAAATGTTTGCAAAAATAGCTGAAGAACAGTTGGACTGGAGAGACGGGACACGTAAACGGCACTTTAAGAGTCTTGCCACTTAGATCTGGTCTTTAGGCTAATGAATAAGAATAGATGAATATGCTTTGACTTGACTGCATCCTTATAAGACTAAATCTATATTCCGTGATGCAATGACATAAAAATTTGGGCTGGTATCGATATCCGATATTAATTACAGACGCACTGATCCGGAATCAATACCTGTATCGGTCCCAGTGTCAGGAAACGTCACTCACTGCGAATATTTCAATCAGAATTCACTTATCGCAAGCAGGACAACACCGAACACAAACCACAGTGCATGTGTGTCGGCTGCGTCTCCAGGCAACGCCGGCGGCTGAGGCTTCAGCACAATGTGCTCCTTCAGCTCAGACGACTGAAGGGCAGCGAAAAGGCCCAGGTATGTCTCTACATGTGAGCCCGACTCAGACAGGCAGCGTCCGCTGGGCATGAATAGACAGTCTCATGGTTAGGCCACACGGGGGAAGGCCTCAAGGTGAGAAGGGTACGGAGGGAGGAGGAGGTACGAGAGAGCAGCGACAGGAATATTTGAGGAAATAAAGGAGGCCTGATGGTCGGAATGAAAGACCTCCATTCATCCCAGCAAGGTCCCTTCTGTGGTCCCTTCCAACCTGAGGCAGGTAGGGCATGAATGGATGTTTATGAAAAATGAAGCGTGGATTCCAAACACACACAAAAAAAAAATAAAACTAACTTTACTTCCAATAAAGATGACGCTGTTGTGCTTTTTAAATATTACACATATTTAGTCAAAGTTATTCAATTGAGAATTGAGAAATGATTAAAAGCAAAAGGAGAAATGTCATCTCCTCAAAAAGGACAGCTTGTAATATCCACTCTACCAGTTCAGCTATCACACTGAAGAGCTGTGGTTTTTCCACGTCTCTCAGTGCAACTTCTCTTTAAAATGCTGTGAGGTATACACAAATGTATCCCAGCATGCCAAGGAGTTTTGTGGGTCACTGAGAAGAGCAGAAACAGGAAATAAGAGGCACTTTTCAAAACGCTCCAGAGAGAAGAAAGCGTTAGTTCTACTGTACTTCCAGCTTCAATGCTTTTACCATAACAGACCATAACACACTTATGGGTGTACATAATAATACATAAAAAAAACGAAAAGAGAAAGTGCCACAGGTTAAGTATCAGAGCATATGTCACAATCCATCCATTCATCATTTATATGGGTCACGGAGGGGCCTGGTGCCCATCTCAGGCGGTCATTGGGTGAGAATTTGCCAGTCCAACACAAGGCGACAAAGACACACACATGGGGCAAACAACCGTGTACACACACACACACACACATATGCACACCAAAAGGCAATTTATAGAGTACAACTAGCCTAACAGTGAAGTCAGCTGTGTGAAGAAGCTAGATTAGAACCAATGCATGCCTCCCAGGCTAGGATTTGAACTCGGGACCTTCTTGCCGCAAGGCGACGGTGTTACCAACTGCGTCTATATGTCACAATCCTTTACTTCATTTTTAATAGTTTTCATGCACACGCTTTCAGCTGACGCATTTGCAGACTGAAAATGGTTGGAGTTTTTTTTTTTGAGTTGTGATGCATTCAATGAACAGAAAATATGGTCTGATTTTTCAGAACCAGACCTGATGATCACTAACCAAGAGACCATCATGGGCTGCCTCCGAACTAACCGACGATTAAAATCAAGCAGTG
Source organism: Phalloptychus januarius (assembly GCA_902982915.1). Classification (NCBI taxonomy): domain Eukaryota; kingdom Metazoa; phylum Chordata; class Actinopteri; order Cyprinodontiformes; family Poeciliidae; genus Phalloptychus; species Phalloptychus januarius. The sequence goes on from CADWAE010000096.1 coordinate 167,531, forward strand.
TGATAAAATACGATCAAAAACCACAAATATTTGTAACATTTACTAACTTTAGGAGGACCGTAAGAACAACTCTGTAAGGTCAAGTTGCATTTGGATTAAATCGTAAAAGTAAATTATCAAAAAACTTTACTCTGTAAATGGCTGTGTTACTAAAAATCACTCAAAATGTAAAAAATTCTTATTAAAACAAAGGATTCACTGACTTTCTTTTGTTATAGCCTAATTCATGGTGATGAAGCTGATCTATTACCCTTCCTCTACATCAAACATCTAACGACAATGCAGCTGTGGCGCTTTCTAAACAACTTCAGTGTTGCTCCAGTTGCAAAAAGAGGAATATTAAGTGCTTCGTAAGAGACAAAACCCATAAAAAAACAACAAATCGTAGCTTTACATTTGTGTCTGGCAAAGAAAAGTCCAAGGCAGTAGCTGAGAGAGCAACAATGACAAGTAGGACCAAAATAATCCTAGCTGCATCAAGACATGCACAATCCCAACAGATTCTTTTGCATCTGCAACAAGTTAGACAAACGTGTGAAACGTAACCTTCATCAAAACCCACTGATTCAGTGTTGTGAGGTTACGTGATCTTTCAACTGAAGAGAAAGAGCCATTCCTGTTCAATTATGGAATCACTTTCCGTCTTCAAGAGCCTCATAAAACGTCAACTCTGCATGTTCTCTGTTCTTTTGTTTTTAATAGCAACACTTTGCTTTAAATGAGAGCCAGTGTTTTGCCAATATGCGAAAGCATCTTAGATGATACATTTGGTGTGCAAATATGAGAAGACAATATCACTAGAACTGCTTTGAGACAGTCCACTTGTCTGAAAGCTTTACCTGGAAAACCTCTTCATCCAGGATCCTGGTGCCAAACACTGTAATGCCGTTGGCGCTGATGGAGCCTTGGTCGCTCCTGAGCAGAGGCTTGGTAATCTTCCTCGTACAATCCACAATGATGGTGACCGTCTTGTTCTCAACACTGATGGCCACGCGGCGCCACCTGTTCAGAGTCAGGAGAAGCAGACGTTACACAAACAGAAAAGGTCAAGTCCAGCTCCATAAAACACTGTGGTAAAAAGAACCATAAGGCATTTAGAGAGCACTTCTAAATCTTCTGAACAAATCTGAAAGCTGTTGATTAAATGCTTGGGGTCGCCGCAGTGTGTTTACAAAGTATGGTTGTGAATGGATCCAAGAGCAAAACCCCAAAAAAGAAAATGTCTGACCAATTTTTGTGCACAAAAAATTGAAAGGAAGTCAAGTCAAGACAGTGAGTCAGGCTGTAAGACAACTGCGGCGTCACAATGTTGGGTTGTTTGAGTTGGTTTGAGGTTTTGTTCATTTCCGTCTTCTTTAGTTCCTTTGATTAGTTCAACTGTGTTTCCGTTTTACTCTGGTTCAGTCCTTTTTTAGTGACTCAAGCTTATTATGTTTATGTCTTGTTTCTAGTTATTTTTTGTTACTCTGCTTTAATTATGAAGTAATTACACTTCATAGTGCCCCCTGTACCACTTTCTTTCTCTCTTTCTAATCAGCCATCTGTTCCTTATTCAGTATATAACTCATTGTCGGTTACTCCTTGCTGGTTCACTCTGCCACTTCTACTTCTTGCTATCCAAGCTAACAGTGAAGCAGCAGCTACCCGTTGGTCTCAATTAAAGCTGAAGTATGTAACTTTTATCATTTTTTAATTTTACATATTTGTTGAAATTGTCGCCATGTTATGACAGTATGGAATGAGACATAATCTGTGAAAATGTAAGCTTGTCTGTCTTCTCCCTAACTCGATACAACCAATCAGAGCCAGAGCGCTGTCAATCAAGGTCGGGTGAGTTCCTCCCCTTAAGTAGAGCCTGTCCTGGATGCTAAGGCTAGTTAGCATAGCCACAGATGACAGTGGCTTTCATGCAGTTGTGAGTGGTTTCTACGCTATTAGCATTGCCATTGGTTTCTTTGATAGATTTTCTGCCTCATACCTTACCGTCACAACATGAGAATTTTAACAGATATGTAAAAAATAAAACTTTTTTTTGTAAAAGTTACATGGTGCAGCTTTAAATCCTGGCAGGAGCCATTCTGTATAAACTTTTCAGGCACTCTAGCACCTCCTGTCCTAGTCTAAAACAATGCATGTTGGCTGTGTGATAGACTGGCAGTCTGTCCAGACTGTACGCCTTCTCTCGATCTCTGACTAATGGGCTCAGTTCCAGTTTCCCAGCAGGAGCTGGTATCAACACGTAATGAATGGATAATTGAATTTTACATACAAAAAAAAAACCATTGTGGCTCAAGAATCTTCAAGCATCAGAGTAGAAATCATTGATGAGCCCAAACGGTTGCCTGGTGTCGCACGTGAGTATGACACCTTTCCACCATTTGTCGCTACGTTCAGGAGCTATTGCATTCCAGGCAATAGCGGACCACATTCTTGGCCCCACACTTTTGCCCTGTTTAGCACAGGATTACACTCATTAAACTCCAAACTTAATCCTCCTTCTGGGTTACTCGGCATGACAGACGTGGTGAACATTGTGGAAAGTGTGTGTCAAGATCCAGGAAGGCCTTTTTCCTGACAGAACAGGCGGTGCAGTCAAAACACTCTTCTGAGGTCGAGGATGAGACCTTTGCAATGCCACGGTTTGGGATGAAAACCTGGAAAGCTTCCATTTCAAAAAGTAGCATTTCTGATTTGATAGTCATTCGTTCATTCACTAAGTTTAACACAGCTAAACCAAACAGACACATTCCAGGGCAGGCAATGGAGCTTAGAGGAAAAATAAACGTGCAATACCCTGTAAGCTCAACACTGCTGCACAAAGGATTACTTGTCACCAATACAGCAGGCAAACAAATGCTGACTTAAAGGAATAGTTCAGGATTTCTTAAATTTCTATTAAAAGGTTAAGCAGATAAAATCTTACCTGGTAACGCTTAATTTTAGTACAAATCCAGATAAGTTGGACCTGAAGTTTGAAGCTAACTGTTTGCATAACAGAGACCAACCCAGCAGAGTGGTTTATGCTAACTAGCATGAACCTTTAGCATTTGCACACTGTAAGGAGAGGTTCAGAGGCACCAATGATCTGCATGTGTGGAACGTTTACTGTTAAATGCCGTTTTAAAAATGTGTGAAAAATCAATAAAATGTTGCTAAAATATACCGGTTTGCATTTATATTAGATAGTTTTGTTGTCTGTTTCACACAATAACATGAGTGGGGCTGCATTGCTTCTGACCTACAATTTCCTGTGCAAATAATCCTCAACTTCTGTATAAATAAACACCCAATGCAAATGTGTCCACAGTGTAAAGGTTCGTAAAATAGTGTTGGCCATAATCACTTGGACATTTTTGGATGTAGTTTTTTTTAGGACAGCATATTTTGGTCGAGGCCCCTCTCAGATTAGCTTTTAGTATTAGCATCTGATACCAACTATTCTGGTTCATAAAACATTGCTATCTGTAAGCACTGATATATTGTTGGGGTTTAATTTTAAGGGAGCAGATTTAAGTCGAGGCCCCTCTCAGATTAGCTGTTAGCATTAGCATCTGACAGCAATTATTCTGAATTTAGGCTACATGAGAATGCAAAGAGAGTTAACTCCTCTAAGTAAGTTGTGAACTGCATGTCTGCTTTTTAACAGAACCTTAGTTCAAAAATGCCAAAGAAAAATACCAAAACATTACTTGACGGTGTCAAAAACATAGAAGTCATCAGCACAGCAACATCTTATGTGAAACAAAAAAATGTAAATCAGTATTTTGTGAATCGTCTATAAAGAATCTTGAGACGATTAAGCTGATTTGCTCAAGTTTATTTGTGTAAGTGTGAAAATTAACTTTATATAGACATTTTAAAATGTGTAATGTATTTTTCTCTTTATCGGAATATTTGCCGTCGCTTATTTCTCAGCACATAAGACTCCACAGGAACTGTAGACGGTACACCGTCTGAGTCGCTGAGGATTTAGTCTTGGACTGCCTCCAGAACAAGAATTGGTCAAATCCTCTGCTGAGGATATTAGTTCATAGACTGAAATTCACATGAAATTCATGGTGTATAAATAGCTGAAAAGAACAAAATTTCCAAGGCTTTTAAATAACATTTTCACACTTTAGGTTATAACAGCAACAGACATGAACACAGATTTTAAAAACTAAAAAAAAAAAAAAAAAAAAGACAATAGGCTAATAGTTATATTTGCAGTTTTACACAATATGTCTCCCGAAGGGTCCAGAGTGCTAAGTCATTTCATCCTGCACCCGTACATGGGCTTTTTTCAGCTACAGACATCTGAGTGACAACTCAGCTGGGATTGGATAATCAGGTTTTGTCCCAAGGGTTAGAAGAACTGTTTCTGGTTTGGGTAAGGTAATCCAAGGGGGCAGAAAGGAAATTTAGAGCTTCTTCTATCCCCTCTTTGCTTTCCCCTCTCTAAAATAACAGAGGCAGGGAGGTCATGGATGAGGTCAGTTTGCCCATAACAGCCCTGCTGAGGCTCAGTAACCCAAAGTTTTCTTGTCTCTGACTTGTTTTGTGCCCACAGAACCCAGACAAGACGGATATTCCAGTCCTGGATGGCAACCTGTGCTGCAACTGGATTGGCTTCTTGTTAAAAAAAAAAAAAAGTACAAACACTAGAATGTTACATTTAATATGAATAAATATGGACTTGGGATTTTTGTCATTGCGAGCACTTTTCAGCTTTTACCAGAATGTGAACCGTTTTCGTGTAGAGAACTGCAAGAACTACAGATGTGCCAGTTTGTGTTTCATCAAATTTATTTCAGAAATCTCTCGTTATTTTGAAATAAGGAGGAAGCGGTTCTTGAGTTTCCCTGTTGTGTCAATAATGTCAATTCATGAAGATTTATCACGAAGCTATCTAGCTCCTATTAGCATTAAACCCCCTCAACACTCTAGTTGCTCATGTGGAACCATTTTCAGAGCAAAGCAAAGGCACTGAAAAATGCTAATTGTTGCTCGCTAACAATGCTAACGTAGCTTTTTGGCTTTAATTCGTCGGATTAACTCTAAAATCTAAAATAGCTATACTGATTAAACTGATAATAATTGTAAACTGAAGTGTTTGTAAAACCAAAAAGGGCATCGTTGATGCATTTGTAAGCATTAGAACCACCTTGGAGCATAAGCACTGCAATGTTTGAACTGGTCTTATGAGAGATCCACTGAAACACACTTCACAATTTGTAAAAAAAACAAATAAAAAAAGTGAAGTCCTAGCTTGGCTAAAAATACCTTAATGATCTTGTCTTGCCTTTGTGAGATGTAGCATGAAAACAAATTTATGGTCAAATCAGTAATGCATCAAAGGAAGAAATAACTGCAAGAACATCTGTAAAACATCTGCAGCCGTAGTCATTCTGAGGCAGCTGTAAAAACAGCATTGAAACATAAATGTTATTTCTTGCATCGCTTCTCAGACCCATCAATTGGCTCGAGTTCACGCTATGCAAATTTCTCTGTACAACCGTAACTCCAGACCTACCTTTCTGAGCGTAAACAGACTTTTATAGAATATAAAAAAAATGTTTACTTACTTTCCATTAGAAAGGTTGAGAGAGGTGAACAGGGGGTAGTCCTCCGGCGCTGGCTTGCCGGTTTGATCCTCATACAGGAACGCAGGTGAGCGTCCCACTTCTACACCCAGCTGATGTACTCCTTGCTCATTGTAAATGGACAGCAAGAAGGACTGGAGGCCAGACTTGGGGCGCACAGTGGTCAAGATGGAGAAATCCTGAGGAAAAACGCCACCTGGATGAAAAACAGAAGGATGGAACAGGCAGTGACGTTTTTACAGGAGCATGTTGGGTAACTGCAACCCACTAGGGCAGTTTGAGTTTTCTAATGATTTACATGAAGGTTTTGTACCTTGTGGTCAGATTTCTACTAAACGGTAAACGGTGAGTAACTGTGCTTTCATCAGACTGCACACCAACATATGCAAAACGAACTAAAAGCAAATGGGTTCATCTTACCAGGGAATAACTGTGAGGTGGGGGCGCTGATCTGGATCTGCCTGGCGATTCTGTAGGCCGAGTCTGACTTCGATGCTCTTCGGTTTGCACAAAATCCCGTTACTTTTGTCACTCCTTCAGGGTAATTTTGAAATCCTAACACTTTTAAGACGTCCACTGGCTCTGCTGTTCAAAGAGAAAATGAAACATCAGTTCGTTGTACTCGAGATTTTCATACCTCAATTCTGTAGCTATGCATTACTTTTTTTTGTCTACTTCCACTTTGTACCTGTAAACAAACCACACATGTAGAAAACCATTGCAGTTTGCTTTTCTTGGTAAATTAACTTTTCCGATGAATTCAGGAGATCAACAGTTCAAATAAAATAGATGTCTGCTTTTCTGAATAGATTAAGTTCAATGTCTATTGACTGTTGTTGTGATCATTGTTCAGACCAAGACGACTAATATGCCAAAGTAATATGACAAAACATGACCTTGTGGTTGGTACCTGACGCAGTTCATACAACTGAATGGAGTGAACTGACCAACACCCTTTTCATTTCTTTACTAGAAAACATACATGAAGCATGAAGACTATTAATAATAACATTGTCTTACCGAGTGGAAATTTGAACAGCATCCTGATGAAGTGTTGAGGCAAATCACTCATGCATATCTAAATAGTTGTGCTGGGAAGTGCTGCAGGGACCAGGTTTTACAGGCTCCTCAGACAGGAAATAACTGAGCACACCAAGCACCATAATGAACAAAGTAGCAACAGAGTTGGAGTTGTATCACACCTGGATAGGTTTACTTTGATAAGGCTCTTCAATCCGGTTCACTTCACATAAAGAAGCCTGTGTGAGCTCCCGCAAAATCCCCTGGGAAGCGTCATCATCATTCTTCCTGTCAGAATAACCTCTCAGAATAACACGGTAGTTTGAAGACAAGCTAAAGTACTGACTCGGTGTGATGAGGCCCATTACCGTCTGGGAAATAGCTGAGCCAAACAAACTAAAACAACACTTACTGCAGGTTTCACTTCCATGATTTGGAACTGTACAACAACCCCCATCTCACTTCACTAGTTGAAGTAAAACATTGCAAGAAGGTAAAATGATGCTGATAATCATTTTAATGTATGTCTTATTCACTTTAATTCACACTAGCAAATGTTTGTTTACTGCTTAGGCTAATATTAGCCTATTAAGCTTACTATTTAAGCTAATGTTAAGTAGTAATATTAGCTTAATGTTACTACTTAACACTAAGTAGTAACATTAATGTTACTACTGAATGTTTCTAATGCTACTTAGTTAAGTTAACTAGCATTAGTTTACCTAATGCTAAACTAATTAGCATTAGTTTACACATGCTAATGCTAACTGTCTTTGGTTAACAATCCACTCCGAAGCACAACAAAAACGCTTGCCATGCACAAAGAATAATGCAATATAATGTAAAAAAAACCCAGCAACATTAGCATTAGCAACCCTTCTCCTCCAGTTGCTATCACCAACATGGCCTCCATCTTTAAAAAACTGCCGACTTTTGTTGTTTTCTCACTTAAATATTTCAGAATGTCAAACAAATTTTAATATCTGAAAAAGATCAACTGAATAAATGGAATTTTTACAATGTGGTTTTCTAGCTATGATTTCATTAAATACATTAAGAAAAGTATCCAAATCTACCTGGCCCTATGTAAAAAAAAATACCAGTAATCCCCGCCCCTCTGTTAACTCATGTAATGGCTGTAATTACTTCAATTTTTTCCAACAACTGATGACAATTAGTTGAATCCATCCTATGCCTTAACCAGACCAGTACAAATCACACGGAAGAAACATGTCTGACAACAAGCAACACACCATGCCTCGATTCAGAGCAATTCTGAAAACTGCAAGAAAAAAGCAAATGACATCAGTCGGATCACTGAAAAGGTTTACATGTCATTGTAAACATTTAGAGAAAACACTGAATGGTGGTGAACCTTCCCAGGAGTGGTAACCCCGTCAAAAACTCACCCAGGAGGTCACAAAAGAACTAATGACAAGACCTAAAGTTCTGCAGACCTCGTCTGCTTCAGAGAAGATCAATTATTTTTATTCAATATTAAGAATCTATTGGAGAGATCCAAGGCCAAAACTGCCGCCAACAACAAAAGGTCTGTTTCACATTTAATAAAAGTCATCTTGATGCTTTTGAATAAATATTCTGTGTGCTGAAGAAAACAAAATAGGAGTATGTGGAATATGTGCATTCTATTAAAAATTCTTTTTCAAATCATTATGCTGATATTCAACATTGGTGGCGGTAGTGTGATGGTTTCTTTGGCTACTTCCAAACATGGATGATTTGCTGGTAATTGAGCGAACCTATAATTCTGCTCTTGAGCAGAAAATCCTGGAAGAGAATATCCTGTCATCAGTTTGATTTTAATTGAATTCTAAAGAAATAAATATATTTTAATAAAGCAGTTGTTGCATGGTGTGATGCCAATCATTGCTAACTAGTTTTTGACATAGGGCCAACGTGGTCTGGATACTCTTCTATTTATCGAAATAAAACTACTTTTTGAACTTGCTCTGCATCTCCTTGCACACAAAGATGTGTTTGATGATCTCAATCATTCAATTATGAAAAAAACTTAAAAGTAGAAGATATAAAAGGCCAAACACATTACAGCGCTGTGTGTTTCATGGTCTGCGTTCATCTTATAACTGCCTGCCAATAGTGCATGCAACAAGAACAGACCTGCTTCAGCCAATACATCAGACACAATGCAAAACCCTACAAGCCAATCAGCATTAGGCTGCAATTTGTCGAAGGCAGACATGACTGTAGACTCTTAAGCATTTTCCTCTCAGCTGGTCAAAAATGAGAATCATCTGCGTATACCCACACTGAGTTAAGCTCCATGTAAGCAGATTACAGCAAGTAATCAAAACATGCATTTAAGTCAAAGCAACATTACCTCCAGTCTGCTTGAATGCTGAAATATCAACAGCAACAATTACAACTTCAGGATGAACCAATTAGGTCTGTCGCGATAAGCAATAAATCAATTAATCGCACGATAAATCAAAACAAGCTCAATAATTTCCACTTGCATAATTAATCGTTTTTCTCTTTCTCCCAAAAACTGTTTGACAAAAGTCTTCAGTCAGGTGGTTTGGTCTCAACTAGCCCTATTTTTGAAAAACAGTTTTGTCTACAGAGTTCATAATTAATTTAATTTGTTGTTTAGTTTATTTAGTTTGGATATTTAAAATATCTTCCACAAAATTCCCTAAAAAAGGTCTCAAAACGACAATATTATCGTTTATCGCGCTAACTTCTGGGACAATTTATCGTCCAGGTGGATTTGTTATCATGGCAGGCCCAGGACCACCGCGTTTCTTAGAAAAACGAGGACCCCGCTCTGAGTTTGTGCACAGATGCAAACAGTCCAGATGCTGCAGCTTGTCCAGCCTGCGACTCTCTCACACAGAGATGTTGAGAAAACACAAACACAGGCCAATCCATTAAGGTGGCTAAATTGAGTGTGTGCAGGCTTTGAAAGGCTGCAACCGATGAGCCGGTGCGTTTGCCCTTAGAGACAAGCAAACAGGGTGCATAGCAGAAGGAAAACTCTCTAGACTACACAGTAGGAAGGATTCAAATATTAGACCGTCTCTTCTGTTCAAGCGTTTGCAGACTTGGGAGGTGTGGAACAATGGGAGGAGCAGCTTTACTTCAACTTGAGATTGGATAACACCTGTGCCATGTTCACAGTAAAACCCTTTTCTTCTTAGAGATAACAGGAGAGCATTTCTCTGGGATGCAGCCAAAGAAATCCAAGTTCGACAAAACCAAAGCAAACAGGAAGCATTAATGTTGTTTTTACACCTTTACAGCGATCTAAATCAGTAACAAAAAAAAAACACAGGTGAAACCTTTTCACCTGCAGGTCCCTGAGACTAACACCGTCTTCTGTCAGAATGTCTCTCCCTTCATATATTCACCCCTCCGCCCTGCTCCCCCAGCTCTCCCTCCTCTCCTCCTCTGACTTCCTTCGGCTTCCATCAAGCTGCCGGCTAAAACAAGACGGCTTTATGCCGAGTGTCATACCAAGGAAATTTCACTCAGACCTACCCAGTTTTTCAAAACATTCCTTCTCTCCGCTCTCCCCTACTTAGGTTTTCCTCACATCAACTCATGCTAATTGAAGCCTCTTTGTAAAAAAATAAAAAAATTTAAAAAAAATCAGCAAACATGTATATGATAAAGGAAAATCCTTAGTTGTCATGGCTACAAAGAAAACGGTGATGATTTTTGTTTAAAATTCCGACTCAAGGCGTCCATTTCTACTTTCTCCGGCGGACAAACAGATTGTCTCTGACCGGTCGGTCAAACGCCATAAATCCGTGGACGCTTCAATAGACAAAGCTTTCAGCTTCCCAGTTAAACATATTAGGCAAAGTCCTCTTAAAACGCTAACTTTTTTTCCTTCCTCTTTTTGTTGGAATGCACATCTGAGCTGGTGCCCCGGGGGCTGAGAAAACGTGTCTGTACACTGCTGGAGCGCCCTGCAGAAACTGCTCTGGCTGCTATACACAGCTCTGAAGGGACTGACTGAGACAGAGGAGCACAAGACAGGCCCCGAGGCGGCATACTTGAAAATGTATATATGAAGAGGCAGGACCTGGAGAGGAGTTAAAAGGAAAGGTGAGACTCTGCGAATCCGGAGTGCAGTTCCACCAATCATCCAGCAGGATGCATCGGCAACAAGCTAAATTAGATGTTACACCTAATTTAACTCCATGTTAAGTGAAACTGACTCCAATTTGTCAAGTTAGTGTCGCTATTTCCTTTGAGAGCTTTTCAAAGTACAATGAATTAACCAATGGTTCCGCCAAATTAAACCTCACTTGTCCATCGCCCAATGTGTCAGGCCTGGATAATCTTGAGCCATGTGACTATAGTGCCTATTATTACTGTGGGCTAGCTCTTCAGGCAGGCCCTGCCCTTTGAAGGCTCCGAAATCATAGGGAAGTGCAACAAGGACCATCATCAAATAAGCGCTCAGTACTTAGAGGGGAAGCGGTCCCACCATTCGCACAAACCAGCCTTGTCTTGCAGCCTACCAAGCATCTGAGTGCAAAGTTAGAAGTTGGAGAGAGACGAGAGGTGGGGGGAGGTAGGGTAGCGGGGCCAGACACCAGTGACTGGGTCTTCAGTGTGGACCAGGGCAGCATGGAGATAGGGTTCGTCTGCCTGACCTCGTGTAACCCCTCTGACAGAACAAAAAGGAACAAAACTCAACCCAGAAGTTTGGAGTTATCCCATGTGCCAACAGACTGCCTGCCGCGTGGGCCAACAAAAATTGCAGGTTGCATCATAGCCTTCAATTAATCGCCCATCCTGTCGGGCCCATCTCCTCTTCGGGTCGTGGCATTACACCCACTGAAGGATTATATGGAGTTACTGTCAATTAAAGTGAGTCTAGACTTGGAATTTCACTTCCCCGCAACTCGAAGGATGGGGTGACATTCCTGCCCCTCCATACGGACATTATCAGGAAAGCATGGATGCCGTTAAATATCGCCAACCGATTCCAGTTGACCTGCATTTTCAACAAGCTCCCCTTCCCTTCCCAACATCAGGATGACCATACCGCTCCCCTTACCATCTTGAGCTCTCTACAAGGGATGTGGCCCCGAAAGGCAACCGAAGTCCACCAGAGTTGCCAAACATCTTATTAAGAAGCAAAGTTTGAATGCATAGCACCCAAAATATCATAACCCTATCAAATACTGCATCCAAGCAAATCCTTCACAATACATGGAAAATGTCATCAAAATGAAGGGCCCAACACATAACCAACCAGCTAACGGTGCCCACATCCACCCAGAGGACCACTACTCTTAAAGAGGTGTCTTTGAGATGACGTGAAACTTTCCAAAGAGAAAAGGAAAGAAAAGGAGAAAGCTGCTCTGCTCCCGGGTCTTTCTAAGCGCATACCAGCGTCTTAGGATCAATTTAACAGCGCGAAGTGTTTCATCCTCTGGGCACTGAGACGGAACACTTTAACGCACTTGTCTCCGGCAGAAGAGCGCTCTGCTGTCTGCACAGCAGCAACGTTGCTACAATGCAAACTCTCCGCAGGGGTCCACAGTAAAACTCGCTCTACGAGGATGCAAACCTGTTGCTGTTTGCACTCAGGTAAAGTCCGACTCCCCTCACCCATCATCCAGCCGGCGCTCGGTCTCAGCCCGCTCCACACTTCGTTACACTTCGCCTCTCGTCGTTTCTTACCTGCTCTGACACAACCAGCCTGCAGAAGCAGCGTTAAAGTGATGAATGCAGTTCTAGTTGAATCCATGAGCCAACTTTTCGTTTTCCACCTTGTGGACCACCTTTGCATCTCCATGTTCGGGGTCCCGCAAAGTGAGCGCGACTTCAAGTGACTTTTTTTGTCCTTTTTTTTAGCGTCCCTTCCACGATCCCGAGTGAAAAATGGGAACTGTCCTACAGAAGAGCCATATGTGTGTGTGTAGGGGGGGAAGTTGAGGGGAGGAGGGGGGGGTTGAGCCTCTTCTCTCCACCACAAAGAGGGGCCAGATCCTCTTTCCCGGCGCCCAGCCTTCACAGTGAAGGTATCAGGGGCTTTAACAAAAACGCACACCAAGTGCAGCCGCTCCACTTCGTGCGTCCCCCCCCCCAGAACAGGGAGGGTTGGACAAGCTCCGCAAACCAGGGCAACGATTGCAGGGGACTGACAAGGCAACCAGCCCCCGATTAGCAAATCACGGGGCTGGAGGTTCTCCTCAGGGTCCACCCATTGGCTCCGTAATGCGGCCCCGGTAGTCTTATCCGAGTGCATGTGCATTCAAAAGTGGCATTAAAAAAAACCCTACATTATTATTTATAGACTGGTTCATAAACCACACTTTGAATCAGTTTGTGTAAATCCGTGTGAATCAAAATAGCTTCCACCTAATTATATGTACATAAAACACTATTTATCATTGAAATGCAACAATTCCTTTCAGTATTAATATAACTTAAAACAAACTTTTCATTAAGCCCACATTTCTGTATGAAAGTTGTTGGTTTTTTTTGGTCTAATGTAATATTCTACTTTTAATCTTCATGTTTTTGTCAGCTGGAGGCAGAAAATCTTCATAATTAACAGAAATAAATGTCTTAAAATATTAGTGTTTGTGTTGTTTATATGATCTGTTTCACTTTGGGATTTTAATTTATTGACTATGATTTTACATCTCAACCATTCATTTCCAGAAAAACAAAAAAGCCTTTCTGAGCACAAATATAGTTCGCTCAAGTTGGCTGAGAAGATTTTTTTTATTTATTAAATGTATTTATTTTTTGCCAAAAAACACGCTAGATGGAATTTGAGTGAGACAAAACTGAAAAAGCACAAAAGCACTTCATGGCCATTGTTAAGCATGGTAGAGGATGTGTAATGCTGTGGGCCTGTTTCGTTTAATAATTGCCGTGTAAACCTGCTACAGCTGCATGGCATCGTGCACAGAACATTTGAAACAGAAATCTGTCAGAAAGCTGAAAATACAAAAAAAAATACAGCATATTAACAGATAAGTAAGGGTGTTTCAAAAAGTATTGATGTCTGGACTACTAATCAACCATAAAAAAAGCAATTTAAAAAAGATAATTCCTGTTTCACTCATCTTTGCCAGAGGTGCCAATAAATATCCCTGCCTTTTTAGATAGAAAAACATCAGTAAATGTTTGACAAACAACTAAATAAAAGGTGCAGCATGCAACTTTTATAAAGAATACGTTTTTAAACATATTTGTTAAGACTATCACCATGTCGTGATAGTTTGCTTTGAATCAGATAATCTGTGAAAAGATCAATTTCCTCCACCTCCTCCATGAGCTACCAGTGCTGTCTGACAAAATGCACCGCACTGACCAAAAAACAACCAATTAGATCCAAAGGAGGGGCTTAGCGCTGCCAATCAAACTCATCTACTCACTGCCAAATGTGTTAATGTTAGAGAAACAACTTTCCGTTACATAGAAACCGTTTATCCAACATCATTGGTTTCCATGCCAACTTTAACATGGAGGGCAGCTGCTGCACAGTCTGTGACGCAGCTAGCACAAGAGGATGTGCTTGCTGCAGCTTAGGGGACATTAGCAGCAGAGGAGCTTGATTTTTTTCATAGATTATCCATCTCATTTTGTCATAACATAGTGACAGTTTCAACAAATGTGTAAAAACAGACATCTTTTTAGAATAGTTACATTACTGCACCTTAAATGGAGAAATTTAATCTTGAATTGTCTGATACTGATTCACCATGTCAACGTCTTGAGATTGCACTTTTGGAGTTACGAGTTAAGATCAGTTATTTTACCGCTGTGGCATTCATTTGTCTTTCGGGGTTTCTTAAAGCCTTCTAAAGCAGCATGGATGCTGAATAGCCTCTGTTTTTTGGCCAGCTCATCCTTCTCAGCCAAACGGGATCAGATACTGGTGGTGGATGACGGCAGCGCTGCTTCTCTGGTCCTGATTTAATGCCTGAGCAGAAAGGGCTTCATGACACTTCTCATCTGTCTGTAGCTCATAAAACGGGGAATACATTTGCAAAGTTTGCTTCCTGTCAACCAGAACAAAGCCTAATTTCTAGAAATTATTTTAATGATTTAACACTTTGAAAGAAATAATTACAGGAAAGCGTTCAAGAAAACAACAACAAAAAAAGATTTAATAGCTAATTTTATGCTTTGTTCTTTGGTGTTAATGCACTAATTCATAAGTGACATTTTGCATCAAACATTTGTTTAGTTTTTGAGGGACTAGTCAGCAAAAATGGATTTGACTGACTGCGGCAGATGGTAGCCTCAGGTCTGCAACGCTTGGCTCACAACTGGAAGTTTGCTGGACTGATATCCTGTTGGGAAAAGACTGAGACGATGGGCGGGATGCATTCGGCTTTCATTCACAAATACTTCTACGGCAATCATAGCCAGAGGTTAGGAGAGAAGGTAATAACTGTACTCAAGTAAAAGTAGCGCCACATCAGCACACTTTTGTTTGAGGTAATCAAAATATTCAGAATGGTGCGGAGAGTACGCTAATGGCTTTGAAAGTGTGGTCAAGGTACAACTTGTTTAAAAAAAAAAAAAAAAACATGCAACAAATTAACTTTTTTTTATTTTTTAGGAATTGTATGTATGAAAAAAACAGGTGGAAGGTTAAAGACTGTAGGTCAAGGTAACAGGTCAAAGTTTGGCTTTTTGGATGAACTAGAAAAGAAACAAGAGGTTCCTCATGAAGTTTTATAAATTAATGGTATAGCGTGTTTCTGTAACGTGTTGGGAGATCTGCAGTTGACATGTAATAATCACTCATCATTATCATTTTTATTAAAGTCACAAAAATACCATATTAAAAAAACAACATCTGAATAAAGCATTAAGAACTTAGGAGTACCAATGAAAAGTTGGAAGGTAATAATACTGCTCTATTTGCAAATTAATTAAAACAGAATTCAGCTAAAATGTTACTAAACATAAAATGGAGAATCTTTTCTTGGATTCTTTGCTTCACGACTGTCAAAACAATGTCCGAAATGCTTCTGGTCTCCTAAATCTACTTCAATTGCATTTTTCTTTGAAAAGTAAAACTACAATCTACACACGGGTTTAGCGGTTAGCATGCGGTTACCAGGCAACAAGTCTACGGGAAAATACTTTGATATGTTCGTTTCTTTGGTATACAGAAGAAATATGTAACATTCAAGGCGTTCTTCTTAATTACTGCTGACATAGGATTTCATATTTGTAATCGGTTCTGCCTGAAATGGCATTTTAACATGAACATTTTCACGGGCACACTCAGCTCCTGTTACCGTTTACACACTGCACAGAGGAGAGCACAAAAGGCTCTTTCTGCACGCTCAGGCTAGCCCTGCCTCTAATACAACCAAACTTCTCACAAACATTATTTTTGGCTGCTACAGCATTTAGAACAAGTGAATAATCTTCACACTTTTTCAGTAGGGAAGTTCAGAGATTTGGCCTGCGAGGCGGGAAAACCTCTTTGTATTGTGTTTTTTGTGAGCATACCTTTAGCAGCGTTTGTGTTCAAGACATCTCCGTGTGGTCTCTCGGCAACCGTGGTAGCATGTGACATGATATGCGTACAGTAATCGGATATAAAATCAAATACGCATGTGAATTATAAGGCCAAATTCAAAGGTAACACTGGTCTACAAGAGTCATTTTCTGGAAATAAACACGTCAATATGTTGATAAAAGTTCCGTCATTTGATCCATTGAACCCTGATCTGAACTCTTTAATTGCAGCAGAGGTTCTATGTTTAGGGTTGCTCTATAATCTAGCTCTGTCACCAGCAACTTCGACTAGTTTCGCTGATGACGCTGAAGAAAAGAAAAAAAAAGAAAAATGACATACCACAGCCTGATGCTGCCACCACCATGTATGACATTTTTGGTCCCATCAGAGCAGAGCATTTTTCTTTACATGTTTGCCTCCTTCATGAACTTGTGGCACAGGAAGAAGAAGATAAATTATGGATATATTTTTTTTAATAATGACTTAGTTTAGGTCAAAATTGCGTACTTCACCGTTAATAGTTGTCTTGTGGAGAAATCTCCCACCTGAGATGTTCATTTCTGCATCTCTTCCATAGCTCCCATGGGTCTCTTTGACAGATATCATAAATCGTACATGTAAATCTATGTAAATATGTAGCCAAAGCTCTGATTGCAACAGACTCTCGTAGGGCCATGTATAATTCCCTTAAAAAAACAACTTTCCATTCAAAACAAAAGCTTTCAACAGAGTAAAACTCACTTGCCATTCAGTGAAGGCAGCTTGGTGCGGACTCCAGGTGTTTATAATAGGAAGTGGCTGCATTCAGCAGAATGAATCAGAGAGCGGTAATATTGCAACCAGACTCTCAACACTCTGCTTTAGCATAACGTCTGAGAAGGCAGGAATGTTCTCCTGTCTGGGCACACTGTTGCTCTGAGGCATCCAAAGTGATGGCTTACGTTGATAAAAGCTAAAAGTTTCACTTCAAGGCTTCTGCGACGTTCAGATGCGAGATGGCTTTATAATTACGCGCCATATCAGCTGCAGAGCGCCGTCATTTAGACCTGTGCTTTGGGATTTGTATGAAAGCCCATTGGCCCTTCAGCTGGATGTTGAAGAGCTAATTTTTCTGTTCAAGAAGTCACATTAAAAATGTTCCACCATACAATTAGTATTTTGCTAAAAGGACCTTTTGAAAATTTCCTAAATTGCAGCAAAGTATACATATTGGCTTTGCATGATTTTGAGCAATATTTAGATGAAACATAGCTCATGGAATAGATTTTTAAAATACATTTGTTAACTAATAAATCAGTGAATTGCTCAGTGCCAGAACACATGGAAGACCTGTTGTCATTGGGTCAACCTTCCAGACTTCTCAGGTCTTCTGGTTCTAGTCTAATCTAGAACCAGAACCAAACATGAAGAAGCATTCAGCTTCTTCTTATAAATTATAGAGTAGTTATACTTACAACAGGAGCATCTAGTTTATATATTCAACAAACTTAGAATCCAGAGAAACTCCGATTAGCTTATCTAGAGAACTACCTTAGATTGACATTATCAGAACAAGAATGTAGAGAAACATCTACTGGTTTATAAATCACATTCTTAAACATGGGAACATGGGGTTTGCTCTTTCCTTAGGTTTGTCGTATTTCCTTCTAATTTATGTAAAACACTTTGAATTGCCTTGTTGCTGAAAATGTGGTATGTAAATAAAATCACCTTACTTTAGCTTCTATGCTCCGCTGATCCAGAACAAACGTCCAGAAAACACCCTGATTTCCTCTAAACCAAGACTAAAAACCTATTTAGAATTGCCGTTGATTAGTATCAAGTGGACCATTGAGCAACATATTTGATGCATACTTTCTAGATGAGGGTATTTGACAAAATGCAATGTTTATTGCCCGTTTATTTGTTGCTGCATTGTGTTTTTAAGACGTGAAGCACTTTGAACTGCCTCGTTGTTGAAACGTCCGATAGACATAAACTTGTCTTGACTAAAGAGTCCAAAGAAAGTTGACGGAAAAGAGATGTATTTTGGTAAGCCTTCAGAAACTGGTACATCAAATCCTCACTGCCCGCCTCCCAGTCAAACTTCAACAGTTGAGGTTTAGTCTGTCTCAACCGCGATTCTGCTATTTTAGTTTCTTCAAATGTAGGTTAATATTATTTGGGTCAATGAGGAAAGAAAATCAATCACATGACTGGACAGAAAGCTAAAGAGTCTTCTATGATGTGAGGTGGGTGGCCCTCAACCAGCTATTAGCCTCTGGGTGGATTTATGTCTGTACATGCGAGTATAACAGGTCCTTTTATGTGGAGGAAGCCACTGATTATGACAGATTAAAATTTGTACAGCAGAACTGTTGGGGAACTCGGTGCACTTACATTTGAGGTCATTGTGTCGGCATACGCGCAGAAATGGTTTACTCACGTAAAATAAACGTCGATTTTGAAGTTTGGTCGTTTTTTTAAACCCACCTCCCCTCCCCAGTGACAGACCAACTAAATAAAAGCCTGAAGGGAGGAAAGTAAAACATGTAGCGCAGAATATGAAATCCTAATTCTTTCAAAATGTTGTTTTAAGCGACTTATCATGGGCCTTAGGTGCACATGTGTTACCAATACAGAGCAGAGGTTCACTCTTCTCAGTAGGCAGCAGCGAAAATCCATTTTTCTTTCACATTTCCTGGTCTGCTTCACAGGCAGTTGCCGTCAGCCTCAATCATAGAACAGCTTTTCATGTCCACAGGGTCAGTAAACTGACCTGTCTTTGTGGACTGCGCCCTATTTCCAATGACTGTAAAACTGAGCAAAATGGAAATATGTGTTTAATTTTACCAAAATGTGCTTAATTTGCGTTTTTTGATTAAATGCTTTTGCACTGGGATGAGGTGGTGTCCGGCTGTATCGAAATGAGTGTACTCCGCAAAATTGCAATAGAAATATTTTCATGAGTCACGTTAACAACTGGTGGAAAAGACAAAGAAAGTGACAGGAAGTGGTACGAGAATGATGGCGCGGCGTGCTCTGCAATGATATTGTATGAACAAAGGCACTCAGGTGTGATTTTAACTGCATTTTTTAATTAATAGAAACACAGCAAAGGCGAAATTGTGTTTTTTTATACATTAGTTGAATATCAAAGTTTTGCGCACATTTTTAATGTTGACAAAAGCTACTACTACTTCAGTATTTCTCATCAAGACTTTTGAGATAGACCAACAAAAAGAAGCATCTAAATCGTGAAGTGGAAACAAACAGTTACGGTTTCAAAATTCTCTAAAGGTTGGCGTGCTGTATGAATTCGGCCCCCTTTTATTCTGACATCCCTAAATAAAATCCAGTGCAACTAATGTAATCAGAAGTTGCCTACCTACTAGACTTTAGTGATGTAATCTCAGAACAGCTTGATTTATTCTGTGAAGCCCTCCGAGGTTTATCAGAGAATGTTAGAGATTCAAACAGTATCATGAAGACAAAGTAACACCAGATAGGTCAGCACTAAAGTTCTGGAGAAGATTAATGCTCAGGAGGTGCGCTGAGAATGTCACAGGGAAACAGAAAAGGCTGGAGAGGGGAGTGTCCCATCACACCGTCAGTTCCCAAAATCACATGCATAGGGAAAAAAAAAAAAAAACTTGTAAAAGTGCAAGCGGACTACACACAGAGGAAAAAGCTTGCGGGGTCCAAATGAGGGTTGACAACAGAATTGGGTTATAAAACAACATGCCAAGCGTTGTTCTCACCAAGGACTCTTTTAAACCATCATCCAAGAGGAGTCTGTCCATCTAAATTGTCAAACTCCCAAGAATCCCCGGGTAACTGGAGTAGCAGAAGAAATCCACAGCTAACACCTTTGTGGTGGCACTAATAATAAAAACTGTTATCCCATTTGTCCCCGAAACCACATGAAAAAGTAAAAGTGCATGCAGGGTCAGTGAGACCCTGCTGGACATGGGTCACACTGTCCAATGGGTCCAATGGACCTGGCCTCTTAAGAACAAAACAGGGCTAAAAGGAAGTATAGTTGAAATAACTTCACCTGAATTATTAAAAACAAATAACACAATGGATTATGAATTAAGCTACATTCTTATTTTTAACGTAATACAAAATTAAAGGGAAAGTATGACGTATTTCCGTAATCTCTGTTTATCCACATAGAGATAAGCAGAGTACGGCAAGACTCGAGGAACAAAATAAGCAAGAACGAAAATGGTCAAAACAGACAAATAAGACCCAAAACGCAAACGCCCAAGGAATTTAACAGCTATTACATTTTTGGCTGTGGCAAAATGCAGACAATCTCAAAACTCAGTGTCAAACAAAAGTTGTTCGATAAATTTCCATCAGCAGAAACGGGGTTACCATTTAAACATCGAAAGCTATAGCTACATCGACGAACTGAAAGTTAGCTTGTTTACAGGACACTTATGAGTCTGGCCAACCACAAATTAAAAATTATATATTCTTACGTGGTTGCAAGAAAGTAAAATACAAACAAAGTTAGTCAAACTTACTCTCAAAGCGTTGCTTGCTTTTATTTGCCTTCTTGCGGTTCTGCATCAACAAGCACGGCTGTAAACAATAAATGCTTGATTGCGTCGTCAGCGTTCACCGCAAATGGTCACCTTGTTGGACACAGCTGGGTAAGTTTCCTTCGTTTTTTGCAGAGAAAATAATTAGCAGAAAAATAAAGTCTTAGTTATAAGCCCCTATCACTACTGGTAAACCAGACAAAAAAATATTTTGTTGAACTTACGGCAGTGGTCAAGAAAATACGGAGCCCCTGAAAATAAACTAAGGGTGACTATGAGAAAACAATTTTTGTGCCATAGCTCAAAAGTTTCTACTTTTTTCCTAACTTTGAGCATTTGTAGGATTTTTCAGGAATGTAACAATTTAGAAAATGGAGATTGCAAGCACTTTGACAGGTTTTAATTTAAAATGGTTGGCAAACATGACTATTAAAAGCCGTGTCTCATGTATAGGTGCAGAATTCAGGTTCCTATTAGAACACTAAAACTACTTCCGCACCAGAATAGACCAGGGTGCTAAGTTCAATTGGGCAGATAATGCAGAAATTTCACATCCGTTTTCTCATAGTACTTTTAAAAGCAAACCAGTCTGCCTGAAGGTCACGCAGTTAAACAGCTGCTTGGGACGGAATCACAAGACATTGATCTTTATAAGCAACAGGTGAGGCAGCAAGTTATCCACCATGCACCTTCACAGGAAAACAAAAAACACAGAGCAAGAAACTGGGATGTTCTGCTGTATACATTTTCAGATCATACTGAAATTGCAAAAAATCAGAACATATAATGAATAGAAAAGCTTCTGTAGATCATCACCATTGGCTTTGCTTGTCGTGTAACAAATAGGCGACAGGAAGCAGTTCCAGGTGTTCCAGGTATTGTAAGAATTCGTTTTACTTCTTTTCGTAAAAGCAAAACACAGTTCTTCTCATGTTGTTCTTTTGCATTCATGTGTTTGCAATAGAACATGCTCTTTATTCCCAGCTTAATTGGGAAGGGAAAAAATAGTTAGCTTCTTATTTATTTATTTTTTGCTCTGCCGAAAAGCACTGATGACACGGTGATTCATTGTCACTGCAGTTTCTATGAGGTGCAAACTTTCCCTGATTTGGAGTTGTATGACCGATCATCCATCAGCCGAAGAATGACGAATGAGACTGACATTTTACGCTTCAACAGAGACGCGAAGTTGAGTTTTTGAAGCTCAAACTCCAAATCCGCAGGTTGCAAAAACCGCTTGTGTTTGCGTTTGCCTGCTTTAAAGTGTGACCCAAAAAAAAAATAGTACTCATGATGACTAATAGTTGATCAAAAAGCAGAATACATGAAACCATCACGTGTGCAGAAAGCGATGACCTCAGCTCTTAGTCTGAGCATCTGTCTTTCGAAAAGCAGCGAGACTTTTGCCTGGAATCTATTAAAGTTGCGAATGGTCTCCGCATGTGCTCTCTTTTCTCACCAGTGCCATCCAACTCTCATATGGCAGATTATACGGTCTCTGAAAACAATGCCATGTTGAGTTTTCTCTGCTTTCTTTCAGACACAAGATTAGCCTGAAAGATTCATCTTCCTCGGAGGCATTTCTCAGGACTTTCGTGGTCATGTCAGCGTCCCATAAGATCGAACGTACTGCAGCATTTTTGTCGTACGCAGGTTGTAATCACAGAGAGAGCAGTTGTGGCACTATGGAGCGAAAGAATAGAAACTGCTACAAGCACGCAGCTGCCTCTAGGTCCTCTTAAAAGGAAAAATAACCTTCAAAGGCTAAAAATCTCTCCCAGGGAGTATAATTTCGGCTGGAGGAAAAAGTCGGGGTTGCCGGCTGTAATCCAGCTGTGTGCCTTCTTTCACCATGTGGTCCAGTCAAGCTCTGGGTGGTGCCCCTGCATTAAGGACATAATTAAGAGTTTAGAGAGGGCAGTCTAGCTGCACCGGCGGATCGGGATGATGTGGGGAGACAAAATATGCCACAGCAGAACACAGGATGCAGGACTAGCTGGAGGATTTTGAATGTGAGATCTTTGAGCATAAATAGAACAGGTGGGTCCGTGTATACAGTTTGGTTCCTCTGAAAACAGTGAAACTATAAGTTTGGAAGTTTAGAGCTGTTGCAGCTTCGAGAACTGGTGGTTACTGGTACTTTGTTTGGTCTGACAGACCATAAAACGTTTGCCACCAAGCAAAAAAGAAAGGCTCAGAAAGTCCATTAACATCCTCAAAGTGGGCAATAGAGAGTCATAGTCGTCTTTTATGGCTGAATAACTTTGAGTATAACCATAAAACCCAATGGGGGTGAGAGGTTGAACGTTATCCTTCAAAACCCCTACTCCCCCTGGAAAATTACGTGAAATTAATCTCGAAATTTCTGTGGGTTTTTTTCTCGCTAATTTTTTACTTTAGGAACTCAGAAACTTTTACGTTTTTTGTAAAAAATATTTGAGATTAATTTGAAACTTTCTGAGTTTTCATTGAAAATTGTTGTCTTTTGGAGCTTTTCTAGAACATTTCTGAGATTAATCTCAAACTTTGATGTATCTGGGTGAAACGTATTCCTCTTTTTTTTATATATTTATCTACAATAACACTAACACACCGTTCTATCCACCTAATTTCTGTGCCATTCTCGCAGTTTATTTTCAAGTCCAGCCCATCTAAAATAGAAGCTTGTCGTCTTAGCTAGATGGCTACTTTGGCTAACTGTCGCAGCATTAAAGTGAACCTGCTTAACAAACAACTTATGTTGAGTTTCCTTTAAAAAATATAACAACAAGCATCACATTTTTTCACTGGTGGAGATTCTAGCAAAAATGTTCAGTTGCCTTGCTCAGGAATGAAAACAACAGCAGAAGCTAAACCCGTTCTCACAGTTTACACATTCAAGCTAGCGTTAGCACTGCAACATCTGGTTGCTTCACGAATTTAGAAACCCAGCTTTGTAAAACCTAATGAGCTATTGGTTTAAAAATAAAACAATGAAACTCATCTTTGTAATATTTATTCAGTTTTCTATGTAGACTATTAACAAATTAGTTACTTTTTATGATGCTAATCTCTATAAAAAGTTATTTAAGCAATATGTTTATCTATTCTGTTAAATACAGATATATAAAATGACGACTTTGCATTGATAAGTGTAGAACGCTTCCTTTCCCTACTGATGTTATATGATATTACATTCACATGTGCCTCTTGCGGAGTCTTGTACCAGCTTGTGTTCAATTTCATTTGTATCAAATGCGCTTATTTAAAATGTCCTTTTTTATTATTATTTAGTTTTTTATTTAGTCAGTTTTCTGCATAACGTTTCTCAGTCTTCAGTTTTCGAGGGAACATTTCAAATTTCTCATTCTGGCTGAGCCCAAAATTCCTGACCTTCCTTCACTCTTAGGAATTAGCTTCTATCCAGAGAATGTGATCCTGGGTTTGATTACAGGGAAATTATTACTTGTCATATTAAAACTTTACAATTTGACTAGAAAGAAAAACAAACAGCAATTTAATTTGTCCAATAAAATCGCCACTTGCATTTGACAAAATCTTAAGAAAGAATAAAACAGAATAGAATAAATGCTTTTTTTTCTTTTATATATAAATGCGGCTTTGTTTCCGCCTAATACATTCATCTAGCCCCAATATATATATATATAAATTTTTTTTTCTTTTATTCTTTTATATATATATATGCGGCTTTGTTTCCGCCTAATACATTCATCTAGCCCCATATATATATATATCCTGCTGTCCTTTTGAACTCACAAGCAACTTTATTAAGTGCATGTCTGGGTTGATTTATCACAAGATAAACTCTGCCATTTCCTCAACATCACATGTTATCAAATGCCTCTTGTAAAATGCTAATCAAACAAAGACGGACACTGGTCATGTTATTTGTCTCTTTGTAGACTCCGATCACCTGGCGTGGTTAGTGGTTAGCTCAGAGCCTGCGATCCTGCATAGTACCGTTATTACAACCCACGTAAACAGAGTGGGCATCCTGACTTTATCTCTCCTCGTTGAGCAGTGCTTAGACATTAGCACATAACATACATTTAATTTCAGTCCGGCAGAGTTGCCTGTTTAATGCAAACTGACTGTGTACATACGACAGGAGACATAAAGTAATGGTTTCTTTTTGGAATCCAGCAATAATATTTATTGCACAATAACATAAAGTGATGCATCTATTATCCACTTGAGAATAGGTTTAGCTTTTCAGTTTCTTAATTCATTGCACCTGCCAACAAGATAGCCTTGGATCAACTGATTTAAACACCATGTCTTGTCTACTGTGGCTGACTGAAAGATTGATTTCTTCAGCGATTTTGGAAACACAGACTGGATCTCTGGGACTGTATAGCGATTAATTTGACATTTGTTTACAATTCAAAAGTGTTGCTCATAGTGTTTGACAAAACCTTTCTTTCTGAGGAGCTAGACTAGCCAGACCAATGCATTTTCTTAAACCATGAACCACTATAAAGGCTGCTTTTATAGTGAGCTGAAATGACATGCTACTACTTATGGAACTCCCTTTTTTTGTGGGGAGTGTAGTCAAATAAAAATTGGTTTAAAAAAATTTGCTAAGTCATAAATTCAACCCGGTTTTCCAACCCATAATTCTGCCAGCACAATGGTGGCTTAATTCACGCTGTGTTTTTCCAAGACATTTCCACGTGGACTAATGGAAATCCATGCCATCCCAGCACAGAGGGGCCCCCATTCAGTGCCCTGTATCAAAGAGTCCATTTATAGCTCGGGAAAGCTGGACATGACCTGAGTTTACTGTCTGAGCTGTATCAGCCTTCCGTCGGCATTCAATCAGTGGTAATCAAGAGCTGATAGCGCTTGTGGGAGTCTTATTGGAGTACAGAGTCTGGAGATTATCTAGTGCATTGGATATAAACAAATATATCTATGACAGCCCTTAAGAGGCTTATTTTGCTCCTGAATCTTGTTGACAGGTGCAATGAAATCACAATATAAAAATGTATTAATGCCAGGTTGCTTATGGAGTGTGAGTCAAAAACCTTAGCAAACCACTTCAGTCCGTCAAGCAAAATCCAGACCCCAGATCTGTTGCCACCTGAGTAATGAACCCAACGACATCAACGTGGAAGTTCTGTGCACACGCTCCAAACAGTTCAGTTCTTGAGCCATCCAGAAAACCCTGAAGAGACAATCCTCGTTCTAAAAGAATCAGGGAATGTTGCTGCTTCTCTTGTTCAAAACTTGTATCTCTTTGAAGCCTTCAACCAAAGGTCTTACTTGGGGCTGCCTGCTTAAAAATGGTGCAGTTTAAGAAAGCTGCTTTTCCTTTGTGCCCAAGGAGCTAGAGTGCTGACATTAGGCCAGCAAGTTCTATAGGGAGATATTCTAGGGAACTAAAGATGGCACCACCTGGAATACCTTTCAGATGGCTCCTTAGGGGAAACACTAAAATAAATCAATCAATCAAATTTGATTTGTATACCACATTTCAGCAGCAAAGCATTTCAAAGTGCTTTACATCATAAAAAGCACAAAAACACACAGTAATGCAACATAGAATCAACAATTAAAACATTACATTACGTCAAGTGCCATCGTTAAATTCATAATTGATTGCGCTTCAAAAGCAACTCTGAACAGGTGGGTTTTTAGTTGAGCTTTAAAGGAAGTCAGTGTTTCAGCTGTTTTACAGTTTTCTGGAAGTTTGTTTCAGATTTGTTGTGCATAGAAGCTGGATACTGCTTCTCCTCGTTTGGTTCTGGTTCTGGGGATGCAGAGCAGACCAGAACCTGAAGACCTGATTGATCTGGAAGGTTGATACAGCAACAGCAGATCTTTAATGCACTGTAGTGCTAAACTGTTCAGTGAATTATAAACTAACAACAATATTTTAAAATCTATTCTCTGAGTTACAGGGAGCCAGTGTAGGGACTTTAAAACTGATACTATGTGCTCGAACGTCCTGGTTTTAGTGAGAACGCGAGCAGCAGCATTCTGGATCAGCTGCAGCTTCTTGATTGATTTGTTAGGCAGACCTGTGAAGACGCTGTTGCAGTAACCGATGCGATTAAAGATAAACGCATGGATGACTTTCTCTAGATTTCTCTGAGACATAAGTCCTCTAATCCTGGAGATGTTCTTCAGGTGATAGAAGGCCGACTTTGTGACTGTCTTTATCTAGCTTTGAAGGTTCAAATCCATCACTACTCCCAGGTTTTGGCATTGCTAGGTTTTAGTTGTAATAACTGAAGCTGTGCATTGACTCTAGATCGCTCCTCTTTAAGTCCAAAAGTAATAACTAAAAGTGGTACATCTGACACCAGAAACAAAATGATGCCAAGCACACAGTCACAACACAGGTTACTAAGCACTTTTTCTGCATTTTGCTCAAATTATGATCACACTACTTGTTCTTTCGTCATATAGAAAAATTTACATCACTATGTAAGATTTACACAACTTTAGAGACATAGCAGCAGCTAAGGCAACACAAACTTATTCTTCGCATAGTAAATGGTCTGTACTTGTGAAAAACTTTATTTAGTCCAGAAGACCCCACGGTACTTCACACTACATTCAGTCATTCACACACTGAATGATGTGGCTTCTGCATTGTAGCCTCAGCTGCCCTTGGGCTGTGCACCGGCACCATGCACCCTCTCTGACCACCACCAGCAGGCAAGACGGGTGAAGTGTCTTTCCCAAAGACATGTAGAGAAATTTCAAAGCCAGTTCTTGGTTTTAGAACGTAAATATTTCATACTGGGAAAAAATTGTCAAAATAAATCATTGAAAGCCTAAAAATTACCGACATTTGTTAATGTAAAACTTCTGACTGATGCTCTAACTGTCTCAAGATGAGAGCTTCATCGTGGCAAACAAGCCCGCTCTCCTTTTTTGGCAGCTTGGCACTTTATAATGTCTTGTTAACTGATGCAGACGCCTTACTTGAAAGTTATTATTAGGCCAGCTTGCTTATATATCGAAGTACAAATGCATTAACAAACCTTAATCACATTTTTGGAATGTTTTTCTTACCTTTTTAACCATTCCAGCTGGAAACACCTTTAATCTACAAAAGGACTGAGAACTGGCTTAGTGTCCCCTCCACTCTGTTAAACATCATGTTAATTTCTGTGTAATAGTTCGTCTTTTTACAATGTAATATTACTTTTTACTTGGCAACGGCTGATGAGCATCCCTCTCTCGGTGAGACCGGGGAAGGCAAGGAAGAGGGTCTGCCGCTCCTCCCGTCACCTGTGAAATTTCAGAGCCAGGCCACGGTGAAAGAGGGCTTTGTGTCGCCCTGCCGAGGAATGCCCTCGCATTGCTTGTCAAAGAAAGGGCTTCATCTGGGCTGGAATTTGGAGGCATCTCGAGAACTGTAAGGGAGATTTTCCCGGAGGGGGTGTGAGGGAGGGTGAAAAGACGACCGTGATTTTTGAGTGGACAGGAAAAGCAGAGCTTTTCTGTAACCGTTGCATTTAGATTTTGGTAATAATATCGTATAATGTCTAAGCGGGCAGTTTATTCTAACTTTGGGGACGTCTTTATCTGTGTGTCCAATGAATAAATAAACTAATTATAATTTAACTCAACTCTGGTGGGCATGATTCAGTACTAATAAAATTGTTTACTTTAGCTCACTTAAGACTTCAGCAACAAATTGTGAATGGATCCCAGGTGAGTGAGTCCCTCAGGTCATGTACAGTGTTTCTGCTGCAGAAACATCTATTATTTCAACATGGTTAGGGTGACATCTGCTGGGGGAAAAGAGCATTGGTAGCTGGTTGTCCAATGTAGAAATAAGACTATCTAAATAACAAAACACTAAGATGGCCTGAAACAGAAAATTAAAATATCTCCAATTGCTATGTATGCCAAGGAATGTGATTACCTTGCCTTGCCCTTGTGTTCCACATTCTGCCCACCAGACAGATGACACAGGAAGTTATCCTGCATTTACAAGAAAACAGTGTGATGGTCACAATACAGCAAATTTATCAGAGTACCACACAAAGTGCCATTTATTTGGCTGTTTTATTATAGGAACCTTAGTGGGTAGAAAGTGGGAGGTTGGGTATAATGATCTTAGGCACTGAGTCATTATTTGGCTTTGTTGGCACCAGATGGAGGAGAATGATGCAGAGAAGACGGTTTAGTGATGGTTTTTCAACTGGAGAAGTGAGGATGTGATGCTGGTGTTTGTGTTGAAAATTGTGGGCGATGACTTGGCGAACAAAATGACTGAGGAAATTGCTTCACTGCGTGAGAGGAATAGTGGAAGCCATATAAGATGTATTTTCAAAATAATCCCTGTGAGATTTGGTGAGAGGGATCCAACCTGAGGACTTCCTTCTAACCTAACTGAAGCATTTCCTAAAGATATGAAAATAATCAAGTGTTCACCAATCAAATGTTCTCTAAAGATTAATCAAAGGTTCATTGACAGTGCAACTTGGTGGGAGCTATCAAGGAATGTCCCTAAAGTTTATCTGCAACCTCCATTGCTTAACCTTCACAGAATCTGAAAAAAAAAAAATTCCCTAATGTTTATGTGAAAGTATCAATGTTCTGCAATGTACCCATTGGGGAACTTTCAGAAAACATTCCCTAACAGTCCCCTGAAAATTATCCACATCATTTACCATTTCTTTGGAGAACTTTCAAGAACAATTTCCCACATTCTTGACAACCTTCTCAATATAACCCTCAGGGATTCTCAAGAAAAGGTTTCCTAATGGGTCAGTGCATGTTATCTGCAACCTTGACACCAAAACATTTGATGAAACTTATGGAATGAGTCCTGGGCGTTCCCTGAGGATCATTAATAACTTTTGTGGGAGCTTTCCTCAAAGGGTTACTGAAGGTCTGCTATTACTTTCATGCTGTGATGTGTACCGAAAATTTAGGAAATGTTCACTAAAAATATTCACAATATAAATTATTGGGAACCATCCCCAAATGTTGAAAATAGCTGTTAAAGAATGTTCAAGGTGTTTTGTTTCCCAATGAAAGGGTTTTCTAACCTTTAAACATACTTTAAAGATCTCTGAGAGTCATTTTCAATACAGAAAGTGCAACTTTCTGAAACCTGCTGGGGAATGTTTCCAACTTTAACGATGACTTTTTGTAACTTTTTACAGTAAAATTCTTGTGGAAGAGAAATTTCAGAGTTAAAACCAAAAACATAAAACTGTATAACATTAAAACAATAGCTACTATCACCACTTTCACCAGTGTATTGTTTTGGTAACCTATAATTCATTGGTTGAGCACATTTAAAAAAAGACCGGGAAAGATCGTAAACTCGGTAAATAAATGTGACCACAAAGTTATGCGTGAGAGAAGTAGTAACTTCATTCTGCCACAGGGAGGCAGTATGTCTCTAACATGTGCGTCGACTGGCGGAACGAAAAAGAAGAAGATTTCCCCGGAAGTCTGTTTGTAGCTTTAGGAGGCAAGTATATCTGTTCAATGGAAATTACAATTCTTCGCGTTGTTGGAGTTCTTTACTATGCGGAATTCAGTCGTTTTTAATGGAGCCGTGTCGTTAAAAAGGGCATTTAGAATGGGTTCATAAAAATAGACTTTAGACCTGGTCGGTAGTAGCATTAGCATTAAGCTAGCTCAACCGAGTAGAGATTTCACGAAGGAAAATGGCTTTTTCACCTTATGTTGCTTATGGACAATTCGTCTCTTCGTTTTCAAGGCTACTAAATATACTCAACTGCTCAGCACGCTTTGTCATTTAATTCGGCTTAGTTTATTACACAGTTCTCCAAGAGACACGATGATTTCTAGATGTTTCGTACCCCTCTTCATAGGGCGTTGAGAGGAATCTGTTCTGCATTTGTGATACAGACACTCAATGAGCACTAAGCATAAACCTCCATTTCTTCTGTTTTTGCTTTTTTGTCACTTTCAGTTTTTCAGCTATTCAAATGCATATTAATATTAGGGTAACATACCCAGAGTAAGTAGGAGATGTCATTCTTCAGCTATTTATTTTAATAAAGAGAAAAACATGACCAGTTCCAATGTGGATTTGAGCCTTAACCTGAGTTTGTGCCACCAGTGACTGCAACAGATGACATCATTTTCTGATAGAGAGCAGAATTTACCACCTTTATGTTGGAGTGTCATGTTTTCTTCCTTAAGTCCTGTTAATTTTATTCCAGATGAAGCAGAACACCTTCCAAAACATTTAAAAGTTTCCATTTCAGTTTATAAAATACATTTCTAATAGTCTTGAGAATCATAGTTTTGTTGTTGTTTTTTTTTTTTGTTTTTTTTTTGCAAATGTGTTAAACAGCCTTGGAAATCTTTTAGGGACGCCATTTGTTTTTCCCTGGTCTGTCTTTCTCATTGTTGAGTCATGAACACTGACTTTAACTGAAGCCTGATGTGCTTTTGATGCTGCTGGGAGTTCTTTTATGACTTCCTGGATTAATTATTTAAAGTTATTTTGGTTAATTGGTCACTCCAAATAAGGCTCATCACACTCCAAATCTTAGAAATGGTTTGTGCCACCAAAGTGGTTTGGTGGCACAAAATGTTTTTACAACCCCTTCCCAGATTGAGTAATGTCTTGGTTTGGCAGTAAACTGGCAGCTATGCCTCAACAGGCTGGCAGGGTGGCTTGCATGACTATTTTCCCCTAAAACAAATTAAAGCATTTGATTGCATTTTTCTCTCTTTTCAGGCGGCATCCTATAATGGTAGATGATGTTTCACTTCTACTTGTATATTACAGTATATTTGAAGTATAAACTTAACTGAAAGTTAAGGTAAGTTACTCCTTACTTTGTGGACCAACGTTTAAGTTTTTTTTTTGCTTTCTGCCCAGCAAGGAAATGGAGAAAAACGAAGACTCGTCCAAAAGCAACGGCAGCAGAACGCTGCTTGTCCGCCACTTACCGGCTGAGCTCAACGCGGACGAGAAGGAAGACCTCCTGAGATACTTTGGTGCCGAGACTGTTCGAGTCTTTTCAAATCGGGGACGTTTGGTAGGTCTTTTGACCACTTTGGAACCAAAATCGGACTTTTACGTCCTACATGAATTCATTTATGTTTCCTTCTTCACAGAAACATGCGGCTTTTGCGGCATTTAAAAGTGAGAAGGCGGCAGCAAAAGTGAGTGCCTTGTGTCCCAAAGACACTAAATATTGTTTTCTTTGCATGTAAAGACGTAACTATGTTTTCTACGAGTTTGTGGTGTACCATGGTCCTCACCCTCCCGTCTTATTTCTCGTAGGCCCTCAGTAGGCTCCATCAGTTGCAGATTCTGGACCAGACCCTTATTGTGGAGTTTGCACAAGGCCAAGATAACTTAACAGTTTTGAAGGACCCCCGGGTGTCAGATGGGTATGGTTTTCTGTAGCACATCACCCTCGCCTTCCCATTAAACCTATCGGCTCCATCTTTTTAACTGTTGCACCGATTTCCTCTGTGTAGTAGTGGGGAAGATTCTCACCTGTTTCAGGTTCAATCTCTTCTCTTTTCTACACAGTCATGTCAAAGAAAAGCAGAAGACACAGGAGTTCAAACAGCCAAATGTCCCTCTCATAGAAACGGGCGTTTCTCCTAACCTCGGGTAAGAAGGACCACATGACCTAAATGAAAGGGTTACTGAATTATTTTTGAGTTTTGACCACATTTTATGAGCTATAAAAGAAGCTACATACTAGACCAGGGGTGCCTAAAGTCGGTCCCCGAGGGCCGACATCCTTTGGGCGCCACTGTACCAGACCTTTTAGGGGGCCTCTATACCTGAAGTTTGTAAAGCTTGCAGCCTCCCCTCAAAACTACCTGAGACGCTTCAGTGTGCTCGCGTGGCGTGATCCTTAACAGTTGTCAAGGCGTCGTCAGTTTGCTCTGCAGAAACCGCCTGTAGGCGAGCCGACAGTGAACCTGGAAGAGAATTTGAGAGGCATATTTGGGAGCTGTCAGACGCCTCGTGTCCAATTAGATAGCCGGGCTGCCACTGAGCTCCTGACAGGGAGCCTGGCCTGCCAGTCGACAGGACTAGGTGCTCTTTGATACCGCTCGCTGCGGTAACAGCACACTCTCTCGTTGCTGCAACTTTTATCTGAAGCCGACTTCCAGTGTTTTTTTTTAATCTTTTGCAACCTTAAGGGTACGAGGGAGATTTCTTTCCTTTGTATCTCAAAGCTGCTCGCTCAAAGTAAACGGAAATAGAACCACCATTCCTTTACCCATTACCTACAATGTATGATGTCTTTTGCCTTGTGTGGTTTCAAAAGTGATGGCGGGAACTGCTAAATCACACACAAATTGGGGGTAAGAAATTCCAATTTTTATATAAAATAAAAGTTTGTATAAATGAACCTGTATTTGCTGATTCAACACAATTGACCAGATTCAAATGTAGAAATCCCAGCTTTTCCCAATCAGCCACTGTGACATAGCCAACTGCTACCAGGTTGCTATGACAGCAACACTCTTTGGTGTGGAAGTTGTTACTAAGTAAATAATGCTATTTTCAGTCCCCCCAGGGTGTTGCAATGTTTTCCTTTTTATTTTTTTTTTATTGTTGCGGCCTACAAAAAAAGCAGCTTTTTTTTCGAACTTAATTTTTGCCACAACATGGTATTATTAAACCAGTCAAAGTTTTGAAATAGTTAATACTTAAAGTCCCAATAACAATTTGGAGTGCCTTTGTGAAATGCCACCTTAATTCAAATGAAGTCACGTCATAAGGAGTTGTTAAAGTGGCAAAAATAATTCCATTTTGGTCGGTCAAGTTAACATGAACTGTATACACAATATAAGCAAATCCTACAGAAAACCTCAAAGTGTGTCTCGCAAAAAAAGGAGGCAAATGTTCACCTTAAGTGTAATACTCACAAGACGTAATTGCTTTAAGGCTAAAAACCATAATTTTTTTCCTCTGTGTTAAAAAGCAGAGTTGGATTTATGGAAGCGATTTCCCGATCAGGCTTTTACTGGTCCATGCTGAGCTCTGATCTGCAGCCTTTCATTTTTATTTTATTTTTTTTTTCCAAGAGCTTAAACAGATTCCGACTCGTCTGTGTAAATCGCTGGTCTTAAACTCCTCATTAGATGTCTCTCTGCTTCAACACATCTGGCTCCAGTATTATGTCATTAGCAGAGCTCTGTAGAGCTTGAGGCAGTTTGGCCATTTGATTCCAGTGTGTAAAAGACAAAGGACCCGTCTAAAAGTTGCAGGATGCCGGCCCTTGAGGACTGAAGTTTGAGACCGCTCGTGTTAAATTGTTTCAGCAGTTAAATGTAGAAAACACCGTTGCACTCTACAGTGACCAGAGTTCACCTGGTCACTGTAGGAGGACCAGTGAACTCTGGTCCACCTACAAATTTAGATCTTGGTTTGGTTAACGTGAACTCTGGTGCGGTTTGAATTCATATGTCAAGCGGACCGGAGACGGCTCCAAAAGCACAAATACGACTGTAGCGCAGGGCATTCTGGGTAAATGCAACTTAAACAAATGCAAGACCTCGACCTCCTGGTCGAACTGACTTGAGGATTTGTAAAAACTCTGCAACTGCTAAAATCTGACGCCACTTCAGTTTTGTTCACAGTTTGAGAAGGAAGTTGCGCACGTGTCTTCTTCAGAGGTTTCTGTGTCGCTTCCTTCAGTGGGTTTTTGGTGTAGCGCCATGTTCAGCGGGTAGGGAGCATGTTTTTCAAAGGGTTTGTTTCGTTTGACAGAGTGCAGTGCGAAAGCGGTCTGCACCAGCTGAAAAAGTAAGAAATGTTGCAACTTTGGTCCCCGATCGAATCGAGACTAGACACAACCATACCCACTTACACATCAAAGCATGCGTTTCTACGTGTTACTTCATCTACAAAAAATTGCATCATGGTCTTTGTTGATGCACAGGCAGTCCCACAAGGCAATAAATGATCCAGGGGAAAACAAACAAAAAAGAAAATCAGATTTCTGTCCTGATTCGACCTTCTAATCACCAGTTCGAACCAGTGGTAGTTAATCTCTGATTGGTTATGCTTGGTCTTCATGTTTCCCTCTCCTCTTTTCAAACCCTCTAGGATGAGATTTCATTCGAATCCCACGCTGAAATATTTATACCCGCCGCCCTCCAACGGCGTCCTCACAAACATAATGCATGCCCTCATCGCCATGCCGAAGTTTTATGTCCAAGTGAGTAAACACCGTCTCTCCTCTGTTCCCTTTGTTTTTCATCCAACAGCATGACATGCAGATGTGGAGAATCTCCACGTCTCTGTGTTGCATTTTATTCCTTTCTGGAATCTTGTGTTTTGCCGAAAAAAAAACAAAAAAACCTGACCGAAACAAAAAGCATGCAGTCTTCGGATTCCGATCGTGAAATAGAAACATGAATCAGGAGTAAGTGTGCCCAAGGTTTCTGAGCACCGTCCAAGCTCTTTAAGGATCAAACAGCAAGCGGTTGGCTTTTAAAACCCAATTCGGGGAGCAAGTATTAATAGCAAACCGTAAGTGGGAAGCATGAGTTATAGGTTTAGCATTTCACTGGGAGCCGAGCTGCATCCCGTGTCGGCGTCTAGGTGGTGCTAGCGCGCCGGCCGAACGGCTCTGCCGCACCTCAGGTATCTCTCCTCTGCTTCAATCCCACCTTGATCCCCGTATTTGTATGCAGAAGTCGGCCGATCTGTTTTACTGCGTTCCAGGCTGCCTGTTTGGGGAGCAGCAGTGTGTTTATGCAACTGGCTTGAATTGGGATTCTTCACACACACACACACACGCACACCCCCACACACTGCTGTCCCGGTTCTAACTGTGTGCATATCTCATGTCAAAACAGGTGCTTCATCTGATGAACAAAATGAATCTGCCGTGCCCGTTTGGTCCCGTCACAGCGAGGCCGCCCATGGTAAGATCCCAGACGTGGCTCCTCACTACAGAACTACTGTAACTGGTTGTACTGGGTCTCGCAAAAGCATTGAAACACCTTGAACTCACCAGTTTGAGACAACAGGAGGTCCAGATCTTCCCATAGAATCATCTACATACATCTGTCCAAGCAGATACTTTGTACATCAATCCACTTCATCCTCTGAATCTTACAACATTGGAAAATGTTTTCCTTTGACCCACACGAATGGGATGTATTTACTAGGGACGGGCAATATGGACATAAAGTTTTATCACAATATTTTGTGATGCTGTTGCGACAACAGTAAAAGTGACCATAAGAACTACTTATTACTTCTGTTTTAGGTCGTTGTTGGACTCGTGTAATTAGTGGCAGGTATTTAACACGTTAATTTTGATTAATTGCATAGGTTTTAGCACATAAAAACACAATTAAATTTTTTTTTTTTTTTACATGCAAAGGTTCCAGACGGAACCATATATTCACTTGTTTCAGGTACGCCGGTAAATCTGACGCACAAGCAGCATTAGCAGACAACACAGGAATTATTTTGTTCTGCAGAAAATGATCTGATGGGATTGCCATTGTGTGCAAGTTTTGCTAAAATAAGTTAGCCTATTTTTGTAGCTACTCAAGCCTAAAATAGCTCGATGCTAAATATGTTGCAGCAGCACAGACAAACCAAGCGCTACGTTCAGCGTCCACAGAAATATTTTAAATATTTTAATTAAGTCGTATAGATGGTCAAGGGTTCCTGAAACACCTGAATGTTGAATGGGTATAACAGCATTTTGTGCCAATCTGACAGTTGAATAATCTAAAAAATTAAAAACTACAAATCTTTACTGTTGAGCTCGTATGTTCAATAATGTAGCAGCACAAAGAGTTTGCTCGTTTTGTCAATATGCACTTTCCGAGGAATCCATCAGGCCTTGCAATTGACTCGACTAAACATTCGAATCGAGTCCCACCGCAAACCTTCGACGCACAATTTGTTTTCTGTTCATTGCAGTTCGAGCTCTTGCCTCCTGCTCCACCCTTCCCAATGCCTCCTCCTCCACCCACTGACTACCCGCCTCCACCAGAGGAGGAGATGGAGAGGTCCAGCGAGGAAGAGTCCGAATATGAAAGCGGGGATGAAGAAGATAAAGAGAGGTGAGGAGAGGATGCAGGCACTGAATTAATATCCATATCTGTTATTTTGTTGTGTGTCTAGATGATGATTGTCCTTTTTTGTTTTTCTCCTCCTTTCCTCCCCTTGTTGCATTCGAGGATCGCACGTTTGATGGGTCTGGTCAACCAAGCGTGCAAGAGGCCCCTGAGACCAAAAACAGCTTCAAAAAGGAAGAAGCCCAAGATCAAGGACCTGCTCTACGCTCCGAAACCAGACTCTCAGAGGTACGCGGCAAGCACTCACGCATGTCACAGTCCTCAAAGCATGATTTATCCGGATACTGTATTCATGGCTCTGTTAAAGCACAGGGCGAATAAATAAAAAATAAAAATAAAAAAACCCTCTCCAGATGATCCGTCTTGCTCCTGGAGTTGGCCCCTTGTGGCTCGGCGACTTGTCCTTGTTCCACATTCTCACACACCTGCACTCCGCCTCCCTCATGACCAGAGCACAGAGTCTGCTTTCCGAACTATAAATACATCTCCCGGCCACGTGTTTATCCGACTGTGGAGCATCTCAGCTTTAGCAAAATGGAAGAAAAAAAAAAAACCCGCCTAAGCCAAACATACATCATCCAGGTTTGCTGCATATTCTGTTTTTTCTCTCCGTCTCCCTCTGTTCCTGTCGGCCTCAGTGCTCCGGCGCTTCAGCCCTGCGATGTGTTTGAGAACCCGAACCCCGCGGGTCCCAGGAAAATCGAGTTCCACATTTCGGTGCCGGAGGCGGCGGCCGCCGTGGAGGAAGGCGGCCTCGCCCGAGCCGAAGTCGAAGTCGAAGGTAGGACTTTTTGACCCCGGAGCTTCACGTGCATTAAAAAAAACAAAACACTGATTATGGTTGGAATTAACAGGAAAATAAACTTTGGTGACCCAGAGTGAAACTCAACATCCAGAGAGATTGAGTTTACTTTTACAGCTAAGGAATTCACTTCATTAAAGCGGCTTCAGGTTGGGAGTCCTTGCATTTACCCTGAAATGAGACTGGTGAATTATTTATAGTTGTAGAAATGAGTGTGCAGTTCTAAAGGACAAACAGAGAATAACATAAAGAGGAACTGGCTGTGGAAAAGTACAGTGTCTTGAAAAAGTTTTTAAAGGGTGCAGTGTTGACTTTTTCTTCTTCTTTTTTTTTTTTTTTAGCTTTCCATCACGTTATAATGTTATTTCCTCACCAAAAAACATAGCTGGAGTGTTGCTTTGATTCTTTCATTCATGTTTGAGAAATCATTTTTATCTCCCGTGGCAACCGTTCAGCTGTGTAAAACGCCACGGTGAACGTAGCAATGCCTTCGAGGACGAAGTTCCTCCTCTAAGCTGGAGTTTCCAAGCTTCTAAGTTGCCCACAAACTCCCCACCTTGGCTCCTTCAGACTAGCCAGCAGCAAATTAGCAAAGACCTGGTGGAGATGCGCATCAGCTGAGCTCGTTATACCAGCTACTTCTCAGTGCAATGCGGCTGAAGTGTGATTAAAGGGTTAATAGAGGAGCGATGTTGTGATGACTTCCTGAAGGCGGAGTTTCAGAAAGAGCAGGAGTTTCTTAAAGAGACAGAGTCCCGATTTCAAGGCCTTAAATTACGAAATCAAATGTATGTGATATATAAAAACGAAGGCAATATAAATACTTGATTATGCTATATACTGGCACTATGTTTCAAGAAAATTCATAATACTGCCCCTTTAAGCCCCATAAGTGTCGTATTACAATCACAAACTTCGAGTTATTTTATTGAGCTTTTAATGAAAGGCGAATAAAAAGTTGTACAAAGTGTAGGTGGATTTTTTTAAACATTTTTTTAATTTAACTATCCTTCTGTCCTCCTCATTGCTCACTTCTTTTCTCCCTTCCTTTTCATCCCTCACCTGTCATTCCTGCTGTAAACATACGAGCCATAAATACATGACGAATCTCAGTATTTAGTATTTTAATATGAACACGACTGACCGAGAACGCTCATCAACTAAACCTAGAAATCATTGATCATTTGAACTTGAATAATGCCCAGCAGCCCTGTTTAAAACTGAACGCTGCGCTTTAACTGTCTCAGTTTGTTGTGAGCAGCAATGCTCCCGGCCCGGACAAACGCAGCGTCTTGTGATGAAACTTGTCTCGCAGATCGCTTCACTTGCTCAAGTAAAAGGCTCTGGCCTCTCATCAGTGGAGTAGAGACAGAGCGAGGCTCCAGCTTCTCTTCCCGTGTTGTTTTTTTTTTTCTTTTTTTCTTTTCACCACAACGAGCCAAGAGATAATTTGTCGGCGCTGTTGACACGAGTTCAAGCCCTGACTAAGAAGTGGAGTCGGAGCCGAGTGTTACACGGCAGCGCTTCAAAGCAGAAAGTCGCAGCAGAAACGTTTTTTTTTTTTTTTTAAGCTATTATCTGCGTGAACAAACGTCTTTGAGGACACAGTCTGTGTCTCCTGTCATCTCCGGGGTTCCCTGTTTGCCTTATCTCCCCTCTCCTTGGCTTCAGCTTCGCTCCTGAAAAAGTAAAACAGATCTCAAAGTCGTGTACAAAGGATTTCCTAGAGGCAGGGGAAAGATAAACTCTGACAGGTGGTGTTTTTTTTTTCTTTCTTTCTTGGATTAGTCTTGTTTTGGCGGACGGGGCGAGGGAGGGCTGATAAACAAGCTGTTTAAATAAATAAAAAAGGGTGGAGGTGGGCGACCGATAAGGAGGACTGTAAGTTCGGAAGCGGCGATCGAGTGTTTATCAGAAAAGCTCCACGGCATTCTGCGCCTCAACACTCGCACACATACAACTCATTGATATGACAAACCATTCCCCTCCCCCCCCTTCCCGCCGTTCTGTGGATTTGGACAGGCTCACTACTCTTTTCCATCTGCAGCGAGTGCGCGCGTTCCCGCATTGCTGAAAAGATTTATCCCGGCAACAAAAAAAAAAAACAAAAAACAACAACTACTTCTTTTAGCTTTCCAATTATTGTTTATTTTTCAGTAAAGAAAAAAACAAAAACATTATGCTAAAACCACAACAGGTAATGTTCTGTAGAGGGAGTATTTGGTTACAAACACAAACTTTCACTAGTTGCCATGGTTACCCACATTTTATCTTGCTGCGTTTACATTAGCTAGCATGTAGCTAGCTAACACTACAACTATTCATCAAACCGTGATAAAATATGCTATGCTACAAAATGGAGATTAGTGAGTAGGATACGTCCTTATGACCCACTTACATGCAAGGAAGTGGATAAATGATGGGAAATAGAATTGAATATCCTTTATTTATCCATAAGGGGAAATTGCTTATTTGTTGAAAAGCTACTCCATCCAAAGTGTTAAATATTAGTACAAATATAACAGTAAGTGATATAAAATTTCTAAATAGTGTGAACACTAGTTGTGATATTGTAAATAATTCTAATATGACTAAATATGAAATCAATAGATAAAATAAAATGGCTCAAACTTCAATTGCCGGGAATATGAGAGCAATTTTGTTCACGTTGAGATGCGTCAAGTCCCTCTGAAGATAAGAGAAGTGTATCCATGGTGACCAAGGGTGCAAAGTGTAAAACCTTAAAAGGATTTTCCTAAAACTACCAATCTTCATAAATAAACAGAATTCATATTTATCTTGCAAAGGATAAATGAAGTACGATCATTTATACCTACTTTGTCCGCAAGCAGTCATTTTGACTGCAGGGAATTTCGCTCTGTTCTTTCTCAGTTTTACTGCCCAGGCAAAATGAAAATTGGTGACAGTTTTTAAATATAGTATAGTTTAATAGTTTAAGTAGTCAAAATAATATAATCTTGCTCTCGTGCGCAGTGCAGACGCAGCGTGACGTCGATCGATAATCACTCTGTACGTCACCGTCTGAAAATATGGGAGTGATTGACAGGAGGTTTTTCCTCTCTTAGCAGGTGAGAGCAAGAGCGCCCCCATCAGCAGCACTCAGGAAGTGACAGCGCCTGAAGGTTTTGGGAAGCTGTACCCCAGCGCCCAGACCAGCCAGCAGCAGGACGAGCGCAGCGACGACGAAGACGATCTGGTGTCAGACGTCATCTCCAGGAAAGAGCTTGAGAAAGGCCGGCTGTCCAGAGACGGTAAGTAGTTATAGAAAAATAACTGCTTATTATTCTATTATGGATGCAAACTTTGGTGGTCAGTTGAAACCAGAAGTTTACTTACAGTGACTAAAAAGACACCTTTATCTTGCTTTTTCTGAAGTAAAAATATTGTAAAAATCAAACCAAACTTCTCTTGTTATAATAACAGAACAAATATGTTAGAGATCAGAAGTTTACATACATTTCCTACTATTCAGTAGCTTCGCCTTTGAACTGTGCAACTTTGTGTAGGTTTCCATTGTCAATCTTAACAGTTTGCTGGAGTTCTGGTTTGAGTATTGTCCTGTTGAAAGACTAATCTGTGTCCAAGCTTTAACTTCCTGCTTCAATATGTTCTTTCTTCTTGTTGCCAGCTATTTTATAAAGTGCACCGGTCCCTCCTCCAGCAAACAGCCCCACAACGACCGTACTTCGTAGTCGGGATGGTGCAAGCATCCCAGTTTCTCCTCCAATTGTAGCGATGGTCATTATGGCCAAACAGTCACACTTAAATTTTATCAGACAACCGGTCCTCGCAAACTGCATTTCTGGCTTCTTACCTTTCTTTTGAAGCGTTGGCTTCTTCCTAGCCGAGCGGCTCTTCAGCCCATAGAGGTACGACACAGAACCTGTGTTCCGCCCGCCTCGTCGTGTCTTTACTTGCTTATAATTGTTTGAGCAAACAAACACGACATCTTGACGCATCTGGAAATCCCTCCCAAGCGTGAACAAACACAGTTGTATAATATTCTCTTAGTGAATTGCAGAAACTTTAGTGAATTTTCAGCCGTACACATCGGGACGCCATTGACGAGAGACGGAGAACAAACAGCCCGCAGGATTCTATAAAGTCAACAGACATTAAAACGCCTCGGAGGGACGCGCTTCGACTCGCGTACGTGCTCCCAATGACAACACTCCTCCTTTCATGTAGGTGTTGCAGAACAGCTGTAACGCTCTAATTTCCTCCTCGCACGCTTCTGTCTAGAGGTGATGCAACAAGTGCAGGATGCCGGAGTTCGTTTGAAATGCATATTAGAATATAAACCGGGAGTTCATCTGAGACGTCGCGGCTAAACAAAGCAAAATAAATCAAAAATAGTAATAACAATTTGCAAACTGTGGGGAAAATCAAACCTGAAACCAGAGACTAGGTGAAGGAGGAGCTGCTGGCGAAAGTTTAACGTTTTTTTTTTTATCCCCAAGATCTAAGATTTTTATTTGCGTTTGACACAAGATGCTCATTGTGAGCGTCGTTTAACAAATGATGAGTACAAATCGACATAAATGTGTTGAAACATTGTTTCTGGAAAACATTTCCGGAAAAGGCGACGAATGAAATCAGCCGAACCTCCAATGGATTCAGACACTGCAGCACAGAAATGGCTCTCTGTACATCTGTGTTTACTATTTTTATTCATCTCGCATTAATTTCTTTTCTCCCTCTCTCCCCTCTTTTTAAAACAGAGATAAAAAGGATGTCTGTTTATAAGAATTATGAAGCCGGCGAGCCGACCTGCAGACTGTACGTGAAAAACATCGCAAAGCAGGTGGAGGAGAAGGTAGGTCCAGCTGTTGCACCTGACCCACTTTCATCCATCCTTCCTGATCCCAAGCTTTGTTTTTGGTTTGTTTATTTTTTTTGTCCCGAACACTCGCCCGTATCGGCACAGGATTCTTTCTTCAACTCTTCCACTTTAATCACATTAAAACCATTAATCTGAATCTGCGTTTCATGCGGAGCAGCGCATAGCTGAACGCAGATGAGTAAGGACTTATGCCGCTACAAGCGCAAATCTGAAAAGTGTCGCCTGCTTCTTTATAAATTGTTGTTTTTAATGTGACAAAATGACAAAAAATGTTCAAAGAAATTATTTTTTTTTTTATATATTTTCATTAACTATCTTCAATGTTTTCCAGGACCTGAGGTACATCTACGGGCGATACGTCAACCCGTTGTCGGAGGCCGAGAGAAACATGTACGTACACAGAAATCTTCTTTAGCATTGCGTCGCATTTTTCTCCCGCTTTTGGGCTATTTTTGGCCCCGGCAATTATTCCGCTCCTCCCGGGAGCTTCCTGTAATTTGCGCTGACTGCGCCTGGCATTTTTTAATAAGTATCCCCACTAATACTGAGATCATGAGGGACATTAAGATGCTGGTGCATCAGCACTCCCTCAAATGGATTTGGGCCAGACTCCTGTGAGAAACAGGAAAGAGAGAATCTCTGCCTGGGGCTCCGGCTGGCCTTTGCCCACCTGTGGCTTTGTCTTTTCTGTATATTTCTTTTAGTATGGAAGACCCAACGTGCCAATAAATAAATCATTCAATAATTACTGACAGGTGTAGCCATATTTTGTAATCTTTCAAGAAGAAAAAACTGAATTATATCATTAACTGATAATTTCATGGGTCCTTTGTTGCTGTGTTTGATGAAATAATTTCAAATTTGGCTCTTTAAATGGACTCTGATTGGCTAACCTGCACACCCAGTTAGCTTGCAAA
This sequence comes from Phalloptychus januarius, assembly GCA_902982915.1. Taxonomy (NCBI): domain Eukaryota; kingdom Metazoa; phylum Chordata; class Actinopteri; order Cyprinodontiformes; family Poeciliidae; genus Phalloptychus; species Phalloptychus januarius. Next base: position 210,785 of record CADWAE010000096.1, read on the forward strand.
TCCCTATTTGCAACAGAATTGTTGACACTGATTTGTTTTTTAAAAAATGCTCTAAATTCATGATTAAATGAATAAATTACTTAACTTGTGAACAAGTATCCAGATATTGAAATAAAGATACAGTTGATTTTCTTAGAAAATTGTCACCTTCCTAACATAATAAATTATTTTTTGTCAAATCTCAATGCTAAAAAAAATTAGCAAATCTAAAAAAAAAAATGACCGAGGCCTTTATCTAAGTAAAGTGACAATACCATGTTTTTTTTTTTCTTTTACTTGATTTTACTTACTGCCTTTTTAAAAATTTTAAAAATTTGGTAGGTTGGTTTTTTTTTTTACTCTTTTTACCCTCTGCATATTGCGTTACAGCGCTGACTTTTAATTTGGCACAGCACAGTCTACAGTCATCATCTATTCTATAAAGAAATGAGCCAAAATATGATGTTTACTGAAGCAGACGGGCCACAGCGTTGCTGTAGAGAGCTTACTTTATCGAAGGTTGTTGTCCAGGATTTACTCAAGTAGAGAATGCGTTTTATGAACTGCTTCCAGAGGAAAAAAATAAATAAAAAAAGTCTTTACGGACACATGCCCCTCAGCGGCAGATCCTGCCCCGAATGCTAACTAAACTTTTAAAGCCCCGTGTTGCTTGTCTTCGGCAAAAATCAATTGTGGGGATTTAGAACCCGCAGGTCGTTGGGCTTCGCCAGCCCATTCGGTTTTATGTGCTCACAGGAGCAGATAACATTTCCCTCGTGTCGCGCCGAACGGAGCGCGGCGTAACGTTTGAGCCGGACTGGCGCACAGCGACGATGACGTGTTCCTGCTTTTTCTTTGTTCCCCCAGGTTCGACGTCGTGTTAATGAAGGAGGGCCGGATGAAAGGGCAGGCCTTCGTAGGGCTCCCGGACGAGCGCAGCGCCGAGAAAGCCCTGCGGGAAACCAACGGCTTCGTTCTCCATGACAAACCCCTCGTCGTCGTATCCTTTTGTCCCCCTAACTTTTTAATTCGTTTTTTGCTGTGCAGGCACGCAGGTGTAAAGTTGCGTTTGGTGTGAAAATGTTTGTTTGCAGTCCAAATCAAACATCACTGATGGAAAGAAATTCAGCAACACATTTTACCTGTGACTGAAGCAAAGAGAAAATCACAGGCAGGATGTGTATTAAAGCAACGCAGCGAACAGGTGAAGTGTTTTTGGTTTAATAAGTGAACCCTCCCCTCCGCAGATGTTTTGTTGGCTGTGCCCCTCGGTGCTTTCAGAAGGGTGAGGACTAATTTCTGGCAGCTTTGAACCACCACCTGCTCTTCCTTCTTCCTCGAAGCTAATTATGCATCAACTTTTGAACCTGTCACAGGGAGCAAGGCTTGTGATTTTGACGCCGTTTTAATGTGCATTTCGCAGCGAGTTAGCTTGGAGACAGCATTGTTGTGTGCTGAGCTCAAAGTGTTTTAACATGTTGGATCTGAAAACGGTGCTTTTATAACTCGAAAGCGTGGCTGATATTGGACCTCATCACCTATTACACCCATTTAGATATATGTAAAGTAAGGAACTTTTTGCACCGTATCACATTACAGTAACAGGTTTTATTACGTTTTATGTGGTGGACAAGCATGAAGTAGTGCATAAAACAGGAGCTGCAGTTTTTATTATTATTTTTTTTTTACAAATATATTTATACATTCTTAATCTAAATTGCCTGAGCTGATTTTGTGTGGGGCTATGACAAAAAGAGGTGGTGAATACACGTTCCTGCCACATTTGGGTATTTCTTTTTCAGAACTATGTACTACTTTGTGTTGGTTTGTCACAATCATCTCCCATAAAATATTTGCCATTGCGATGTGAAAAAATGTGAAAAGCTTCAAGAAGCCTGAATTCTTGATAACTTTAGCTTATATTCGGTATTAGCATAATTCCAGTTTTAGCATAAATTCGATATTAGCATGAATTCCATTAGGAATTTTGGCATAATTCCATTTTGCACGAATTCCATTTTTGCATAAATTCGGGATTAGCATAATTTTAGTTTTAGCATAAATTCCACGCTAGCATGAATTCTGTTTCAGAAGAAAATTAATTATTTCTAATTCCATAAAGTTAGCATACATTACATTTTAGAATAAATTCTGCTTTAGCATAGCTGTTGTTTTAGGATAGCTTCTGTTTTAGGATAAATCCCATTTTAGCATAGCCTTTTCCTGGTCTGTCGACTTTTGCGCTTTGTTGACCCTTCTGGGTAAAATAGGACGCATTTTTCAGCCAGATGACAATTTGCCTCTTTATTTTTGAATGAAAAGGCAAAAAAGTCAAATTCAGTAAATTGCTAACTTAGAGTTAATTGAAATAGAGTGCAAGAAAAAAAAAAAAAAACGGGCATGTTTTTTAATTTTACCTTTCAATTCATCAGAAAGTCAGGGCCGGTTTGCTTTGCTGCTGAATTCTTCTGAAGAAAGCACAAGCAGTGAACCAGCATAAACTCATAGTTTGTTAAAGGCTTGCCCTGGAACTAACCACTCAACCTTCCTGATGTTTTGGCAGATGAAAACAGGAGGTTTATCATCGGTGAAAAACTTTTGAGAAATCACATCAACGCTTTTCATTTAACCTACCATCGAGGTGGCAGCTTTATTAATCCGAGCTATTTTCGAAGCTGTCGCAGCTCAACCGAGGCAGTTAAAAAAAACAACAAGGTGCCCCGTCTCTCATAAGGTCAGTTTTGGCCAGTGGTCTGCTGACCTTCCGAGGAAACAGCTGCGACCTTTTCTCAAATGAAATTTACACGAGGCACAGCGCGTCGCTGGGGACAAACACTCGCGGCAGAACCGTGGCTGGAACCCGACGACTTCTGTGTGCCGTACGAAAAACAGATCTGCCACAGCTGGGCATGTTTAGCAACGGAGGCGGCTTTTCAGTGAGGCTGTGTGACTCTAAATGCACATTTGTCAGAGCAGAAAGTGTCATTTACATCCGAAAACCGCCAAAGCACCTTAACTATGAAACTCCCAGCAATTCGCGAGATCCGCAAGACCGAAACCAGACAGCACAGACAGAAGGAAGGGCCCAAAGCAGCGGTGAAACCGGCAGGTGAGAAACTCTTCGAAGCCTTTAAAATCTTATATAAATTTTTTTCATTTTCTTATTTATCTCTGGAGAACAATCGCTCACTTATCCCCGTTATGCACCCATCTGTTTGTGTCTTCTTACAATTGTGTTTACACTTTATTTATTTAAGATACCAAGGCTGGAAAACCGTTTGTATCCTTACTTTGACATATCCTTTGGAGGAGCAAAACCTCTACAGAGTTAAATTATACTCACTATTGCACAGATGGAGCTTGAAACTTGCCCTGTAGTCTTACTGAGCATTCTGTTGTTTTTTTTTTTTTCCTGCAGCTTATTTTCCATGCTTTTCTTTTTGTATTTATTATTCCTACTGATTGTTTTCCTTGTTTGACTGAATAGGTGCTGGTCATCAGAGGCCGTCTTCTTCTTGTCTCACATTAATAAATAAGAAATATTTTCTCAGAGTGTCTGCTGTCATGTTTTTGTTTTTGTTTTTTTTTCTCTCCTCTGATTACCGCCTCAGACACACATCTCAGCCAAAAGCATCATTAGTCCCAAAACTTAAAATCTTGTCAGGCGAGTAAGTACAGAGTGGGGAAAGGTATATGAGATCTAAATGGGGCTCAGCAGCAGATGGTAGGCTGTCAAAACAATGTGTGGGGGAAAAAAAAGGAAAAGCACTCCCGAATAGACGGCAAGCAAAACAAGCAGGCTGCAGTCTGTTTGGAAATTGTCGGGACTTGATAAGCTTACCTTTTCGGTCCTTGGCCCCGTTTCTCTGATTACAGAGCACAGATTTGGGAAAAATAAAACCACAGGTGTGCCGTTTCTTGCAAATAAATTCATGCCGCTCGAAATTTGTCATATTTTGACGCTTGTTGTTGACCTCAAACTCCAATGTAATTCAGTTAGAATTTCATGTCTGCAATTATGCGCACAAACCTAAGCAAAACGTTGAAAGACTTTTCAGAACCGCGTTTTGCTGCGTTAAAACTGGAGGCGTCTCTCAGCGAGACTGCATGGAGGGCACCTATGAACCTGAGTCTTGATACAGATCCTGAATTGGTTTAAGGTTCGAACTTTGACTGGGCCATTGAACTTGAACAATTTTTTTTTTTTACATTTATTTGTATGTTTACCTTTTTCTTTTATCAATTACTTTTTGTCTTTGAGGTCTTGTTTTTTCATTTTTACACATGCATAGATAAACAGGTAGACCAACTGAAAGTAAAAGGTACAAGATTTTTTGCATATGTCCATAATCTTGCTTTTTTTTTATTTTTTATGAATCTTTGTAAAGTACAACATGCTGTTGGTTGATGATATGTAGACTGGAAATAGAGGGAGTTTCCAAAATGTAATGCATTTACTTAATTGGAAAAATATGCATATTAGGATTTTGACCAGACATTCAAGGGAAATGAATGCAACACTGATTGAGTGTTGCATTAATTGTAACAGTGACATTTATTTTGATCCTCTAAATTTTGTTGCTTCTAAATGAAGCTTGGCAAATGCGTCGTTCCACCAGGTGTTTGCTAATTGCTGCTGGTGAGTAGAGAGGGCTGCTATTTAAGGCGGAAGCTCCGAGGACGAACTGCATCCGAACGCGGCGCAGTGCACCGAGGCTTTTTCTTGTTGTTGTTGTTGTTGTTGCCATGGAGACTAAAAGACTTCTCAAACGTGGATAAACAATCAAGGCTGCACTCCCGGTATGTTTTTGATAAGGGAATACCATAACATGATGTGAAAGCTGAATTTACTTTTACGTAACACTGCCCCTTTAACAGAGACTAAAGCTAGATATGGTAAACATGAGCTGACGATGTTAGCAGGTACGATGTTAGCTATAGCTGGTATAAGAAACTCGGTTCAGAAATAATTAATTTCTTTAATTGCTAGTCGGTTGTGTTTGTTGTAAATTTTCCTAATCATTTGTTGACATAAAAAAGTTGTCTGATTTTTAAATCGAGGCCTATGAGAGCTGTAAACCGAAAGTAAGGAACAGTTTTGTGTAACTTTACTTCTAACGTCTCATTCAGCGCAGTTCATTTAGGTCCCAGCCCCGGCTGTGAGCTCAGCCCGCCTCTGGTTTAAAACCCAGGCACACGCGGCCTTATCAATCACTTGTGCTTCGTCTGCTTCGACTTGCAGCTCATACTTCAACGCCACCGTCGGGGGGAGAAGTTCCCATCTGTGCCCTACTTTGCCCGCCATCCCAACGATGACAAATGTGCCACCCGCCGTGGAAATATTGAGAGTTACCAGGACATTTATCAGGTAGCGTTTGAGCAATATGAAAGATAACCTTTTGTAAGTGGACGCAGATAAAGATGTATGCTCTTGCCTTGGCTTTTGCACGGGGCTTCATTTCAGCCTAATGCCGCGACTCACCCGGGAGTAATATCACGACGATGTGTTTCATATTTCGGATTCAACCAGGTGTGCAGTCTGTTAGCTAGGCGGACTTTAGCTGTTGGGACTGCTGAATACACATGCTCACTTTTTCATACTAGTTCAGGTCTTTTATAAAGATCAGTTTTCATATTGCTTACTTTTTTTTTTTTTGTTTTTTTTTTTGGTGAAAGCTGAGTGACATGTTTACTAAACTGGAGACATCAACAAGCCCCAGGCCAAAAGTCTTCTCATGATACCCCTGAAGACACCGCTTATGTCTTTCTCAACCCATGTGGGGGAGCTGGGGTGCTTCTGAGAAATAAAGATTTTAAGAAATAACTTTCTAAGTTTTGCAATTTCACTGCTGATATTTTTTTAAAGCACTCCCTTTAATCACTGTAGCAGGGCATTCTGTCACAACACAGTACAACACAACTCATTGAAAGGGCTTTAAAATAAGTATGATTTTCTCATACAACAAACTGTAGAATTGAAGAACATGGGATATCCCGATTGGGTAAATAGGTATAATTGTTTTGTTTTAAAATGTCATTATGCAATATAGAGAATAGTTAATAGTGGGCAACTGATCAAAATTGGCTAATTTCCCGTTTATCCGTTCTGAGCGGTGGTGATCAGTGGGTTAGAACAAAGTTGGAAAAATGCACAAAGAAAGCAAATGAATCAGGTTAAAATGAAAAAAAATTAAACAAATGCCAGAAAATGTTAAAATATTGCATAAAAGTTAACACAGTTTGTATCTTTGTGCTTTAAAATCCCACATGAGCGGTGCTGTTGTGACATCCCACTTGGAATATATTCCAAACAAACACACAAAATAACTTGATTTCTGTGAATGCTAGGATTGCTAAGATAACCAACCTTCTGGACAGTTCCTTATGATGGTATGAGGAAAAAAGTACTAAATCCAAATTCAAAAAGTTCCCCAAAAGGAAATTAAGTTCCCTTTTGGGAATCACTACATCAGTGTTGAGTGGCTGTTGTGGTCTCATTTCCCTTGTCTTGTACAGATTTTTTTTTTTTTGACATTTGTATTTTTATTTTTTTTACATACTGTATTTTCTAGTTGTAATCATGGGCCAAACAACTGCAGTGAGACACAAAAGAAAGGTGACAGGGTTAGGGTTGCCAGCCCACCACAGTTTACACTCGCATAAAACGCCAAGCAAATCGTAAAACCTCCAGACCCTTTGGACTCTATTACTGCAAACATACATTATAAAAAAGGAGCACAAGGTCAGTGTTCAGATCTAAACAAAGAGGAAAGTCAATCTCTAAGGATTCTGAAACTGAATAAGGCCTTTTATTATGTTTGAGTCCTGAACAATATTGATAGGCAGGACACGGCATTTGCTGGTGGTGAGACTTTTTAACGGCATTCGAAGTGGCTTCTTGTTTTCACCTATTGCTACGCTCTGAAACCGCAGCACTTATTTTCCCCAAACGAATTCAATTAAATCAGAAGTACAGAGCAAAATGTCTGTCAAAACGTACCAGATCCTAGAAAACGCACAAGCTCTCTCTCTCTCTGACGTAGTCGATTTGTACCCCTTGATGACCTCTTTCTGAACTGGAAACCTTATAAACAATTGATGTGAACCATTGAATTTTCCTCCCCGCTGGGAGCGACTCAACTATGCCTCCTCTGCTGACTTCGTAGGTGCAAATAGTGGGCATGACATGCACTGCTTAGTCAACTCTAAAGTCTGCTCATGTGGACGACCGTACAAGTCTCGCGGAGAGTGACTGTGTCAATTCTAATGTATGCTTATTCATTATGGAGGGAGTGATGGCTCGATCATGCATATTTTATGCTTTTAAATCTTGCAAGTTTCATGAAGTTGTCTGAATGAGTAGCATTTAAAGCCGAACTAAAGTAATGCGGCTGAATAATTAATCCGTAATGTCTTTAGAAAACTACGCCCAAGGTCACCAGTTCTGCTTTAACCAAAATGTTTTTTACTTGTCCTGATTGTATATTTAATCTTTTGATGATCTTGAATGCCCGATATACTGGATGTATTCATTTGCAACGAGACAGAAAGCCATACTTGAGCTCGGAGGAAGTCTCGTCATCGAAGCTATGTAGACTTTTTTTCCTCCAAAAAGATAATGTAGGTACATTAAAAATAGACTTGCAACGGTACAAAATGCTTATCGCCAATGCAGGTCCGGCCCTTCGCTTTTCCGCCACCGCCACTCGTTTCTCATCTCTCTGCCCCGCGCTGTCCGAGTTGCCAACTAAATCTCCGCCTCATCTTGTCCGCCGTAACCTTGTTTATTCCCAACAGTAACATTACCGGAGCTGTAAAAGTATTTATGGGGGTACGAATGCGGGACAGCCAATCTGAGGCAAATCTATAAATCCTGGCGGTTGATTTCTCAGGGCCAGGAGTAGCAGGCTGGTGATCAGTAGTGTTAGAAAGTATTCCCCGGGCGGTTCTGTGTGACTAACGCGCAGAGGCCGAGCGGCATGCCAAGTAGTCGCGCGGCGATGCTGTTGTGCCTTTTTAATATGGCTAAGCTGGCCTTCACCTCCAAAGAGAGGCACCGCCTGGCAATCCATCTAGCACGAGTTGCTATCATTAGCTAACACCCAACAGCGACCGGGGCTGGGAAGATGGTGTGTTTGTGTGTGGTCAGTGGTTTGTTGCACTTGAGAATTTGTGGGTAGAAAAACCTGGAGTAAGCAAAACTCTTACTGTGTTACTTAACCTAAAATAGGACATAAATGTTCAAACTGTTTGGGGCCAACAACATGAAAGCAAGCTGACAATAAATAAATTGGAATGTTAGACATCAGAGCCTAGGGTAAAGGGTCTTTTTACTGTGCAGTATATCCTCTTGATATATATGGCCTGGGCTCCATTTGCATGAATTTCTGCATCTGTAAAGTGTTTCAACAAGGCAATCAGCCTGCATTTCTGCTGAGTTGGTGAAGAAACTTATGTTACTTCTATAGCTCTTCTGCAATTTTTGCTCTGGTGCTCATCATTTTCTTGAGAGTGGTCCTTATAGATCATCTTTCAAGTGTAACTTAACCCCTAAATCAACTGTTTTGTTGTTGCTAGATTGTCTAAATAGGTTATTTAGGGTTTTATCTTTATATTCCTGTGCAAATTTTGACATTTTCATGTAAATTTGTTTAATTCTGGAATTATTTTTGCCTAAAATCGTCTCAGTGCTGCCCTCCTTTGGTCGGAGGGTGCCTAAGCTGTATCTCTTGGCTCCGCCCACGTTGCTGGGATTTTTTTTAATTATCAGAATGTATCAGGGGCGTTGTTATGCTTTCACAGGGAGGTTAGCTACACTTTAAGGTTTAGGTCAGGAGAGCTTATTGACCGATCAAGCACAAGGCGGTGCAGACACGTATGAAATCCTGCTGGAAAATGAAATCGGCCATCTATACAAAGCTTAGGAGCACAGGGTAGGTTTCCTGCCTGGAAACTTTAGTCCAGTAGATTACCTGACTCAAAAACTGCTGGAACGGATTCTGAGATGATTCTCGGTGCTATGCCTCCAGAGTGTTTCCCAACCCTGGTCCTCAAGGCACACTGGCCTGCTAGGCCTGGATGCCAACAGAACGTTAAAAGCAGAGCAATTAACAAGAGGAGGATAATGAATTTCAAATTTAGTATAACCATTAAAGTTGTAAAGCGCAATCCTCCGCACTGCATTTACGGCACACGTTGAATTTGTGAGTTAAGGCGATTAATAATTGAAACAAGTGATGCGTGTAAGTTTTGTACCAGACACTTCTCTTGATGTTTTAGCTAGTAAAAGCTGCTTTCTCTTCCTTTGGTTTTTATTTTGTTCAAACCTTTTGGGAAAACAAAATTGTTGCTTTACCAGAAATGAATTGGCAAAAAAAAAAAATATATCTTCCAGAAGGATGAACAGTTTTGAGCTTCTCTGTAAACTATGCAACTACTTTCCTTAAAACCACTGCAGTCTTTTGTCTTTTTAGAAACATTATGTTTATTTTTTTTTAAATGCATATATAAGTTTACAGCAGGAGTAAGTAAGGCACATCATCTGTACTAGTCGTGTCTTCCTTTAACCTTGTGCTCATCTCGCTGTCGCGCAGGCCGGGAGCTTCAGCTTCCGTCTCTAATAAGATTTACAGAGAGTACAGCCGAGAGAGCCGGGCGATAAGTCTTGAGAGCCCACCCCTGCACCCCACAACCTCAATATTGGCAAGGAAATCAATGTGGCGAGCAAACCGACCGGCACATTCTGCAGTCAGCTCCTACACTACAAAGTAATCAGCGAGTTGAACTAATCCTGGAAGGTTTCCCCTTCTGTTGCAAAGTTAATAACAAAAGAGTCATCCCAGCCTGTGTGTTGAATTAGGAATTAATCCTTGTACCAAGAGTAATTACCAGAGAGGGTCATAAAAAAAGTGACCTTGCAGAAGAAGTCTGCAGTTGTTCGACTCGGCATTCAACAGGTGCCTCGCTCTGCACGTAGCTCTACGCATAGGGACAATGTCGTTTAGCCCAGCTTAATGGTTTTTTTTTTTTTTTTCTTTTTTTGTCCCCCCCCCCCTTCACTCCTTGAGAACAGTGAACCCCAGAGGGCGGGAACCTCATCATTCACAATTTCTCACTTGTTTACATTAATCCCGTCTAGATATTCCCTCGTTCCCATGGCAGCTCTTTGTAATTCCGCTCTATTGTCTCGGTTTTGATAGACAGCCAGACAACACTCGCTAATTAGCTTTGTGCGGGTTTGGAAAATTCTCCGCTAATGCTCATTAATGGGAGTCAGGTCGCCGATTAATACTTTACTGAAAGGTCTCATGTGGATGCGCTCCACGTGAGACCTTTCATGGAGACCCAAAGACCGAGCCGTTTTTTATGCTACTTCGGGAGCCGAACGCAACTTAAACCGGGCAGAGTCGCACGTGGATGCCGGGGATGCTGCAAGCCGTCTGCTGTCGTTTGTTGGCCCTCTGTTACTTGACGAGAGGGTGGGGGGCACAGATAAAGCATACTCTTTGGCGAGGTCTGTCTGCCAGCCAGCCGTCAGACATCACTTAAGTTTAGGACGGGTCAAGTGGAGTCATGTTTGGCTGAATCACACGCCGGTCCGTCCAGCCTCTCTGAAGGAAATTGCCATTTATTTAGAAAATGCTGAAAGGTAAACACACTTTTCTGCAGAGTCCACTTCTATGAAACACTAAAGCTCCCCTGTTTCAGCCGGACTGCGGCTTTCATTAGTGCAGCTGCCTCAGCCTGTAGAGAGAAATGAAAAAAACTCCTTTCTCTTCACGCGTAGAAAAGAAAGCAAACTATTGACGAATATCTGTTTATTGGTTTCCTGGACTCTTACATTGTTTACACTGCTTAACCCCCTGTGCAATCAAAGTATTTGTACTGCTTAAACTTTTTGAAATGGTGTCACTTTACAGCCACAAACTACAGCATATTTCACTGAAATTTTACATAGAAGTAGTGAAAGAGAGGGTATATGGTGAAAACAAAGCGCCGGACAGCCAGTTGCCTTCGGAGTGCATGTAATTTGTAAATCTCGTAAACTTCAGAACTCTACAAAGTTGAGATTGCCTTTTTTCCAAGTAGTCAGGAGCACATATTTCAGAGTACTGGCTTGTAAAGTAACTCTTAAAGGGGAAGTATTCTTTGTTTTTCAAGGCACAATAGGTCGTTTTGTAGCGTGACTCAAGTGACTGTGTTAACTTCAGTTGTTATAAAAATGCTGGAAATATAAAATGTAATTTCAAAGAAATTTTGCTTTGTAATTTAATCCATCAAATTGGGCCTCTCTCGCTTTAGAAACTCATGTTCTTTCTGAATCTCCTTAATTAACCCTTTTAACAATGTTTTTACCAGCGATGAACTCGGAAGTAGCTCATATAATGAACTCAGCAGACAGGCAGTTCCACCTGGTGTTTACTAATTGCTGCTGGCTAGTCTGAAGGAGCTGAATGTGGGCAGTCATGTGGAAGGAGTGTTTTGTGAGGCGTAAGCGCCGAAGCTTGAAAACTGCATCTCAAAGGCGGGGCTAGGTCCACCCAGGTGTTTTACACAGCTGAATCGTTGCCACGGGAGATTAAAGGATTTCTCAAACATGAAAGAATCAATTCAACCCTCCAAGTTTGTTTTTAATGAGGGAATAGCAATATGGCACTATGTCAAAAAGGTTGTTTCTTACATAATGTATAGTTATTTTAAAGCTAGTCTGGTTCTGGACTGATCAAGGAAAACAACACGGAGAGTTCTGTGAGGTTTGTGACTGAACAGCACACTCAGACCAGTTTTTATACTTTTAGTAATTATTAGCAGTATATGTATATGTGTGGGGGGGAGTGGTGGGAGGGAACAAACAAAAAAAAAAATAAGCACTGTGCAGGGGTGAGGCTTTCAGGCCTTGGTCTGTGTGCGGTTCTCAGTGAGGCCAGAGTGTGGTGTGTACAGAAATGACCCGTCAGAAATGCATGCCTTTGAAAATCGGAGATAATCCACTGGGGCCATCTGACTAAATGAATTCTAACTGGAGTCAAGCCGATCCCCCATGTGGTGACTGAAAATCGTAGTCCATTCCTGTGGTCTTTTATCAAACCCTGAGAGCACAGAACAGATAACACTCTTGACTTGCAGAGGAGGATTCTGTTTTTGAAGGTATTGTGTGTTTGGGTGTGTGTGCGTGCGTTTGTTTGTTTGTAGTACCTTGTGGGGACTGTCTTCCTCGGATTGCTGCCGGGGGAGAATTCGTACATATGGAGGAACGACTACGAACTGCTGACATGTCTCCGAAATTCCAAGCAAAAATTATGCATTTATTTGCAGAAAATGACGAATAGTCAAAATAACGAAAAAGATGCCGTGCTTTCAGACCTCAAATAATGCAAAGAAAACAAATTCATATCCATTTGGAAATGTTTTAATTCAGGAAGAGTTCAGCAATCAAGATTTGGTGGTGTAACCATGAGGTTTTCATTGGGGTTCAGTGCTTTGGGCTCTTCATTTTTTCCAGAGCTGTATGCATCTGGAGCCATCATGTCTCAAAATTATCAAAATGTTTTTTTTGTGTTTTTTTTTTTTTTTAATCTAATTTTGATTGCTGACATTATTTAAGGTAGTACTCTGAAATGTAATTTTTATCCCGCTAACGCTGCTATTACAAAGTAGACTGTTCTGACTTGGGTGATGAGACTTCTTACATCATGTACAAACTTCACCAATCATCACAGTTATTCCAGTGCTATAGGGAAAAAAAAAACTCGTAACAGCTGGGCTCTTTACCTTAGACCTCAGTGCTGTGTTGCAGATTGTTTGTGAAGTTTGCTTTTGGCCTTGTTCTCGAATCTGACAGCGGCAGTAAGTAACGATAGCAGCGGGGGAAAAATGAACAGAATTATCTTTTACAGTTTATGTCTGTAAACATCACCGAGCCACTCTACAGACAACCTCTGCTAAAAATACTCCTTTCTTCAAATGACAAGATTCAGGTTACAGAAAAATAAAGATTCCAGCTGTCTACACAACTTTAGATTAAAACCTTTGAGTTCAAGTAGAGCAAATTCGGATGGTTTCCAGATTTATGTATATATGTTGGCAGCTATTGCGCAAGGTATTTTGATAATAATATTAATAATAATAAAAAATATCACATGGGATTTTTTTAGTGAGAATGTTAAATTCTGGTCCAAAAAAATATATTCATTAAATAAAATTTTGCTCATTCAACTATCGGGCTGGACAATAAATCAATAATATTGTGATGGACAAGTGATCAATATCAATAGATAATACATCTGATGGAGTATTGAGTGCTCAATATGTAGAATATTCACTGAACTCCGGTCCAGAACCGCACACCATTCTGGGAGATGTAGGCAGAGGAAAGGCTTCAGCTGCTCAGCATCTCATGACTAGCTAAGATAATTGAGTGGCATCAACTAAAACTCCTAGCGACTCGCTCACTCTTTGGTTACTTAGCAACAACCTGTTCAGTAACTTGTGCAGCCGCAATTTAAGGTTTTGCCACCGTGCCTCATAACTTCTCAAAAATATTTTTTTAAAATGCCATGGAGAGAAAACTGGCTAAAACACGAACACTGGTTTGCCAGTATTTCAGATATTTAAAACAAATCGAATCCAAATTATAAATAGATAATTATTGATATGAAAATCTTGTATCCTGAAAAGCTTTTCAGCCACATCGTCCATCTCTATTCAAATATGTTGAATATCAGTTCAAACACTGAAAGTCAACAATAGTTTTTGGGTTTTGGTCAAGGATTCTTCTGGACTTTGAAAGCAAATGCCAATTCCCCCTTTAAACAGCTTTCAATCAATCGATCAATCAGTAGAATTTTATTTGTATAGCACCTTTCAGCAACAAGGCACTTAAAAAAGATAAATCCGGTAGAGAAAGTCTTAAAGCCATATGTCGCTATCACAGTTGCTAAATGTGCTCTCCTGTCACAAATAAGCAACTTTAAATCGGGAACCCGGGTGCACCAAAATGACTTTTCGATGAAACTCCCCCGGCCTGCGCCCAGCTCCACGCAGCACCGAGCGTAATCGAACTTAAAACTGTCAGCATTCAATTAGGCAAACATTTTGATCTGCTCTCCTTAGCCGTGCTTGTCAGGCTGAATAATATAGCCGTCGCCCCAGAAGGTGAAAAGCCTCCGCTGCCAGGTTGGAAGAGCAGATCGTCAGGAGGATTGACAAGGGTTGATGCAACAACCCTAGAAGTGAGTTAAAAGGTCCACACACACACACACACAGCGACAGCGACACACTCCTCGGCGTCTCCTCGGCCCTCGTCCTCGCTCGCTCCCCCGAGAGGATATTTTTCATGCTTTCAAACCACCCGGCAGTGACAGGCCTCTGACAACCCCTGCTTACCCTGACACCTTTGTGGGTCCAGAGGAGGTCTCCGCCACAATGCTTCCTTTGATGGGCCTTCTTGGGAGAAAACGCACATCATTCTGCCATAATAGCCAATCTGATTGATTGGCACCGTCAAACTTTTAGAAGGGAAAGAAGAAGAAGACGATGACGAAGAGTTTGCAGGGACACTGAATCTTATTCCAGCTCTGCACAACTTTCCACATTGCTTACAATATCAAGTCAGTAAAGGGTAATATATATAGACTTGCATGTTATATTTTTGTCAGTATAATGAGAAAATATTAGAAAAGAAAAAACTGCTAAACTTTTTTTTTTTCCACCTGTTACCTCCTCTTCCAGCAGCTAAAGCATCCTTAACATTTTAATGGTTATTTTTAAGTACTGACCGCATGCGGTAAGTAGGAGGAAAGGGCTTAGTCTGAGCATTTATCATCCCAGGCAGAGTGTAAGATGGTTCTAAGGCGCAGCTCCCCATCCCAGCCTCCCAGGGGGAAAATGTAATCATTAAGATCCTCGAAAGCGTTCTCCGCTCCGTCTCTTTCGGGGGCGGAGGGAGGGATTCAGAGCCAATTGCAAAACCGCTTTGAAAATCGCCAGCATAGCAACGTTAATGCAAGAAACGGGCGGTAATGAGGTGCTGGTGTTTGTTCAAAGGGACGTCAAATAGGGATATATTCAAATTAAGTCACTGCTTTGCATCAGGATAGTTCTGCTCTGGATTTGTACCACAAACGTTGATGCGCGACATTTAAGGAAGAAATTACTGCTACAAATCTGAATGTGTTTTATTGCATCATATAGGATACACCAGCATATAGCAGTGTGAAATAATTACCAGCATAGCAGTAGTGATGCAAGAATGCATGGTTCTCAATTTTTTCTTTTTTACAAATCAAATTCTGAAAACTCTGGTACGTGTTTTTTATTTCACCCCATAGTCTTAACTTACTCTTACCGACCATAAATAAAGTCTGGTGCAATAGACTCCCTTCATTAGAAGAAAGTGGAATTCACCTGTGTGAGATTTCATCTCTCTGTTTTGGAAAAACGAACATTGAGTTTGCGGATGTTAAAAGAAAATATGAAATCTATCAAACGCCATAATAAAGTGCTTTACAAAGTTGCTCATACCACATTAATTTTTTAACATTTTGTGACTTTATGCCCACGTTTCAGATGAACAGAGGGGAAAATATCATTTCAAATGGAAAAAAAAAAAAAAAAAAAAATCTGAAAAGTGCGGTGTGCCATTTAAATTCAGCCTCTTTTTATTTTGATCACTCAAAGTAAAATCCAATGCAAGCAGCTGCCTTGAGATGTCACCAAAATAGAGGTGATCTGTGTTATACGTTCTCAAGTCAATATAAATTGATCCGTTAACCATTTTAATATGCTATCCAGCTAACCGAAGAGCTGCTAATGGTGGCCATTGATAGAGCCATCTGCCGAAATAACTTGCAGGAAGCATTGACACATAAGCAGGACTAGTCGATGCTTCCTGGAAGTTATTTCGGCAGATGGCTCAAACCTGAAAGGACCTTTTGACACGTACAACGGAAAACTAGTAGTGCACATCAATGTGACAACTTCCAAAACACACTGAAACATGGTGGTGGCAGTATCATTCCGTGGTGGTTCCTAGCATAGGAAATTAAAGCTAGTGGAGATAAATATTGGATGAGCCTGTTAGGGATTGGAGATGGGATACATTTTTCGAGGTTGTCAACCTTAAACCTACAGGGAGAACTCCAACCGATTATCGGTAGCAAAACTTGAACGTTGCTGCTGACGGAAAACGTGGAAAATTTCATAGTCACAATATGTAGAAGAAAGTGAAACTTAATTAAGCTGATTTGGAGGAACGTCGTGTTTTCCTTTTAAAGATTAAATAGCTAGAGGTTACCACACCTTAATACTCTAAGGCAGGTATTAAATCCCACCTTAGAGAGTATTTGGGTGAAACTCACCTGCAGTAAAGGCACTCCTGCTCCACTTTTGTGCATTAAGCTGTTTTAAACCTTCTTATTTATTAAAATTTTTTTCCCCCCCATCCGAGCTTTTGTTTGCCCGCTCTTTCCCGAGTCTCCCGGGTCCTTCGCCTTCGAGCCCCTTAACTAATTTGCCGGCACACGCAGACCTCGGGCGCACCCTCGGGTGGACGCTCTGTGTGTCAGAGGGCGCCGCTTTGCTTTCACAGAGCGGCCTCGTCGGTTTCAGCTGACTGCTGCTGTGGCACTCGCCATGTGTGGCTGAGAGACTGCTTACCTGCTTCAGCTGTGTCCATCCCTCCCTCTGTTCTGTCTTTGCTCAGGGACGGTCTCCCAAGGTCAGCCAACCTGCCACACACACACACCACAAACCTATAAGCACCGTGACTCCTTACCACCGGCAATCTACTCTGTGAAATCGGAAATCGGTGTGACTGGAACGCCGTCGTTCGCACGAGCCGAGACGAGGGTGAAATGCCGGCATGACGTCCCGATTTGTTGTCCTAGCAACCTGATGAGAAACCGGTCAGCAAGCAAACAAAAACTTGGAACACGAAATGCTTTGAAACACAAGCGGTCAGATTTTTCTCGGCTAAAGAAAAAAAGAGAGGAGATGCTGACAGCTGATGCCTTCTGGGTAATCGGGTGGAAATGAACATGCTCCTGGAACCCAAATGGGCCAGAGAGTTGCTTTGAAATTTCCCCTCAGACTAGAATACAGTAGAGTTTTACCTCGAGAAAAGAACACTGCAGATTTTTATTTTATTTTATCTTTTGGTCATACCTCCCCACTCTTTCCACAGCCACACTTGCCTCAACACGTTGCACCTGTTCAATTATTCAGCCGCTACTCTGCGGTTGGGTCCTGAGCCGCGGTGAAAGCTGTACCTGCCGATTAGAGCGGGGCTTGTCACCGGAGCCGGCCAGATAACTCCTCCACGTCTTCAGAGAGACGGCGATGCCTTCGGCCACATTGCGCAGAGGGGGAGGAGGGGGGGATGTCATTACCTCATTGCAGGCTTGTCATTTCCAGGCTCCATACTCCCGGAGACGGGCACCAA
The DNA here is from genome assembly GCA_902982915.1 of Phalloptychus januarius. NCBI lineage: Eukaryota > Metazoa > Chordata > Actinopteri > Cyprinodontiformes > Poeciliidae > Phalloptychus > Phalloptychus januarius. Next base: position 228,204 of record CADWAE010000096.1, read on the forward strand.
TTTTGTTTTAGTTTTTTATTTTGTTGCCAGACGGTGCGTGCATCTGACTGAAAACCTGAAATGCAGAAGGTCTGCACAGTAATTACACTCTTATAGATTGCAGATTTAGCAAGTCGGTTTAAAATCTAGAGAAAAGCTGATGGTTTGACATTATCCAGCAATTAGTTTGAGAATAAAGTGTTATAAATTCAGCATTTTTATGTACTGTAAATGTTTTTTTCACCATCCACTTGCCTGCAAGACGCATGGGAAAATAAATGGCTACAATTATTAAAATGTCGAATTAACACAGCCCTTTTTCTGTCTTTGCCGGGTAGCAAAAGTGTTAATAGATGTTTAATTTGTTGACATTATCTGCAGAGTTCAATAATCTGATGGGAAATCAAGACAGAAAAATGGAGAGGCTCATTTTAATGCTAGCCACTAGGGGGCACTCTTGAAGCAAACACAAGCCTTTAACACCTCTTCCTGTCTTCACCGTGCAGGGGATGGTTTAATCAGAGCTTGCTTTTCCTTTTACCGGGAGCTGCTGGACCTCTTTTTCTCTTCCTATATATTTCACAGGTGCAAGGGTTGTAAAAAACCGCTGCAAAAAAAGGAAATGAGAAGGAGGGTTTAGAAAGTGTGCATGCAAGAATTTACAGTTTACTGTAAGAATCTTCCACATTCATTTTCTCACGGTCTCCCACCCCCCTTTGTCCAGTCGTCATACCCACGTTTCAGTCGCTTGTGTCTTGCTTGTCTGTGTTTACTACTTCCACGACTGTCCTCAATTTCAGGCACAGATATGCAAATCACACCGGAGTTATTAATCGGAGTGTCACAGGGATTATGCAAATGACCAGAAAAGAGTGGCGAGCGACAGAAAAGGCAGGAGCGTGCAAGTCTGCAAACTTGCCTTGGCATTCACCAGTGCGAGATAGTTTTGTTTGAAAGGTTCAGATCCAGCCTGTGATCATCGTCCCCTTGTTCTGACCCCACGCAGACAGTCCCGCTGAAAAGGTCGTCTTTATTTTGGGAGACGCCGCGCGCTGAAGGAGTTTGGGCCTGTCGGAGTGATGATGAGCCCGTCTTCTCAAAGGAGAGAGCCAAATTGCATGCTAAAATGGGAATTTCTTAGAATTAGCCATGGCTTTAATATGCAATACCTGGACAGAGTTTAAGACAAATTGACATTGTGCTGCTAAATAATTTTTTTTTTCTTAAATAACATAAAATTCCAAAAGAGCCTTAAGTAGTATGGTATAAAATTTCAAAACAGACGTGGATAGAAAACATGCAAACTGATAGGTTGCCAAAGTGTCAGGTGGGTATATACCGAAATCAGACTCTCAATATACGATTGTCTTCCATAAAAATACCAGTTTCACTGTGTCACTGTACTTAAACAGAAAAATAACGTAATCATACTGCCTTTTTAAAAACAGAAATTAAAGAAGTATTTATAAGACTGTAAAAATAACGTGTTATACAGAATATTATACCTTCCTAGTCTTTATAAAGAAGCTAGCCTGCAGTCAGCTGTTTAACAGACATGACACTTAGCTTAGATGATGCTGCTTTTAGAAAAAGGTTACATGAATAAGAGTGATGGCGGTGGTCCTTCAGTGTTCACTCAACAACCTTCTTTGACTGGAAATGGCCAAATGTCTTTCTTGTCAGTGAGAGGAAAGTGACAGTCTTAGCTAGCTGTCACTAAGACTGTCACACAGTCGTGTGCATCAGCAGCGAGGAGGGGAAGTGAATGTTACTCTTTGTTCCATACAGCCTCGGCGTCTCATTAAAATGACTTTAAATTGCTCTAATTATATGAAGGAAGCTTTTAGCAATATTTGAATTGCTATCTTTTTATCATCTCGGTTCTTGCCTTAATGTAAGTTTCTTAGGTAATGTTATTTAAACAAATTCCTAGCTTTTTTCTTCTTCTCCTCAACGGTCTGTAGCTAGGTCTTATCACTAGCTACAGACCCACTGAAAAACAAAGACTATCTAAACGTATAAAAGACAAGCAAAATAATCTAAAGTAGCTTCATATCAACAGGAAGCTACACGAGACGCGATTCACTGTCACGTTAGCTTTTTCACATAGCTAATCGGCTAGTTGGACAACTAGCTGGGATGCTAACAAGATAATCAAAAGTGAAAACATAAGTAGCTTTATACGAACAGGAAAATGTGGTGTGCTAACGATTTTACTTTTTGAATTGGCTAGTCAGTTAATTAAGCAACTAGCTTTGATGCTGAAAGCCAAGTTACTTGAATGCTCGCAAGCTAAGCAGGTAGCTAAGTGATATTACATTTTTATGAAGAAGACGAGGATTTCCAAAGAAATTGGACCCCTTTTGAAGAACAAAGTTCAATTTAAAGAAGTTCCATTAATTCTGACTTCTGAATCCTATATGGCTTCCTGCTGGCAAACAACAGTGATTCCTACAGTAATACTGCAGTAATAGTAATTTCGGAGAAGTAGATATAGAAAGATTAGGTGGAAAATAAATAAAAATGGAGGATGTAAATATGTAATTGCATAGTTAATGTTCAATAAAGTCAAGTTTATTTGACGTTTCATCACAACTATTAAACAGCGATACAAATTACATTTTGTCAAATGTCAAGCAAACGTCAAAAATATTAACTTGAAATTAAATTAAAATAAAATGCTAGTTTATGTATTGACAGAAATCACATTCACGTTTTCCTGTAGTAAAAAAAAACAACATGTCTGGTGTTAAGTTGTCTATTTCAATGCAAACCAAAAAGCCATTTTCTCGTGATGAATATGACTCTGAACCTCTGCACACTTTAGAGGACGTGCGTCTTGCCACTGCTGCCAAAGGGTCCCGGCTGTTGAAGCGCCCCGCTACCTCTCAAAGCCTGCTTCCACTTGTCCCTAATCTACCCGTGCGACATTACAGATTGGAAAGAGATCACATGTAGAAAGCTCGGTTACCTGCAGTTATTCTCCCCAGCCCGCTCCCTCTGCCCCGTCGGACGATTATTGGCAGGTTTTGGGGGGTCTGCCACGAAGGGTGAACAAATGCATTTCTGCAGATGACTGCGAGGCAAGGAAAGATTGAATTCTCACACTCTTCCGTCGGGGTGTGTGTGTGTGTGTGTGGCGGTGGGGAAACGGGTGAGTCTCCTAGAAATAGGCAGTGATAGATGAGGTACATGGAAGAAGACAGCTACCCCTGCTCTCCAGCCTGGCTGAATCAGGAAACTGTCTGCCAACTAAATGCCTCGCTTCTTCCCTCCCTCCCTCCTTCTCTCACACACACTCTCATTATAATTTTCTCCGTCTCCTCTTGGCCTCCTCTCTTCCACTGCTTACGAATCAATCGTTTTGTTAGTGCTTACCAGACAACAGATCTTTAGTCATTATGAGATTGCGCTTTATATCACTGCTTAATGAGCACTGCAGCCGCTGCAAGCATCCCAGGCAGCAGCTAATGGTTAAGATAGCTCCTTTTTGCATTTTTTTTCCCCCTGTATGTGGTAGGAAAATACCACTTGACTTCATTAAAATGTTTTTATATTTTTACATCACATTTTTTTTTCTTCAGTTAATACAATTTGAACAGGGCTAAATGCAAAACCGTGTGCTTTTGCTGTCTTAAAACAATCTTTTCGTTGAAAATCCGAGTCCGTTTAGTCTCTTGGGTGAACGGTCAAGAGTCCAACGTCTGCTGACCCCCAAACAAGCCAAGCTGATGACCAAACCTGAACTATCGGTAAACTTTCACCCTCTTTGAAGCACACGCAGCCAAACCAAATAATTTCCGTCTCTTCCGCCTTTTGCTCCAGCCTCAGGGCGCTTCGTTATTCACTGCTTGGATAAATGTACGTGACCCCTTAAAATAATACCGGTTGCCCCAGAGGGCACACTTGAGCGATGTGACATTCCAGCTGGCCTAAGATGACTTTTAAAGGATGGATAACTGAAGGACGGCAGGAAGGTGGGTGGAAAACACGGAGGACAAAATGGACAAAATCAAATCAGCGCGAGCAGATAAGTAACGCAGAAAAGGTTACGCGACTGTAGGAGTAAAAAAAAAAAGAAAAAAGATAGCAGCATGTAAAACAACAGCTTTCTTTCTATCTTGTAGGGCGGGATATTTTTGACATCTTTGTTTGGCAGCCTCTCACTTGGTCTAGAGCAACAATTGTTTGGTTTCGTTACACACACAATGTTACGTCTTCGCTCTTAAACCCCCAAACGTAGCAGCCTTGTCCGCCAATGTGGGTTTGGTGGACAAAAAACACGACAAAGCAAAGTCGTCAAGGAGTCGAGGCTTAGTCAGAGAAAGCTGTACAAACAGTCTCTCTAGAATTATGAGCATAATTCATAATTATGCTATAGCCCAGCCATAATCACTTCAGAAATAAATTAAGCTGGAGGAATTTCAGCAGGCTAATGATCCGCGTTGGTCCTCACAGGCACACTGCTTCCTTCCGCTAAGCAGTCATGAATGAATAGCACTTCCTTTGTTCTGAACCTCTCAGGACTCTGTGGGGGAATAAAATACATTGTGTGTGTGTGCGTGTATGCATGTGCACCTGCCTGTTCTTTTAACAGCTACGGCCGTTGTAATTGCAAAGCCAATTTTGGTATTTCCTCAGCTTGATTCAGGTCTAAAAATAAGAACTTGCAACATGGTGGCTTTGACGTTGATAAGAAAAAAAAAAGCTGCAAAAGTGAAAGTTGGATTTTGAAATGAAACGTGAGAACAGAAATCACGTTCGCCAAGGTTCCAGGGGTAATCAGGGATGCATCTAAAGCCTTGGCCTGAGCTCAGTGACTTCGAGGGCTTCACTTTCCAGAAAGCTTCCCCCTCGCCCTGGTTTGCTGTTCGCTCATACGCCACACAGCCTCACTGTCGAATGCTTTGATTAGTCAGAAGTTGGATTGTAGTTTAGCCCTGTGCCTGGCAGTATTCGGTCCTTTGGGTCTAAAATGACCAGGATGATTCACAGCTTCCACAAGAAAAAAAAAAAAAGAGTAGATAACGGTAAAACTTGGGTCTTCTGAGAAATAGGCTAATGTCAGGTCTTTGAATTTGTATGGCAACACTGCTTCTCAAAAAATTGTATGAGCAGAAAATGTTGAGGTTCATCATTGGCTGATGAGGCACAACAGGATGAAGTGCTTTCTCTGATTCACCCTTTTAAACTTAGTCACGTAAATTGAACCTATTTTCAGGCACGGAATACGTAAAATTACTACAATCAGCATTGCCAGGACCTGTCCAAGAAATGCACATACTCCCCAGTTGCTAATGTCAGCGCATTAACCCATCCTCAGTCTAAATCAATAATTTCACAGGCCTGCAGGTGGCGGTAGCATCCTCTACTTCTATTTCTGTTTTTACGTTTTACCTCAGATATTACCCATAGCATCGGTTTGCCTCAAGCTTATTCAGTCGTCATTTGAACAAAAGAAAGTTCGCTGCCTTCACAACAGTTCATCTACAGGAGTTCAAAGATGTTGCTGTACAGACAAAAACCAAAAAGCACTTGTTCTTCCAGTTGTAAGTGATTGATCCGGTTACCCAAATAATGGCCGATAGATTGATAGATCTCAAATAACGCAACACTTGATCATCTCACTTAGCTGTCAATCTCCTTAGCATTTGGTCATGTAGTTTCTCTACCAAAAAACCATTGATGCACTCCCATGCATCTCTGAAGGTTTTACTTATTCCCTAGGAAAAAAAAACTCATGTTGCCATTCATATCCTGGAGTGCCACAGGTCCAGTGGATATTTATAACACAATAAGTTATAAATGTCATTGAAGTTGAAAGTATAATTTTAAACTTGAATGAAAATTGAAGTTTTATGATTCTTGCACTCGTGTTGAACAACTGAAAGTGTAGAGATGTTGGTTGGTTAGTTGGTTGGATATGGAGTGCTGGATGTGGAGTTGCATGGATAAATGGTTGGAAACTCTGGAAGTACAATTATTTTTGCATATTTTTCTTTTTTCACATATCGTTAACCAGACCTGCAAATATATATAAAAACAAAGAAAAAAAATCGCCATACTTTTCCAGAATGTGTTGGAACCTTATATGGGTTTAAGTAAATTCATTCAAACAAGCAAAAAAAAAAAAGTTCCTTCAAATTATTATTGTCTTACATCTCTCTGATTGCTTCACGCGTACAACATGTGACTTGTAAGACACAAATGAAACGTAATAACTACACTTAACTCTCATGTGGCTCGGTTAACGAGACGATCAGTTCCCATCTTGTCTCTGTCCCAGCGCTGCAAAAAAAAAAAATGCGACGAAATATGAACGACTTCTCCTCACGAGTCGCTCCTCATTCTGCGAGCCCTTCATTTCCCACAGCGGCAGAACAAAAAGATTATGTAATTTTACACGAAGGATTTTTATCAGCTCCTGCCTCTAACCGACTCTACCATTATGGTGCTAATGATAATCAATCTAAGATCAATTAGGCAGTAATTGCTGAGTCAATGGGGGAGGCTGGTTAAATATTGATAAGTGTCTAAGAGGCCCATCAGGCTCTATTGACAGCTCAGGGAGACAGACAGCTTCGTTTGGGCTGAGACTGGAGGAGGGAGGAAGAGGAGGAGTGATGGAGCGCTTGCTTCAGGGGCTCGGGTCATATTCTCAGCAGAAGCTGCTGTGGTAATCAATGCAAAGCCGTCTCTCTCTCTGTGGCCATAAGCACTGGTCATAACCTTGATATCACTGTTGCAAGCACCTACTTTGCCGTTATGAACTTGTTAAGACCTTAACCTTTATAAGAGAAACCTCTGCCAGAGGTGAGGCAACTCTTTAAAATATTGCAGTCAGCCTGGTTTTTATTATAAGTGTATTGGATAATTTTATTTATTTATTTATTTTTTTGAAACGCATATAAACTGAGTGCTGAATACATTTGATTAGGAATTCAAGTAACAATCAAATGTGGAGATTTTTCATTTAACCACTTAAGTTTTATATATATATATGTATACATATACAAAATCAGAATTACATTAAGAAAATCCAAACATAGCATTTGTAACAAATGACGCATCTGCAGAACAAATTCATAGCCAAAGAATTATTTTTTTGCCTATGATTAATCATTACCTATACTCCAGGTAATGATTAAACGTTTACTAAATTAGTTGACAATTATTTTAAGAATTGATTAATCGCGATTAATCCAATTAGTAATTTCCACCACACATTTGGTCAGAGAAGCAACACGTAATTTCCTTCCTCAAATTAACCACATTGAGCAGAGTGTGTTTTGTAAAATTTCCCCTAAAAGTTGCCACTTCAGTTTCTTGCAAAAATAAAGTCTAAATCTTGGCACTGACTCCTTTTATAGAAAAAGTTTAAAGTTTGATTTAAACATGTCTGCCTGGATTTGACAGCAGTCAGTCTAGAATAAACGGTTAATATCCAAACGCACCACAGTGATCACATTTTGGAGCCGTTCACAACACTATTGCATGTGCCTTATGGAGGGTCACTTGCACTGAGCGTGACGCTTAAGTGGGTAAATGAACAAGAACCCGGTCCTAATTATCATGCTGGCTGAACGCGCTGTCTCAGTTAAATGAAGTTTGCAACAGGCGCAACCTCTGGCTGCTTAAAGCAGCTACTTCCTGACACTCCCAATCAGCTTGATTGATTGGATCCCAAGACACTCCCTAACTTTGATTGGCAGCTTAATGACAAAGGGGAAGAGGACAGCTAAAAGAGAGCGAACCTTTTGTGGCTAATTTAAAGTAAGTCCCCCCCTCCACCCCCAACAATGTGTGTGTTTTAAAGTGCCTGGATGGTTGATGTGCAATAAATGTGGTTTAAAGACAAAACAAAGAAATAATCATCCATTTTAATCGGTTTGGACCCCTTTTTTTTTTTTTTTTTTTTTTAGCTCCCCATCCCCCAAACCCTGTCCCATCTATCAAGATTAGAATGGTGGAGTCCAATCCTCCTTTGAAATGAATCAATCTCGCTGAACGACTGAAACAACTACTGCTGACTGTGCCTGTGACATGTGGTATAACTATCTGTGACAAATGTAAAAAGCTCATATCAAACAGATGATTGGACGGCTAAATGACCCGTCTGCCGCAAACAACACACACAAGATCAGGCAGCACAGAGCATCCATCTGCATTTGGATCCTGGAGGCAGTTATAGCATTGGCCTTTTCAGCGGGACTAATGTTTACCTAAAGGAAGATTCAATGCTTGGTTTTCTTTCTAATTGTAAATCAAAATGGAGCTGTTTCAAAATAGTGTGCTTTACTTTCATATATATATATATATATATATATATATGGTTTCTACAGGAGTAGTAAACCATTACTGTAGTGGAGACTATCTTCACCCACAGAGACTATCTTCACCCACTGGCAAGCGCCACAGTTGGTTACCAAGGAGACTTGAGGCTTGAAAGAGAATATACCCTGGTAACAAAGGCTCTCACATACTCGGACGTATTGTCCGTATCCTCTTCATGAACCATTGAGATTTCATAGTCAGTTGTACCGATTGCCTACACTTCTCTTGACAGAATTCCTTCATTTCCCACAATCCGAATAGAGTCTAGCAAGTGTGGTGAGCTAGTTTGGCACCTAGGCCTATTTCTTCTGCACCAGAGTAGTAAGTGGCAACCTGGTTGTTCCGTATCTTTGCTGCTAGTTGTGCCGACTCTCAACCTTAACAGCTCAGTGTCGTGTACAGAAACACTCTGTTTCCCACCAAGCAGTTTACTGACCACCGAGTATGCAGCTGTAAAACATCTTCCTTTGCGTGGACATGTCCAGGGAACATCCAGATTGGGTTCACTTCGACTACGGACCTCTGCGGAGTGAAGTACGCCCAAGTATGCGGGGTTTTAAGTTATGCAAATATTTTGGACAACTTTTCTTGCTGCTTGCACATCAGGTGGCTTCCCTCTCTCTAAAGAAAGATTCAATTTAATTTATATCGTTCGGACAAAAAAAACCCCTTTGTTTCATTTCCATCTATTGCATATTTGCACATCTTAAAAACGACAAATACTTGTTGAAGCCTTTTCTGGTTATCACCAACAGATCAGGTTTATTTGGCCATTTGGTCCAATGCTAATGAAATCGCTAAATTTCCACGTGCCTGTGGTTTGTCACTCACACCGGCATACTTGGCCAAGGACACACCAGCTAAGAAGAATTTAATCAATACGATGGAAAAACATTTGTCTTAACAAGTCTCCGGGCGATTCCCATGTTAACCATTCAAGACGACACCACTTTTCCTTCCAAATATTTTGGGTTTCTATCTGCTGGTGACTGATAAGGTAAAGAAGAACCCAAAGGCGGTGGAGGAAGTCGAGCCAAAGCTATAACTAAGGGACAAAGCGGAGGGGTACTAAAAAAAAAAAAAAACACACTTACAAACCTGCTTCCCAATTAACTTAAATAAAGTGCTAGATAAAGCAGAGTTTTTGTTTACATTAAAGTATTTAGTCATAAAAGAGTCAAGATGTCGATGCTTGCAGGCAGCATCATCAAGCAGCCGGAGTCAGTGATGTTTTATGACTGCTACTAGAAGTGTTATTTCCCACAAGAAAAACAAAAATCTAAATTTTTAGGCGCACAGCGTCCTTTTTGATTCTGTTTCAAAAGATACAAGTAAATCCTTTATTTCCTTATCATAAAGGGTATTTAGTATGTATGTGGGCTGCACAGTGGTGCAGCTGGTAGAGCTGTTGCCTTGCAGCAAGAAGGTCCTGGGTTTGATTCCCGGCCCCCGGTCTTTCTGCATACAGTTTGCATGTTCTCCCTGTGCATGCGTGGGTTCTCTCCAGGTACTCCGGCTTCCTCCCACAGTCCAAAAACATGACAAATTAATTAATTGACTTCTCCAAATTCTCCCTAAGTGTGTGTGTGTGTGGTTGTTTGTCCTGTCTGTCTCTGTGTTGCCCTGCGACAGACTGGCGAACTGTCTAGGGTGACCAGCACCTCCCGACCCCACTAAGGGAAAAGGGAGTATAGAAAATGGATGGATGGGGTACGTATGTATGGTATGGAACGCTCACTGTGTAAAATATAACAACGTACCCATTAGGTGAAATAAAATAAAGATAAAGGGTCAATGTTAGATGTATTTGCAACCTTTTATTTATTATAAAAAAAGAAAAAAGCACACAGTGCTTCCATTTATGTTGACAACTCACAGTGTTGGGTTTTCATTGTGCTCATCAGATGCACATCCATCAGGGAGGAAATTCTCTCTGTGGCGGATTTTTTGTGTGAATAGTGCTCTGTACTTACTGACCTGAAAGTAAAAGTCCAAACATTTTGTGTCCAGGGTGTGTGGGGTCTGCAGAGATGTTGCCACGGGAGATTAATGGACAAGCAAGCATACATGAAAGAATCAAAGCAACACTTGCAGGTATGTTTTTGATGACAAAACAACATTACAACATGATGTACAGCAAAAAAAAAAAAAGTAAATTTTACACAATATCGCCCCTTTGATGAACAAATGCAAATAAATATAAAGACGAAAGCTGAACCATAATTTGACTCGACAAGATGACAATGACCAAAAATATAGTAGTGGAAAAAAAAAAGTTCTAATGAAGTACTTGATGTTTTCTCATGACTCTAAATGTATCTTGAGAGAAATTAAATCTTGGAACTTGAAGAAAGTACAGTTGTTTGTTTATTACATCATCAGATGTAATAAAACAGATCAGCAGCCAGTCTGACACAGACACAGTGTGGTACAGAATGGTGTGTGGATCATTTCATTTCATCTCATAGAGCGAGCTTGCCAGGTTATGTCATGCCGCATCAATATACAGTATGAAAGCTGATCTGCGGCCCATATGCACGACCCATGTGTGCTGCAGTTTAATCAAAACACACCTCCAGCAGTTGCCCACCAGGTGAACTGCGCCTTCTACTACCATAACACGCCGATGAAAAGGAGCAGACGGCTTCTTCCACCTTATACTGCTGATGATATGATACTGTGTTACCATGGGGACACAAAAATTTATATATTTTTTTCCATGAGTTATCTCACACCTTCATTTAGGCAACACTACTAGTTTGATTTAAATAAAAAAAAGTTGAAGTTTCTTTATAAAAAAAACCCCAAAAACTCAATTATTTAAAATGTTGCCATTACCTCTAAAGCAAAAAAAAAAACTTGGGCAACTGAAGGAAGATTTGAAACGACTCCGTTTTCCTTTCTGACATTCACATGAAACCCGCGACACAAACCTAAGATATTACAAGAAAAACATGGCAGGAACAGAAATGAATATTGATATTTGCATATGCAGTTCAGTCCGGTGTTGTCGTTTGAGGGGAACAAAAGTGTGACTGACAGCCAGATGGCAACGGTGCACCAATCAGTCGGGCACTTGAATGAGTGATATTCCCAACGCCATATGCTGGCGACGTGCAAGACGCCGAGCCGTCTCGCGGCGGCGCAGCCATTCTGCATGTTTTAGCGTTTTAATTTGAGGGACCACCAAGTGAGACCAAACGGATGCACGGGGAAAAAAAAAAAAAGGGCTGAATATTCAGTGAAAATGTTAATGCATCATATTATGGAAATTAGGCAGCAGGCCAAGAGACAGCAGATTTATGAACACCTGTTTACTTTTGATGTTTAGCCACAAATTTGCCATCATTTCAATCTACAAAATAAAAACTATGTGCATCGGGGACACGTAGGGGGTAGACAACATATTATGGGAATAAAAGATTAGGATGAATGCGTCTCAGACTCCATTGAAACTTATTTCCTAGAGATCTATGGGCACATTAAAGGAAGGTGGAAATAATGAACTGAGATATATATTAGAAGTTTTCTAGAAGCAGAAGCTGGATTTCTTTTTTTTTTTCCTCACTGTGAGAAATATGAAGCCAGATTCCATAAAATATTCAAAAAACAGTTTTTGCCTGGGATTCTAATTCATCATCTATATGTAGACGCTTTTATCAGTCAGCCCGGGTCATTGAAGATTTCTGATTCTAGTGATTTATTTTTTTTTCCTAGACTCGTATGAGAGAGAAGGGAATGTAGATGTGATAATTATTCAGCTGCCTGCTTAGTCATTAGGTAGGGATATCATGTAAGTAGATGAAAATAACCATTGTATGACGGCTAAATATAGCTCAGACTGTGCTGCAAAGCTAAACTGAGCTAAGTCACTTTAAGATGTGGGTGGATATCTAAGTTAAGTTGAAGGCCTGAAGTGATTAAATCCAGCCGAGTTCTTTTTATTACTGTATGTGCAAATTATTTTACATTGGAGCCTATATATGTAGTATGTAAAGATGATCCCGGAAATTATTCATACATAGTTTCAGATTCTAAATTCTCCCTCAAAATATCATAAACAATAAAATAAGTATGGTATATTACCTACAGCCTTAGTTGGTCCAGCTCAAATTGCCAACCTTTTAATGCAAAATCAAATCCAGATAGAAATATATGGCTATGTCGGAATATATCTACAACCTAATCCGATTTTTTTTTTTTTTTTTAAAAAGGAAACAGATGGTCATGGTTTTCCCTGCTTGTAATATTATGTCATAAGTTAATCTTTACAGATAGGTAATTCTATGAAAATTTACCCGTAGCAATTACTTGCAGAACTCTCTGAAATAAGAGCTGAAAAAAAAACGGTAGTTCCACCGAAAATTTCCCTGCAGACTTTCAATGCAATGTAACACTCCTCTGCTATTTAATTGCATCTTACAGTGAAGAGTCATTTTCTCAGATCCATGAAGACTCTTCAGTCTTGATTTGCTTTTAACAACCCCTTAGACCACCAGAATATTCAGACAAGGCCACATTAAAGTTTAATTAATTTTGCAGCTAGCAATACTCTAAGGTAACAGTGATGCACACATGCAACTCGCAGCTCCAATCTGCAGCACTGGAGTCAATTACATGACCTGGGTGTAGATTGGGTGTTTGGAATGGGATGTTGTAGGAGTCTGTGTGAAAAGAAATGCAAGATTTCAGTGCAATGACCAATGAGAGGTCAGACAATGACTAAATGCTAAAGTAGAACGGTTCATTCTGGCAATATGCTTTTCACAGGAATAATACAGATTTTCAGGTTTATTTTAATATGTGTGCACAAACTCAAAACCGTTCTTCTTATGTTCTCATATGTTCACAATTTTGCAAGCCCAGCATTTTGTTTTTATTGAGCTTTTTTTGTGTTCATTGTTTGCAATAAACCTATGTTTAAACAAACTAATCAAAAGCTCCCCAATCACCGGACGAGCCCCCACCAATCTATGGCTCAGTTATTGGACCACTGAGCCTTTGCTAGTGAAGTGATTTCCACAGCAATGACTCAAAACCTATGCCTTAAGATCTGCTGTTCGTTCGCCATCTTGTAATGCTAGTAAACTTTTATTTTTTCAAAGCACCATCTTGGCAGTCAGATGCCCAGTCAGTCACTGTAAAGGCCAGTTAAAGGCCTTTTGAGAATAAAGGCCATTCTTTTTTGAGATTTCAGCAGATCATTTAATAAAACATTACCTTATCTTCACTTCTACTTTGCATTGTGAACTAGTCGTTTGAACAAACGTCATTTGTTGTTCTCAACTCCATTAGTTCAAAGCTAATTTGACCTCATTCATAGTCTCTCATTGTCGGGCTGCACAAGAAATCCTGCACAAATTTAGCCAGAAATGAACCAAAATGTTACATTTTGGGTTGTGGCTCATGGACTTATTCAGTTCAGATTGTTTCTGATATAAACTGAAAATATATTAATTCAAAATTACATTTTCTAATATTCCGGCACACGATAAAAAAAAAAAAAAAGATAATACGTGTATATTGACAGAGATTATGGGCCGTTTTAATGCTTCCCTGCGAGGATCTCAGGCAGCTGGACGCTGCCTCGGTGCGCGCTGAAGGTCAGGGGAATGTTTAGGATCAGCACCGCCGACAGACTTACACAGGACACTACAGGGTGTAATCAGAACGGATTAAACCGAAACACATTTTGATTCACCTTCATCGCTATAACATCTGCAAATAGCGTTTCGAAACATGCCGCATTCTCCAGCTGGGGACGTCGCTTGCGTCCTGCGCAACTCTTTGCAATTCTTCTCGGAAAAATTAAACGGCTCACCACTTAAACACCGGGGGCCTTAGCGATTCCTTCCTTGCATGCATGCATCCCCATGCAGACGCCAACTCACCTAACCCCGCTGAGGATGTTTTTTTTTTTGTTTTTTTTGGCTGCTGCAAAGATAGTGTTATTGATGTGATGGGTCACATTGCAATTTAGAAGCAATTAAAAGGTAATGAATGTGCCCAAATGAAACCTGTGTCTGGAGGGCATCTGCAGTGTATGCTAGGTAATGATATATTTGTGCGTGGTCGTGTACGTGTGCATGCTGCACTCAGCCATTCATACACATATGAGTCGGGTTAAAAAAATAACTCAAGAAGAGAGGCCTTTTAGACATGACAGCAATTATAATACTCGTCTAGCTTATTGTTGTGGCACCATTTAATTCAGCCTAGTGTACAGTTTCTGCAAATTCCACCAAATTCTCACTGATACGGATCCTTTCGCAGACATGCTTCAACTCTTGTGTGACACATTCGTTTCCCCCTCCTTTCATCCAATTAAGCAAAGGTAGAACCGGCATGAAGCTAAGCGCCTGCGCGGCCCCAAGAGTAACTGACCCTTCTTTTGCTTTCTTCTTGACATGCACGGAGGATTAAACCTTGTGTGACAAATTCATTTCCACCAAATTATCTTTTCAACTGGAACAGTTCTTTTGGCACTCAACTATCAATTAAGGAGCAACAGAAATACGCATCGCTCTTGACACATGGGAATCATTTTGAGGTCAACAAAAGACCTATTCACTTGCATGTCATTATGGGGATAATTGCAAATGCTTGTTGAGGTGGTTTCACCAATGAAAGATGCAACTGCTAAATGTATCCCAGTGCTATGCTTGAGTAATTGATTTTTTATTTTTTTTCCCCCAGACTTTTGAAAATATCACACAGTGGCCATTAGCAATGTTTGAAGTTCTGATGTGTGAATTTGTGGTATGCCTTTTTAGTGAGGTCTTGTGCTATCCTAACATCATTAGATCTCTAACCTGTTACAAAAACGTATTATTTGTGCGTTTTGACGTTTGTGGAGAGGTGAAGAAATCCTCTGAGCAGATAAAGGCTAAATGCTAGCCAAAAACAAGCCCTAGCACTTTAACTAGGGCTTTAACTAGGACTTGTTGTGACAGATGTGAATGTCTTCACATCTGTCTGATACAATATTATATAACTGGATATTTAACATGTACAGTTTCCCAAAATATTGCAAAGTTTGTTGCCGTTTTCTCAGCTGAACAACATTAATGTAGCTATGCTAGTATTCCGCAGGTTGGGGGAAAAGCAGCGACTCATCGTTTCTGCAACCGCAGAGAGTCGATGGTTGTTCATAATTCTTATCTGCTGTAGTTGCATGTTCAATCATTTCTACTGCTTGTGTCTTATGTCAAGGACGTTGTATTGCCAAGCTATTCGATGGTAAACCTGAGTTAAGATACCCTGGTTTAAAATCAGTGTGAAGCTAAAGCTAAAGAGGTCACTCGTATATTGTTGCTAATCCAAGACATAGCAAGAGTAGCGATGTATTATTTTCATTCGCAACATTACACCAGATATTAGTTGAATTAGATTCACAAATATGTTGGTATTTTGTACCCGTTCTCTGTGTCTACGCACAATTAGGAAGGGATTTTTTTTTTTAAGTTGGAGTGAAAATACTGACCATGCTTGAACAATAATGGCCACCGAGTATTTGAACTATGCCATCACTGTAAATTCATCTCAGCTGTCCAACAACCTAACTAACACAAGGAGAAAAATGTGCTCAGCATGCATAGATTTGCTTCCTCTTCCCCCAAAGAAAGAATACCAGCCACCACAAGGGCAGGACTCAACTGGAACTTACAGCAATATTTCTCATTTTCAAGTTCATTAGATCCTCCTAACCCCGCAAACCTACCCAGGTATTACTGGCTAACTGCTCTCTGAGGCGTTTTTAATTAGAGAAGAATCCTTGTTATGTGAGGCAGATGGCACAATCCTCTGTCTTTTGTTAAAGTCACACTAATTAGGATTCTCAGAGAAGACGCGTCCATCCAGAATCCCTAATAAGAAAGCCTGCTTATCCAAGTAATAAGAAGCCTGATGTCTCCTCGACAGCGGTACTCGCGCTGAAAGTCACAAATACACCCAGACAGGTTTTTCAGCACACGTCTGTGTGGTGAGCAGGTTTGTGAAGAGCAATTTCTGTAAATGTAAAAGTGTTTTAATTGGAATGTCTTTTTTTTTCCGTAGACCTAAACAAATCTCCTTTTTGGCAATTTTACTCAATAGTATTGCTAAATGATCATACAAATGTAGGTAATAGCAGAACGAGCTAACAAAATGCTCCCTTCAGTGCAAAAGGCATTCACTGCCCTTACGCACGAATGTGGCATCCCATTGTTAGTTGGTAAGGTATGACTATTAACTGCTAAAACAACTTCAGCTTTTCTTTGGAGATTTTCCCCAGCGTTTAGGAGTTTGTGGAGATTCCTCCATCATTCTTTCTGAAGAACATTTGGAAGTTCAGACACATGTGATGTGCCAAACTCCACAAACTCTTCCCTCACATTTTTAAGCCAAAATGACCAAAAATGTCTTGGTATGATGAGCATTTAGCATATCAAGGATACCTAACACACCAAGAATTTCACCTGACATAATAAGCCACACTGAGAAAGTGGCCCACAGCATAATTCCTTTTACCCCAAATCTTCCTCTACTCATCTTCTACTCAGTCCTGTGTATCATGTTGTGGCAAATGCCAAGTCTTTTTGATCGAAAGACTAACTAGAGACGATTCATAATTTCAGAAAACATTCCAGCACTGACCTAAAGCCCAAAAGCAGAAACCTTTATACCAGCCGGATGCAGCTGCTTGGCCATAGAAACCCTTTTGACGAAGGTCTCTATGGACAGTTCTTGAGCTAATCTGAAGGACACTTAAAGTTTGGAGGTCTGTAGATACTGAAACATGCTCTTTGTATTTGCTGACCCTACTCTGTGATTTTATATGGACTGTTGTTCTCTTTGCTCAGGAGAAGCCTTAAAAAAATGTACGGATTCCTATAGGGACTGAGAACAACCAGCCCAGTGCAACACCTCCTCTTCATCTTTTGTAGAACAGGAGGAACTGTTTATATAGTCGGTTGAAATCATTGAAGTCTCCTTCCAGGATAAACTTACGGCCTGCTCTGTATGGACGTACACTGTAGGCGTAACAACCCTGAACATTGTCCCACAATGTTCAGGGTGGTCATGTACCACCTGAACATTACCTAATCCTGGCAATGTTCTTCAGATGACGTAAGACCGTCTTTGTAATTGTCTCTATGCGTGTCTGAAGGTTCTGGTCTTGAGCCCATATTTCTGGCCTTATCTCTAGTTTCTAGCCATAATAACCGAAACTGTGTGATGACTCCAGATCTACTCGTGTTTTGGTCCAAGAATGATAACTTCAGTTTTGTTCAGCCGGTGAACGTTAAGCCACATCCACTCGTTGATTTTTCTTAACCATCTTCATTTGCTTGGATGGGTTCAGAGTCGCCTTGTGACATTGTAATGCAGAGTTGTATATCATCTGCATAGCCATGGCAACCAGTCTTATTTCTGTATACCATCTCTTAAGCACTGTACTAAAACATAAATAATTCCCTCTTCACCTGTTTTTACATATCAGCACATCAGATGTACTGTTGTATGTATGAATGTTGTTGTCGTTCCATTTTAATGAGCGCAGTAGTGTTCAATTATGGTTGGATTTTGTTATACTGCACAGAGGCTTGTAGCAAGTGAACGTTTGTACCTGTAAATGTTGGTATGCCAGAATGAATGAGGTAAACACGATTAACCCTTCAACATTCCTTCAAATTAAGGAGCAGAAGGAATGCAACGATGTGCTATATGTGGTTTTTCAGTCTTTATGCAAACATGTACAGTGTCTTGCAAATATAAACTTTTTATTACATTGCAGCCACAAACTTCAAGTAGAGTATTACTGTGAAGTTTAAGGAAAATTGCCAGACTTGGAGAAACAAAAAAAAAAGAAAAAAGTTAAGAATTCAGCATTTCCCGGACTCACTGGTTGCTTACCTTGGAGAAGAGCAATATCTATGAATCACTGGACTTTCTAAGAGTGCAATCAATAACGGTTCAATAACTCCTCATCTCCCCTGTGTACTAATGGCCAAAGCTGGCTACACAAAAACAAACACGACACAGTTTAGAGAGATGGCTCTATGCTCTGTGACTCTTTCTTCAGTTATGCACTGTAACTCGCTCTACAATGACTAAAGAGTGCAAAAACGGACTCTTTTTTTTTTTTTACCCCCCCATTTGGTCCAGTTTGAGGTGCTTTGTGTTTGGTCTCCCTTCTCGAATTCAATATCGGTTGCTTTTCTTCTTTTCAGAAGCAGTACAGACATCACAATTAGGGAGAATAATGCACCACTTAATTCAATTTGCTTTTAAGACGGAATTTATAATGGAACGGGTGAACGAAGTTTTCTACTTGAATCATTTTTCATAAATTTTTATAATTAAGTTCACTCCTCCGTTGGCTCTAAATGTCATACCTTTAGCTCAGAAACATGCCGCCTTACTCTTAAACCAATTAATCTTTAGGGTGAACTTTTTCTTCTTCTTCTTCAGTAATATATTCTCGAGTAGTCAGTCATTTCTGGACAGAGTTTCATTGCTTTGCCTATGATGTTATCTTTATCGCTGAAGATTAAGTTTATCATCTCTTCCTGTGCTGCACACATTCATAAAAAAGCTTGATTGAAAGCAAGAGGAACAAGAATTTTTAAGCACTTAGTCCATTTAATCTGCTGCAACATAATGGTAATGCAGTTTGTGTAATACCTGCAAACATACCTAATTAAATTGCTTATAGGTTATTATGGCAGATACAACCCCTATGTGCTTTTACATAGTCCTCCAACATTACTTTCAATGTAGCCGACAGCTTTTATAAAAAGATTTTCAGGATGCATTTATCAATTAGTTATTATGAAAAGATGCACTCACTATTGTTGCCTAATATGTTGTTATATAGGAGTTACTTGGTTAGAAATCAAGCAATGACAAAAAAAACTACCATTGAATATTTTACTCAATGTTGTGTCTTGGTATGTCCATTAGTTCAGACATTCCTAAAATAATTTTTTTATATTCTAGTTTTAGAGCTTAAATGCGGTACTTCCTAAATCTGTTGGTATAGATTGATGTTATTTCCAGAAACGTAAAGACTAAGCTGTATTTGTACTTTTTCAATGGGAATTAGTAATTCTGGGAAAGCTTTTCTCCCCAGTACATAACCATTTGAAGACTCAAGAAAAAGAGTAATATAGAGTTAATAGCAGCAGTTCGTTCTGCTGAATGCCAAATCTTTTGTCCGAACGCTGCATCAAACTGGAATAGCCCATTTATCAAGCATTTGGAATTACTGTGGAAAGATTTTGCTGACTTGAGCCAACAGAGTGTTTGTATTATCCCAAATAAATGTTGATGCTCTTTAGCTGAACGAACGTGGCCAATATAAATTCATGAAAGACGGAAAAAGAATGACGTAAACCCCACTCGCCGCCTTCTTTCTGTTATTCTCAAACAATAGAATAGTTTAACCTCAACACTCTAGCTTTTGAATGTGTACACTAACATCTCGCCTGCTGTTCATGTCTAAACTTCAGTATCGTCCCTCACGTTTTTTTAAAGCCAGTCAATCAGTTGTACTACGATTACAGTAATGGATTTAGCAAATGAGCAATCGCCTAGCAGGCACAGGTAGGATGGGTGTATGAGATATTCAACCTGAGTTATCGAGGGGCTCATGGGATGCCCTTGTATAACCAAAGCAAGAACTCTTCCCATATTCTTGGCACAAAGTTGAGTTTGAGCCCTGTGTGGTTTGGACTTCAACAGAGCTACCAGTCCTATTTGTGGTGTTCATAGACAGGACCTGAAAGTATAGTCACTGAGTTGAGAGGGGTTGTTTTGCCAACATCCAAATCTCAACCTTGATTTTTGCAAATGATATGGTGCTGTTGGAGTTTTTAGGCTATAACCTTTGGAAAGGACTAGAGTGGTAGGAACTGAGTGAAGGTCAGCTCCTCTAGGGTTTGAGGCCAAGGTTGAATTGCTTCCTTCTGGTTGGTGATCAGCCTTTGCCCCAAGTTCAGAGGTTCAAGTATCTTGGTGCCTTATTCACAATTAACTCGAGAAGAAAAATCTAAATCTTTTTTTCTAATGTTTTGCTGGTTTGAAATAGGGCTTGGTGAAGAGCATAAAGCAGGGGTCTTCCTCCAGAGCTACTGTAGGTTTTACATACAATCCAGTTCCATCACAGCCAAATCAAATCATTGGCACGTTACTAGGCCTTTGCCAAACTTGATGGTATGCTGAATTCAATCATTTGATTTACCTGTTTTGAATTTTTGATTAATCTAATGTTTGCAGGACAGTAGATTTTGAGAACCAGGGTTGGAGACCTCTAGTCTTGAAGAATCTGCTGAGGGAGTTTATTCATCTTGATCAGGATGCCTTCTTAGTATCTCACTTTAGACCTTCTTGCATCCCACAAGGGGCCCACCCAGATCTCTTTGGAGGAACTACATCTCCTGTATCTACCAAGAATGCCAACATGTGGAAAGAGTACCTGGGGAGAAGGATGTCCAAATTTTCCACCTGGACCTCCATGAAGACAATGGATGGATAAAACTGTGAAACAAATGTGCATGTTGTAAAAAGACCTTTCTGCTTTTGCAGTGTGGACAAGTTTCAAAGGCCCTGTTATTATTA
Source organism: Phalloptychus januarius (assembly GCA_902982915.1). Classification (NCBI taxonomy): domain Eukaryota; kingdom Metazoa; phylum Chordata; class Actinopteri; order Cyprinodontiformes; family Poeciliidae; genus Phalloptychus; species Phalloptychus januarius. The sequence goes on from CADWAE010000096.1 coordinate 249,117, forward strand.
TTTTTATTATTTTCATTCATGGCCCCTCAAGTTTTTAAGTACGATGAAATCAAAGGTGAGTGCTCTACTTTGCATCTTGCTGCCCTTTGATGCAACACTGAGGTGCGAGCGCCGCATTTAAATCCCTACAGCTAATGAGAGCATTAAGGAGACAAAGTGTCAGGGTGCCTCACCTTGAGATACCATGTGCATTTTATCACAAGCCAATTAATTATGAGATAATTAGGCCATGGGTTGGAATAATTTTGTTGTTTTTGCCCTCGTTTGCGGAGCGGCGGAAATGGCAGCACGCAATCTCCTGAACCATTCGGTTCGTCTTCGTCCGGAGAACGAACGGAGAAAAAAAAAATAGAAACAACAAGGGGTAAATTCAAACAGAGGCTGCTTTGCCCTTAGTTCAGCTACAATAAATAGCCCAGGCCCTCCCTGCATTTGTCATATTGATTTTTCTTTAATGATATGCACTTAAAAGTAATTTCCTTGTCTCTGCATTGTCAGCGGTGACTAATCAGATTTTCCTGAGACAACCAATTCCATACCTCAAGGAAATGCTTGGCCACAGATACTGGTCATCGCAGTGACACAGACATCACCTAACAGCTTGTTCAGGTGCAATCTTTTCCTCTGAGCGCATGGCCGGAATACTAAGTATGCACCATCGAAAGTGTGTCCTTGCTTCTTTCCACATAGTATAAGCCGTATGTCACGAATAAACATACAATGTGACTTATATGCACTGTTTTTATCCTTGCAATGTATCCATGCATACTATAGGTATTCCCCTATGTATGTAGCTTTTAGTGTCTCCTGTGAGACACAGCAATTCTCAGAGAATACTTTGTTCCTCGCACTTTCTTTCTAACAACTCATAAAGAGTGCAAAAAGACAAAAACTCTAATAGCCTATGTGTTGGTTAGATTTTCATAGACTTGACTTCAATAATTTAACCTTGGCTAAGTGAAATTTGAATATCTAATCAATCCTGTCGTATTAAAGTTGAATGCTAATCGCCATCGGCTCATTATTATTTCACGAGGCAGCCCCATTTATGAAATGTCACTCAAAATAGTGTACCCACAAGCCAATCGATGTCGGCCGTCTCTCTGTCTGAATGTTTCATTTGCTGTAAATACAGAAACACACAGAGAGAGAGATATGGATCAGAGGCAGGCAGCGGGACGGCCACATGCGGTTTCTGTGCTGGGAGGAGGCTGGCTGAAAAGCCATTGATCAGTGGGTTCAGTATTCTGTTTCCTGCAGGCCTGCTGCAGTTCTTAGCCATGACTAAGGCCCACTGGGGCCAAGATGTTTGGAGTCAACTTCTGACCTTTGAGGCTGGCTTTGAAACCATGCTATTGAAGGAGGAGAAATTATGGTCGCTTTGATGTTGCACGCTCTTTCCCATCACGGATTGGTCTGTGGACAAATCTTCGAAGGCAGATGACATACCATGGCATATTTTCTTAGTTTTGTATATTGTATAAGCATTTCATCCAGTCATCCATTCATTATCTCTACCGTCTTATCATTGGGAGGATGTCGGGGGTCTGGTGCCTGTCTTCAGCCGTAATTGGGTGACAGGCAAAGTGCACCCTGGACGATTTATGACAAGGCGATATAGAGACACACAGGACAAATAACCACACACAAACTCAGGCCATACAGATATCAATTCTACCCAGAGAGAACCCATGGGGAGAACATGCAGAGTCTAGACTGGGATTTGAAACCATTACCTTCTGTTTTAGTGAGAAAAGGACAAATATGATCACAACTGAAGCTAGTTTAAGGGAGACTGGGGGGGAGGTAATATGTATTTTCCAGGCTTGTTATTACTTGTTATAGCACGATCAAGTAATCGTTACCTTCAGTTTTGTCAAAAAAATGCAGTATATTACATATCAAAGATCACTTAAAAGAAATTTGACTCAGCAATTTGACACCTTGAAATCAGCCTTTGTCTCTTTAAGAAGCTCATACTTCAGGCCATCATCACTGCAACTGCTTATTATGCCATTTAAAATGAAGTACTAATGTCCTATCTTGATTTCTTATCTTTAAAAAACATTCTTAGGATCGCTAAACTGAGATGTAGTTTGTATGATACGCTCAGCAAATGCACAGTCCCACCAGGAGTTTGCCAATTGCTGCTGCCGCTAGTCTGATGGAGCTGTGAGGGGAACGAGGCCCTGTGAGGCAGAAGCCCGGTTAGCTGCAACTCTAACAAGCATTTGCACGCCCCTGAGTGGCTGCCTCCAGATATCCAAGGATTTCTCAAATTATAACATGATGTAAAGTTCAAAAAAGTAACTTTTACACAACATGTGAAATCAACTTTTCTGGGATTAACGGAGAAAGATTGTTGTAACGATGTCCTGAAGGCGGAGTGTCAGAGCAGGAGCTTCTTAAAGGAACAGAGGCCCAATTTCAAGATGTTCAATAGAAAAGTCAGATTTCTTTTAAGTCATAATTGATATTTACAACATTTTTATAACAACTTATGTTAAGACAATTACTTCTTGTGCTGTAAAATGGCACAATGTGAGTGAAAAGTAAATAATACTCTCTTTAAGGAAACTTCTTACTCTGCTTCTTTGGGAATATCTAAACAAGCCAGCCAAAGTGTGAGAAACGTGGCCCTCTAGATACCTGAAGCATCTCCATTAATCTATGCACACAATTATACAGAACTATAGATATTATGGAAATGTCTTAAAATCATATTGCTCTAAAAGGAGACTGGTCAGGTGTCGCAGAGATCAATGGGTTTTTTAGTACAAAATGTATCCGTGGGAATATCACACAACAAAGTAAGAGTTTAAAAGAAAAAAACAAAATGATAGATACACTTTCACCCACAAAACCCCCAGTGATCAAAGAAAACCCAAATAAACGGATCAGTTCTTTGTTGAAATTTTAAAGATATTTGGTTATAAGCAGGGAATTGCCTGACGGGAAAACTCTCGTGTCATGCTGTTGTGTTTCGCTTCTATATGTCAGTGTTTTCACACTTCAGTCCGTGCTCAGTCCTCCCGCAGAGCGAAGAATGGGAGGGGGCGGCACAGTGTGTTTACCAGTCTGTGTCATACGCGTCTCTAAACACACCACCCACTACTGCACACCGGCTAGCACTCCTCCCTCGCTTTGTAGTTGTAGCTTTGGTGAATTTTCCTGAAATACGCACGTTTACCATCGCCGGCGGCATAAACAATTATCAGTCAGCCCTAATCCACTGTTCCGCATACATATGAGGTTTTCATGCACGTTGGAGAGCGGTGCTGTCACTTTTTTTATGGCTAATAACATTTGACTTGGCAGACAGAGCGCAACATGATGCATGACTGGGAACCTACACCGAGGCTTTAAATTTGTCGGAATGCCTGGATCAAAGACAATAAACATGCCAGTCAGAGATCCCATCTGCGGACGGTCAGTCAACACATATATGTTTGTGAAAAAGTATTTTCCTCCTGAGAGATTGCTCCTGTTTTTTTGCCTTTTTTGTCAGAGCAAACGCATCACCATATCGGGATAACCTGAGAAATTCACGATGGAACTCATGATAAAGAGCCAGCATGTGAAAATAAGGTTTCCTCTCAGTTAACCAGGAGTTAATTATTATCAACACAAAACATCGTAACGGTGTGTGTGTTATCAACACACACACCGTCCTGTGTTGATAATAAAACACAGAACGGTGGTGAACCTTCCGAGGAATGGCTGGCTAGCCAAAATTATTCGAAGAGCATATCAAGGACTAAAGAATCCCAAACTACATCTAAGAGCTCCAGGCTTTACTTCCTTTACTCAAGATTCATAAGGGATTGAGCAAAAATGGAATCAAAAACCTTTCTATGGCAAAAACTCTCATGTCACATTTGCCAAGAACAAAACAAAACATCCTGATTATCCCCAAGAGTTTGGAATAACTAGTCCACTTTTGTGGACATTAGTCACAATGTGGACATTAGTCAATCAAGACATTAGTCAAAAGTGGACTAATTTGACTAATTGGACTAATGTGGCAAAAGTGATACTATTTGGGTGTTACATGGTTAGTACTGTGTCAGTCAGGACCTGGACGACCTGCTGTCATCGATGCAACCATAAACCTTGTTCTGAAAAACCCATCCAGCATTTTTTAAAATCACATTTATACAATTTTGAACATCTGGCGGCACTTTCTGAAAGTCGCTAGCACACCAACTGCAACCCTAGTTCTTGTATGTCTAACTTCTTCTAGGAAAATTATTTACCAAATCGGCTTTCCCAACAACCTTGTGCTGTTTTCATCGAAGACAGACATGTTGTTTTTTGGAGACACCAGCTATAATTATCCACCAGAATTCCTCCAAGAGTGCGAGTGAAACGGAGGACTTGGCACTTTTTGTGTGAAGGAAATCCCAGAAGCAGTAGATGAACTGTGTTCAACCATGTCTGGTTCACAGATAAAGGCATTACATACACATCGTGCCATTTTGGATGGGCCATAAAACACACAGTTGCAGGCACACTGGATAATTGCCTCCCTGTACCCCGCTTTGGGCATTTTTTGTTGTTGTTTTTTTTATTCACCAACTATAAAACACCCACAGGCAAATGCTTGCATGCATAACTACGAGACGCCGCAAATGAAAATGATTGGACTCCAAAGGCCCGTGTGAATACTGTGCACTGGAGGGCATTTGTTTTCTATGCATATTGTTTGGTTTGTTTTTGCCGTATGGGTTCATCAATAATGCAGAGCGACTTAACCAGCTATTACTATGATGAAGACATCAAAATGCAAAGCAAAAAGCCTGCGAGCTCGTCGGTCCAACAAGAGCTGCCTGCAAAGGGACGACCACAGACTGGACAGACTTTTAATTAGTGGGCTTTGTGTCCGAGCCAGAAACAGCAGATTGGCTGCTTGCTCTTTGTTGTCGACATAGCCATAGAAACCAAGAAACACAGTTGGAATTCTGGGTAATTCAGTGCAATTAGGAGGAGCAAGAAGCTGAAATTGCGACCAGCTAACTTTACAAGAAGATGAATGGTTCAGATCAATGCTTTTTACAAATATTCAGCTCTGGAAAAAATTAAGAAGCCACTTCAAATGATCTGATTTTACTTTTCATGGATATATGTTTGAGTAAACATGACATTGTTCTTCTATTCTATGAACTGCTGACAAGGTGTCTCCAAAGTTCCAAGCAAAAATGTAGTATTTATTTCCAGAAAATGAGAAATGGTCAAAATAACGAAAAAGATGCAGCGTTTTCAGACGTCATATAGTGCAAAGAAAACAAGTTCATATTCACTTAGAAACAACAATACTAACGTTTTAACATGGGAAGAGTTCAGAAATCAGCATTTGGTGGAATAACCAGAAGGTTTTCAATTCAGTGGGCTCTTCATTTGTCCACATATTAGTGTTGGGGCTCAATTCACATTTTTAATGGAGTTAATTTCAGGGTTGGTAATTAAGTCACGTCGAAAACTATAAATTGAAAAAATAAGTCACTTCCAACTCAAAATCCCTTTTTTCATGTACTTTTTACGCCATTGGCAGCTAAGAGTCGGCAAGTTGACGGTGGATCTCCGTGTCATTTATTGCCTTTGATGCTGATTGGCTGCTTCCTCAAAAGTGGAGCTAAGGAACTATATATTATATTCTCCGATAGTGTGCCGACGGTTTAACTGCGTTTTAATGGAAACCGAGGTGTTTGAACTGTTAAAATACAAAGGTCTAAATGTTCTTAGAGAGACGTGAATTATTAGCGGATTATATCTTATCGCCGGCAGCTGTAGTTCGTGTACCTTCGCGTTTGTTACTGTAAATGACAGAGCTGCTTGCCAGCCCCTCACCATCAAATCTGACAAAACAACATTCAGCGACTCGAGCACTACTTCAGTCTTATTTCAAAATATGAATGTCAAGCATTGAACACCCAAAACAATATCTTAGACTTGCTTCCCCAGGTGAGCACCCAAGCTAATAGCAACCAGATCGAGCTTTGCAGGACAGACTTGCAGTTTGCTGACAACAACGACATTTTAATATTGTGAGGTCTTGCGTCACGAAAGGCAGCATCAACGCAAACTGTTTACTTGTTGGTCTGGAAGTTTCCTCCATATCAGCTTCGTTAACGGAGTCAAATCACACCGAATAACACGATTCGGCGACTAACGGAGGGTAACATTGTTTTTGTAGGTCTTGTCCAGCACAGAAGGTTATGCAACATGAACCTGAACTGTTGTGTCCGTTCACTCCAGTGTATTTGATTTTTCCGAGAAGGATTTTCTCTATCTCTCCCCACCCCCAAGTTCTCGCTTACATAACTGAAATATTCACGTAATAACCAAACGCATACAAAAAGAAACAGAAATTCTAATGTCTTAGGAACACCAAATTTGATTTTCCCTCCCTCCTGAAATTCTTGGTGAGGCATTCGTTTTTACTCGCCACATGTATAGACAAAAAATTAAATAAATAACTACAATTTTGTTTATTAAAAAATAATTATCAATAAGTGTTTGTTTTTGTTTTTTTTCCCCCCTCACAGTACATATCCTACTCAGACATATGCAGGCAACATGCTTCAAGTTCTCCAAGCGTAGAAAGCAGCTGCCTCAGAGAGCAGAGCACTTATGTCGGTTTTTGGTCACTAAATATGAGTTAATGTAGCATTTTGAACGTTTTTGTTTTTTATTTTTTTTGTTAGAGGCAGCACCTGTTCTTCCTACACGGAGAGCAAGAAGCATCTTCTGTACGGCTCATATCCAGACAGTGGATTTATTCTGCCATGACTCACGATATCACTAATCCCAAAACAGCGGCTAAATTTAGTAAAACTGAGCGACTGTGAAAAGTGAGGCAAACTTGCCTTTTCCTGGCTGAGGAAAGAAACACTTACCTTTCTGGTTAGATTTTGCGTTTGAGGGTTTTTCCCCAGTTGCTTTTATTTCAGCCAACAATCCAAGGTTTTCCCTGCCTCTTACTGGTTTTTGTAAGGATTTACTTCTGTACTTCTGCCACCCTGAACAAGATTAACTTGTTTTACGAAATTAGCTGGAGAATATTTTTTTTTCTCTCTTTCTTAAAAAAACCTTCTCTTTAATTCACCAGTCAGGATGTGCCTCTGATTCTTTTCACAACTCCACATAAAAAAAAAAAAATCAGTGTGATTTTCCTTGCAATGAAGTATGTTATAAATAGTGGTGGGACTTGTTTATAATTTTTATTGAAGTTAATTGCAGGGTTTGTAAATAATTAATCACATTTTAATGAAGAGCCACACATCAACAAAATATGCAACATTTTTAATGCGAAAACCCATTTTGCTGCTAAATTATTGACCAAATAGACATATGAGCTCAAAAATAAGTATTCCTATTGTTTTTAATCAAAGTTATTTATTTAAGTTATTCAATCATCAGAATGCTGCAAAGTGCTATTATTATTATTATTGTTTTTCATTCCAGCTGGAACTGTTGTATAGATGTAAAGAAAAAAAAAGTGATTAGTGGCGTTATAATTTGAAAATTAATTTATAAACCTGTTACAGTTTTTGCCCAAATGCCAGCTTAATATCTAAGGCAGTTTTTGCTTGAGTGTAATTCACCTTTTTATTTTCAGAATAGTAGCGGTGGTGATGAGTGCCTATCAAACTTGGACATTCATATAATGGGAATGACTGGAAAACTATGCAATTTTTGACATGAAAAATATATTTTGTAACAGTTTCTTATCAGTTCTGGCAATGTTAGTGGAAGGCAAATATATTCAAGAAAAAATGCCCACTGACTGCAAGTCAAAATAACCCCTGACCCCAAACGTTTCTGAAAACAGCACAACTCTAACAGAAATATTATAGAGAAATACCTTTTTAAATAAAAAATAATATATATTTTTTAAATTCTGGATCAAATTTGGAGCATGTTTACTTCGCATGCATTTGCCAAAATGCCGAGACGTCCACAGCATTGCCGTCAGCTTCAGCAGCCTCTGTCAAAGTCAGCTTTAAAACTCACAACAACAGCTGCAGCCGTGGTCACATTTAAAATAGTGCAGCGGAGTGCTTTGTCTGACCTTTTCAGAGGGCATTGCTGTAGAGAGGAATGTACCTGTCAATAAGACTTTTCATGGATCACTTACATTATTGCAGCTTTCCTTTCTTTGGGTCAGGCAGGACGGCCAAAGACTGAACAGTTATTAAAAGCCGCAGTACGTAACTTTTATAAAAATATGTTGTTTTTTTTTTATATACATTTGAAATAACTGTCAATATGTCCTGACAGATAATCTGTGCGGAAAAAAATTGAGCTCCTCTGTAGAAAACCAATCAGAGGCAAGAGGAGGGTCTTGGTGCTGTCAGTCATGCTAGTGTACATGCTGTTCACAATTCTCAGCTTGCTGCAGCTCTGCTAATGGAGAAACAACTTACTATTTTTAACTTGCAAAGTTTAAATAACAATTAGTTTTAACACATGTGAACAAAAAATGAAAACTTTTTTTAAATAAAATTGACCTACCTTTAAGGTCTTCAACAGCAGTGGCAGGTTTAAATCGGTTGACCATGATACAGATTCTACCATAAGTAGAAGTTAAACTGTTATTGATATCTGGTTTATGATGCTTTCGAACATTTTAAAGAACAAAAATGAACCGAAATGTATTCAGTATCTATCAATTCCATCAACAAAAGTCTGGATCTTATCTGACGAAATAAGGATATCGAATCAGCCAGGCAATCCTCTGGATTAATAAATAAAAGCTACATGTGGATTTGTCCGAGCTTGTTGAGACAAGCACCTGCTAATGAGGACGGGCTCCGACACGGCGAAATGCGGGATGCCTGACGTGTCGTTTCACAGCGTTCATGACTTCTAATACCGCCTTTAATCAACACGGTTCGGTAGAAGGTATTCAGAGGGCATTCCTCTCACCTCGCCAGCAACACTCTCTGGCAGAGACTTTGCATATCAGACCTGTTGGATCAATATGTTATTAGAGAACAACCTCTCTGAGGCATGTCAATTAATTCTGGGCTGTCAGCCGGGCCCCCATTGCATTTTCCCCTCCTCGGCCCCTCGAGAAAGGTGGGCGTCTGAAGGATTTGTGACTTAAACTGAAATGAGATTTCATCCACAGAGTCTCAGCAGTGGATAGTAAAGATTAGTTGTACATTGATTAAATGGATTTGTAAACGTATAAAAGTACCATCAGTTCATCACCACTTGTGTACCAAGACCCAATATGTTAGATATTTGAATCACTGGGATTGTTGTCGGTGATGTTTGACTTGGCTGATGCGTTACCTGCTGTGGTTTTTTTTTTGGTTGTCTTTCTGTAGTCAGATTAGGATTGGTCAATTCAGATTACATAATTAGCATATTAAGCTAGCACTACAAATCTGCTGGACAGTTTCTTAAACTGAAGCGTCACAGATTGTATTTTGGTACAATCATAAAACAACTTCGTAGCATTGACGATGCAAACGTATGTGCTGTAGGAGTTTGGTTGTCCAATTCGTATCGATTGATAGAGACACAGTTTGTTCTACGGGCCTTGATTGACTACTTTTGCAAACAGGCCTTTCAGAAGACCTGGCATTTCAAAAATGTACTTATTTAGCATTTGCCTTTAGGTTGCTGAAGGCAGAAGACGAGTTGTGTTGCTCCATTCTGAATTTAGTAGGGCCGACAATTTCTTCCAGAAGGTTTTTTTTTTTTTGTGGTGTTATGAATTTCAAAACACAGCATCATGTTGGACTTGGTGTATTTTATTGGTTGAAATATTCCCTAGCACTTATTTTTTTGCTTCTGCAACAAAGTCAATCTTTTGACTTGGATGTTTTAATCCTGCTGTTGATGAATGCAGTTATAAAGGTAATGCTGTTTTACCATTGCAAATTTTTTTGCCATAACTTGTAGGTTAGTTCATAAAGCTAAAAAAGGAGGCTGAAAGAAATCCATACAAGGTGCTGTGAAGACGGCATCACTCTCTCAGCTCTCTACCTCAGCAGAGCCTGAACCCATTCGATCCTTCACAATCTATTTCTGTTCTATCGTTCACCCTTAATTTAAAGTGTGTTTCTAGTTTGCCGGCAAGTTTTCTGATGCATGAGCCGCTACAGTACTAGGAATTGAGTCAATCGCTCAAATGATTTATGAAGAGATCCCTGATTCACTATGAGGTTGGAATGCAACGTGGCAGTTCTGCTGTTGTCCCGCTTTGGTAGACAGGTCAAGCTAAAGCACAAGACAACAGCAACGCTGGTTTTAAAATACTGGAAGAGCAGCTGAAGAATGAGTAACCAGCAGTTATGTTATCTCCGATAAAAATGTTTCTTCCTGGCTCAAGCGGTTTTCCTGGCAAATGTCTTTTTGTCAGTGGCAGTGTGTGGCCTTGAGGTAGACGAGGTCCCCCACATTTGTAGGCCGTTTGTCCTTGAGGAACCCGCTGCTGGAGATCTGGCCAAGATAGGGCTGCTGAACAAATAAATTGTAATATTTTTTGGGAAATATTTCTGGTCACAAAAAAAACCACAGGTATAAACCAAGTTTACAGAAAACCTAGAAACTGCCAATTTAGATGTTGATTGAGAAAAAGTTCCACATTTAGACAGTGCCATCAAGATACCTTGAATCATCTGTAGTTATCATGCCAGCCCACTACTTGGCGCTGTGACTTTAGCATGTCATTGAACGCACATGCACTTTTTGACCCTTAGCATGCACGTTGCAGTAAACAGCAACCTGTATCTCTCTCTCCCACGAACAAATTGCTTATGTAACATATTCTTTATCAGAAATTGTGTTAAACTCAACTTTAAGTGGCATGACACAGCACTATGCTAGCTGCCATTGCTTTTGCTGTTATCTTATGTATCATGCGTAGAATAAACCCTACAGCAGTGCGTTCTGTGCATGTGCGTTTTCGTACCTGCGGAGTACTTCACACCTACAGGGGGCAAAGGGGCATTCCCCAAAAAATTCACCCCAGGACTTCTTTTCAGAAAGTGCCATTGTGAAAGACTCCTGGTGTCGTGTAACTGAGCGGCAGGATGGCAACAGAAATGTTACAGTTCAACTGAAGAGCAGCTCTGCCTAAATGGGGGCCATAGCGTCCTGAAGTCGGGCCACCTGTCACTCTTTACCTGACAGCATTATTTTTCATGCCTTCGCTTTATCTTTTTTTTTTTTTTGATGTTTTTGGGCACCTGCTTTTTTGCTTTGCTTCCTTCGAATCAAGCAGCTATTCTGTGTCTTTGCATAATGGAAGAAGCTGGATTGGGAACATTACTACGGGATGAGTCTCGGCTATAATAGGGTTCCCCTTTTGCTCATTTTGCCAGGGGTAAATGGATAATTTCGTCTCCCTGCGGGATGTGGGAAACTATAGGCATATATTTTGCGCGTCGCTGGAAATTGTGGCGGCTATTCCCACTTATGAGTCTCTAGGTGGGAATAGCAGGGTATTCTTTAAATACAGTATAAAGGAATTGAATATGAGTTACTGTGTATTATTTTCCTCCCTCAGATAGAGAGCAAGTATGAGCAAAGATAGAAGCTGCGAGATAACCTCAGTGACTCATGGCACTTTTATAGAAGGCTTTTTTCACATAGAAGTCTTCACACCATCTTCAAATCAATGCTTTCTAGTGAGACGCGGTGCCATCGATATGTTGACGCTCTCTCTTTGTGCGGCTACCTCGATTTCTCACGATTTAACTTCACACAGCGGGGGGACCGAGGGACCCGTTCTCTTGAAGTTAAGCCTCCAAGACAGTCTGTCCAGCCATTTCCTGAGATTGGCCCCCCCCACCCCCCCAACTATGAAAAAATATAAAAATCCAAGAGTCTCCGCTGATTTCTCTCCAGACAATTTGAAGTAAAGTCATTTTGCCGGCTGCGGATGACAAAGATGGAGAGACTATTGTTTAAAAGTGTGAGTGATGGTTTTCCTTCCTGTGTTTCCTCGGAGAGGGAAACGGTGTTGATAGATGGACCGACACACTCCGAACTCTTTTGTTTTAAGTTCTGCAGTGTGTGTGGCTTGATTCACTTTTCTCCAGCTTAAGCGATGTTTCAGCGGTGACACAGTTCAGGTCTTGACTCTGCAGAGGTCTCATTCTCGATCTTGTTTCTTTTTTTTATCTCTGTAAAACAGGCTGTGCAAAACATCTTTGCAAAGAACACATCTTAATGATTTGGTAATAATTCACTGTCTGGAGTCAACACACAAAAGAAAAAGTGGCAAAACACTTGTTTCACCAGCAGATTTTTTTCACTTAAAATAAGAGAACGCTACACTTGAAAATCTGCTAGTGAAACTGGTACTTTTTAAGATTAATATTAAGGAATGAATTACTTAAAACAAGCCCTTATATCTCACTGAAAAGTTACTCTATTACTAAATTACCATTTCGAGTGTACTAAGCTTTCTGCGCTATAACCTAGAACAAAAACACTTGGTAAGATTTTGGATTTTTACAGTGCGCATGTTCATGTCCAGTTTGGAATGCGCTGTTGGTTTTTTTCAATTGATTGATAAAGTATGGCATAAATTGAGAAAAAATACCACCAGTCATGTCTACAGTTTAAGTCTTCAGGAAGTGCATTGGTCGGGATCCAATTAATTTGATCAAAATAATCCATATGAGTAAAACAATACAGAAATATGTAGTGATTTGACTGTTTTTGCTTTGCAGATTTTGAAATTTCACACTCAGATTTAGACATTTTTTATTTATTTATTATAACCTTTATTTACCTCGATGCAACACCCATTAAAATTACGACCGTGGTCATAACAATCAAACGTATGCAAATAAAATAAGCAAATTAAGGTAAAGATAAATTACTGCTATTGTATATTTCTGTAGTTCGATGTCGGTTTGTTTAGCCAGTGCAGCTTTAAAGCCACTTAGGCATTATTAAGCTTCATTTTCCTCTTCAAATGCCTCTCCTTTTCTCTGTCATGTATACAAAACCTCCCTTTTTCACTCTGCACCTCCCGTCTCCGTCGGCTCCACTTCACACCTTCGCGACCAGACTACCAACCTCTGGGGAAGGCTTCTTCCTGTTGATATGCAGAGCACCTCCTCTTCCAATCAGTACTTCTGAAAGGTTGTTACTAATGGTCCCCAAGGAGAGGAGTCAACCTTGAATACATACAAGGCCTCCTCCAGCATTTTTGGCGAGCCATCCAGGAGGGGCTGTCACCTCTTGGTTTTTTTTCCCTTCCTTGTCTCTGCACAAGGTACAATTGCAATATAATGCCTTGCGAAACAAGAAACACAGTCAATTCGTCTTAGCTTTATTGTCTCTCTGGAACTTTCCAAATAATAAACCGGCTCAACAACTTTTATAGCACGCCGGGATGTTTTACGGTGCCTGTAATCGTACAAATCTCCCACGCAAACTTGATATTCTAGCAATTAAGAAGGGAATCACTGACTGCTGAACTGCGTTATGTCCTTTATATCGGTGCCAGGTCTTTCTAAACACTTTTGTTGTATATAAAAACACAGGTATCGAAAGGTTTGCCCAGCTTTAATCTGCAACAATGAATGGGGCCAGCGTACTGTGATGGGCAGCCACAGACTTTAGCTGCTGAGAACAGCTTCATTATTCAGCGGGGTGGAGAAAGTGCAAGGACGAGCAGAGGCGTTCCATATGTTGCACTTAACAACCAATGAAGCTGTGAAAGGGAGACTCGGGGCTGAAAGAGCTGACAGCGCTCGTCCACACCTGGGCTTTCTCCGGAAGAGCCGAGGCAGGCAATAATCTGGCCATAATTAAGGGGGTATAAACCATGCCTTGCTGCTATCGGACCAAATAGCTTGCAACCAATCAGCTATGACATTAATAGTAGATGCCAACCGCAGCGTTTTTTCAGCACATCTCTGATGGGAGAGGCTGCACCTGTCTCAAGCGTTCAACAATTTGAGTAAAGTCATATATGTTGGGGCATAAGTACAGTGGATGTAAGTTCCTCACATCCTGGTTCATTTTCAAAGAATATCAGGAACAGGCTCTTGTGTTCATAAAAATTAATTTAATGGTTTTTGGAAATTAGTGTTTGAATGACTGGTATGAATGTTTTGCATCCACATATCTTTACACATTGATGAGCTGCAAGTCAATACATTTAAATTGAAACACTAATAAGAGGCTTTTTGAAACAATATTTTTCAGACGTTTTGCTTTTTAACTTGATTTTAAAATGTCATAATTTAGCACATTCTTAAGTCAGAAAACTGTAAATGTTGATGTAAAAAAAAAAAAAAACCAGAACAGCACAGATTAGCAATTTAAAAAGTACACTCTCCATCCTGAGAGTCAAGCATGTAAAAAGCAGCATTCAGTTTTTCTAATCTGGAATAAACTTCCAGAAAATGACAAAACTGCTGAAACACTGAGGCTAAAAAAAACCTGCCTGTTTGGAATTGCCTTTGATCAATAATAACTGAAACATTTATAAAGTGTAGTGAGCCAGTACTGGAAACTCAGCACAAGGCATTTTTAATTCAAGTTTCTGGTATATCACATCTCCAAGATACTTCCTCACAGACAATTATCTTAACTCTCTGTCTCTCACTGAACAAATCACCTTTTTATTTAAAAGGTGATAACTGGTGAAGTCCCCGATCATTATGTTATTCTTGAGTGACCACTGTGTTATGAGTAACATCATCTCTCTTCGGCGTCGTTTTATATTGTGTAGTTACATGATCTGTGCTTTACGCTCCCTAATAAAAAAAAAAGATCATATTCTTTTGATGCCGTGCATTCAAGTTAATGCTGCTGTCATGAAGAGCAAGTTTAAATGCAAATCAAAAAAACTTTTAAAAATGTGAACTATAACTGAGTCAGTTTGTACTCTACAGAAAATAATACGATTATATCTGGACTTTATTCTGTTCATTTTTCTTTTTTTTCCCCCAAAATGTGCAACCATCAACTGTGTTGGGAGAAAAACCAAAGAAAATCAACAGTTCCACTTTCCTCTAGAAATGCCTTGCAGCTGTTCAAACAAAAAGCATTTAAAAATGGTTTGTGTATAAAACAAGTTATGCATTTACTAGCAAAAAAAAAATCCTCTTTGCTACATTTATCTGTTATGAATTGATTTTACTCAGCAAAGCATTGTCTGTTTTCATAATGGGCCACTTGGAAGGATCGCATGTTTGCTCAGCAAATGATGAGACGAGAAATTACTCTTAATGGAAACCATGGATCCTTCCCAGCCTATTTCTTTACATGCCCACCACCACTAGAAATGGCTGGATTTACTTGTCGGCCTCCGCCCAGAGTCATAAAGTCATGCATCTCTTTTCCTTGAACCTGGGTTGATGCTTTAACAACTTGTCTTGTCCTGTAAACGCTGAATAGTGTTTTACAGCTTCCTCCCTGTAATATCCTCCGTATTTCTGTTGAAGAAGGGAAAAAAAGGAGCATGCTCTTTGCTAAGGAAGTAGTAAGATGACTGTTTGAGGAAAAAAAAAAAGTAATTTGCCCAGAGTGACTTGTGATCCATAAAAAGAGATCTATGGTTCCCATTGGGATCCCATTGATCAGATGATGCTCTAAAACATTCCAGACTGAAAACAATGCACAGTCTAACTGTAAGTCATTCTCTTGGACCACAATGGGTTTTTGGTTTTGTGAGTTTTTCTGCCACAGATTAAACAGTTTTGCTGTAACGTTTTCTTCTTCTTCACCATTAGTAACACAGCTATAGCAAACCAGGCTGTAGCTTGTACGCAAGCTTGATTGACAGCTTTGAAGACCCTCCTTTTTGCTGTGATTTGTTGCTTCTGCAAATGGCAGTAGGCAAGTAGGAGGAGGCAGAGGAGTTTTATTTTTTCCTTATCGTTCACACGTTATGCTATCAGTCTAGTGATTGTGTCCATGACAGCAAAGCCTCTGTATTTAAAATCCTTCGGTTTCATTGGTCTTAAGTACGTTACTCTAACTTTATCTGAATTTCAAGGTATAAGCTGTAAGTCGCATTTGTATGATCAAAAATACCAGGAATAAATGATGGAAATATATCATTTTAAGTAACACCTGAATGGCTATTGTACGATATCGCTTCCCTCCCTTTACAGTTCAATAGATCTATTTTCCATGTGGAGCCTCTGGTCATCAGGAGGGCTGCGCTTCTAGTTCCATGAAAAACAATCCTTCCTCCCTCTTAACAGACGTTGTCCCATTTCCTGAGCTTTTATTAAAAACACATATAGTTTATAAATAAATTCAAACAGCAGTGCTGTTTTTTCTTTTTAAATCATTCCAAAGACAAAATTTAAAATAAAATAAAAAAATCTCGAGACAATAACTTGAGTACGGTGCTCAAGTTGCCTCCCCGCGTCGTACGGTCAGACAGAGCACTCAGGTGAGCTGAAATATTGAGGAGACTGTCAGGCTGGAGTCTAGACAAACATCTGCCCGGTCTGTGTGAGCCATTCTATGTACATTCATCCATTTTTAACGTCGTGGGGAAACATTGGGGGGGCGACGCCGTGGACAAGTCGCTGTTTCTTAGCTCTAATGCATAAATTCACACTCACATCTGGGAGGCAACGGCTTTTGAGTCACCAGAGGGAATGAAAGGGAAATAAAATAAAATATTTCATAACCTTTTAAACAACAGAAAAGCATCTTCCTTTGACGAATCACAGGAAATGAAGCAGCCCTCTTGCTCTCTGCTGTATTGTGTAAACCACTTTCTGAATTTAGAGGTTTTTTTAAACTTCCATTTATTGTAATCTATGAAAAAAATTTAAAAATCAGTTCATTGACCAGGAGATAACATCTTGCACCAGTTAGTACACAGAGGAAAAAATGAAGTAAATGTATTAAAGGCCTTAGTTGAAAACTCATTATTATGCTAATTTGGCCTGCTCTTTGATTAATTGGGGATGTCTTTACAATAATGTTAAAAGCCACTTCTAAAAACAACGTATGATAAGATAAGTTTGTTGTTTTTTATTTTAAGGCAGGAGTGTTAATGTTTGACAGCGAGAGTCGCATGTGAAGTGTCCCTTCAGGAAGAGGTGCGTTCTGATTAAGTGTTTTTGATTAGCTCAATTGAGGTAACTTAACAAATGGAATCATTAAGTTTTGAAATAGTGGACCAATTAGCTTTTTTCTTGACGTGCAAAACTTTTGTTGTTGCATAATCCGACCCAATTAGCAACGACGGGCATTTTCACCTTTAAGGAACCGCGGCGACGATTCGTCTTGATTCACCTCGTACAAAGTGAATAACACAGTTGGTAGCATGTTTTTCGCCGTTTCTCGAAACCGGACAGGAAGAGTCGACGCAGAGGAAACTCAGCTGTCTGGAAGAGAGGCTAATTCTAAGAGTTGAGGTCTAACATGTACAGGTAGAAAAAAGACTTATTGTCACATCAAATATGAAGCTTCTGTTAGTTACATAAGAATATTTCTCACTTTCCCTTACACTTTTTCCAAACCAAAAGATATGATAACCGTATATGTATATATATGTGTGTGTAGCCACATTGACATCCAGCTGTATGGAAGGAATCACACATAATATTAAAATTTGTATTTTCAAGACACATTTTGATTCTTGCGTTAGTTTCTTTTCTCAGTTAAGCGGTCACTCGGAGAGTTTTAGGACACCAGTGGAATGTCTGACTTACACAAGGACACCTGTCAGGTTCATTTTCTTCACATCACTCATAGCTGCATAATGTCACATGTCCTCTGCTGAAGGCCTTTGACATTTCCCAGGCTACAGTTTCAAATAACTCTAAGAGCGAGAACATTTCTGCCTCGATATAGTCAATACCTTCCATTTGGACAGGATGTAATTAGTCTTGCCTCTTGTTTTTGCGTACTTGAAGTTCATTACTTTGTACTAGCGATCATCTTATGTTTGAGTTTGGTGAGTCCGAAGCGGAGCTGATGTTTCCTGTAAACTGCGTGTCGGTGCCAGTTTAAATAAGTGGAAAAAACAGCAACAAGGTTTTGATGCAATGTTTTCAATTACTTGATCATGAACTGCTTGTTTTTTAGGCAGATCTGAATCAAGGTGAAGATTTTTTTTCTCTTTTTAAATACTTCAATTAAAAGGTTTGGGAAAAGAAAGCGTGAAAACCTTTTTGTAACGATGCCGATAATTAGTTTCATACGCGAATAATGTATAGAAATGTAAACATGCATTAAATTATGGAGAGAATTAGTGACGAAACGCTCCTGGATAAATCGTATCATCGTTTCATTTTGCGTCTGAATCGCATATTCTGAGAACACAAAGGTCCCAGATTGTGTTGAATGAAAGACTAAACCTAATCTGGAAGGATTTGTCCCTGCGAATTGACCAAGACGATCAGGCGAAAACACGAAGTCCTCGATGAGATGACGTCAGCTTGGAATAAAAATAGGAAGCAAAAAACAAAAAAGCGACTCAAGAGAAACGGGTCAGATTGAGAGACGCAGGTGTCAGACTGCTGGGAGTTGGAACAAGAAATTTCACACACTGCAAGGTACTGGAGCAGCTTGTGTTTCCAGTCATGGTGTGATTCAGGATGTTGCAATGGCGAGAAAGCAGAGGGAGCAGATCTTGCAGCAGATCTCGTGGAATATTTGAAATTGAAAGCCTGATAGAAATGAATCAGACGATGTTAATATTACATGGTAACCTGAATTGATCTTATCTTAGTTCACCTCACTGACTTTTTATTTATTTTTTATTTATTTTTTGCCCTGGTGCTATTCTAAAATGATTTTTTTTGTATGAAATATTGCTATCTGAATGATCTAACTTCTTTTTCATTTGTGTTTTTAAAATGATTTTTATTATTAATATTTAGCACATTTCAACCCCCGGGCTCGTTTGACTACTTGTAGAAGACGCCTTCCTCAGAAACAACTGCAGCGCTGAAAACATCGTTTTGAGTCTCTCAAGGTTTAGTTTGTTACCAAGAGCAAAAATCCTGACATTAAAGTTAATGTGGACTTAAGAGTAACAACCCAGTCACATAAAGCAGAAAAGACTGCTCTATGAATTGTGATAAGAGAGACTCAACAAGAAACCAAATGTGATCAAAGCTGGTTACAAAGATTTGAGACGTTCAGAATATCTGAAAACACAGAGCATTTTCTATATGTCAGGGTTGATTTAAAACACATTTGGGAAGATTTAAGCTCTGCTCTGCTGCCCATTGCACAAAGCCAAGTAGTTTTCATCTCATATTTACTCTGAGTTACAAAGAAAATGGCTAAAATAATATTCCATTAAAGTTGGTCTTTAAATTTCTGCTTTCACTCTTTAGATTGCAGCTATTCTATTAATCGATGCTCCAACCATAAACAGCATGCACAAATTTTACGAAGTGAAGAGAAAAAAATGTCCCTTTCCAGCAAGGGACTCCTCAAAACTAGAACACTTATGATGATATTTCTTAGTTTTAAATAAGTAAAATGATTCTTGAGCCCTTATTTAATGTAAAGATAAAAACACAGATTGAACACAAAAGCTACACATTTTACGTCCACACAAATTGCACTTAGGCTCTTATACTAAATAGGATTTAGAATCATGAAAAATGGATTTCTCGACACATCTTGGTATTTTTATTAATTAGATGAAAATATGGCGGCCGAGTTTCTGTGTGTGGAGTTGATTAGTGTTTGCTGCGCAGTTTTTTTCTATGAAGACCAACAGGACTCTCCTTGCCCTCAGGGCAACACCGTACTGGATCAGACTTCCCTCAGAAGTCTACCGCATGCGATGAAAACGGGTCACGTTTACACAGCTGATGAGTTAATAGGGTTTGCACTTGCTTCTCTTTTTTACTTTTAACTGTGGATTAATGAATTCTTTTGCCACATCGGGCTGTAAAAGAGGACTTGTGCCTCCTTTCTTCATTACCCTGATTTTTCTTCTTGCAAAAAACGTCTTTTAACAGGTTATTTCATGCTAGCAATGTGCAGCATGAGAATTAAAAATAATATAAATCTGGCAGGATTTTCTTTGAAAGTGTTTGAATTAGCCTGGCCATTGCTTTCCTAAGCGAATCTGCTCGATTCGCTTAGGAAAGCTTAGGAAATCACAGACCGAGCGGCTCGGTCTGTGATTTCTCCCATTAACTTAGATTCCTCCGGCAGAATTTCAACTGGGCCAATCAGCGAAGAGAAGAAGTTGTGAGCCTCGACGACAACTTTCTGTGCTATGGTAGTCTGCATGTAGTTTTAGTAATGGCAGCGGAGGAAGTGAACAAAATATTGAGTCGACATCAAAAGCTGCCTTGTTCTCTCTTCCCAGCTAAGGCAATTTCCGGTAAGCTCCATAGCGTCGAACCGCTGCATTACAGGCAAACGTTAGCGTTTGGGTAAAATTGAAAACTTCAGCAGACCCCGTGCCTCCAGCAGGATATGGTTTTTCAGTGGCTGAGGGTACAGACCCTGGAAAGCATGGAACAAGGGTCTGGTTTTTACCACGGTACACTTGGATATCAACAACTAAGCTGATGCTACTTAGTTAACAGCACCGTTTCAGATGATTAAATGACAAAAGCTGTGATTTGCCTGCACGTAGCCACCCGCTTCGAGATGTTTTCACAAATCAGCCTGTTCATGTTTTACTTAAATGAAACTGTCAGGACTGGCAGAGTGGAAAACAAAACCTCGCCCCAGAACCAATAACATGACCTCTGTGGTAGAAACTCTAAATGTATTTTTCATTAAATTGATGTACCTTATGACCTTTATACCAGCCTAACTGAAGAATAAAATCCTATTTTCTAAAAGTTGCTCTGATATTCACCTCGTTTTGTTTCAACCTAAACAACGTGGTTTTTGGATTTCGAGGATTTTTGCCTAGGTTGTTCTACATGCGGTCCCACCGGACCTGCTGCACGACAACTCCAGCGTTTGCGATCGTCACGCGTTACGTTTTTAAAGCCG
Source organism: Phalloptychus januarius (assembly GCA_902982915.1). Taxonomy (NCBI): domain Eukaryota; kingdom Metazoa; phylum Chordata; class Actinopteri; order Cyprinodontiformes; family Poeciliidae; genus Phalloptychus; species Phalloptychus januarius. The sequence goes on from CADWAE010000096.1 coordinate 270,048, forward strand.
AATAAGAGACTTCCATAGGATACGGGCTGAACTCAAAACCTAAGCCCAAAGTTGTTGTCACCTCGAAACTTTTCGTCAGCCCCTTTCCCTCCGTGGCAGCCAGAGATGAGAGCTGTTCAGAGGAATCGCCTTGGGCAGAAGCCTCTGCAAATGCTCTGCTCAACAACCCTGACTGATTCAAGGGAGCCTCTCTTTGAGCTTCAAACGAATACGAACCAACTTGGCTTCCCACCATATGCTGCCTTCATACAGATCTTTTCAGTTGCCTGGGTTTAAAATCAATATTAAAAAAAAAGCAGCTCCGCGAGCGCACATGGGATTAAGTGCAGAAAATGCAGAGAGCAGAACAGGACGCAAGAAGGTGATCATTTAACTCTAACAATTAAGATAGAAGAGTAAAACATAAATAAAATACGTATGGGATGCAATCGAACCTTGTGGGGCGAGGCTGAAAAAGAGACTCTTTCACTGACTGAAAGCCAGGCTGAAAGGAAACGGATGTCTTTTTTTTTTTTTTTGTCATTGTTGATTCCCAGAAAACTGGCTCAAAGAAGAAATCATATATGAATCTGTTGCATTGCTGTGATCCCTGTCAGTTGGGATTTGCCAATTTAATCTTGAAGCCGTCAGGCAATGTGAATCACACTGGAAATTTAACTTTGATGGATGAAGGCGCTTAAATGTACGGCAGAAATATGGCAAAAAAAAAAAATTGTCAAAGTTCATTTGAGTTTACAAAGGATTAAAATCAAAGTTGATGTCAAGCAATTTTCATTTGCAGTAATGCAGTTAAGGATTTAGCCACCTCCAGTATCCAGCCCTCTGTCATATTTCTAAGCAGCCGTTTTATGCTTTCTAAAAGGAAATTGCATTAAACCTCCATTTGGGCAAAATGTTTTATTATATTTCTTTAAAGAAATTACCAACGGATGGCGTAACTCTGTATGTTCAGATTCTTTTTCTTTTTTTTTTCTCTCCTGCAACAAATGAAACAAGCATCCAGATGTTGCTATGGAAATCAAACGTGAGGGCTCAGGTAAGCAACGGAGATGGCAACTGAGAGACCAATGAAATTCTAACAGCATCGGAGTTGACATAGCGTTTCTATTACAATCCAGGGCAATCACGAGTATCATTTATCTGCACATTCAAACTCCTTACTTTTTCATTCGTCAACCTCACAGCCTGACTCGAGACTTGAGATTTTTTTTGTTTAGTTTTTTTTTACTTCCAAGCTGGTGTGTTGTCTCTGATGCATGGTGCTTTGATTGATATTTCTCTGCAAAAAATATAGATCTCTGACCAAAATGCCACATTCAGTGTCTAGCGTGAAATGTACTTGAATAGGAATAGGGTGGATGATAATAAACGTCTAAAAATTCACATGTAGAACTCACTAGTGTCACTAAGTCGCAACAATTTTAAGCAGAACGAGATTTCTAAAACTAGCAGCTGTTGAAAGTTTTCTACCTTCATGTTTAATTTCTTTTCAAAATGTTGGTGTAAAAGTTTTCTTTGTCTCCGTCTCCCTGGGCTGTGATTGGTTTAAACCCTCGTTCTTTTGGTTTAGAACATTGTTAAACACGTCTGCCCATTTCTGATGTCCCGTGTCGGCGCTTTTATACTTTCAACGTGTTTATGAAGTTGGCATGGTTACCGGGTGACATGGCCACAAGAGAGCAGTTTTGGTAAGGCTTCTGAATTCAGAGGAAAATTTCAGACAATAAGTTTGGCACTGGAGGGGGAAATCCTTCAAACTTAAACAAACACACAAAGAGATCAGAGCTGGCCGTTACAGCATTTAAAAACCTCATGAAATGTGAACTTGAGCTATCCAGCAGGTATTCATCCGATTTGTTATGTTTGAATACACGTGAGCGAACAGCGTAACTTCGGGGTAAAATAAACGACAAACATAAATTGAGACACAATTCATCCATTTGTGTTTGTGTATTTAACTTAGAGTATAAAGAGGCATTAACTGTATGTTGTGTTGTTTGAGTTACATTCAAAGCTGCCGTTTTGTCATCAGAAGGAAAAAAAAAACGAGTACCAAATGTTGATCATTTTTGTACTTGCAGTCACTTTTGACATCCAACGTCGTTAGTGTTGCTCTGTGGAGAGAAAAAAAAGAAAAGATTTTATCAACTGACAAATTGTCACAACTGGGACACGTGTGCTGTTATTTCAGCTTATCTGTATGATGGTCTGCTGCAAAGATTAGAAGTGACGGCGCATTAAGCTGCAACCTGGAGACACAGTGACGCGCAAATTTGGAGTGAAAACAAACTTAATTTAATCTATTAGCTTCAATTGTTAGGGTGTGAGCCTTCAATGTACGTGAAGTCGAAGCTGGAAACTAAGGAATAAGTGAAAATGGTGATCTTTAAAGCAAGCAAAGAGATATATATGATCAATATGGAGTCCCTCAAAAAAAAAAAAAAAAAAAAACAGCCTTTATGTCCATAACAGCTCAATATTGCCTGGCGCAGATACAAAGACACAAAGACACAGACGAGGGGTGCTGTGGTGGCGCAACGGTTTAGCACACCCACATATGGAGGCCTTAGTCCTCAACGTGGCAGACCCTGGTTCGATTTCCGGCCTGGCGACCTTTGCCGCATGTCTTCCCCCTCTTTCCTGTCCGTTAACTGTTAAATAAAACCATAAGAGCCAATAAAACCAAAAAAAAAAAAAAAAGACAGACGGAGCAGCCATCGAACTCACGAGTTAGAGGAAAAATGTTGTAGTTCCTTTCTACATGAAGTAGAAAGGAACTTTATTGAATTGAGCAAAACAGTTTGAAAGCGATCTTACAAAGATCACAGCAGGTCTTTTTACTTTCAGCCCCCTGGATTTCACCAGTTGTCTCACTCGCGATTATTTCTGAATTTTTTGTCCATTCATCATTAAATAAAAAAAGCAATAATATGCTTTTTGCGTGAGCGCTGTTGCAGCCGGACAAGAGAATGCCCTATTGGACCTCACCATGACCACACTGATGGGAACCAACGCCGAGACCCATCCCCTGTTGCTCGACGGCGGGATATTCTCAGTGTTGATGGAGGCATCGATCACGCACACATTAAAATGATGTCTGCAGCAGTAAATGCCAATGCTGGAGAGGTCCATTAATCAGAAAATCAATGACCTTGTCGATAAGATACCTCGGCCCTGACAATAGATGAGAGTTTGAAAGTGGAGCTTTAGGCTAGCTGAGCACAAGACTTCCTACTCCTGGAAATATGCTGTATTTTTACCACAGCGACTCTGTCCTCATCTTCACCAAACCCCTGGCAGTACTTTATCATTTACTATTTCTTTTTAGGGAGCCTCTTTAAGTTATGGAGGCGGCGAGTCTGAGGAGGTTAAGTGTCATGAACCATTGGGATACGAGTTCTGTGTTAGCTTCACTCCTTAGTTACTCCGTAGCTAGTAACTAGCTCTAGCTACTAGCTGTCCAATCGCTAGCTTTTACAGCTAGCTAGCATTTGCTAGCTCAACAAAATTGATGTGTATAGTAAAATATCAGTTGTATATTTGTTAGTATAGTTTGTTAGAAATTTTACTGAATATTAAATCTCTAATTATCTCTATATCTCAGGAATAGTTTCTGTTTGAGGGCTATTTGTCTCTACACCTTATATGACTTATACTACTACTACAGTAGCTCTACAAGCTATTAGCTACTAGCTCTTTAGTGACTAGCTAGCTTTTACATCTAGCTAGTGGTTGCTAGCTCAACAAAACTGATGTGTATAGTAAAATATAAGCTGTATAGTTAGAAATTTAACTGAATACTAAATCTCTAATTATCTAAATATCTCAGGTACAGTTTCTGCTTGAGGGCTATTTGTCTCTACACCTTATAAATGAAGGAATGTGCTTAAAAACAAGGATAGCTGTTTGTTTTCGTAGTATTTTTGTCTTGTGTCTTCACTTGTCCACTGTGTTTTAAAGGATAGAGTAATTTTTTTTTTTCCTATGTTGTTGGAAAAACAAAAGAAAGCATGTTACATGCTACTGCTTTCCTTTGTTTTAGGATCAGGAGCGCAGACGTTTTAGATGTATAATATGAACCCGGCAAAGCATTTAATGGCAAATCAAGCTAAATGTGTGCACTTGTGCCGAGTCACAGTTTTGAACTGATTCAAAAAAAAAAAAAATCTACATGTGCCTGATAGTTTCACACCTTCAGTAGCAATTTTAAACGTGTGAAGTATTGACTGATGGGAACTTTGATTTCCATTTAAATTTATTTACCATGAAGCGATGAATGGCAGCTAAAGGACGGCACGTCTAGACATAAAATTGGCAGGCAGTCTTGAACCAGAATCCCAATTTGTGAATCCATCTTTTTTGTAAAAGCAGGAACTTGAAACTGTCCTTTTTTTTAGTCTTTTCCTCCCCATTCGCCTTTCTGATGAGGGAATTGAATAGCAAAGACGTGGACATAATTTGACTTTAGACATAACCAATTTATCACTAACCCCAGTGCAATCCGGTACCCTGTAATGAAAAGCCCTGGCTGAGATTCTGGATTGGCAACAAGTGACACCTGCATCAGCTGGTTCAAATTAGAAATGCCAAAAGAGAAAGAAGGCTGTCAAAGTGAGATGTGTCAGACATTTCATTGGTCTAATACCCTTGTAAGCTGGAGGGCTCAGGTTTCAGCTGGAGAGTTTTTCAAAGAGTGGGGACGTGAGCCTCGCTGAGCACACACAAAGACGAGAGCAGCATAGGAGGCATTTGAGTATGTGAGCCTCTCTTCCACTCCAACCTGCTTTCAAATGTTGCTTTCTTGAATGTCTAAAATGCCCGATACTTAAGCCGGACGAAAGTGTTTCCTACAGAGAATATCAACTAAGTTCAAGGAAACATGTTTATGTTGAAATTAAATACATGAACATATATACATGAATACATGTGCACACACACAACACATAATTTAAGGTTTTATAAAGTTGCATGAAAATGCAACTGTATGGATTATTTGAGGTCTAAAATACAAGAGATTGGTTGGGGTTAGCAACACCAATTGGGAACCCTGTGTAGATCTTAACAGCATGTTAAATTGGTATAAAATAATCATTTTGAATTGAAAAATTAATCTAAGGCCCATTTTGGGTCCATTTTCTACCTACTTGTCAGAAATATACAGTCAATGAATATGGGGTCATGTCCACGTTGGGACCCATTTATAAGCATGTATCTTATAAATATTTGCCCCATAGGTGAATCCTAGCTGGGTGAATTGACACAAGACCGCTCCCTTCCCTCCACACATCGCTGATATGTCAGGAGTAATGATTGATTTGTTTCCAGTATTGAGGAATTATTACCTAAATTGTGTTATGAATGATTTTCTGGCGAACATACCGTGGCAGATGTATAGAATCACAATACGGGTGAATCATCTGAGGTTTTCTAAATTATCTAAAGGCATAAACATTTTTGTATTTAAACCTCAATATCATATTTTTTTTCCAACCTTGATGACTAAATGATGACCACATGGTAGTAAAGTAATTACAATGACTCTGGGATAAAAAAGCCAGAATCTTAAATTGGTAAGCCTTACTAGCAAGGCTTGATTTAGTCATCATGTAACTCAATGACGACTAAATCACCAAACTGGATGGAAACTAGTAGGAAATTGTTGTCAGGACGAACGCGCCGTCTATTACCAAATAAGGTTTTATTTTGTATTGATGAAATTCTGCCAGTGCCGCTCCTTCCTTCGCCCTCCGCCGCCGCGTTCCACTTCTCAGACTCTCAAATCTCACCTCGAGTCTGAAAAGTTTTCCCTGATTACGGCAAATCACTGAAAGTTGTTATCATTCGGGCCACCCGGTGAGAGCAGCTGCTCGGCTGTCGCGCTAATCCGCGATGCATATGCAAATACACGCCCTTTTGAAAGGTTCTCCACAAATATGATGCTATTTAGGCTGCCAATCACTGTTTATATAATTGCGCCATTACATCCACTTGTGGGGAAATTTGATGAATGACACCTCCGTCAACAGCAGATTGAGAGGCAGAGAGATTCTGCATCTCTGAAACTTTTGGTGTTTTGGAGAATTTGCAGCGAGTAAACTTCGACTTCAACTTTGCCGGAAGTCATTTTGTTGCTTTAACATGATGTTTAAATTAAAAGGTTAATTTGACTCAGCAATACATAAAACACGCTGATTGTTCCATAGTTGTGGAAAGCTGTTAGTTTTTACATGTGAATCTCAACAACACCAATTATTGAAGTAGGTAATTGCAGTTTGTGGAGTCAGTCGCTTCATTTATAAATTGTAGAAAGCAGAGGACCAGCTCAATTGGACATTTTAACAATCAAGTGTTTGACATCAAATCTTATTTTAGGTCTGTTGCAATTACTAAAATTATTTCAATTTTCTAAATGGCAAAATTATAAGAAAGAGGTTTTCTTTGACTTGCCTTTGACTTTGAAGAGTTTCATAAATATCCCTACTATTTGGCAGAATTTCTACTTAAACTTTCCTACTTGAGTTAAATGTTTATCTCACCTCCTGCAATCCTCTCCCAATAGTTTTCTGGAATTTCAGCCCATTCCTCCGAACAAACTGGTATAACCGATTTGATGGTGCTTCGTTCATAATCAGCCAAAACCGAACCGACGGCAGTTCTTTCTTATGGTTCTTACGCCACTTTGTAGCTTGTATTTCTAGGGTCATTGTTCATTTGGAGTACCCGGTTTTTGTCTAAGCTTCAACTTCCTGGGTGATGTCTTAAGATGTCTGTTTAACAATTCAGAAGTAATATTCCTTGAGATCCGATTTATTTTGTAAGTACAGTATATTCATCCTCCTACAGCTGGAGCTTTCCCTATGGGCGTTACAGGTGCACTTTCCTACTTTTTGTCTCTCAATTGTAACAATAATTGTAAAGATTCTAAATATAACTTTCAGTTTAATCCAACCAAAGGACATGTCTCTACAAATTATATTCCTTGATTGTTTGAAATCTCCACGGTTTTTCCACAAAACCATGTTCCTATTTTTTGAAAATAGGAACATGGCAATTTAAGGCATCTGGAAACTGCACCCAAAAATGAAGTACTATAACTCATGGAGGTTCTCAGTTCTCTTCCTCATATCTTGGCTGATGTCTTTATTTCCTCCATGATTATTTCACCAACAGAGATTTTCTCTACAGCACTCTGATGATCTCTGCAGCTCAGACGTCACTTTAGATGTATATACCAAATTTCATCCTCGTAACACCTAGTGATTTTCTCTGATGCTTGAAAATATGACTAAAGCCTTAAGGTTCGTAGCTTATGGATCCACTGGAAATGTACGGTTTCTTATTTTTTTCCTTATTGGCATTGATCACAGTGGACGGTGGTGAACTGAATAATTCAAATCATAGCTGAGGTGTTTCTCGGCAGAGAAAACAGCATTCAGACGCATCAAAGTTTGAATGTTGTGTTGGGTTTTCTCAAGACACCCTTGTTTTCCTCCAGCAGTCCACACACACACTTTAGTTTAGCTGGTAGAAACTTTTAAAATCAGAAACCTGATTGTAGACGGATGTGAAGGATGAAGGAATGCATTTTTACTCATTCCCCTGTACTCTGAAACCCCGAAATAAATTAATGCTTGTTAGAGAACATCAGTTTGCGAGACAGTATCAAGAAGATCAAGAAATACATCAGATATGTCCCTGCGATGACATGTGAAGTAAGGTGGCGGCAGTATTATGGTATTGGATTTGCTTTGGTTTCCTTTTGCAAGAGCAGGAAAATTGTGCAGAGCTGATAAGGAGATGAATTGGAGAACGGGGCTGAACACACGTCACTGTAAAAGAAAAAAAGTTTGGGTTTTTTTTTTGTAAAAAAAACCCCAGCAGCTTAGATTAGTATTTTTGTAAAAATAAATAAATAAATAATGGACGAAGCATCCTTTATGTTTTGTCTGATCTATCATTTTATTTCCCAACAAAATATTTTGAAGACAAAATGTTCAAGGGGTCTGAATATGTGCAAGTCCCACATAATTTAAGTCTCAAATTTATGTGTTTACATGAAGCAGGAAAGTTTTGTTCCATACTCAGCAAAAGTGCATTTGCTCTGTCTTTTTGTTATATTTTTGGTCAAAAACATAAAATTTGAAAGAGAAAAGAGCCAAAACCCTCGTAAAACCCAAAGTAACGTAAGCATTTATTTTTAAAAAGGTCTCAACTTGGTGGCTTTGCTATTTAATCACTTCTTAAGCGCAATTGTTGACCAGCGTGACGATGGTTCTGCACTGATGAGCCGTGTGTATTTGTTCCCTTTTGGGTTGCTGGCGCAAGGTGCGTTGCCCAGCTAACGCTGTAAAGATTCATCATGTGTGTCTGGCAGGCTTTTACAAAGGCTGCAAGGTTGCATGACACGTCCATTTTTAAGTCATCTGTCACTGTGTGATGCATGAGTTGATGGCCGTTTGCTTAACTCGACCTTTGACTTTAATGCGTTAGATTGGTGACTTCATCCGTGCATTGTTCTTTCAGGTTTGAACTCAAATCACGTGATCAGATTCCAGCTGTTCATGTTTGACATTTCGTATTATCCTTCATATTATTTGATGAATGCAGTCATTAGGACCATATCCATGTCTTTGCAAAGGTTTTTGTCAGACTGGCTCTGTTCATACATTCATTATGTCGTTTCTTTCAAATCTAGCATTAGGGTTGAGTGGTGAACTCAATTTAGATCATGGACATAAAAAGTCTCATACATTGCATCTATTTTATACAAAAGCAGTTCCGGAAATATTTCTTAAGTTAAAAGATTGTCATTTTCACAAAGATCTGACAGCATGTGATTATTTTTCCTTATAGCATCCACCTGAGAAGGCCTGCAAAGCCGTAGCACTTTTATTTGCTCAAGTAGAGGTCTGTACAGAGTGGAGGATGGACATTTTCCATAAAAGTAGACATATTTCACTAAGAAAAACATATGTTAGAAGGGCATGCCCTCCCTGCACAGCAACCCTCTGCACCTGTGCTACTCCTCTTCACAATCTGGTAATCTTTCATATCTTGGCACTTGGATTTCTGAGTCTGAAAACACATACTACTTGGGCGTAACCATATATAAATGATCCGCGTTAAAAGTCTCCCATTATATATCATGTATAAATATTAAGATTTAAGGATAGGGCACATTACATTTGCTCTGACTTCATTGTCTTTTTTTTCTGTTTTCCATTCCTACTGATCTGATAAAAGTTCAATATCCCTTGTTCAGTCTACAAGTGTCCCCAAGTGCTGAAGTCACAATCATTAGCTGGAACATCAGAAAGTAGGTCAGGCTATGTTAAGTTGGAGCCTCTTCAAGCATTCACCATGCCGAAGTGAGTGAATCTTCATCAGTGCAGACACAATATCTGCAGAGTTTGGCATTGTTGAACCATTGCAACATTTGAAATTTTGAGGCATTGGTCTCAAGGAACAAATTCTTGCTTTCCCAGAAAATTGCACACAGACCAGGATAATAAACTGCATTCAGCCATTAAAAGAGTTTTGACTCAAACTTTTTACCCGTCTTTTTGGAGCAAATGCAGCTTTTGAAAACGGTGCAAAACCCTTTTTTTATTTATTTTATTGCTTTTACAGACATATCTCCTCAAAGTCTAACATGTATTTGAGGAGATATGTCTGTATGGGGAAAGTAATGACAGAAATATGGAAAACACTTATTCTACCACTGACTACAGACTTTAATACAAGCTCTACGGACACGCTGTGTGTGTGTGCACTCTTTTTACTAATGTCCGTTTATATTAAATGTCTTACTTAGTCTCTGTTTTATAGTTTAATTGCATCTGTTTGGTCCCATTGTAGGTATTTCCACACAGTCACCGTCACATTATGGTAATTACCGTCGCTGTGTCTTATATCTGGTTTCCCCTGGCCGCTGGCTGTAGCCTCTGATTGTCTCCGTTGTTTTCCACCTGTGTCCCGTTCCCTCAGTGCACTTCTGAACAAGTTCTACACACATCGCAAAAAAAAAGACAAATGTTCACATTTTGTGCTGATGGATCAAGTTTAAGCAGGTCTTTAAGATGGAAAAGGAAGAAACAAGAGCAAGAGGGGAAAAAAAAATAGAGAGCAATTTACTGAGATCGGTGCTGGAACGCAGCTGTTTGTAGCATTTCTGGACCAGAATAACAATCCTTCTCATGAAATCTCCTAAATGTTCTCCTGATATAAATAAATGATATAAATCCGATCAACAGCATTTGGTGGATCAATGGCATAGGAGGACAGGTGATAAAATTTTTTTTACCTTTTTGCCAAAAAATGCCAAAATAAGTGCTTCACTCAGATTTCGGCGTCATTTTTTGTTAATATCATTATGAAGTTATGATATTTGAGTCAAATTTCTGCATCCTCTGCCCAACATGAGTAACTTCAGTGAATGAGGAAAAAACATATTTAAACCAGAACCTCACCAGACGCAGGCACACACCTGTGGTTTGTGTTAAAGTGGGACTTCAATAAAAATTTGCTTATTTTCACACAAGTTTTTATTATTCTGATGTTATTTTCTGTCTGCTGAACCGTTCAGAGTGAATATATATATAGTAAACACTATATCTTGTGACTAGAAGTGCTTTATCTTTAGTCTAACATTATCTACTGTGAGTGTTGGTTTCATAAGTTTTATGTTGTAAAAAAATATATATATTGTTTTGGTAAATGTGTGTTTAAAATGTGTTTTTTCTACGGATGTCATTTGTGCCATTCTTTCCATTACAGTTTTTAAAATGACAGATTTTGCTGTATTTCTTTTGTCTCTGACATCATTGGATGTTTTACTCTTTGGTTTCTTATTGCTTTTTCTTTAATACAAACATGTTGAGGCTGCCCAGTGGCGCAGCTGGTAGAGCTGTTGCCTTGCAGCAAGAAGGTTCTGGGTTCAATTCCCGGCCCCGGTCTTTCTGCATGGAGTTTGCATGTTCTCCCTGTGCATGCGTGGGTTCTCTCCGGGTACTCCGGCTTCCTCCCACAGTCCAAAAACATGACTGTCAGGTTAGCGACAGACTGGCGACCTGTCCAGGGTGACCCCGCCTCTCGCCCGAAATGACAGCTGGAGATAAGCACCAGCAACCCTCCTGACCCCAGTAAGGGATAAGGGTGCAGGAAAATGGATGGATGAAATGGATGGACAAACATGTTGAAGCACTTCTCCACTTTGAGTTCAGTTTTTTGCATACTCTACCCTCCTCTGCTCCCTGTCTGTTTATAATCGCCTTAAACACAAACCCCTGGTGTTACGATCACGATCAGGAGTGAAAGCGCCCAAAGTTCCCTCTCAGCTCAGTCAAATTCTTTGCTTTGCTCTTTCTGCATTTTGGTCCTGATCCGCTCCCCTGATAACACCACCGAGTAGCTTTTCATTTCAGAGACGACAGATGGCTCACTCAGAATTGGATTAATGTCTCAAGTTATTTTGCCGCACTTCAGGGATGTTTCAGTATCCCCAAGCCAATTCAGTGACGAATTATTATTATTATTATTATTATTATTGTCTGAAGCAACTAATCTAAGACTGCAATCAAATCGTGCTCAATTTCAGGTGTTCACCTGTTACGTTCGCTCTATGTTGAACCTTTTCCACAGCCTTTGTTTAGATTAATGTCCTTTATGTACTGCAGCTAATGGAGTGAGAGATTGCTGATCAGTAAATGTGGCATCCTCCAATCGGGTTTAAAGCTTTCCTAAGCCGGGCGGCTGATTCTTTTAAAGCCATAAAACGCATTTTCCCTCTTCTGTCTTTTAGTGCCTTGCCTTCACCGCCGGGTGTCAGTATTAGGTGTAGAGATTTACAGAGCGGGGTCAAAGGTGCGAGATCAAGGAGACGCTGATGTAAGCGCTGTTTGGGACATTAATTTCCCTCGTCTCTCGGCTTAATAGAGCCGTACCGAATGTGGTTTTTTTTTTGTTTGTTTTGCATTCACATGTGGGTTCTTGTTTTCACTCGAGCAGACGGTCCAAGTACACGGAAGTACGAAGCGTGCCACTTCCCTTTAACCAGGCACTTTATGAAAGGCAGCCCCTCAGTCACAGGGCCATTTACAAATTTACGGCTTACTGAGAGGCACAGCCTGAGGCCCCTCCAGAAGAATGGAAACTGAATCATCTATTTGGTGCAGAGATTGACTGCAGAGCAACCACAATAATTATTATCTCCGTGGCTAGTGCTGTCATCGCGAATAACAATCAGTGTGTGCTTTAGTCGCAATTCGGGGCAGGAAGGGGTTTTCGGTGACCGCGGGCATAGGGTTTGTCTTCTTTTTTTTTTACATGTTCAAGTGAATGTCAATAAGCATGGTGGAGAAAAAAAATATGAGACAGTTGGTTACCCTTAACCAAGCATGAAGATTACATAGCCTTTTATGGATCAGCCTCTTAGCGCCGTGTTTTTTTGGGGGAATGTATTGGATTTAGTCAGGTTTTGCTGGAAAAAGATTTAGGAAAAAAAACAGAAAAAGAGAGGATACTGTTCATATCCTCTACTCCTCAACTCCTTTGTTTTTTGTGTTCCTTTGCAGCCAGTCTTCTGCTAAGGACCCACTACCAAACTTCAACATCCGTCTTCCACGTGGTCCCTGTTTGCCGCTGGATCTTCCTCTGCCGTCTCTTCTGCATCCACCATCAAACAGTTGCCTTCCTGTTCGCCCTCCACCGCCCAGCTTCAGCCATGCTGGACCTCCAGTCATGAAGGATTGAATACAGGAGGCTGGTATAGCTGTTTGCTTCAACAATGTCTTTTAACCAACTCTGCTTCAGGAAGGAAAACCTTTAAATCTCCATAACTCCATAACTTGCAAAACTTGCAAGTTTTGCAAGATACTTGCAAAACTTACATTTTTTTATAGGAATAAATAACTTTAACAGTTAAATGATGACCCAAGATTTACGATTTGTTTTCCTGAAATCTTTTCAACAAATCTTTTAGAAGCCAGAATTCTCCATTTTGCAGTTGAGAAGTATTTGGCATTTTGATCTAGAGATCTTAAATGAAATCCACTGACAGCTTTGAACTTATTGCTTATCGGGAATTGTCTTTTTCTTGGAAGAAAGCGACACGTATTTCTGAGAATTTCACAGAAAGGCTCTTGCAGACGAGTAGAAGAGAGAAAGAAAGAAAGAAAGAAAGAAAGAAGGAACTTGCAGCCAATATTAATAATATACTTCTGCAGTTAACTCTGCAGGAGCTTGTTAAGGAGTGACTTCTGTATCTGAAAGTCTCGCTGGTGTGCAGGGGAAGAGTCACATGAGGACCTCAAAGTAAAAAAACAAACATCAGACGGCAAAACCTCTGAGTGATTGGCTCGTATCAATCGGCTGGACACAGAAATTCCTATAAGAGCTTCTCCGTCCGTCTGATTGGACAGATCAAGGAACTTGTCAGAACATTTTGTTCCTAACTTGAAATGATTTCACCTTCAGCGCGGGTCACAAAGACGTCACAATCAACCTTTAAACAAGATGTTAAGTGATACGTCGTTCTAATTATGTCCGTAATTATGCGCATCTGATGTGAAGTACCTGTGTGCGATTTTTTTTTTTTTTTTCCCCGCTTTAATTGGGTGGAAAAAGTGCGAGGATGTCTTTGTTTCTCACCAGAAATGAAATGTAGTTTTTCATGAATCTTATTCAGTTTGAATGGTTTTGGTTATGTTCCTATCTATAAGAATAGATATTTTCAGCCCGTTGCTCCAAGCTGGTGCACAGCTCCGAGTATTTCAATCGGGTCGGGTCCAGAGTTATACTTCTTTTCTTTTTCAGCCATTTTGCTGTAGATTTGCTGCTGCATTTAGGTTTACTCCTAAACTGCAGTATAACTAAGCTTTTGATGTTTAACAAATAGCCTCAAATTTGAATCTAGAATTCAATGCTATATAAAGTTATATCCCTTAAATTCTAATGTAGTTCAAAACGTCATTTTAACAATTCGCAGAGAGAAACGCATTGCATAGATTAATTAAACGGAGACATTTGAAAGTCGTCATTTGTCGATTAGAATAACTTTCCACTAATGAAAACAAGACCTTTAAGATTTTAAAACTAGATCAGACCAATGAAAAACTTTTGATGCAGACATGCGCTTTTAATGCCTGCATAAAGATTGTTTTTAGAAAGGTACTTCTGTATTTTATGTCCAGCAACAGTTGCTTCTCTAGGTTTGATTACTGAAATCTGTCCTCTACTGCATTGGATTAACAATCTCCTGTGAAAACAGGCAGACTGCTCGAACGTCTACTTTTACAGAAGCTGTCACACCTGCTGAGGACCAGGTAATAAAGTGTTGTAATTACCAGCACCAGGCTTTTATTTTCTTAATAAAAACCCTATGGAAATGGCAACGATGTCCTTCGTTTCCCCTGGTTTTATTTATTGTTTGTGTATCATTAACAAGCACGTTAATTACAATTCATGCCATATCAGATCTCATATTCAATTAAGCAAAATTAAGCCTATAGTTGTACTCTTAAGTAATTTGTAACCGATGTGTGATGCATCCATTCATGCACTGATATATTGTTATGCAAATCTGTGCTTCCAATACAAATGTTTGTTTTGATATTCTGCAAATGTCAAAAAAACAAACAAACACACAATTGTGGAGTTTCCATGAAATAGGAAATGCGATTAAAATCCCATGAGTCGTTAGAAATCATGCCAGTAATGGATGTAAACATTTACATGGGATATATTTATAGTTCTGCCATGGCGCTGTTCAATTTCTCTTTGGGATCCATAAAGTAACTTTGAATTTGAATTGGTGCTCATTATCAGCCCTCAGAGGAGCGACAAGCCCCGCCTAGTTGGGTTCGGCTGCATAGATATGCAGCGTTTTGGGTAAATTGTAGTAGGGGATTTTCCAAATAGCCGTAAATTTAACAATTTCAAACAATAAGCTAAACTTTTGATGAACTGTGAGCTTCTGTGAGCCCTCTAGTGGAAGCGGCTGAGCATTGACGAAGCAGATCAGTGGCTACAAATAAGCGCTTTGCTGCTGTGTTCAAACTGAATTGATTTAAAAACTTTTTTTTTAAAGTGCTTCCATTTCGCAGTTTTGCGAAAACCACCCATTTCAGTGCGGCTGGAAAACCACGTCACCGTAGTGCCAAAGCTTTTAAATCGAAAAACATGAGTTTTTCTGAACCTGCTAAGCAAATTTGAGAGTTGAGCCGTTATGGAGGAGAAAAACCACCAGATGGAGACAGAGAGACACATCTGGAGTCATTATACTGGAGAGTAAAGACCTTAAGTAGCGCAATCAGTTGGATCTTAGCTGTAGCTAATGCAAGGTTTTTCTCCAGGTACTTTTGTTTCTACCTTAATTAAAAAAAGCAAAAAACAATTGTGTTAGCCGAGTCTGTCTGCAACACCATTCGTTCTGCGTGTGTTTATAGCGGTCAGGTGATGGAGTGTCGAGTTGTCTACTCTTGTCCTCTATCTGCCGGAGTAAGATGGAGGACAATCCACTCCCTCCATTCTGAACAGGATTAAAACAGCTACTGAAAATCCACGGCTATTAATTCCATTTCAAGATATAGTCACAAAAAAAATATATGGTTTTCTTAAGTTTTAACATTGTGGAGAAACAAAACAAAACATATCTTTCTGCACGTGTGTTTTTAAAGCTACTTTACGAGTGAAGTTTCTCGGCGAGCGCTGACATACTTTCGGGCACCACAGCGACTCAGGTCTCCCCATCCTCTGATGGATATTTTAATACAATCAAGGATGAGGCACCGCAGATAAGCCCATTTGTATAAGTCCGATAAAGTATCTGCTCCAGCTGTCAACCTATTTTTGTGACAGTTGTGTGGAGCCCAGGACAAGCATTACATCATCGCAATCAATCAAATCTGACATGCTTTCACTCAAAATGAAGTCAAGTCCTTGGATGGCTTTGGTAAACGTCATGCGCTGGTTTGGATTTGGAAACCGAGCGCGTGTTTTGGCTTGGAGGTCAAACGCAGCGTTTAGCCAGCCTTTCACTGTACGTGTGCTGTTTTTGAACTGTACAAGTTGTGAAAAAACAAAATAAAAATAATATAATTAGTTCCAATGAAATTCAGATTTTTCATAGAAATATTTTTGCTCACATTAA
The DNA here is from genome assembly GCA_902982915.1 of Phalloptychus januarius. Classification (NCBI taxonomy): domain Eukaryota; kingdom Metazoa; phylum Chordata; class Actinopteri; order Cyprinodontiformes; family Poeciliidae; genus Phalloptychus; species Phalloptychus januarius. The sequence goes on from CADWAE010000096.1 coordinate 286,195, forward strand.
CATTTGCCAAATTCACCAGAGTTAAAATATCAGCGTTGGCATTAGAGCACAATGCCAAGACTTTAGTGTTGTATTCATCATACATTACTCAGTTCTAGTGTGATGCTACATGTCAGAGGTGACAGTTTGACCTGAGCATCCGGGTACCCAACCAAGTTTGCTTCCTGAAGAATCTTGTCGACGCCATTTTGTTTTACTCGTTTAGAACACGAAGAGGTGGAGTCTGTAAGTAGCTGACCTTTTAAGTAGTTTGCAATATTTTAAACTATTGAAATGCACCAATATTTTGAGTTTTGATGGATGCATTGAAACCCTAATGCATGATTTGTTTGTTTTTTTTCAAAATTTGAAAAAGTGTCGGGCTGCACAGTGGCGCAGCTGGTAGAGCTGTTGCCTTGCAGCAAGAAGGTTCTGGGTTCGATTCTCGGCCCGGGGTCTTTCTGCATGGAGTTTGCTTGTTCTCCCTATGCATGCGTGGGTTCTCTCTGGGTACTCCGGCTTCCTCCCACGGTCCAAAAACATGACTGTCAGGTTAATTGTCCCTACGTGTGAGTGTGTGTGTGCATGGTTGTTTGTCCTGTGTGTCTTTGTGTTGCCCTGCGACAGACTGGCGCCCTGTCCAGGTGACCCCGCCTCCTGCCCAAAACGATAGCTGGAGATAGACACCAGCACCTCCTGAGCCCACTAAGGGACAAGGGTGAAGGAAAATGGATGGATGGATGGATGGATGAAAAAGTGTCATCAGCTCCCGCTTATTTAATAAAAAATAATTTATGTTCGTTCGAGCCGAGCAGAAATGAGTTCGGAGCGACTCGAGTTCCATTTTAAACAGACTGAAGAAGTTTGTCGCTTGTAAAAAGTTAAATGCATTCAGCATATAAACAGTATCTCACTTCAAGTCTACTGCATTTTTTAAAAAATGTATTATTATCCTTGCTATCAAAGGCGGGGTGGAGCTGAATTAAAGCCGTCTTTGCTCTTGAAATCTTTTTTTTTTTTTTCATAAAGCCATTTGTGATCTCCAGTAGCAGCCACAGCCAGAAAAGCAGCTCATGTTGCAGCAGGGCGGGCCAGGCTCCTGATAGGCTGCCATCGTCACCAGGCCCGCTCTCATCGGAGACTAAACCTCGAGGTTGCATACGGGTAATTACCCAGAATCCTTAGTCATCAGGCTTTGTAAATCTCTCGCCGGCTCATTAGCACGGCTTATTTGAAGAACGGTTTTACTCCCCGGCCCTCTTTTCTTTTTTGTTTTTTTGGTTTTTGTCCCCCCTTTTGCCTCCCTCTTCAGATTCTCTGCCAAACTTTGCACCTTTGTGCTCAGCTTTGCAGAGCTGTTTATTTCCCCTGTGTGATTAAAACAAATAAAAAGTAAATAGATAAAATCCGAGAATAGCAAAGATGAGGCAAAGGCTTCGAAAAAACACTCAGGACAACAAACAGAGTCATTTAAGAAATATACTTTACTCCAAAACGGAACAGAAAGTTGAACGTTTTCTGACGGTGCCATTTAAATGGGGGGTCGATGCAACTTCTGAAGCGTTTGGCGCCAAACCGTAAACAGTTTATTGCCAGTTCTACGTGCTTGGACATTACAGTAGACAAGGCAAAGCTACTGAGAAATTGAAAAGTGTTCCTGCAGATTCGAATAGCTCCGACCGCATAAATAGTCTTGGTGAGTTTTTATTTTCACCGGTCTCTTTATGGTGGATGTTGTCATCTCCAAAGACAACAAGAATCTTTTGCTTGTTTACTCCCAGACGCCTGAGTGTTCTCATGCCTTGTCGCTTTCTTTCATGCTGCTAAAGAATCCATTCATGCATCCATCCATCCACACGAACTCTGGCGGAAGTTTGCGCTCGCACAACAGGATCCCAAGGGAACATTTACAGAAAACTTTATGGCTCTTCCCCATTCAGCTTCTTCAAATGTTGCCTGTGGCGGTGATGCTAAGTGTCCATTCGTTTCCTTCACACACGCAGCTTATTGGCTGAAACCAATAACGAAAGCATATGAATAACCAGATATGTTAATCGGCTTTGCGTTTCCCCCTCGCCTCCCAAAACTCAAATGCCCGACTATTTGCCGGTCAGATTTTCTGAACAAGCTGAATGCAAACACATTTTACTGACTTCAGAACTCAGAAACTGCTATTTAAAGCGTGGGGTGGTTTTTTAATTACTTAAAAATACAATCAAAAGTTTCTCAGAAATGAATGGTTTTGTTTCCATCATACTGACTCGTTCCTGGTTTTGCAGTGTGGAGTCACTCTGACTCGGCTGCGCTGCAAACTAAGCTGGTTTATTGTTTTTGCTTCCTGGCATCACAGAGGCAGCAGCTTTCAAAATGGCCGCCCTTCCGTCGGCCATCCAAGATTAAGAACCAAATGCTCTCTCTCTAGAAACTAAGCACGCTTTTATACACCAAATTATTCATGTCATCAAGTTTTTGAGAAGGTTGGTGAATCCATCACTTCACCAATAATCCAGCTATCAGGACCTTTAATGTCTTGTTTTCTGTGTGTCGGACGTCAGAAGCTTCCAGCTTCCTCCTCGCACACTTTCCTCCTGGTTGACTTGAAATGTGGATGGACAGACATCATGAATGTTGAATGACATTGTCCACCTGTCTGGCTGAGAGTTGTTGTCTTTAATGTCAGCGCGGAAAGAGCTGGTGGAGAGACGAGCCCTGGAGAGTTCAGGAAAGAGGCGGCCGGAGCGGCAGTTCATCTCGCATGCAGCGTCTGCCTGATGACGAGGGGAAGCTAACGCTACGTTAGCATCCCCTGGGTTAGCTTCCCCAAGATGGAGTCGTTCTGGAACTACAGTTTGTCTGCGGTCGCTGCATTGCTACATTGCAAGACAACACATTTACATTTTATATTTTCTCCTGTCCTCTCTGTTTAGAAGGCCCAGGAGCTGCAGCCTGTGCTGTGAATATGGCCCGTGAGGGAATGTGAGATTGTTGCCATTTTTTTTTTCCCCTTTTGTTTCCCTGGCAATGTTGTGACTCTGTAAATACACAGCCAGTGTGTCCCGTGCGTCACTGATTGTGTTGCGCAATGCAAGCTATGTGACTGTGTATGTGTGTGTGTTTTTTTTTGTTTGTTTGTTTTATTTCCAAACGAAATAATAATTCCAGTAGTGCTTGCTGTTGTGTGCAGCTGTTTGCATGTCAAGTATTTTTGGCTCCGTTTGTGCCGACCGTTTTCACCGCTCATCAATTCTGTTTAATGCTCACTGTGCTGGGACGCAGTAAGTAATGTTGGCAAACTATTTTATTGAGAAACCTGTAATAAAACAATTTAGGTCACTCTAAGGTTCAGAAAGTGGGAAAAAAATCTTCTACTATGGTGCAAAGTGGCAACAACAATTCCAAATCTGAAACTAGTGTAGTACTGTTCTTAAAATAAAACCAATCCTGTAGTTCAAACTACCACATGCTACTTATAGCATGTGGTAAACATGTTGCAAACATGCTAGCAGTTTAAAATAAAGGATTGATTTTATTTTAATTATACAGATAGTCAGTGTAGCTACATTGCTAGTTGTGCCAATCCTAAAGCGCTAATCATAAACATTAGTTTACACCAATGTGGAGTTTAATAGAAGCTAATGCTAAAGTGCTAAATTCAATTCAAATTATAGGTGCCTTTGACATTTGGTAGAATTCAACTTTTCTACTAAACAGTTTTGGGTTTTTTTTCTTAGTTCATTTATTGTCACAGTTGTGAATGTATTGTGGTACTTATCGTGTTGCCTAAGTTCTCCGAGACTCATCCGTCTTTCAAGAACGGGTAACGTCACTGGCCTGAGCCGACCACAAGAACGTGTTCTTAGAAAAATTCACAGGCAGCGGGAAAAAAGAAACAAATGGTCTAACTGTATGGATGCATCGACTCAAGGCTTTGAAAGAATAAAAAAATGATTTGAATATTATTATTATTATTATTATTGATCCCTTCTGGAAGCCTGACAATTAAACTCCAAGATGGCCTCCATCCATGTAGTTCACCAGCACAACCTGGTTCTGACTAATGGATCTCCGTGACGGTTTGGCCGCCTGTGTGAGACGTTCCTGGCTACAGTAGCATTAATCTGGAAAAGCTGTCTCTCATATTGAGCTTAAACAGATAATTAAAGCTCCTGTGGCAGACAGTAATGAGCTGTCAGCTTGATTCAGTCAGAACTTTTTAAAAAAGATGAGCCTGCTGGTTGCTACTATTGTGCTGCTATACATAGCAGACAGATGGCGAGAAGTTTTTTTCCCCCCTCTTTCCATCTTCTTTTCCTGCATTTTAATCTTCAGAGCGGTTTTATGTCTTTTTTTTGTCTGATTGGTTTCATTGTCTTGAAGTCTTTGAGTTTGCATAGGAGGAGCTTGTTTTATCCTTCATTTAGCTGTGCATTTAAGGAACCTCTTCGTTTTCAAGAAAATCTTTTTAAAAGTGCTGTGGATGGTGTAGCGCCATCTTGTGCCACGGATGTCTAGTAATATGTGTCGTCTATGTTTACAGGCACTGGAAGTGAAGTTGAATCTTTTAACATCGACAGCATGGAGATGCGTTTAAGACTATTATTTTGAAGAAAGAAAGGAAGTAGTTTTTGAGTTTCTCGTCGAGTCCGATCCCGCCAACAAACCGAATTCGTTGCTCTTGGCTTGAAATCTGTTTGTGTGATTGGATTAAAGTTACAGTTCGTGTTTTTATGGTGCTTTGAGACGACGTGTCGGGAATTTGTGCAATACAAATAATCCAAACAGAACTAAATTGGACGCCTTGTGACTAATCCACTCCTTTGGTCACCATATGTTACCGTTTCATGTCCTCCTGTTTCCGATCCATAAGCCGTTCTGTGCAAATGTACTTCATACTTTTCAGAGTAACTACTTTATGTCGTAATTAAGTTTTCTAAGTAGTTCAGATCTTCTTTTCTTAAAGTTTATATAACTGCTTATGTCCATTTGCTCTCATCCTTAGTTGAACCGGTTAGCTTTTCTAAAATATTAAATATTAGAACCTCAGATCAAATAAAAATAACTCTAAGTACCCTAATATACATGCAGAGCCTAATAGGAGCATATACTATTTTTTCTTGGAAATCTTGGAAAATACTGTAAAACATAAGTTTGTCAAAGTGTTTGCAAAATATCCAGTGTGTGTATAAGATGAATCGACCGGGCAGGTACGAAATGGCCAAAACTCAACAAAAACACCACTTTCCTTTGTCTATAAAGCAGTTATTTTTGCATAATTACACAAATCTATGAATTGTGTACATTCATTTAAAAATATGAAAGTGTGTTGGGGAAAGAAAGACACATTCAAACTGTTGATTGGTGCCTCGGCGTTGGGAGGAGAAACACAGAATTATGGCAGGGTCACGGTTCGGAGCAGTACCTCTTTTAGCACAGATCTCTGTGACCGTAATCCAAATCCCGCCGCCATAGTGAACCTGCATAATTGCAAACAGGAGTCTGATAAGCTCTTGTAATGGAACTCTGTCAATCAATTCATGCCATATACCCTCTCTCTCTCTCTTTCTCCTGGGTGTTTGCTCAAATTGAATGAAGAAATCCAGGAACCAGTGACATTTAGCTCCGCCACACTGCCGACCGCGGGAAGAATGTTCCGCTTTAATTTCATTAACCAGGAGAAAGTAAAAGCAAATTTGCCGTAAGAAAAGCAATTATGACGTTAGTGACTGGAGCCTTTATGCTCCGGAAAGGACTTCTTCTCATTATCTGCCTGGAGAGAAGGGAGAAGAGTTCGCGTGGCGCGCTCATGAGGTATTTATTATGCAAGTGAGACACGGACGTCGTGATCTAAACGCAACCCTTTTTTTTTTTTTACACGACTCTCAAATTCATCGATTCATAATCGTTTGGCCGAAGATGCGGAGGCGACGTGTCTTGTGTTTATGCAACAATGATGTGCGAAAGTTTATAGAGCAATAAATTATAGAGCAATAAAAAGAAACTGTTTGATTAAATTGTAGCTCACAGAAACACGGCAATTGTTTCTGGCGTCACAGGTTTTAAAGCTTGAACTGTGATTTTTTTTTAAAAAAATAAAACAATTACAAACTTATTTGGAAAATGCGGAGTACTGCAAAATATATTTCCTAATAACTTCTTAGTGTTGAAGCATCTGTAAACTCTCATGACTAGCAAGTCTGTCATTCTCAGAATGGGATAATACACATGCAGGTGTATTTATTATGAAATTAAAGTTTTTAGACATTACAATTAAGAGTATAAATAACTTCTGGTGAGTGGCTAATCTAAAGAGGCTAAGCTAAAAATCTTTTTGACAAAAATCATGTCAAAGTTTTTGGTTTTAGAGCAAAGACTCTAAGTGAATAGTGTTTTTTATTAATACTGAATTGTAACCTATAAAGTCAGAGTAAAATAAAATAAGTAAAAAGCTCTTAGAAAGAGATCCTATTTTATTTATGAAAATAAGTCGGCTCTTCATTCTCTCTCGGACTTCATCGTTTTGTAATCTCTGTAAGAGAGTACATTTTTACAACTATGTCCACAGTTAACTCTTTTTAAAAAATTGACTAAATGTTAAAAACCCGGCTTTTATATTAGAAATATTCCACCTCTATTTTAATTTAACATTTTTTTCTTCTTCTCCTACCAGCAGTGAATACAGGCAGATTTTCTAAGCAGTGACATTTGCCGTATAAAATGAAATCTTCATTGACGCCAAATTTCCCATTGAGACAGCCGTTGTGTATCGGTACACACTGTACCTTGAACTTGGAGGATTTCCACGTATTCATAGAATATATGAGGTTTTGAGGAACCATAAATCGTTTTATTCAGCTGTGTCAGACAAGGGATGCATGGATAGTAGCTCTTGAGGGTTGGACTTGGGCACCGATGTTTTAGGTGTAGAAAGAGTCATCATTTGTATCTAAACGTACAAATCTCAGTATTTCATAGCTGAAGTAATTGTATGCAATGGAAACATGTAGGCATGCAGGGAAAAACTAAAGAAAAAAACATCAAAACAAAAATCCAGCAACAGAAAGAATTGAGTTGACAGCATCTTGGTTTTAATCCAAACACCCATCGCTTCATGACGCTTTCCAATAATGACCACGCAGATCAAACCTTGTATTTTTTGCTTTTCATATATTAAAGGTGGCAAGGAAAGGAGGAGGCAACTGCACTTTAAACTAATCAAAAACAAAGCAGTGAAATAAAGAAGTAAAAAATTATAGAAAGAGGAAAAAAAATCAATCGTGGCCTTTTATATCTACAGCTTCAACTCCAAGGTTTCCTGCTGCTTTAGTGCTGTGGGTTGTTCCCTCTCTCTTCCTGTGAACATGCCCCCCCTCTGAGACGGTAGAATAGTCTGACTGCATGCTAGAGGTCAGAATCTACCCACCTGTCTTTTTATCAGTCACATCAGCTCCTACAACTCGTGCTGGCCCACGAGAATGTTGCAGGTTAAAAACATTTTGGCCGCACAGATAGTTCTGTGGATGTGTAGGTGAAAGAGAGAGCAGGAACCTCTGAAAGGCTCCCTGCGGCTGACCTGTGTCCGGGGAAAATGCGATACCCTGAGTGGGCCGTGTCAAAGCCAGCAGGTGTGGAATTGCTTTTCCATTAAAAATGTCCCAGACCCAGCACCGAGTCTGAAGTTAACCTACATCAGAGAAATAATGCCACCTTTACCTTTCAGGTTGAAATAACATTTCTGAGTGTAAAAGATATGATTGGAACTTAAATCGAGTATTTCCAGATTCAAAAGTCTGTATTTATTTGCTTATTCACCAGAGGCTTCCTGAGTCGCTCATTTGAAGGCGAGTCTGTCTGCCTGTACACTGTTTCTAAAGCAGTATTCATCAGAGTGATCATAATTACATTAAGAAAGCAAGCAGAGCAAAATAAAACCTGCTTTGCAAAAAAGACATGGAACAGCATAATAAACATAGCAATAGATATAATATTTTCTAACATTTAGTCCAATTACAGCAGTAAGCTTCAAGGTGCATGAAATATGCCCCTAAGCTACTATAACAGTCTCTTGTCTTATTACGTATGCTAGAATAAAACATACAGCAAGTCCTACAGATGTGATAGGCGTTGAAGTTTAGAGTCACTATTTAGTGTAATGCCTGTGTCCTGGGATTAATTGTCGCTGGATTAGGACAGAACAGGTAACAATTCCTGACATCATATTTTTTTTCTCGCCTGACTTATCTGAGGATGAACAGCCAATTATCTGATTGTCACCGAGTGCTCAAACTATTTTCCACTTAATTACTCACACAACAGGTCACATTGCCATCAATTGGAGCCACTTCAAGCATTAAACTTAAAGGTCAGAGAATCCACATTAGTGCACACAAAGCGTCAGCAAAATTTATATTATCCCGGACGAGCCCCCAATATGTTATGGTCCGCATGCCCTAGACATTTTACAGGACAAACAACATATGAAGTCCAGACCAGGTTACATGTGAACAAAGAAGGTTTTATTACATTATTGTGTCCAGACGTGGATTTAAGTGGGAGACTTTGCAAAACAAATGAAACAGAATGGGAAAAATCACAAACAAGCTAGGAGTTGGCCGTCACATTTGAGTCACTCACCCAATGTTTCAGGATTTCACTCTACAACCAAAAATTGGAAAAATAGACCAGACAACAAGCTTTAGCTTGAGATCAACTTGCATATGTTACAGCTTTATTACTGGAGAGGATCTTGCAATCCTTGATTAAGGGAATACATTTCATTCTCTCTAAATGATCTAAATGCAAACCAGATCACACAGACTTCCTTACAAAAGAGCAAACAAATAGAAATGATACAAATGACCTTTACCTAAAGTCTGCCTGGGCTCACCCATAGGATCTAGGTGAAAAACTCTTCAATCTGGGTAGAGCTGCTAAAGGAGCCTGATGTGGATATGAACCCTTATGTTCATTCTAGTGAACATAAGGGTTCACTAGAATGCCTTATGTCCAAAAATATGTCAGAAAATATGCATCACTTCTATTTTTATGTATTTGCAAATTGTAAATACATAAAAAATAGTTTTAATGCATAGAACATAATTTTAAGTCATTAAAATCAGTTGTTAATAAGATAACAATTAACGATTTTGGTAAATGTTCTTTGAAATAGGGTTTATTTTTTTACATTTTTTACATTTTTTTACATTTACATTTTTTTACATTACATTACATTTTTTACATTTTTTTACAAGTTGGTTAGCCAACTTGTTTAGAGTTGGCTAACCGTTTTCTTTATATATATAATTGAACAACAGACACATGTTTGTTGTTAAAATTATACAGTGTGATTTTAATGTAAATTTGGAGGGCGGATAAACATAAACATAAACACCCAAACATCTTTTTTAAAAAGCACTCCATAGTTTTGTTGTTGCATTTCATGTTGACAACGCCTAAGCTTAGCATGCAAAGAGCAGAGCACACATTTAGATTTATGTAATAAAACAACAGCAGAATATTTCATGGGGTAAAAGGGAATTCAAGGCTCAGTGATGGGCCCTTGGGGCCAGACTCTGCCAGGTTGCTGCCCTCAGCAGGCCTGCTTTGCCAAGCCTGTCTCATTAGTAACACAGGAAAATGTCACTGGATGGCGAGCTGGATAAAAGAGGTTGAAGCTGCTCAACAGTGGAACCGTTCTGGGAATTTGCAGCTGAAATAATCTAATGGGAGTGCTATGAATATTGTTTCACACTGTTTTAAAATAATGCACATGAGGAGCTTTCACTAGCCTGGGTGTGCGTGTGTGTGTGTGTGTGGGGGGGGGGGGTGCGTGTGTGTGTGTGTGTGTGTGTGTGTGGTATGCACATGGAAATGGTCCACTCTTCTAACTTTAGTCACAAACAGAGCTGCTTTTCTTTTCTCTTTTGATTTTCTTCTGTTTTTGCTTTTGTTGTCACACTGAAATATCTCAGTTTTTAATTCATTACTCCAGTAAATACAAAATGCTGCTTTTATCAGATAATTTTACTTATTAGGGGGAAAAAAACAAACATTGAATCCTGGCCTGGGATCATGTTTTCTCCAGGTACTCCATCTTCCTGCCACAATCCAAAAAACATGACTATTAGGTGAACAGATCTATTGATCTGTGTGTGACCTTTAGGAGTGTGTGTGTGGGGGGTGGGGGTGGGGGAGGGGACGTGTGTGTGTGTGTGTGTGTATCGCTTGAGACATTTTGATTCTTCTGATTCTGAGCATCGTTTACATCATACCAGAAAGCTGAAGGACTCTGCAGTTCTTCAAGCGGTTGTCTTGTTGCAGAAAACAAAGGTAAGATTGTTACAGATAATATGTATCAGTAGGTATGAAGTGTGTCTATTCTTACGTGCAAAATATAGGATGTGACGATGGGGGGGGGGGGGTGTAAGTTTGAGAACCTGCTTCCTTGTTCTTAGCCGCTCTGCTGATGCGATCAGACGACGCACCGTTGCAAAGTCACTTTAATCAGTTCTAATGACTTCTGAGCAGAAAGGAGGCAGCTCCAGCTCTCACCGCCTCTCCAGCTGTGTCTCCTTGTCTAACTTCAATAGCTGCTTAGCCATGTGTGCAGCTGAATCATCCAGTGTGAGGCTTAACTTTCTCTCTGGTCACTCGGGTTAAGTTCTGCACAGAAGCCGCAAAGGTAATTAATCATGTTGGGGTTTTTTTTTCTTGTTTTTTTTTTTCCAGAAGATGCGGAAGTTCCACCCTGAGCAGACATATTGTCCCTGAATTTTTTTCACCACATGCCATCAACTGGATTGTGAGGAAATCTTGATCAAAGTTGGGGTCTAATGGTGGAAATGGTGAGTACAAAAAGTTTACAAAGGGGACTGATCCAGTTATTAAATTCAGGTGTTGCCAAAAAATATGACTTTAAACTGTAGGAGAATCATCTGGTCCCTACCTGCATTGTGAACTACATTTATTAATCACATCCTTTCAAATACGCTGCTTCAGCTCTTTGATACCAAATCCTCAGTCACAAAGAAAAATTGAAGTCAAGTCTTGACAGACATGCCAGGTTGTGCCAGGCTCTTTTTTTTTTTTTTTGAAATAATGTGAGTGGGTGACATGTTGGCCCAGCATGACAGAATTTAATCGTCTTCGGTGTGGCACAGGAAGAAAGCTTTTACTGTAATTCAAAGTCAAAGGAATGGCTTTGTGCGTGGCGGAAGCTTAGAGGAAGATTTTTTCCTGTAGAGCTTTGAAAACATAAAACACTGTTGCCACTGCGCCATCTCCAAATTAAAATGTTTCTGCCCTGACGATCGGCTCATCCACGTGTTTCCAGAGGGATTAACTTGTCAAAAGGAGAGGGGATCAGATAACTCACCTTATCCACGCCCAGTTCCCTCAGTGAAGGACACAGTGTCATTTTCCAGGAAAGAATTACACGAATGCTGTTGCATTCATATAATTATGTTTTATTAACCCTCTTCTAATTGGTAGCCAGATTATTTACAATCTGTTGAAATAAGGGTGGTAGCGCAGTTGGTGTAACTGTTGCCTTGCAGCAAGAAGGATCTGGGTTCGATTCCCAGCCATGCCATGGAGTTTTTCTTTCTGCATGGAGTTTGCATGTTCTCCCTGTGCACTCTGGCTTCCTCCCACAGTCTAAAAACATGACTATCAGGTTAATTGGTTCTCTAAATTCTCCCTAGGTGTGAGTGTGTGTGTGCATGGATGTATAGGAGATGGAAGGATAAAGTAAAGGTGTCCAAACTTTCTGCCATGAGGCAAAAAATCATCAATTTGCACTTTGGGCGCCACGAAACCTGCCATTTTTAAAAATTTAATTTAGAAATAATTCATTTTTTTAAAAAAATTTCTGCTGAATCATAAACTGAATATGGAACATGTTATTGAAACAGTCAAAATATTCAAACTTTTATTTAATTATTTTGTTTTAGAAATCTGTAAATCACTGTAAGGCCTAAAATTTCAACATTTTTACAATGCCTGTTTTTTTCCTCTTCTTCTTCTTCTTCTTTAGACCAGAAGATTTTTGTTTTCGTCTGAACTCAGTGACATGAATTAGCTTTTACAGTTGTATAAAACCTGTTTCTTTGTGTTTTTCAAGAACTTAAAATGAGGGCAGAAACCTGGTTGATCAAAAATTAGTTTTGAAGTGACACTTTGTTTTTGTATAATTTCATTTTTTGTAAAAAAGAAAAGAAAAAAAAGGAGATGATAAACATGACCGTCTGCATCAGACACCTCAGCTTGTGTCGGATTTTTTTTTGTTGCAATTTTCCATTGAACCATTTTTCACCATCTTGTCGACCTCCATTTTTGTCACCCATCTCTAAAACTTAATACAAAGATAAGTCTCAAATTTGTTCTCTTATCCTTATGTGCAGGTGCATAAAATCACCAGGATTTCTGCATTTTTGCCCTGTTATGTTAGAAACTTGACTTTTCTCAGAATAAAAAAAAGCTGTTGTTTCACGTAATAAAACATTTCTAACACAATAAGAATAAAAAAAAGAAAAATCTAAAGATCTTCACTCATTTTTACCGCAGAACGTTAGTCATACTTCTTTTGTCACAATTCAAACATATAAAGCTGAACACAATTCAGTTGACATCCAGTAACTATTCAAGACATAAAAATATAGTTTGTAATTAAAAGAAAGAAAAAAAAATGCTAATGTCATTTCAAAAATAAAACTCTTAATGAATTAGGTATTATTTGAAAACTGATTTATAAAGCACTTTACAAATCAATTAGCAGTCAGTCACAGTGAATTTTTTAACAGGAACCAAATGTGACTTCTTGACAGTAAGTGATTCTACACCAGTGGGGGTTTTTTTCCAGATGCTCTACTTTTCTCACACATTCCAAAAGCTTTCAAGGAAACCATGCCGGTGACTCTAACTCGACCTTGTTTTGTTTCTGTGCTGCAGCTGTGATGGACTGTTCTGTCCTGAGTGCAGGCGCCTTGCACCCAGTCCCCACAGTGACACACTCCAATCCTCGCAGGTATGGAAAATAAATGAAAAAGAAAAAAGAAAGAAAAGAAAACAACCCAGTTTTGAACAACTTTTCTTTTTCATTTTGCTTCTTAAACGATACCTTAACAACAAAAAGATACCAGCTGTGGCTATAGAAAGAACAGATGGAGAGTAATCAGTTTAAAACCTGTTTCTCTGTGTCGGGACACACAATATGAAGGAAAAATAAAACAGAAGAAGCTGGAATAAAGACAGTGTTTTCAAACTTCGAGCTCTTCCTGCCTGAACTCTGCCAGACAAACACTCATTCATAAGTTCAGTACAGTTGTAACAGCTCTGTGTCACTGTGCAGTATTTCGTAGTCAACCAAAACAAAACAAAATCAGAGGTTCTCTGTGTATCCGGAGAAGGCGCAGCGGGAATTTGCTACAGAGTGCAGCACAGCAGCGTCAATAAAGCAGGAACCCTGGGATATCGACAGATTTGCACGGAACATTAAAACGGCGATGTCACGATTTCCCCAACTTTTTAGAACAAACCCTGTCCAGTTTTCTGCTCCAGTGGTTTATGAATATCGAGTTTACTTCACCGGCTGTCTCTGCATGTCAGAAAGATTTGATCAAATCGTTTTGTTTCTTTGGCAGCTCCATCGCTCTCCGAGGCTCCTGTTGCCTGGTTACAGACTTAACCAGACGCTAACTTTGAAGCATTTCTTCTTCTCTGTTTCTTTAATAGTGGACTATTGCTGCATTCGGCCGCTGAGCCTCAGAAAGTCTGAGTGTCAGTAAAATATTTTATTACATCCAGTGTGTTTTTATTTAGCTGGTCGTCGATGGCAATGAATCAGTGCGGTGATTGGCCAACGTTAGCATCTGGTGTCAGCTGTCATCTTACGTAGCATGAAAGTAATATCAGGTTTGAATGTTTTCACCTGTTTTCACAGTGTGCTGTAGGTAAGGTAGGATTACTGGTATCGGTGTTTACTAAGCTTTTTAAAAAGTTGTAGATAGAATCCACTTTTAATGAGCTAAGCTTGTTGTGTTGATGGCAGTCTTTGGAAACTGTAACCTGTATTATTTTCATTACCCTCATTAGCTCTTAAATGTTCCTCGTCTTGCATCAACTACAATTTGTGAGCTTATGGAAAAATTGCCTCAATTTCTATCCAACAGAAATGAATACACATGTTGTCCTTCCTTTTCTCTACAGTAAATCTAAAGTATTTTCTTACCCAGAAAGGACTTTTACGATGACATCTCTCAACAATGTCTTTGAGGCAATGTCTGAAAATGCGTAAAAACCTGCAGGTATTCAAGTAAAGCAGCGAAATACCAGGTCGGGTTAAGAGTAGAGTTTCTTTTTCTAAATTTGTAGTTTATCATGGAAAGAAAAAAATACAGCATGTCACTAAGAAACCAGGCAGTCATGTTGGGCCATCGCAGCTGACATGGAAAGCAAAACCTGAAGCTTTTATTTTGTTAAAAGCTTTTCCCCCACCCCCTACCCAGGATGTTTAATGAAATCCAATCCACAAGGAGCATTTTACTTTTTTTTGTCTTTGTTGAGGTCATCAAATATCAGGAGGAGATTGTTCAAATGCTGTTTTCCCAGCCAGCATACCTAGGTGGGCCCCATATGGGGGAAAAGGAGGACAGGGCCCATATAGGCAGTGGCCCTACATGGGCAAACCCGCATGGGGCCACCATGAAAACCACGGACAAACCCATGTCTGCCCTCTTTTTCCCCATATTTTGTCTCAAAGGTTTTGACTTTTAACCCATAAACCAAACACGTTGGGCTATAAACCTCATTCTGCGCCGTTGCTACGTGACTCGCATGTGCCACGATCCCAAACAAGCAAAGGAAATAATGTCGCCGTAGAGACGGTTCTTCAACCCTCTGTGTACCCGCCTGCCGCCATTAGCGCTCTGCACACGAGAGCCGTGACAGATAGAAAAGGAAAAAAAAAACTTTCAGAACTGGAAGATTGAGTTTGCCTTCCTCCCCCGTTACCCTTTTGTTTGCCTTCCATTGCTCAAAAGTCAGTGCAATATCCATCTGGATCTCTCCCACCTCTGCTGCACCTTTTTTTTCTCCCCTCCATCTCACAGCTTAAAAGACGGAACAAGAAATGATTATCTTTGCCCAGCAATATGAGGCTCCGGCTCCAGTGTAAACTCATTTGGAGAGCAGATTCTCATACATCATATATCACTCACAAGAATACAAAACTGATTACCACGACGCCAGCTGAACCATGAGTGGCAAAACCTGGTTTAGAGACTCCCTACTTTGTTGATGAGCTGTCACACTGTGGAGTTTTTCTGTTTGAAGCTTTTCTTTTCTTTTTTTGCAATCTCAGCCACGATATGAGAATAAGACATTAACATAACTTCCCATCGCAGAAATTTGACTGGTGTGTTTTTCTATGGTAACTGTAAAGTTTGTTAAAAGGGGAGGCCCATGTTGTCATTTTAAATATGAAATCTTAACATGCAAATGAAACTTCTGCTGATAATTTTTTTTAAACCCTTTGTAATTCTAAAACGGAGAATTAACCAGTCAGCACAAAATTTTAAATCCTGATCTTCTATAGTTTTGAAGCTTTTAACAATCTCATTTGCTTTTTTCCGGCCTCGAGTTTGATTTGATCTGCACTGCAAAACAAAAACATCTCTAATTTATGGTAAGACATGGTCAAAATCTGGCAATTTTATTGAACAAATACACTAAAACTACAGAATTTGACTGTATGAATATGGATTTTACCAATTAAATTTTATCGATTAAATACCGTCAGCAACCACAGCTGACGTTATTTTGCTGATTTCCTTTTTTGTTTATTTTCTTTCTTTTTTTTTTATTCTTCAAGTTGTGAATGCTGAAAGTTAAAGAAGGAAATCAAATCAAATTTTTATATGAAATGCATAAGAGTAAATGCTGTATCTGCTTTCCATATGTTTCACTTGTAATTTTAACGACTCGGTAACAAACGCTGGAGAGAAGGAAAAGCAAATTAGCTTGTGAAAGGACTCGAGGCAGAAGATTCACTTCATGTGACAATGCCACTTAGTGTCGCGTCGGACCACGCCGCCTCTTTAGCGAATCCCATAATTATTATGTTTCTGAGTTACGGTTATCACTTTTCGCCCACGATGCATTTCTTCACCTAATTGGAGATGCAAATGTTTTTTTTGTTTTTTTTAATCTGCCGACCGTAATTGGAGTTAATGGAACAGGAAGATAATGATGTCGAACAGGAAGAACCCGACAACGCAGCCTCCCCAAAGACCATATGGTGGAGGGACGTTGGAGGTATAAATAATCTTCCACAATAACAGTTGTACCTCGCGAAGACTAAGAAATATGAAGTTTTACCCTGTCCTTTGGAACAACAACAACAAAAAAGAAAACTAGTAGAGCTCTGAGATTGTTGAAGGTGGAAGTTATTATACGTCGTTTGTCTGAACAAATCTGGGGACAGATTTGTTGAACGTCAGCCTCAGGAAAAAAGCATATTTTAGAAACTTTATGTACAAAATGGAGGGATGTCTCTAAAAAAACAGGGGAATTTACGTAAGGACGATGTGTTTTAACCGGGTTTTCTGACCAAAAAAATGAAAAACGAGATTTTTCGAATAGGAGTGAGTCGAGTTTATGTCATGGATTTATGTGGCAAAACAAACAAACAAAACAAAAAAACCCTCATTACCCACAAAGCCTTCAATGGAGGAAAAGTGAGTGAACTTTAGTAAATCTCCAGTTTTTGATCCTCCTGTTTCCTGCATCAGTAAAAAAAATAAAAAAAGATAACTTTTTAAGCAAACATACATACGTGACAGTATGTATATCATAAGAAACATAAATGTGAACACATGTTTCACATCTGATCTCGAGTTACTTTATCCCATGTGGTCGGTGGGAACCTGTGTGAAATTTGTGTGGCTTTTCTGTAACATTAGCTGTAGATTAAGCCTGCGTTTCATATCTCCACCTGTTAATTTACTGTTTTACGTACGCTACATAAAGTACTAAATCCAACTTAATTTCAGTCATTCCCATTTTATTCCTCATAAAATCTGTTTTTGGCGCTGTGCTGCAGTTGCTGCTGTGCTGCAGGGAAATTGCTTGTCAGCCTTTTTACAACTCGTACTTTGCGTCCCTTTACTGGTGTCATTCCAGTTGGTTGAGTAAAAACTCTCACACGTCAGGCTAGTTATTTAACATGACTAGACTCAGTAAATATAAATTCATCACTGTAAACCAGCTGAATCTGTTTAAAATATTCAGAATCCTGAAGGATTTGAAGCAGAAGTCTAATTTCCTGAACAGACCTGAGCTTAAGGAGAGCTGTCTGTAGCAGCTCTTGATCTTAATTTCATCTCATTAGTCGTATCGTGTTGAGCCTTTTATTTGAGATGAGAGGAAACCTGAAGGAAGCAAATCATTCAGCTGATCTGAGTGCTGCATCTCTTAGTAAACTTTTTTCTTTTTTTTTATGCACTTTTTTTTGAGGTTGGTTATAGACTTTTCATTTTTATTTTTTTACAATTACATTATGATGGTCTTTCAAGTTTCTCCATGATGCTTAGAGATTGTTGTCAACATCCAGGTGTGTGAAGCTCTAACAATGAAGCGTCTTTCAAAAATAAAAACGCCGACTAACACTTTTTCCTCATCGTTGACTATTATAAAAGTCAAAATAGTTTATGGAAATGCTATTTGGCACACTCATCTTTCTGATTGGCGGCCAATCAAAATGATCAAGTTGCTTTGCTCCTCGGGATAGCATAAACGGCACAGACGGCTATCTAGTGGACAAGTTTCTGACAAGGAAAAAAGCCCAAAGACGAAGCCGTCCAGAAGCCCTCCTGGCTGAAAAGAACCCAAGAACTCACAGGAATCTGAGATCAGAAAGTATGAGGCAGAATTAATGCTAAAAGAAGGTAATAATTATTGAATAGCGATTAAAAGTAGATGTCTCCCTACATACTGTATCATTATATGTGCGTTTTTGCAAATGAAGGGGACCCCTGGTCTAGATGACATTGTTTGGGGTAAGATACCACATCCATATGCGATTACAGAGGAAAAAAACTTCAGCTTTGATTGTATGACAATATACAAAAATTAATGTAAGGTGTGTTTGGATTCTCAAATATCCTTTCTCTGGAACTTCATCTCCAGGTGCCATTAATTTCACTTAGACGTTTATTGCTTTCGTTCCAGTCTGAAATCTGGACCATTTGTGTAGATTCCATCCTCTGCCACCGAGTGGCTCTTTAAATAAGGTGGCTGGATTTGATCAATGTATTGGAATGCAAACTCTGTAAAAAAAAAAAACGTGATGCTCAGCATGGGTGGCTGGTTGTAGATATTGTGTTTGCAAATAATAATAATTAAAAAAAACAGATCTGCGGTTGGAATACAAAGTTAAGGGACAGCCTGCAGAAGAGGATGAACTGGGATACGACTGAAATAAAATGCTGGGGGTATTAAACCAGTGATATTAAACATCTTTCCACCAGGAGTCTTCATTTTTTTTTTTACTGTAGGATCCTTTAAAAAAAAAAAAGAAAGAAAGAAAAGAAGTCTTACTTCCTCAATAATGATGTTTTCAACTCCAGAAAAAGTATTCACAACATTCCTGCAGGGGAAACATTCAAACTTTCCCTTTGTTTTACAGGATAGCTTGTGTCTTTATGAGTTAGCAAAAGATGTTTGAAAGTTTGAAAAGTTTTTAATCTTTTTTTGACATTAGCTATAAATGCCACCCGCCACTAGCATGCTTAGCTGGGTCACACTTCATCTGTCTGCATTGACGAATGTGAGATTTAGCCTAATTACACCAGTTTTACTAAATCAAGTGACATATTCCTGTTCAGTTTAAGGAAAATGATGTTCAAACTATCAAACAACACTGATATTAACAGGGTTTCTTCACTCAGTAACAACCTTCACACCAAAGAGTGCTGTCATTACCATGATCCGTCAGTGCTTAAACTGTGGTGTGCTCCGTGATCCAAAAAATATTGCTTTGTTAGCTAGCAGATTATGTTGAGCTCTCCATATAATTGTTGCAAATAACTTGGTAGAAAAGTAAAAAGATATTCTATGATAAGTCACATGTAAATGTTAAGTGCCCTGTAACAGCATAGCACTTTATCCAGTCCAGAGGACTCCAAAGCAGCTTATGTTACTTTCACTCGTTCACCCATTCACACACTGATGATGGTGAGCTACTTGGTAGCCACAGCTGCCCTGTTACAGAAGCGTGTCTTACCCAAAGACACGACTCTGACGGACTGAGCAAACCCACCAGCAAACTCCTCCATCCTGAGCCGCTGCCACATCACGAAGCTTTACCTCAGTAATCTAATGTCTAATTTTGGATCAAGCTTTAAATTTACTTACTTTGACTTCTTCCTCGAGGAGACATACCGAGGACCTCTCGTCACTCAGAGATCGTCATAAAAAAAAAGAGAAGTGTGGATGGAGACTTGCTATGAATAAGCAATGCTACCTTCATCAAAGATTTAGCCCCGTCTACACTGTGATTTTCACTTCTGACTTCGTGTCACTTGAAATGTACCGTAGTCACGGTGATGACTCCGAGTTGAGCAACTTTTCTTTCTGTGCCGTAAGCAAATATCGGGTCACTGGGCAAGCAGGAAAAGTCAAGTAGAAGGTCCATCCCCGGCTCATGGCAGTCTTTCTTTTTTCTTTGAAAAAGAGCCTGCTTCATCAAGGCTTAGCTTCCAAAGAATACTGGGTAAATACACTAAAAAATACTTTAAAGAATAAGTAGATTGTCTGACATTTTTTTCAAAACATACAAGTAGAAGAAGCAAATAAATTCTTGTAACAGTGGAAATAAGTAACAGGCATTTTTTGGTTTCACCTTAAATTAACATTGATTCCATGGTTCAGCTCCAACTGACTTATATTGTTATTACCCCGTTTTGCACCCCCACCCCCAAAAAGATTCTATATATAGTAAGTAACTAAATAAAACTTTATTTACATAGCACCGTTCAGGATAAAAATCATAAAGCGTTTCAACAAATCTAAACAAAAGCAGATTTAAATATACAAAATATGCAATGTCGGGTGACATTTTTTTAGATAAATTTTTAAGTTAAGTTTTTAAGTTATATGGATCAAGTACACAGGTATACAAATGTAACATTAGGTCATTTTTTTTCTTGACGATTTTTTTCATAGATAGATTCCAACCTTAACCAGCAATTCGAGCTTTAACTGTTAATCTCATCTCAACTATTTAGGATAAGACAATTTTTTATGAAAGTTATGCTTCTCCCATACTTGATAAATATATAAAACAAACCTATTTTTCTTTAGCTTTGTAAAAAAAAAAAAAAAAAAAAAGACTTGTTCAACTTTCAATAAAATAACAGGGAAATAAGGTTTTTACAAATGTAGAAAAATGCGTTTTAGATTTTTTTTTTTTTTCAACTCCTGTAAAAAGTGGAATAAAAGAGCTTCATGAAATTTGGTGACAACACTCAGGGACATAAAGTATATACTGAGGTTTGTAACAGGTTTTTGTTGTATCTTTTTTTATTATGATAACATAACCATATCGTTTTGCATCTCTGCAAAGGATTCACACCTACATGTGGCAGCAGTGACTCACATTGATGTAGTTTGGAAGTACTTAACATTTCAGTCGACACCTGCGAGACAGCTGTTTATTATCTTTAATTATAATCCTGAAGATATGAAGTAAATAGGATAAAATAACAAAGCCTTGAGCCAAAGCGTGAATTCTATTTACAGTGGGTAATTGTTATGTGTGTGTCTAGACTCGAGCCTATTAGACACAGCTTACTCTATCACGCCACCGCTGATTTTGTTGCTTGTGTTAATCTGGGCAAATAATGAAGTGGAGAATGGAAGGGGAAAAAAATACACCTGAGGCAAAAATGTGGATTCTCCCTGAAATAATGATGTGACAAAAAAAGGGGACGGCAAAAACGCACTGCAGTGACACATCGGGCCGGGAGTGAGGGTCATACGCTAAACTTATTGATGTAGACGGGTGGCTTGTGTTTCTGTATTGGTGAAAAGGACCACAGGTTGGCACACCCCCACAGACACGCGCGTGCACCCCTGCACCCATTTGCACAGCTATCTTTGTGGGGACTTTCCAATACCCTTATCCTAACCCTGTCCCTACCCATACCTAAGCCAAACCAAAACTCAATTTACACCTTAGTCTTAAATCTAACCTCTGACCAAAGAACAGCGTTTGGAATAGTGGGTCCCCACAATGTTGTATGTGTCAGGAAGACGGTCCCCACAAGGTACTACAAACAAATGCACACACACACACACACAAGTTCTGGTCCAAAGACACTATAGAAAACATTTGTACCATTTTATATATACTTTGCTGTTCTCTTTACAGATTCAACTTCTTTTTGAGGTTTGTCACATTTAAATGTTTCTGGACATAACTTGAGTTTTAAGGCTATCGAACTTCTCCATGCCCCTGTCCTTTGTGATAATAGTCTTGGACTTTGCTGTGAAAAAATGTTATCCCACTTTCCTTTTTTGGTTTGTTTTTGCTGAATTGTTTACATTTGAGGGGGGAGGTTAGCATATAAACCACTTCTACGTTCTGGCACTGGATTTACATCCTGTTTGACACAACAATCAAAATTTTGATTGCTGCATAACTTTCATTGAAACCAATGAAAAAGCATTGGTTTCACCAATTAAGTTTCGGTGAAACTTAATCGGTTTCACCATGAAACCGATTAAGCTCTTTGTTAGGATTTTCTAACTGATTCCATCATCTACAAAATGTTATCTTACAAAGGAGCACCATCCATTGCTAGCACTTTGTGGCATTGTTGTTGTCTTTGGTATATAGATGTTGTGTTGGTTTTATATTAGATACAAAAAGAAGCATACCTTCCAAAAAGTCTCACTTTTTTGTCATATTAGTCCACAGAATGTTTTCTCAAAAATCTGTGATTCAGATTAGTTTTGCCAAACGTGAGACAAGCCTTTCTGGTCTTTTTGGTCTCCCGTAGTTTTGGCCTTTTGACTCTCCCACATCTCTTTATTTCCCAACCATGCATTCTGGTTTGCTTTACATGTTATTCTGGGTTGCTTTGTGGCCTCCAGTATGAGTCTTTGATGTACTCTTGTAGTAATTTTTAGCTTATCAGGTCCTCAGCTCTTACTATAGGTTGTGAAAGTCTCTTAAGACTGTAATTGTCTTATCTTCTTAAATTTCTTTAGATTGGGCACCATCTCCTGTTTTTTCTCCCCTGAAATGAAATTATAATTTCATCATCCATCCTTGCTCATATGTTCCAATTCTCCATTTTTTTTCTCTCAAAAAATCTGCCTGTTGTCTTTTCAGGCCAAAAAGTAAATCACTGCAACACTAAAAAATTTAACCAGAGAAATCAAACCCACACTGGCCACTGCCATGCAAAATCATTGAGCCTCGTGATTTCTTGTGGCAACCACTGCTAGAAGAGATGGGAGCGATATTACAGCCTTGGTCTGCTGAAAGCCTTGCGGTGTCATTTACATAAACTCAAAGATGCACAGTGCTGCAGCTTGAAAGGCTTTCAAAAGGCTGGCATTGAGGTCAGGGCTTTTTCTTTGAAAGCAAACCTGAATATTATTGTCGCTACAGAGGCTGAAAAAATAGAGAACCAAGCCAGCTGTGAAATGTTACAACTTTACATCCCTACAAATCATAAATACTGCCAGTCCCACCACCTAGATGTGGTTAAACTCTTCTGCTGGCTCAGGTTCAACTCGCCTCCATCTACCTCTCATTGGTACGCACACCTTGCCGTTTTCTACTTTGTACCACCACGTGCTTAAACCATCCAACTATT
Source organism: Phalloptychus januarius (assembly GCA_902982915.1). Taxonomy (NCBI): domain Eukaryota; kingdom Metazoa; phylum Chordata; class Actinopteri; order Cyprinodontiformes; family Poeciliidae; genus Phalloptychus; species Phalloptychus januarius. Next base: position 309,054 of record CADWAE010000096.1, read on the forward strand.
ATTATTATTTTGTGTTTCAGTACATTGAAGAATTACGTAGAAAGTTGTAAAACCTCTGAGACATTACATACTGTGACTGCACATTGCGGTATATTCAGAAAATTCAGAAAAAAACTTATTCATTAAATGTTGTCATAACTCATATTATCGAATGATCTTCAAAAAGTGGCTGTGGGTTGGAAGGACCTCTAGCAGCAGTCTTGCAATGGATCTGAAGAAACCTCTGACTGAAGATTGATGCTACGTGACAAGCTCTTGATTGGCATGCTAAGAGCTTAATATCTGGGCAGCGAAGACAATGTTCCACCTAATACATCCTGGATGACACCATGATTTGTTGGCAACTTGTTGCTAATCCACCTCATTTGCTTTTGCTGCTCCTTTTTAAGCCTATGCCTGGCCATAGAATTTGAACACCAGGCAGAGAGACGCTGCAGCAAGAGATATGTTATTGTGATCGATGGAACAGATGTCTTGAAATTCCTCCCTCTCGATCTGCTTTTCAGTCAAATGCAAACAAATGTGTTCTAGACTTCTAAGATTTCAATATAGGAAAAAGAACTGTGGTACTTTGCTGTGGTCTATCATATAAAATCCCAAGAAAATACTAAAAGGTTTGTGACAAAAAGTGAAAAACTTCAAGAGGTGTTAATACTTTGGCCGCTTTCTGTACTTGTATACAGGATAGTAATTGAAGACCTGCCTGTTTGAGAAACTTTCATGACTTTCTTGTATTGGTAAAGGAATAAATCCCCTTCATTTTATTGCCATTTAGAGGCTGTGAAGGTAAATAGTGCTTGTCTTGAGAGAAACTCCTGTTCAAAGAATTTGAGACTGGAGCAAAGATTCGTCTTCCTCCATGACAGTGATTCCAACGCCTGAAAGAATGACTCAGGACGTCATTCTGAGTCATTATGCGTGACTTGCGGACTTTCGGTGGAAACCATCTTAAGATTTCGTATTGGTAAAGAAAATTCACCTGCATTTTAGTGTTTCACCTTCTTTTAGCACCTTGTAATTTTGCTTCTGTGGTTCTTTCTTTAAAGTTGCAAGACCTTATTATCTTAAATGGCATCACATATAGGTAAAGGAACAAAAGGGATCCAGGTATAATTTTAACACATCAGTATGTTGAACAGACTCGTTGCATCCACTTACTTCAAAATGTATTTTAGATAAATTTGCTCACAATCTTTTCAATGAGGACTTAGGATGGTTCAACATTTACTCTGGTCATCAGCCGTGTCCAGTTGTTTCAGTTGTGTGCAACAGAAAATACATTACTTGTCAAATTCGACCTAATTCATAACACTTCTGGGGTTATGATTGCGATACAACATAATGTGTGGCTCTTGCTGGGGAAACACAGCTGCACAGAAGTCTTTATTCTTCCTTTCTGAGGCAGCAACTTGCTCAGCGGCTCGTCTGGCACTGGCACTAATGCAGACCACCTCCCATTGCTCAACAAACAGAAGCCACTTGCAGGGTCCCAGCTCGCTGCTGCATAGAAAGAGGGACAAACTAATTAGAAATGATCCACGGCGGTACAAATCAGTTTCTTGTGGCATTGTTCCTTGAACCCTTGCCCAGTGTTTCCTGCTGTTTCTTAGCATTAACTCCAAACCACCACATGCAACCATGTTCCATTGAATAAAAACAAACTACATGGTACATTTGAATGGTAAATAGTTTTCTCCGATGTAGTTTTTTGTCAACTTTATTTGCTTAAAATAGAATCTGTCACATACATATTAGAGCATGTTGAGGTAGAAAAATTGTCATTGAAAAGTGGGGTTTTTGTCTTGGTGGCCCAGTTTGAGTCCAGCTTCAGCTGTTGGACAGATGGCTTCACATTTGATTTTGCAATACTTTGGTACACAGAGGCATGCACGGTCAACTCTTAAATTAACACGTCTCCACTGGGCTGCTTCACAGTAGGCATGAGGTGTTTGTGCTGATATGCTGGGTTTGGTTGTCGCTGAACATGCTGCTGTGAGTCATGGCCAAGTATTTCTGCTTTATTAGGATTTATCCAGAGGACATTGCTTCAGAAGTATTTTTGATTCCTTTCAGAGGGAACAGGTTGTGTTCCTGGAAACCCTTTCAAACGATACTTGTTCAGTCTATGTCTAATTTTCCTGTCATTAACTTAAACATTTAACATGCTAATTGAGGCATCTAGAGCCCAAGCCGGAGTGTCTATTTTCATTTTATTTTGTTTATTTTTTTGCCATTTCTACAGGAATTGTACTGTCTAACATTGGAGTAATTTAACTACGACATCCACTCCTGGGAATATTGAAATATATCCAAATTTGTTATTTTTTTTCTTGTGAATAATTTTAAAGTTAAGTATTTTTCGCACACATAGTGCCACTTTATAGCAGAATCAAGTGACTATGTTACCTTTGGTTGTTCTAAAAGTGCTATCTTAAAAGAAATTTGACGTTGCAATTTGATGCCTTGAAATTAGGCCTCTGTCTTTTTAAGAAGCTCCTACTCTTTCCAACGCTGCCATAGAAATACATCTATTGAGACATTTACTTATTCATTTGTCTTGAATTACAGCATTGTCCTTTTCATTGATTTCATTGACAATTGCAGTGTGGAACAAATATTAAATATCAGCGAACAGTTCGCAAAGTATATTATGTTGATAAATTGATAGCGTTGTACTGTGGAAATGTTGAGCGATGGCACAACATTTCCACGTTTAAGTCTGAATCCGCACTGAGAACAGATTTCAGATCTCACTTAAATATTTCTTGTCTTTATTTTTGAATCTGGTGTCAAAGCTTTTCCAACAGTTTTTTTTTTTTTGAAGGTGAGAAGTGTGTTAAAGCATGGAAACTGTCGCAGCCTCAGCCTGGACCTCCCAGAGGGCAAACCACCAGTTTTTGGTGATGGGGCCTTGCTGCCAGGGCAGCCAGCCTGCCTATTGACCCTGTATATCCCTGTGGGCTTTAACATGTTCATTTGAAGTGGTGTGGGTTTTAGCCTCGCCTGCCAGGAGGCTGGCTGAATAAAGAGATAGCTTGTTCAGACACCTGCAGGTGAGATTTAAAAGCGGATAAACTATTAAGGTAATAAAGGTAATAAAGGTAAAGCCAACCAGTCACAGTCAACAGGCCAGAGTAACTAAAAGTTGCTCCTTTTCTAACAATTTATCCAAGCTAGGCCAGTTTCTGCAAGTTGCAGTAACTATAGAAAATGTGACCATTGTCTATAGATTGCCAGATGGCCTAAGACCTTCGTATGGTAATTTCCTGTATAAATTTCAGCCCAACATGGATTGCAGATAAAATCAAACTTAAAAATGCAAATGCAAACTCTGTAATAAGTTTTATAACAGAGTAAAAAACTGAAATATTAATATGCCAACTTTACCCTCCAGCGGTCATAAGAGATGGGGTTCAATTGGGCACCTTGAGCTTTTCATTCCGTTGTTCACAGATATTTTTTGCGTGTTTGTCGTTTCGGGAACTGACGGTCTGACAGGACATCATCTGGGTCAAGTATTATGGCTCAGACTTTTAGGCTTAGGGAAAAGAGTTGCAAGAACCTCATCATTATCATCAGATGTACTACACAATAACCTGGTTAGACTTTAGTGGACCTCTTTCACAAGATAAAATAGGAGCTATTTTAAAATAGGTGATAAAATTATGAAATATAATAATCCTAATCCCAGTGGTCACTGTTAATTAAGAAGAAGTTTGATTTTGGTTTGCCAAACAATCAAGGAAACCTAATTGTTGGATAATGCTGTCAGTGCTTCGTGTCTTCAGCTTAGCCAATTTCCAAGAAGAGTACATCACTGGGCAAAGATTCATGGGATTCTTTTTTTCTTCACATCCAGACATTTCCGTAGATTTCCTTTACACTGTAACCTCCATTAGCTGCCGTCTTCAAAGCTTCATTTTCCTTCGCTTTGGTTCTGGAGTTTATATACAAATTTGGCACCTAAACACGTTCATCTCTGGGAAAGAGGAGCTCTCTCTGTCCTGAGGGGTTTCATGGCTGAACATTCTCAGTGTTTAAACTTGGGCTCCATTGTTTGAACAGATGAAAGTGGAACCTTCAGGCAATCTGGACATTGCACCCAAGGACAAACGAGACTTAAGAAGGCCCACAGTTCTCTTCTCAATATTTTATCTAATTTCTTTGCACCAAGAGTCAGTGGGTTTGAGGTGTTCCACACTTAAGCCTCTATTTAACTAAAATTTTGCAAAAATAACCATAAGCTTACAAAAATCCTCATCTGGATTTCCGAAATATCTGATTTCGAAGCAGCCGCCTCTTAATCGTCCTCCACCTGTGAAAACATACGTTTGAGACAAACTTCAGAAACGCTTTCAAGGCGACTGAAGTTAGTTAGACAATCCACTGTGCATTTTGAGGATGTCTTTTACATATACCGACTTTATCTTTCCTTGAAAATAATATACTTAAAATAGCACTAAAGAGCCCTTCAGGACCGTCGACGCCTTGTGGAAATCCCCTACATCATATACTCCATTTTATTTAAAAATCATAGCAGCGGTGACTGGTACTTTGCCTTCAAGGGTCCCGCTACATAAGCACTCACTTGAGGAGGATGAGGAAGCCGTCTTTTAATGATCCCCAGAGACAGGAAGTATATTTACCATAATCCCAAGCCCGAGGCGGCATCAGCTCCTAATCACCCCCCATCTCCCCACCCCACTATGCAGATAGGGATCAGTTCCCCATTATAAACCTACTGAAGTATCAAGCTTGAAGATGATTGTCTTTTTTTTTTTTTTTCCGGCACAAAGTGAGCTATATCTACCGTTTAGTTGCATGCACGGGACGTGGTGATAACTTTTTGTGTTTGAGACTTGAATTTTGTTCTGTGAGACAAAAGGAAGAGTTTAAGGATGAGATGGCACCTCACCTCAAAGCTACTGTACAGACCCTGAAATTGGCTCTTTGCATTTTTTACATCATGACACAATGGGTTAACGGTGATGAACATGAAAGAATAGAGACTGAAGTACAGAGAGGGATCGGTAACCTCTTTGGGGTTTACCCGAACTCTCCTGGGCACCCGATGAGGTCCTGGAGATAAATGCCTGGATAGATAGACTAAGAACTCTTGTAAACATCTACAGATATTTTGTATTAATATAACTAAATATTAATCAAATAAGTCAGATATTTGTATTTTCTTTGGTGGGAGCACTATAATCAATTCATAAGTAACTCCAGACCAACATCTGTAAAGTTATGTTTTTTCAGAGTCATAACCCGCTAACCCATAGAAGGTGCTATTTAACATCTTTAGACAGAGACATGCTCATATCGCCAGAAGTTAAAGATTCACACCACCTTTTGTACACCAGATATGCTTGAGGAAAACCTACAAAGTTAAAATACATGGCTTTTAATTTTTTTCCCCTCGAGAGTTATATAAATACTATACGACCCATTGTTTTCATTGCCACTCAGTTGCTTTTCTGGTGGACAAACAAAACGTACTTCCAGAAGATTACACAAAAAGGTCCGCTGAGATGCACTTATTTGTGTAGAGAGAAAAAGAGTGGGGCAAGAACACAACCCTGAGGGTCACCGGTGCAAATATGGTTCTTGTGGAGAAGAAAATGCTCAACGGCCTCAGTTTCCTGACTGACCAGCAGTGGAAACCGGCCTGCATGTTTTAGATATTCGCTTCTTCATCCCAGCTGATTTCAATCGATGGCTGATTAACAGGCGTTTGCTGAACTGCAATCAGTTGAATCAACCACATTAAATCAGGGAAACCTCTAAAACATGTAGGACAGTGTGCCTTGAGTGGGTTGGGAAACACTGCACCAGCAGGTGGAGGCCGGCACTATAAGCCGGGTGAGCTTCTGATGGAGGATATCTCAGTTGATGGTGTTGAGGTTCACAGGATCCTGCCCTGTGTTGCATCATTTGGCCGAACAAAGTGATAACATCACCAAATATGTTGTATTTCAGCTTAAACAGACATTACGTTTTGCACCAGTAATGCCATTCTGCGTGCTTCCTAATTGACCTGGCGTCTTTAACAAGCCAGGACTTTGGTGACGACACAGTGTGGAATACCTTTGTGCGTGAGCCCGTCGTCAAAACACAACGGGGCCAAATTAAGCGTTTTTCCAGTGAATAGTAATTGGGTTCCGGTCGGGATTTTACACAGAAGGGAACATATCACCTCCTGAGGGGAAAATTGTTTGGTCCACCATATTGGCAGATCAAGCGAATAAATCCCTTCTTTATTCTTAATCCCTTTCCTTATCATAAGATTATGAAAATCCAGATCTCTCCTAGTTCTCATATTATTAAATTGCACCCATAATATTACTCCTGGCTTAAGCAGAAAAAGAGGGCGCAGAAAAAAAAAAGAAAACATCCCATGCCCTCAGCCCTCGCAGAACCCGGTTCTTTTGTTTTGATTTTTTTTCTTCTTCTTCTTCCTTAGTATTTTCTAATTCCTGCAGCCTGTGAGCCATGTCCACAGCTTCATGAATAATGTCAGGGGGGCAGCTGGGTTTTGGTATTCAGTAGTTGACAATCTGCTTAAACAGAAGCAAATTGGGAAAAAATAGCTTTCAGATGCACTTCCATTCCTGTGTGCGGGGGAGAGGTTGAGGCAGGGTTATTTTCTCAGCAGAGGGCGTTTTGCTCTGACAGCACGTCAGCCTCTTTCCCTCCCCTCTCGGTGTGTGTGTGACTCTGTGTGTATCTGCGCAAGTGCAAGACGTGGAGGAAATTCTCACAAGTCAGTGTAATATCACCTTAATTCGAAAGTAGAGCACTGCGTCTCGTTTAAGCACTTTGATTTTTCACCTCAGACTTGCACACAAATCGTGTGCATCTATTTGGATGTAATTTGATTTAAACAGTTTTTTGGGGGTTTTTTGTTTTTTATGTTAGCATATAAAGATGTTTCCAGCGGTAACCAGAAACAAAACCTATAAAGCACAATGGGAAGGACAAATAGAAAATCAATGTTCTATTAGGCATGCTCCAGCTCTAAGGTGGATAAATGCGGCTTGATATTGCAAAATGCGGCTTTCCAAATTGTATCCTCTGCACTCTCTCGTCTCTAATTGAGAGAGGCCATTTGATGATTTATATTAAAAAGGTTTCATGCATTAGAGAAGTATATTGGAGTGATAATACATTGCATTTGATTTCTGTTTAGTTTCTGTCCATCCATCCATCCATCCATTTTCTAACATCCTTTTCCCTTAGTGGGTCAGGAGGGTTGCTGGTGTCTATCTCCAGCCAACGTTCCGGGCGAGAGGCGGGGTCACCCTGGACAGGTTGTCAGTCTGTCGCAGGGCAACACAGAGACAGACAACCACACACACACACTCACACCTAGGGACAATTTAGAGAGACCAATTAACCTGACAGTCATGTTTTTGGACTGTGGGAGGAAGCCGGAGTACCCGGAGAGAGCCCACGCATGCACAGGGAGAACATGCAAACTCCATGCAGAAAGACCGGGAGCCGGGAATTGAACCCAGAACCTTCTTGCTGCAAGGTCTACCAGCTGCACCACTGTGCAGCACCTGTTCTGCCTTTATTAGCATTAATTTCATACAGACTCTACGATTTTTTTTATATACAAAGGAGTTTATAGCCAAATCATGGCCCTTCCACCATCATGCTTTACAGTTGTCGTGAAACATTTTTGCTTTTCTTGCTTCTTCTCATTCACCTGAAATTTGTGTGACTTCAGGAAATGCTAACAGGCAGAAAAAGACATTTGTGGAAAAATGACAAAGAAACAATCTAAATAGTATAAGTTTTTTTTTTTAGCACAGATGTTTCAGTCAGTTTTATTCAAGGATCCTGCAGCTAAACAGAAGGAAACAGTTTCATTTGGTTGCTTTGGAACAAAAAAAACAAAAAAATCTTTAGCCAAATCCAGGTGAGCATATCTCCCGCCTTTTAAACCAGTTGGCGCAGGCATTAATTAAGATTTTACAAATAAGAAAGCTACAGTACCCACTGCTGGTGCTGCTGGGCAGCTCTGTGAAAACGCTCCATCATTAGCACATTATTAGTGTTTCTAAATGTCACAGAGCCGCAAAGGGGACGTGAACTGCCTTCGAGTTCTGGCCCGACTCTGATGTTGTGTCAGAGTCCATTGTGACCCCTCAGAGAGTCGCACAGGAGATCATTATTAACCTCCCGCAGAGGGCGGGAAGCACCGGCCAGGGCCCGCACTTTTAGGAGCGCGCGTGTGTCTTCCTATGCTTCCTGTCGGCCGTGTATCTGCACATGCGAGAGCGTGACGGGGTGTGGTGAGGGAACACCCAGAGAGAGAGAGAAAGAGACAGAAATGAAAAGAAACGGAGCCCCTTCTCATAAATCAAGTCAAGGTTCCAGCCTGTTGGTGGTGCCGCAGCGTTTTTTTTTCATTTATTTATTTTTTCTTCGCCATCCGACATTCGATGCTTCCATCTTTTTCTCGTTTTTAATCGCATCGAGCCCGACAAGTGCAGAAGGAAAAGAAACGGAGGGTGAGGAAGGGGAGGGTGGGTGCAGCAGCTCGGGCTCTGCAGCGCGCTGGCCGCCGTATCAGATGAGGTCTGTCGATATCTCTCATCAAACAGGAGCTGATCAAAGGCCTGCCTGTGCCCATGCAGGCGAAAGGATTAAGTCACGTCATGCACAACCTCCTTGACAAAAAAAAAAAAGCCTCTCCACACGAATAAAGAGATTAAGTCAAGAGTGAAATCAAATTCAAGGGGAATTATTGAAACAGGGCCTCCATGTTGCGCTGCACATCTGACAAGGTCTTTGTTTAGGTGTGATGAATTTTTGAGCTTTTCTGCAGTTACTGTTTCCCTTCCTCCTTTTTTTGGAGTTTGATGTTTTTTTAAAAACTTAAATTTTCTTCTTCTTTATATTTTTTTCCCTTCCTCAAATTTTCTTTTCTTTTTCTTCTTCTTTTTATCCATAGGTGTCAAATTTAGCCTGCAGTGTATTTCCTTTGGGCCCAGCCAGCCAACAGACATGCCGTTGCTAATACGGCAAATCCCACAATGCTTTGCTCGTGGCATTTAGTGACATTTGATCTCACGTCTCTCCGTAGCATTTAGCTTTTCTTGCTCCCACGTTCAATGTTGAGGAAAGCTTAAGTTTGTTTTAATATGGAAAATAGTTTTGTGAAATTTTGCCACACTTCTAAGCTCTTCACAAACTGCCTGCTCATTGGTGTTAGTTCAAAAAGTTGACACTTTCAACTTTTTGAACTAGTTGAAAGTTCAAAAAGTTTCAACTTTTTGAACTTTGCAAAAAGTTCAAAAACTAGCAGAATGTCTCTAAGTGAGAATTTGAATCAGGCAAATTCCACACTGCAAAGTTTTACAAAGTTGTGTGCAAAACGTTGCAATACCTGTTTGCATCTCAATAAAATCTTTTCCACTCATTGCGATGCAACCTGAATATGTTTTGACTCTGTCTGAAAGTGCACAATGCAGAGAGAAACTGCAGCAGCTTTTACATCATGTTTGTACTCAATCTGGTTGTAAAACCTCGTCAGTAAGCAAATCTCAACACGGTTTCCAACTTCATGAAATTGGACTTGATTCCTGACCAAGGTCAAAAGGCCCAACGGGGTAATTTTGTCTGAAAGCCTGATAGTGGCAGAGCTCACCTCGCTGCGGACTAGTCAAAACATTGTAATCATGGGTCCATCAGCGGGTGGGATTAGTGAGCCTTTGATCTCACGTCTGCGCTTTGCTGCTTCTCATCCGCACCCTGAAAAGCATTTAGACACTTTGAATTACCTGTCATCTTCCTGGGAGGTTTTCTTTTTCTCTCTTACGTTGGCGACAGAAAGTTTCAGGCAGCAGCTAAAATGCAACATGTGAATCTTTTACCACACTAAAGCAGCCAATGGTCCCAAAACCACCTGACCTTCGACCTTTACCGATGTCTGTGGGTTGTTTTGGCAGCAGTCATGTTTTGTAGTTTATGTATTACTGATAGTCAGAGGCAAAACTTAGTCGTAATTTAATATCCACAGATAACTATAGAGGGTAAAAAAAACTTTTTGTGATGTAAATTGAACATATACAGGGTGATTTTGGTTAATAAAAAGCCAGAAAAGACACACAGACACACACACGGTTTAGAAAAAAAAAAAAGGAATCACTTGTTTAAACACTACACTGTTGAGATATTGCAAGTTTGATTTTAGGTTTAAGTTCACTGCATTGATCTAACTCAGGGGAAAAGTTGCAACCGTTTAAATATCTTTTACATCTGCACACTTTTCAGATTTTCTCTTTTTTTTCAGTTCATCTTTCTATTTTTGCCCATCGATGCGATCACAGCACCCATTAGTGTCTCCGTTCTCTCCACGGAGCAGATAAAATAGCCTGGATCCGTCTCGGATGGGAAGCACTGAAATAATCTCCGCATGACATGCATGTAATATAGCAGCGTCTGCAAAGAGGGAGGATTCAATATTTAGTCACAAATGGTTGAGAGCAGACGACTTAAATTCTTACGTTTCAATCACCGTCTTTCTTTACACAGAAGCCAAGGTTAGCTGCGCTTTATCAGATCGGAGATGCTATCCGTTAGAGAGCAGAGCTTTCAAACTGTCAGAATATCAGCCAGACGGGGTCGGGTATTTGGTCTTTAGAGTCTCAGTTGAGCATCGTTCATTTATCCGTAATTAACAGGAAAAAATATTTCAGAAGTGACAAGAACAATGTGATATTGATGGGCCTTTTTGCTGTGTGTGTCTATACCGTTGTTGCACATTATTGCGTTTTCTTTTCTCTCTGTAACGTCATGTTTTCATGAAGCCCCCTAGAGGACATGGGGGGGGATCCTTTTGCGTTCCCTCGCAGTATACTTACTGCGATATTTTCTGGTCTGTTTTGTATGCAGTCAAAATTTCAAATACATACACACTTATGTGTGTATGTATTTGTGTGTATGTAAGAGCCTTGAGTGGAAACATGTTTATTCTTATTGGATTTCAAAAGCTGAATGGAAATCGATTTGTTCTCTTCGTGCTTATGTCTGTCTCTGTAAGGTCGAGATGGAGCAGCACAGGAAAACCATTCAGACTAGCAACACAAAAAAGACGCAATCAAAACTGGTAGATGACTCATTACCCCGCGATAATAACTCAGAAATAATCCAAATGGCTTGGATGTATTTTCTATTTCTTTCCTTCTTATGGACAGTTTCTGTTTGCGTCGTAGGTTTGCGGATATTAACATACATGGAAAAGCCTCATACTATAGCAGAAAGTACCATGGCAACCGTAAGAAAGTCTTGCCATCCGACCAATTAACCTGACAGTCATGTTTTTAGACTGTGGGAGGAAGCCGGAGTACCCGGAGAGAACCCACGCATGCACAGGGAGAACATGCAAACTCCATGCAGAAAGACCCGGGCTGGGAATCGAACCCAGAACCTTCTTGCTGCAAGGCAACTGTGCTACCAACTTCGCCACTGTGCAGCGCAAGAAAGGCTTACAATATTGTAATATATGAACTGAACTGATCAGTGCATTATTTCAAGAGAATGCAAAACCTATTGTGAGGTAACGCGAAAGGAAAAAAAAATCCTCTTAGTGACCTATAAAATAGGTTTTTTTTGTCATAGGAAAACAAAAGAAGTCTGAACATGTTTACTGAGGACAACAAAACACAGTGAGGTGTTTTGCACGATATTGCCGCGGAAGGAAACAGAAAACAGAGCCATCAACGCTGCTGTTGATGGGTGGGCGACAATACACCAGCAGGCAGTTGCCAAAGGAGCTGAAGTCTGTGATAGTGATTCATCGCTCCACTAAGAGACGTGGAATATAAAAAGGACTCCGCCGCTGTGGCAATATATCAAGCTTGCGCCATGAGACGCACTTAGGGGTTTTGATCCATTCAGACCATACTACAGACTCGGCTGTCCTCGGCTGAGAAAGATCTGGCACATCTGTCAAATAAAAAATTCTTTTACGGCGGCCTAGAGAGAGCGAGAGAGATAGAGAGCAATGTGAAGATTAAATTTTAAGGACGAGACGTTAAGAATCTTAATCATTTTTTCAAAACCCTGTTGAAGCCCATTTCCATTGCAATTTAGTGCAAAGAAAACAGATTTTCTCTAAACCTCGGTGACGATGAGCAAACATGATTTCTAATTAAGTTGGATTTCAATTGAGCCTGCACGAAAACAAAAGATCTCTTCCAGAGTTCAGCCGTCGGTGGAGTCGAGACAAAACAGCGACGTTTAACAGTCTCACGCTCCGCTAAAAAAAAAAAAAAAAAGCATCAGCATCCCCACCAAAAAATGCGCCATTCGTCAGCGCGTAAAGCAGCAACTGGAAGACGCAGAGACGTCGTGTGCGGTGACACTAATGAGCTCTCGTTCATCACTGCAGTAAAACCAGCAGGACGATAATTCCTGAAAGTTGCTCTGTCGTCAGCGAGAGCTATAGATAGAGATGAGGTGGTCCTATCACGACTGTTTAACAATTTCAAGCCCCATTAGCCGAGGCTCTAAAATTATATGTTACATCAATTTTGATTAAACTGATGAATATGAAGGTAAATGATACGCTGAGCTGAAGAGAGGGAAAGCTGCTGTTGAGTTTACAGATGTTTGGTTAGGAATTCGTTGACTTGAACTTGAACGCTGGAGCAGATCTTTTTCGCTTTTTCTGGCTTAAATACTCTCCAACATGGCAGAGTTAAAACATTCAATAATAATAATCCGTCTCCCTTCTGTGGCTGTATAAAGTCATAGTCAGGTTAGCATTAGCAGCTATTTTCTCTTACTAAGTTAAAGCTACATTTTTAGTTAAAACAATTTTTTTTATTTACTCCAGTAGACGTATTTAAAAAGGAAATATCCCATCATATCATAATTCAAAGCTACATACACCTTTAGTCATTGCAGAAAACGATACACCCCACATTTGTGTTTGCATTTGGAAGTGTTTTTTTTTTTTTTTATCAAGATTCCTGCCACGTGAGCATCAGAACTTACCAATAAGCAGATGGTTATAAATCCCAACAGAAGCCATTTTTCAAAAAGCGGCCTGTTCAAAAAGAAATGCAGCCTTTCACGGACGCCCACTGCATAAACATTCAGTTCGCGGCGCTTTGGAGGAGGAGACGTTACCTCAAAGTCACTCCACGATGCCCCCTTTGTGGAGGAAACTCAGTGGGATCCTGAGACGGAGCATCGGTGATGCTCCCAAGTGAAGGTTCACACTGCAGCTCTGCTTTCACAATAACCCAGGAAAAAAAAAATCCAAACAAAAACAAAGTGTTCCCACTTTCAAGGCAATTTTTCTCACCGTTTTATGATTACCAACACATTTTGCTCAAGTTCTTTATTTTGGCTAAACAGAAAAAGAAAAAGAGGAAGGGAAATGAAAGTTTGAGATCAAATGACGTTCACAACACATCGGGGAGACGTTTTGAAAGGCATCATATTTAAATATGTGCCATTCCTAATAGTTTTTACTGTAAAACAAACCAATCCCAGATGAGCTCATTAAGGACATTTTTCTGTCATGTGAAATCAGACCAAATGAGTTCTTTGTCATCTTCCAGAACCTCGTTGTTTGAGCATGTGTGTTCTGTTGTCTCTGCTGTCGTCCTTTTGAAGCTTAAAAAGTCAGCCAAGAATTGGTGACTTTTTAAAAAAAAAAAATGTTTTTTTGTTTGTTTGTTTTTTTGTAATAAATCCAGAGGAGACCTGTTTTTGTTTTTCCATCAATCTCCTGTCTGATCTTTTTATGCCAGCACCAGTCAATCCAATCAGGAAACATCCGGTAAGCCCTTTGATTCCACCATCAAATGTTGATGGTCTCCCACCACGTAAGCTGCCTATCAGATAATAAGGGGGACTTGAATACCAGTCGATGTGCCACAACGAAGGCGGCCCTGGTGCTTTTTACCTGACGTCCAACATGTCTTCGCTGGCCCTGTCTCACTGTTCTCTCCAGGGAAATCTTGCAAGAGCAGCTGTCCTTATCAATGCAGCGGCTCCCTGCTCACTGACTGCCTGGGCTGCGCTCTCTGTGACAGCAGCATGGAGGTAGCCGTAATCTGCCAAGACTTCAACAAAATTAAACCGCCAAGCAGGCCACCTGGGGGAGTCCTGTGGATGCGGGGGGGAAGAGATTTCCTGCTCACTATGATACAGCAACAGAGGCAAGAAACATTAATATGGCATTGCATGTGCAAGACTTACAAAGCATCTTCTGTTCCTACTGCATATGATGTTTGGTTATTGAAAGAAAATGATGAAATACATTATATGTTGCTTTAATCATTACCTCCATATAAAATACGGAATTTGTTATCCTCTGAAAACCCCCAGTTTTCTGGCAGATCAGCGATTATGATCTTTATGGAGGCTGCAATCCATCCATCCATCCATCAATCCATCCATCCATCTATACACCCTTATCCCTTAGTGGGGTCAGGAGGTGCTGGTATCTCCAGCTAACGTTCTGGGTGAGAGGTGGGGTCACCCTGAACAGGTCACTAGTCTGTCGCAGGGCAACACGGGACAACAATGCACGCACAGACTTACACCTGGGGAGAATTTGGAGAAACCAATTAACCTGACAGTCACGTTTTTTGGACTGTGGGAGGAAGCCCGAGTACCCGGAGAGAACTCGCGCATGCACAGGGAGAACATGCAGACTCCATGCAGAAAGACCCGGGGCCGGGAATCAAACCAAGAACCTTCTTGCTGCGAGGCAACAGCTCTCAAAGCATCATTGAGAATTAGGACGAACAAATTAGATTGAGAGGCTTTAGCTCACTACTGCGCCTTTCCTAAAAAAAATAAATAAAATAAAAACAAACTATGAAATACTTTTGATTGTAGAATAAAATTCCTACACTTATTGAACAGTTAGCAAAATTGGTTTTGAAAAGAAAAAATGCAAATGTAGAAAACCACATAACATTAACGGGAGGCTGTAGGCGGGGAAACTGTGTCGTGATGAAGAGACAGCTCTGGAAGTGAACATGGCAGCGTAACGAGGAAAATTGTAGCCGGCGTGCTTCAGAATGCCACAAGGATTTCTACCAAGATTTGACAAGAGCAAACACGAGATCGTTAACGGTGTTGTCAGGACACAAGAGGGTCTGCAGTGCAACATGTACGAGTTGCAACAAAGGGAAGATCACTTGACTACGGAGCCCAGTTAACCCAGACTGGTATGTCGTTGTTATTTTGGCTATTAGCTCAGATAAGATGACTGTTTAGAAAGGTGAGGCGTCCCAAAGGTGCCAACATAGTGGTGTACTGCTAAACTCTGTCCTTTATAGCAACTCTACTAGAATAGGCAGGGGATGCTTTAATCTCCACAGAGATTACTGGAAAAGCAATAAGATGGAATGACGTTATTTTGAAAAAAATAAAGAATCACCTGGACATAGCTTTTAGCTTCAGCTTTTTTCTACATGTCTTACATCGGCTCACTGGATCTCAGAAGAGATTTCTCCTCTGCTCTGCATCCCCAAAATCGGAACCAAACAAGGCGACGCAGCAGTCAGTTTTAATGCTTCTGTAATCTGGAACAAACGTCCAGAAAACTGCAAAATTGCTGAAACACTGGAGTTCTTGAAACTCGTTTATTTTTCGAGCTGCGGTCGATTAATAACTGAAACATCTTTAGTTTCAGTCTGTGTTTAAGATTTCCTTTATCACAACGCTGAAGTATAACGTTTCATTTGATAAAACACGTTTAGTTTCCTTGTCGCTGAAATGTGCTGCAAAATAAACTTGCCTCACCGTAGAGCACAAAACAACCACAACATTACTTATTCCTGCTGTTTCGAATCTCAGTCAATTCACCCATTTGCTTCTCCTGATTTGATGTTTATTCAGAGTATAGCCGGATGGGCTGTACTCACAACATGCAGCGAGTGTGCTTGCAGCATGTTTATCTCCCTAACATAGATTTGTGACACATCAGTGGCCTAAAAACCAGAACTGATACTGGAAGCAAAGGGGCTCTGCTTTGGCCTCAAGACTCCTGATGCATCTGTTTGATTTCTGCGTAATCTTCATGCTTCCACAAAGTGGATGTCGATGATAGAACTCTCAGCCTTTCCCCACATAAAAAGTAATATCTGTAATCTGAGACGTAAAAATGTTTCCATAAACGGCAGGAGTGACAGTTTTCACCGTTCGGCTCAAAATGTGATTTAAAAAAGCGAGTTTTGAAGCTCATCAAAATCTTTCCATTATTTTTCTTTTTTAAAAGAAGTATACAAATTTCTTTGAATGGGCATTCACAACCACTTTGATACAATCAATGTGTCCTTCTCACCCAAACATCCATCCATTTTCTATACACCGTTGTCTCTTTGTGGGGTCTGGAGGTGCTGGTGCCTCTCCAGCTAACGTTCTGGGTGAGAGGCGGGGTCACCCTGGACACGTCGCCAGTCTGTCGAAGGACACACAATCATCAACATGCACACACGCACACCTATGCATACCTACAGAATTTGGAGAGGCCAATTAACCTGACAGTCATGTTTTTGACTGTGGGAGGAAGCCGGAGTACCCGGAGAGAACCCACGCATGCACAAGGAGAACATGCAAACTGCATGCAGAAAGACCTGGGTCGGGAATCGAACCTAGAACCTACCTTCTTGCTGCAAGGCAACAGCTCTACCAACTGCGCCACTGTGCAGCCCTTCACCCAAATAGTCTGTTTAAAAAACAAAGCATATCCCTTCATAATCCAGGATTTTAATTTTACAATAAATGCCCATAGGGATAAATAACAGAAAATACCTCACCTCACTATGTGGATTAGTTAAAATATCAAATGTTTTTCTTGTTTTTCTTTTTACTGCTTTTATATAATTTATGAAGGGGTTTTCAGGAAACTAAAAATGCCTCACAATTTGTACAGAAAGTGCAGAAGCTGGTTTGATTTTACATATCATGAAACTGGCATAACGGTGCGCGTATTCAAACGCCAAACAGAATTTAACTGATTAAAAAAAAAATACTAACAAACATGTAGCAGCTCAAAGCAAACGAGTTCTTGATACGGTTTAAAAAGATGGCATGAATATTTTTAGAGATTCTAGAGGTATTTTAATTATTCAGGAAAAAAACAGATGGTTGAAGTTTCTCCAGTTTGAGAGAAATGTATTGAGATGAGGATGCAAGCTGCATGCCTCAGAGATTTCAAAGCTTCTTCTTTTTTTTAATTTTTTTGCTGGTAATCCTGGCTATGACAAATATTATGAGCCATCCACGGTAGAAACAGTTTTTATTTTTTCTTGTTTTGCATCAGAGACCTAATTTGTGCATTTCTGCATTGACTGTATTGAGCTTGTATTACATTACAGCTCATTCAGGACCAAAACGAGGATGAGTAAAAAAGCTACGAGGATTAAGTAAAGTCTGGCACAGACTCTGATAATAAGCAACACAAGGAAAGAGAAATGACAGGGAGGTAAACAAGGAAAAGTGAGGGAGGAGGAGAGAAAAGGTTATCAGCTGGGGGAGCGGAGTCGTCACTTGAATATGAAGTTTTACGACTGGAGTAAACAGAAACGGTTCCGAGGAATCCATTTCACCATTTGTTGCTAATGTGTTCAGCACTTCACTGCAGAGCTGTGGAAAAATTTTTACCCTTTTACAGATTTCTTCTGTTTCTCCTTTTTTTTTCTTTTTTGGCACATTTAAAATGTTAAGATTGTCAAACTAATTGAAACATTGGATAAAGACAATCTAAATACAAAAACAAAAGCATTCATCAAATAATGAATTCATTCATTAAAGGAAAACAACTTTCCAAACCCACCTGCACCTATTTGAAAAAGTAAAGCGAATGGCTAGTTAGCTAACAATGAACAGTGTGCCTAAGATTCAATTACTGTATATAAATTGGATTTAAATGTCTTTGTGTTGATCACGTTGTGTTGATCACTCATAACATTTTATTTTTGGATATGTGTGTCATTCACATCCAAATGTAGTGACCTTGCTCCTGCACTGTTTGCTAGTCTTCTTGTAGCACGACTGAAGCGCGATTGGGCTACAGGTCATTTACTGATGGCCAGATGTTCTTCTTCTGGGATTTTCTGGTAGACAGCAGCTTTGTCAAGCTGTTTAGTTCTTGAGGAAGCAAAGCAGCCCCAACCCTCACACTTACACTTTGTCACTTCCTGGTTGGATTGTCAATCTGTTCTTGGAGTCTTTTTTGGTTATTCAGTGAAGATAAACAAAATGTCGCATGTTTTGTGCAACCGTGGATTGTGACCCTCGGAGCGGTCCATCGACGTCCCGAAGTCCTGCAAATGGCTTCCCAACCCTTTTCAAAGTGAATTTATCTTTGTATGTGACGAGTTGCTTTTTGAGGTCTTTCATCCATCAGAAAGGTTCCATTGAAACGATTTGTTACATCTGCAGGTCTGCTAAACGTCAGGCCTCACATTTCAAACATTTCAGTGTGCCACAGAAGAAAACACAGGAAACAATTCTTTTATGGGATATTCACTTTTTGCTGCTTTATTTGTAAAGCTTCAAATACTTGAGCTCACAAATGCATCAATTTCCTCTTTAAAAGGATAACAAAAATATAAGAAAAAGCATCTCCAGGGAAACACAATCAAAAAAAAAATGCAGTCAGTATACGTAGTTGTTTATTTTTTTTTTATACCTATGTATTTGTCTCTATAAAGACAAATCAAGTGAGTTGTACCGTCTCCAAAGTAACAACACTTTTGTTTTTTTTTGTGTAAATGTTAACACGCGTTCCATAAACACTTAGCTAACATTTCTGCTTCATGGAAGCTCCCCCGTCCGGAGCCGGAGAGTCTGGACAAGCAGACCGAGGACCGAAGTACTTCGGCCTCGCTAATGTTTCTTGAACACACGCGCACACTGCAAGAAGAGCGACATTTCTTTTGCAAAAGCTGCAGCCGCCCTGCGGTATTTAAAGTGCACTTGGTTTTGATCACATGTAGTACAATTTGAGAAGCCGATATTGCCTCGCGGTATCGCTCATAAAAGCATTGATTTTGAACTTTTTATAAGAGGACGGTGCATTATGGTAAGATGATGCCTGCTCGTTCTGCGCCGTGATGAATGGTTGCGGGCAGCCGTTGAATCATTTCAGTTTCTTGCTTCCTCATAACGTGCCCATCTTCACCGGCAATTACAACGTGTTTATTTCAGGCTTTGCATATCTGATTTTGTCATAAATAAATGATCACTATTGTTAATATAACCCATGAGTAATTGTTTGGCACCGGATCAGCGCTGTCAGAAAATCATCTCGAATGCTTTACAACACTAAACAGGAGAGGGCAGAATTACTAGCAGGAGTAAGGCATTCATATTATCCACAATGTCCAAAATGTTTTATTTCTCACCACCAGCAGCACCTTTATGTTAATATTTACTCAACCTATTAGAGCAAATATATTTTTAATTAGACATTTTTAAGTTTTCTGAAAGTGTGATGTTAGGATCTTGGGTTGTTTTGGTGTCTTATTTCATTCTAGTTCCATTATTATCATGTTGTTGTAAGTTTCTTAATTTGAGTACATCAGCCTTCTTTCTATTTTACTTTGTTTCACCTTTTTTCATTGATTATAGGTTATTTGTTCCTTATGGATTACTCTTAGGTTCATTTTCCTCGTTGACCTGTTGCGTTCTCTCCCTTGCACCCTGCGCCATTTTCTCTCCCCTTACTCCTATGCCTGTCACAATAATCAATAAGTCAATTATTCGCATGATAAATTAAAACAAACGCAAAGAATTTCCATTGCCGCGATTTATCGCTTCTCCTTTTGTTTTCTCTCTGTCTTTAACCAAAAGCTGGATGATAAAAGTCTTAAGTTTGGTGCTTTGGTTGCAACCAGCCCTTTTTTTTTTTTTTTTTGAAGGATAATTTAGTTTCCAAAGACATCAAAACTCATTTTCTTTGTTTAGTTAATTTATTTTGGGTATTTAAAATGTCTTCCAGTTCCAGTGTTAAATGTTCAGTAGAATTTAAATCTCTTCAAGTGTGTACTTGCATTATTATTTTGCCAGTGGCACTATGTTACTTAAAAATGGTCTCAAAATAATATATCAAAAACAATATGGATTCAACAATAATAACGATGGTTATTATTGTTAGTATCGTTATCGTCCAGCAAAATTGACAACATACAGTGGAATGGAAAGTTCTTTTACCATCCATTTAGATAACTTAGAAAAGTATTCCTGATAGCCTGAGATAGCTCTAATATGGTGTTAAGTCTAACTTTAAGCTAGCACAACAAACTAACCATTTAAGATTTAAAAACTTCCTCAGAATGCTCAGTAACAATTTTCTTCTCATGTTTGTTACACAGAACATAAGATAGACTTTGTTGTTATTAATTTTATTGCCGAGTGCTTTTATATGCCAGTCAAACTGTAAAATAAAGTAAAAGAAAAGACAAACAAACGTCATTACTTAACATTGCAATATTCAAAAAACACAAACTTAAACATAGATTTAGAAGCTAGGCTTGACTCGACTAACTTGTTATGAAGCAAAGCTTAACTCTTAGAACACTTCGTAATATAATAGGCATTGGCATTCAAATATCACAGTGCAGCAAACAACAATTAGCATTTGGCTAATTAGCTCTAGCAAACTCACCAAGCGCCTGCTTAGAACAGATAACAAAACTTATCTCCCCACAGCTTACAGCATTATTTCTTCACTATACACTAGTACACAGACGCAGTAGTAAACCAGGAATGTTTTACTACAACTTTCTCGCGTTTTGGCAGTGATTGGCGCATTAAACATAACACTTAATGAAGCAGGAGTAGGGGCAATTCATACTTCAGCTTGCTCTATTGTCTGGACAGCAAAGCCTACACAAGGGACATCTACAATATGCCTCTCTCTCTGAATGGGATGCTATAGTTGAACAGACTCCAAAATATTATGAATAGGCTGCGTCCTCGTTGGCGAGGTCCAGGTCATTCACGTTCACGTTGAGGTATTTTGAGACGTGAATACAGATATTATTACGTTAGGACACAGTTCGATGGCCGTCACACAGGGAGACGGGTGAATGCTTGTCCCTATATTCTGCGATTACAACAAAGCTGTACAGCAGCTCTGCAGCTAGCGTCGGACGACTTAATCAGGCTGTAAAGGAAGCCTCTCTTATAGATGCTGTGCTCTGCATTTCATCAGCCCCTCGGAAGGGTGAAATATGCTGCTTCTGAAGGTAATGTGCCCTATCTGTGTCCAAGCAGTGGTGCATTTATCACTGCTTCAGCTCTTTACAATCAATCCGACTAGCGATGATCTGACTCGTGTTGTTTAAACTCCAGCAAGTTGTGAGATGCAAACAGAGGAGAACAGGGTGGCGGAGGGGGGAGGACGGAAAAGTGGGAATACTTATAATGGAATATTTATTCTTTGTGCCACCAAAGTAGCTATAGCAGCTGGAGGTGAGCTATTCGAAGACAATATGTTGCAGTCTTCTGTGAAAGAACCCCTTTAATCTGTCAAATTTTAGAGGAATAAAATCTGATACTACTAGATATATTGTTTGTTAGAACTTTAATTGTGTCAGTAACATTTTAAGCTTTGATAAAAACTACCGAGCAGCTTCCGAACTACTAAACCAGACGGGCCATATTTCTACCAAATAAACAAATTTCTCATAGAACGGTAATTAGCCGGTCGCATTTAATGAACCTAATTAGCCACGTTACAAAATTGCATTTTAAAATATTGATGAACAGACACGTTGAAGATGCATACAGCTACGATCAGCAACCTGGTGAATTATAAATAATCTGTCATGGCGTTGAGGAGTATCCGACACAATCTGCATGTATGCCATCAGGTTTGGGCATTAATTCAGAGCTTCAAACCTGATCGATCTGTTTTCTTCTTCTTTTTTTTTCTTTTTAATTACTGGGTAAATATTAGTCTGTGTGCATTACCAGAAGGACCAAACTCTCCATGTTGCCCATGAAAAGGAAGATATTTCCAGTGTTTTTCATTTTCCAATTATGACGTGAACTGATAAATAACTCTAACCCACATACTTGTGCATCCTGAACTCCATGGAGGTCTGCAGGACTCAAAGCAGACGCAAGGTAAGTTTCTACGACCTTGTTCGCGTTACTTGATGTTGCACAGGAAAGTGTTCACATGCAATTGTTTTGGAAGAAACACCGAGCTAATAAGGTCGAGAGTCAGCGCAACCAGTCGCTACGACGCACATCAAGCTTGCTAAGATGCACTTGGATTGTGGGAAATGAAGGAATTTGTCACGAGAAATGTATACAATCACTTCACACTTGACTACGAAATCTCAAACGTCCGTGGAGCATTTGCACCGAGTTTGAGAGGCAACAAGGACACTTCAGGGTTAAAGTATCAAAACAAAAGCAGTTCCTGTTCCATTCATTCAGAAGTTCAACGCAAGTGTCTACGTTTTTTTCCTGTACTACATTTTGCCTCATTCATTACATCGTCATTTATACCTTTGTACATTTGAACAACTTTACTATTCAGAATGGTAGTAATAGTTTAAAATGTCAACTATGTCTCAGCATTATCCAAAAAAAAAAAAAAAAATTCCAGGTCAGAGTGTGAAGAAGAAAGCTTCCTGACAATATTTAGCTCAATATATAGCGAAGAAGTGACACAATATGGAGCTGACGATAAATAGGGGTCAACTTAGTAATTTAAAGACAAAAAACACAGTTTTATTCAATCAGATATTCAACAAAAGAATAAATCTGTCATCTATACTCACTTATTTATGCAGGGTCGTGGGGGCTGGAGCCCATCTACCAGCCATAATTAGGTGAAAGGCAGGATACACCCTGGAGAAGTTGTCGGTCCGTCACAGTGCAACACAGAGACAAACAGCCATCCACCACACACACTCAGTCCTCGGGGAAACTTTAGAGTAGCCAATTAACCTAACAGTTATGGTTATGGACCTTGAGAGAAAACTGGGGTGCTTGGAGTTAACCTGCACAAGTATGAGAAGAAACATTGAGGAAAGACACCAAGCTTCAAACCCAGGGATCTTCTTCCTGCAAGGCAGCAGCGCCACGCAGTCCAAAACATGACGTCCATTTATATTTCGAATAGGGGGAAGTATTACGTTCAATGTCATTTACAAAATGACAGCAGCATTTATCAACACCCCATATCCTATCTGGGTTGTATACGTCTTTTCTGAAAGCTCTTCAGTTCCTTTTTGCTGTGAAGACTTGTCTTGAAGACAAGCTTCTTCAAATTTATAGAATTTACAAAACTGAAGAAATCTTCCAATGAAGCCATTATTTGGTTGATTTAGATGAAACACCACATTTATGTCTTTCCTCTAAACTTTAGCTCCATCTGTAAGACAATAGCATGGAAGGTATGTAAAACGCTTCGGCTTTTCTACGGGTTTCTCCTGATTGATGCCTTTTCACTCTGACATTCTTTTGATTCTTTACCTCTCATCAAATTATAGCCTTTGCGAAAGGATGTCATTTGGTAAATGTCAGTGTGAAGGACTCACCTCATCACTAACAGGTGATGTATTTATGTACAAAACTAATTTAATTCATTAATACATTTCTACTTGGGGAAGGATTTAAGCCTGGCTTTAACTTAAGAGTATGTTTTTCTCTATAGTCTCTGGTTGTCTTTGAGGTCACTTGAGGTCATGTGTTGCCATGGAAGCGAGCTCTTACCGAACTGGTGCGTCAAATTGGCAACAAAGGGGGAAAACAAACGATGAACAGAGGGATGGGACATTTCTTGGGCATTGTTAGCGTTTAGATTATTGTTAAGACTGTGACCTAAAGTTAAAGTGTAATTTAAATATAAAGATGTTTGATGGGTATTTTTGAACTTTCATAAAAGAACCACAGACAAACGTAGTAAGTTTTATGGCCGTGCTTTTGCAAAAGGAGAAAGCATTTTGCAAGGAGGATCCTCCGATCCTCCTCACAAAGCGTTTCCCCTGAATCCTCTCAGCTCGGGCAAACCTTAGGAAGAGAAAGAATGTGAAAAGATAAACAAAGCAACTTTTATCTGCATACAGGTCATCTAGCTCTAGAGGAGGAATAATCAATTCTTAAAACACAGACATTTGGTGCCAAAAAGCGCCACACAAGGTTATGACATATGTAGAAATGATAATAACCTAAAAATCCCTAACAATGTACTTTGTTTGAGATTGAGAAACAGTCATTAATCTTTGATGTCAGCTATTAAGTCTGAATGCTGGAATGCAACAAAAGCTGTAGCATGTTACGCAGCTTTACATATTTTAGTTTTCTTGCTAGTGCATTTTGATTTTTCATTCAAATTTTACTGGAGAAATTTTACAGCCTATGTAGAAAAAGCCTTAAATGTTTTTTTTTTGTCAAAGTCCTAGTGTTACATTAGAAAAACATGGGATTTAATAAGCTTATGTGCACTTGTGAGGGCTGCAATAGTAGAGAGTACATCTCTAATACCTGGCTGGTAGATGGGCTCCAGCCCCCACGACCCTGCATAAATAAGTGAGTATAGATGACGGATTTATTCTTTTGTTGAATATCTGATTGAATAAAACTGTGTTTTTTGTCTTTAAATTACTAAGTTGACCCCTATTTATCATCAGCTCCATATTGTGTCACTTCTTCGCTATATATTGAGCTAAATATTGTCAGGAAGCTTTCTTCTTCACACTCTGACCTGGAATTTTTTTTTTTTTTTTTTTGGATAATGCTGAGACATAGTTGACATTTTAAACCATTACTACCATTCTGAATAGTAAAGTTGTTCAAATGTACAAAGGTATAAATGACGATGTAATGAATGAGGCAAAATGTAGTACAGGAAAAAAACGTAGACACTTGCGTTGAACTTCTGAATGAATGGAACAGGAACTGCTTTTGTTTTGATACTTTAACCCTGAAGTGTCCTTGTTGCCTCTCAAACTCGGTGCACATGCTCCACGGACATTTGAGATTTCGTAGTCAAGTGTGAAGTGATTGTATACATTTCTCGTGACAAATTCCTCCATTTCCCACAATCCAAGTGCATCTTAGCAAGCTTGATGTGCGTCGTAGCGACTGGTTGCGCTGACTCTCGACCTTATTAGCTCGGTGTTTCTTCCAAAACAATTGCATGTGAACACTTTCCTGTGCAACATCAAGTAACGCGGACAAGGTCGTAGAAACTTACCTTGCGTCTGCTTTGAGTCCTGCAGACCTCCGTGGAGTGCAGGATGCACAAGTATGTGGGGTAGGGAGCTTAATTGATGCATCTAGCTTAGCAAGAAGAGAAAGTCAGAGTTAAATTGTGTTGATAAAACTAAAGCTTTTCATTTTCATTTTGCTGTCTTTCGAAGAAAGGTCCAACCAAGAACTAGGTTTGCAAAAATAACCTGTGGTTAGAAAACCTATGTACAAAATAACAGTTGCGCTCTTTTTAACATGCAACACTTTTTAATGTGCCGTTCTTAATTACATAAATTTGAGTCGAATTAGTCTCATATTTTTGCGACTTCAGTGCAACTCGAGTCGTCTCCGTCGATGATCGAGGTCGGTGTTTGCAACCTCACCGCTCCTCATCTTCTCTCTACGCCCTCGAGTCGAATGCCTCTTCTGTGCTTCTTCGCATTTCTTGACGTTGATGCGGGGATGAATGTAGCCATCACGAGCAACAAGTCCAAACACAATTAAAAAGGCAGTGGTGTAAAAATTATAAGCTACGGCCTGGTAAGGAATGAAGGCTGGCTGTTAAGCTCTGAACAGAGGCACGGTCGTTTGTAATGCTCAACTATGAATTAAGCATTTTAAGACAACCCTGACATCACTCCTGTGTGCTAAGTGCCAATCACATTCCCCTCCGCCATCATTTAGCCTCAACATGACGGTTGCAGTGACATATCCCAGCCTACAGGTACACGTTTCTGTCAAACCCTCAAACAAGCTGATTATAAATGAATGGTACAATAGTAAAGTTGCAGTGCAATCTGCTTTTGTTTTCCTACCCTGTCCTTTCTCTGCCTCTCTCCACAGGCAGGATCTCTACATCTTTCCCCTCTTCCTGTGTCAATATGATTCCTTTCCACTTGTCCTGCTCGCCACCTTCTCACAGCAGTGGCTTAGAGATTTTGATTGCTTGTTGTACCTTGAGTTTCCTCGTCAGTGCCTCTCAGTTACCTCAGCACACTCTTCCTCTCATGTAGCCTGAGGTCCCTTGTCTCCCTTGCGTTTTTTTTTTCTGACTGTACACTCCCTTTGCTTCCTTCTGCTCTTCCTCTCCATCACACCTCAGTGCCTTTGTGATGAGAGTGACAGGCTTTACAATATGTCTGTGCGGATCTACCTCACCTTTAATATTTCAATATAATGCCGACGCGGGACGCTGGGAGACCTGTGGGATTTGCTGGCGGAAGCGCGTTCTGTCTCTTTCCTACTTCTCTTTCTCTCTTATCTGCCCTTTTCAGTCAAGACAAAAGGCAAAACAAACAGCCGCAACTGGCAATTATCATGCACAAAGGACAAAAGAGGCCTGATCAGTGTTTCCTCGCAGTTGTGGAGAAAAATAGAGTGGCGGAGCACGTCGTCTGAGTTGTTGTTGTTGGGATCACTAAAAACAGAGGAGATCAATCAAGGAACGTGTTTAAAAATTAATCAGGTCTAAAGACTTGGGGGAACACTTTTAAAGGTTTCAGGCGTCTGGTATTTGGAGGTAAAGAATTCAATAGGAGATCTTTTGTGATCTCTTATTGACGAGAGCAACCTGCAGAGTTGCAAAGGGAGAAAAGCTATAGATTGCAAAAGCCTCTGTGCGATTTTATATAATAATTCCAATGCAAACGTCAATGGCTTTGTGACTTTAGAGCTTTGAATATGTCGAATAATAAAATTGTTTCAGAAGGTTCTGTTATTTCTTTACTCAGGCAAAGTTTTTGAGAAGATACAAAGAAGAGTCCAAATACAATGCAAATATGAGAAAAACATGAGCTACCAAAATGTGAGCGTCATTCAAATATATTGAATCTACAGCTCTTCTGTAAAATCGCTGAATACAATTTCCGCAAACCGCCACATACCTATCCCGAAAAAGGCGCTAATGTCTCCTCTGATGGATGATAGATGAGTGCTAGCATCATGGCTGAATTCTGAATATATTTCATGTAGCTGTTTACATCCGTCGCTCCCTTGACATTCATTCACTTAACAAGCCTGATCACGTTCTGAGAACATTTCTTGTTTCATGGAAACCTCACAATTGTGAATTTGTGTTTTTCCAACATCATCAGGATTCTGACAAACATTTGCGCACATTCGTAATGGAAACGCAACTTATGTTAGCATAGGTGCTAACATAGCATAGCTTATGTCAGCGCCTGAGCCTTAAGCAGAGAATTGTTCTGCATTTATTAGAAAACATCTTAATTAATGAAATCAACATAAAACTGTAGGGCTGTAGTTTATTAATTAGCAAAGAAAGGAAAACAGGAGTGAGGAAAACTGTGAGAGAGCATGTTGGGTCATTGTTTCCTTTTTTTATGTTAAAAAAAAATATTTCAAAAGCATCCTTTTTAGTGCAGACATCCTGGAGCAAATGCCAGTTATAGAGAAAATTAGTATTTATCAGGGATTTATCTGGCAGCATCTTTCAGCCAAATGTGGTTAAATCCCCCAGAGGAAACTCCTAATAACAGATGATATCCACAATAGATGACTAAGCACCGTGACTAAAGAGCATATTTTCTTTTCCATCAGTATGTTGCATCTGCATGTCTCAATATTGGGTTACTGCAGAAATCTTCATTTATTTGCTTGACATGTGATCTTATTTTCTTTTAATCGCAGCTGCCAATGCAGATTTACCAATGGGCATTGGAGATTAAGCTGCTTCGCAATGAAATAACACTGAAAGAACCAAAATGAAAAATCAGCTTGTTTGCCTGACAAAAACAGGCTGGATATGAGAGCAAAAATACTGCTTACTAATGGATAAAGGTTGCGTTTGAGATGTTTGGGTTTTTAAACTAATAGAGCGTTCAGACTCACTGAAATCTAGTTTATACTTGTATCCAATACATGCATTGATTGGAGACACTCTGGTCAGATGAGGCCAAACTCAAACTTTGGTTTAAATGTACAACGCTGTTTGTGGCAGAAAACTAACTCTGCACATCAAACGTAACACATCGTCTCCATGGTGAAATATGGCAGTGGTAGTTGGAGGCTTTTTTTTTTTCATCAGGAAAACAGAAACCGCTGAGCTTTCGGGTAATATTTAGAGCTCATACAATCAATCCAGAAAGAAACCGGAGTGAAGGTCAGATCTTTTGCGAAGAGGAATTGGCGAAGATCTCTATTTCTAGATGTGCAAAAGTTATTGACTAAAACTCACATTGCGACGTCTGTTCCTGCTTCCACTCACCACAGATGATGTCGAATGGTAATTGTTTTGTTTTCTGTTTTTCATCCTTTAAATGCGTTTGCATGTTAGCAGTTGGACAGTTTAGATGTTCATTTTCAATTCAAGTTATTTTTTTATCGGTCCGACTCTCATTAACTATTTGCTTGCAGTGCACACGCTTAGTTAGCTTTATTTGTCAGTTTGCTATATTTTGGTTGATATGCAACAAACTAATTTATTTTTGTTTTCAGTTACCGGTTAAGTTTTTCTTTTGCTTTCGGCTGCTAGTTCTGTTCCAGTAGTATTTGTTTTATTTAAAAATGATTTAGTATCATCCTGTCCGGTATTTGTTTGCTAATTAAGTTTTTGTATGTTAGTTTGCTAGTCATTTGTGTGTGCGCAGCGTTCTGATCAGCTGAAGTTTCCTTCATGTCTCGTTTGTTAGGTCAGTTTGTGCTCGAGTTCTTTGTGTTACTACCTGAGTTTGATGCCTGTTATTTAGACCTTTGTTTTGGGCCCAATGTAACATTTTTGCGACGGCCGTTCGAGGCTGCTCGCAGCTTTAATTTTTTAAACTTTTTTGTAATAAATTGAAGAATCTTTTTGAAGTCACTCGGTGTCTCTTTAGCAAATCCCTGACACTCAGGTCGGCATAACACAACAACAAAAACAACCCATAAACCTTATTGTCGGCTTTTAAAATAAGACATTTTATCAAAGCAGCTGCTATAGCAACATCAACTACCTCAGTTCTGCACTGAGGTAAGAAAACCTTCTTTGCCATCAGCCAACCAAGAGCATGCGAAGACCTTTCCTACTTCAGACACAATGCGAGTCTGCTGTCTGCACTCGGCTCTGAGGGAGAAAGGCGATAACCCTGTCGCCTTCCCTGCAGTTCATTTAGACACGATCTTGATCAATGATTTGGCTCTGTATAGACTGGGACTGCTGTTCCTAGGCGTCATTGCATTCGTTTGTGTAGTCTATCCCCCCCAGCTCTTATATCCGGCCACACACTTCTGAGACCTCCAAGAGGCTAGTTAGAAGAGTTAAAAGACTTTCTAATAAGGACATGCAACCTCTCTTTTCCTTATATAGTCTTACCTTCCTTCCATTTCAGACGTACTCTCTATGCCAGCTTGAGTCACCTTATGAGACGGGCTGCAGCTATAGAGCACCATTCGCAGTCACTCAATTGTTAAGTGATCAAGCACCGAGATGACATCATTATGCGCTGAAATATTAGCCGAGCCTGACACTATCTGCCCAGGCCCCCCCCCCATTCCTGTCATTTCTTCTGGTTTCCTCTTTGCATATTCATTGACGGCGTAATCTCCTTGACGTGCACCCAAGGGAATCAGGAGGATAACCTCAGGAGTTCATCTGTGCCAGTGTTTGTCTAGGCCCCTGCGAGGGAGTGGGTGTTGGGGGTGCAGAGTGGACGGGCCCGGACTCATCTGGGTGTGTGCATACATGATTTACGCATCTTATATGCAGAAAGGCAAAGCAGAGATGACCTTCCTTGAAGTCGGTGCTTTTCTATGATACATTAAAAAGCACTTTGCAGGACTGACAATAACACACACACACACACACACACACAAAAAAGCGCTACGTTTTGTAATGCACACTGCTTTAAAACAACAAACTTTGTGCTTTTTTTGGGACTTCCTAATCTTGGATGCTTTTGACATTGCAAGTTACGATGGCGGTGCTCTGTTGCAGAACAGTGACTACGGAGAGATATTTGGAAACATCTGTTAAATGGTGCTGTGAATCGGTTAAAACATTTAATCTGATTAATATCGGTGATTAATATCGATTAATCACCATGCTTAACTTTTTTAAGCGTGATATGTAAAAATGCAAGCGATTTAAGAAAACTGATTTTCTCAAGCAAAGCACATCTGAATGTTCTCTGTTTTCTGGGTTTTCATATTTAGGAAGGTTTAAAAGAAGACATTTTGATTAAAATTAGAAATGCTAACCAGAAAACAAGCTGCCCTTTGTTGGGAGAATAACTCATCATTGTAATGTTTACATGCCACCTTGGTTTTTTTCCAAATGTCCATCAGGGTTTTTTTCAAAAGCGAATTTGCTGCTGAGCTCACCAGTTTGACTATCCTTGCTCATCTTTTTACCCCCACATTTACAACTCTGCATTGCTGACCGCAGTACAAGACCGTGTAACGAACTGCTTTAGGTAATCCTGCGCGTTGGAGACAAGGCTTGTGGGTCAAAATAGATAATTAAATTACTCTGCATTATGTAATATTAATACATTAAGCCTTTTAGATTGATCACATTTGTTAGCGTGTTAGCGTTGACCATTGTTTGGAAGAAGAATACAGCTTTGTTAGCCTTCCTGGTGTCTTCATTTAGCGTAGCTCTCCATTAGCCAGACTATTCTAAGAGGGATCCAGATCAAAGTGGTTTTCAAATGTCCTACAACAAATCCAATCTCAAGCATCTGCAGTGAAGTTTCTGGAAACACTTTTTTTAGAACATTTAAAGATCCTATCAACAGCAGGTAGACCCAGCGTTGATCTTTGTGTGTGAAACAGATTCTGAAAATGAAATCAAAAGAATTATTGCTCAGGATAAACAAAAGTAAGAATGTGCAAAAAAAAAAAAAGTAGAAAACATTGTTCACTTAATCATCTGTAGTAGTTGTAATTATAAAACATTTTTATAGGTAAAAATGTCAGATAAAATTACCAGTGACATATCTCCCGTCCCTCCATTTGCAAAGTTCTCAGTACCTTGTGACGTTATTGCAACCTGAAGCGGTTTAAGACGATAAAAATCCACTTTCTTCTCATCTTCTTCCAGTCTGTCTGAATCTGTTTTAAGGATATTAGTTATTGTTTTTAGTCATGAGTGTGACAAAAAAAGAGAAAAAAATACTGTAACCTCATTTCTGTCGTTTAAATCAAAGAATTTCGACAAGTTTCCCCAACTTGAAATCACGTAAGTGAAATTTACAATGCAGAGAACAAATGGGCAGTATTTTATTAGATTTGTTGGAGGATGTCTGCAAGAGCACAACAGTAATTATATCAGTAATGGATGCTTTAAGTACCTCCTAACTAAATCTATTAAACTACATGAGAGCTTGTTATGGGGCTCATTGTATCTTCAGTGCTTCCGTGGGTTTTGATGAAGCGAGCGTGTTTTCCCTTCTCAACTTTTACCCTGTGGCTGACTTTAACAGTTCAGAGTCAATAATAATTTCAATATTGGCTGTGAAGAAGATTTGAGCAGGAAATGTGACACAGTGTGTGCTACCATTAAGCTCATGCATGCACATTCCAAATTATTAGTGGTAGTGATTGCATTGGTGCTGTGTTAGTCAGCAGAATGCAGAAAATATGAGACAAAGCATGTCATTCCATTTTCAACAGCAAGGGGGCATCAAACCTCCGTTGACAGCACAGACATGAAAGCAAAAGAAAACATGGTGCCAATTGAGAGATGTAGGTTAAAAACAAAATCATAAGAAGCATTACTGTCGCATGGATGTTTGGTTTTCACCAAATTCCATCCATCCATTTTCTAACACCCTTGTCCCTTTGTGGGGTCGGGAGGTGCTGGTGTCTATCTACAGCCAACGTTCTGGGCGAGAGGCGGGGTCACCCTGGACAGGTCGCCAGTCTGTCGCAGGGCAACACAGAGACACACAGGACAAACAACCATGCACACACACACACTCACACCTAGGGACAATTTAGAGAGGCCAATTAACCTGACAGTCATGTTTTTGGACTATGGGAGGAAGCCAGAGTACCCGGAGAGAACCCACACATGCACAGGAGAACATGCAAACTTCATGCAGAAAGACCCGGGAGCCGGGAATCGAACCCAGAACCTTCTTGCTGCAAGGCAACAGCTTTACCAACTGCGCCACTGTGCAGCCCCCAAGCAGACAAATCATGGAGCATAATTAGTATGTGGATTCTTCATATGAAAACAATCATTTTATTAGCTTCTAATTCAAAATGCTTACAAATAACTGTAATCTGTCACTTGGCCTATTCATGTGAAATCATTATGCGATCCGAATTAGTCAAGCTACCTGCGTAGGTAGCTAGTCTCCAGTCACCTGTTTAACAAAGTTGTCACTTGTAGCTGTAGTTTGACCTTTTTAAGAGACATTCATTGCATTCCTTTCATTTTCAAACCCCAACTCTATATGTTTTTGTCTTAAATCGAAATCTTTCCAAGCTCTTGAATTTGTGAAACGTAAGCTGTTTACAGCCCTCTCTCGGGCAATTGGCTGGCGGGATAAATCAACTTGTGGGGGAGGGGCAGTCCAAAGGAGAGTGGTAGACACTATTTCCTTAACATTGAGCAGACAAACATGTTATAATTGAATAAGTGAGACTTTTTTGTCCCAAGAAATGTGAAAAAGTAGACCTTGGAGGTCAGTATGTCAAAATAACCTTCCGCTAGTCACAAACATAAGCGTTTGTACATCTTCCCTGCAAGTGTTTGTGCCTCCGGCAACGATAAAGTAAAAGTTTCTGACAGGAGATATTAATGTGACGCCAAGTCGCGTTCTTTGTGTCTTTTTGCAGTCCTAACTAGCCTTTCATCCCTATTTATACACTGCTGTCCTGCTGGCAGCAACCGCCCATGTCTACACACAACGTCAGTTTAATAAGGAAAGCATAAACGGCCTGCTATTATTCATCAGCATGGGACGGACCGCATGTAAAGACGTCCTTGATTCATATTCAGAGTCGTACCGAAGCCCAGGGGCTTCTCCGAGATTACAGTCAAATGCACGAGGACAGCTTAACGCTGCGGCTTGTGAGCCAAAACCACAGCCTTGAACTTTGTTTGTCATGGTTCAGTTCACTTTTCCTCAAAAAGCTTCACTGCAAAGAGGAGGTGGAGGTAATAAGTTATGTAAGTTATGGTTTTTAAAATGGGGTTGTGTTGCAAAGTGGAGTCAATATTGGAAGTCAAAGGTGATGAATGACTTGAGCGATGCAGAGGAAATCGGGTTCTGTGGGAGCATCGTGTGTCGGTCGTCTGACGTCAATTATTGGATGGACGTTGCACTCCCATCCCGTAAACTTTCTCATATGTTGCAGGTTGCAACCCGTACTTCAATGTATCTCACTAGGGGAATTATGTGATAGACGAAGGCAAAGTAGAAGTGGAAGTTAAACTGATAATATATATATTTTTATGTTTTCTTGCGTTACATTGTGGAATTGTCTTTTTTAATGGCTCTTCTGGCGTTTATCTCTTCTTTTATCACAAATGGAAAAGTTTTTTTTTCTCTTGTCCTTAGCAAAATACTCCAGTCAAATTGGATGGAAAGCATCTGTGGGCATTGATTTTTGTATTTTTTGCCACAGTGTCTCAAGAGGATTTTGGTCTGAACCATTCTAACATAAGAATGTGCCTTGGTCTGCAAATGCAACTCGTTTATTTATTTTATTTTGGTTTTTTAGCAGAAGTGTTCTTCTGGTCAGTTCTTCAACAATGTCTGAATTTTGGAGTGCATGACAAATGGTTTCTCGTCAAGCTTCGTTGATCGGTCAGGTTCTCCCAGCTGACCGATTAATCTCTGCAACTTCTTTCTTGCCCTGTCGGCTTCGGTAGATGATCGTTTCTTCCAAGGTTTGCAGCTATGCCATACTCCTTCCATTTTTTTGGATGATCTTTTTGCTCAATTTTGTTTTTTTTCTAACAAACTCCTGGCCTCTTCACTGAACAGTCTTATTACTTCTCAGACTTCTGAAGGCTGCTGGTTGCAATGGATTCTGCTTCAGGATACTGGAGTAAGGGAGTGAAATTAAATGTTGCACCTTTCAGATGTTCAGAAAAAAGTTTGAAAATAACATACCCTGTTCTTTCCATTTAAAATTATGTACCTGTAATTCTTTTGGACTATTACATAAAATCCTAACCAAATACATTGTATTTTTTTCTTGGTGACTGCTTACACATAGTGACCCAGTTACACTGGAGACTTTGCGCGAGAAAAAAAACAACTTCTGGACAAAAATGACTACCATTGGTTTTACCTGTCAAGTTATCAACATAAGGTGCTAAATCTTAAAGGTATGCAGTGCTTTGCTATTCATTGTCAGCATTATGACAACTGGATAACAAGGTCCAAGAGTGTCACATTGTACAGGTCAGTGAGGAATTTTAATAAAAAAAACAAAGAGGGAGAGGGAAGTAAGTTAGCTATGCTAGCTTGACTTTGACAATCTTAACATGTAGATGTGCTGTAGAATTCCGTGTGTTTCAGTTTCTCTCTGTTTCATTTTGTTAGCAGACTTGCTCTCTCGCAGAAGTGTTGCTATGGACGACAAGTAAAAGAATAGCCTTTTTGTCCTTTGGCGCTTTGCACATGCGCAAAATTTCCAGATGTAAACAATACCGAGCAACTTGTCTACAGGCTAAAAATAGCCTATAAGTAAATAAAGAATTCATCCATATTATTTTGTATTCAATCCCCGAAGGTTGTGGCATTTCATTGTCAATCACCAGGCTTTTCACATCTGTTTTCTAAGCTGATGTGCATAAAAAGTCTTAAAGCTGGATTTTGGGCTGTCAGATTGTGGTTTCTATCTGACAGCCCAAAAACTGTCAGAAGGCTGCCAGAGAGTCTCTTGCTACATATCAGTGCCATCATTAAAAAAAAAAGACCTCCGAGACTACTTGATAGAATAAGATGTGACAGTGAGATTCTACCAGGAAACTAATTAGTTCTGCTTTTATAAATGCGCTTAGCGGACGATTCGGCGCCTTTTCAAAAGTAAAATCCGTCATTTTGTGTCCCTTCAGGGAGAGAGCAGTGATCATAGGGCAAAAGTTTGACTCGCTTCCAAGACCTGCCAGCTTGCTGGGCTCTGCCGCTTGACGCATCTCCGATTAAGGTAAAGAATACAAAGAATAAAAAAAAACACCCTCAGAATGTCATCCATCCATCCATTTTCCTACACCCTTTTCCCTTACTGGGGTCGGGAGGGTTGCTGGTGCCTATCTCCAGCTGTCATTTCGGGCGAGAGGTGGGGTCACCCTGGACAGGTCGCCAGTCTGTCGCAGGGCAACACAGAGACAGACAGGACAAACAAACATGCACACACACACTCACACCTAGGGACAATTTAGAGAGGCCAATTCACCTGACAGTCATGTTTTTGGATTATGGGAGGAAGCCGGAGTACCCAGAGAGCAGAGAGTGCATGGCCGGGGAGAACATGCAGACTCCATGCAGAAAGACCGGGACCGGAAATCGAACCCAGAACCTTCTTGCTGCAAGGTAACAGCTCTACCAGCTGCGCCACTGGGCAGCCCTCCCTCAGAATGTAATTCTTAAACAACTTTTACACCTGGATTATTGGAAACCCTTCAAACAGATAATTTTGTTATTAATTCTACCTTTTTAAAACGTTTTATCCATCTTTCCTCAGACATTGTTTTACTGTTAAGGGCTGCCACCATAGATACAAAAGGAAAAACTCAATCCTAGCATTACTTCTGCTTACCTTCTTTTATTGCACTCGGCTCACATCGCTAATTAAGGCAGTTATGCAATGAGATGAGTTCAGGTGGACCATGTGACCTGGGTTGACTGCAGTGCTTCGTTAAGTTCCTTAAGAGGAAAGACAATTTTCACACTGACTACCTGAGCACTACCTGAGCACTACCTGAGCACTACCTGAGCGGATATGAATAGGCTAAGCCTCATCTTTTTATTCTGAATCTCCCTTTTGTTTTGGTGGCATAGCAAGATTTGCTGCCTAAATAATATTAGCTTCCTATGCATCTGTTAATGTAGCATTTTATCTCCAGCTGAACGTATAGTTTTTGTGACATGAGTAACACAAATGAGATTTGCCATGTTTACTTTACATGAGGGCATCTGCAAGTTCTAGTCAAACGCCGCAATCATAACCCAGTGATAACAATCGGCCTTATGTTGTGCATATGAGCTGGTGGAGCTGATATATATGCGTCGCCTCAAGTTTGATGCTAATCGTGGCTACAACTGACGGCAGCTTGACCTAATTTCTGATCAGTTTTGCCAAACGTTGTTTTACTAAAGGTCAGATCATGTTTTAGGGCAGGAATGTGATCATTTTCCTGTAGCCCAACCGGAGTCTCTTAAACTACACAGAGAAACTGTACAGGGAGATAAAAATCAGGGCTATGGCAAGGAGGCTTTCCAACATTAAGGCTTGGGATTGTTATCTAGGCCTTAGGGCCTAGATAACAGAATACCTGTTGAAACGTGCAAAACGTTGCTAGCCGATTGTTAAGAACTTCAACAAGAAGCTTTAAGAGGCCTTCTGGGTCTTTACTGGTTGGCAGTTCAAGGTCTTGCACTCTTTTTTTCTATCCAAGAGGTGAAACTGTTTATCTATTTAGGAAACCTGGAAGTTAGGAAACTCTCATCAAAAATATCAGCTTTCTATTTCATTCTCAGCAGTATTTTCCTATCGGATCATGCATGCCTTGACTTCAGGCTTCAATATTCAGCGATGAAAGACATTTATCTTCTATTGTTAATGCAGAGATAGTCATGTCAGACCAGCTATTTTTTTGGGGGGTCACATTGTCCTTCCTCCCTGAACTCCACCACCTCCCTCCGACTGAGAGAACAAGAGCTTGAAGAATACAGTGAGGCTGTTGATATATACGAGCGAGAGAGGATTATCCATAAAATGCGCTTTCTTTGAGCCATATTAAATCACCTGGCATTCTGCGGCCAGTAGTTGAAGCCACAGGCAACCCATAATGGTATGAGTTCTCCGGCTGAAAGCTCCAGCCTGACGACGCTTTAATAGTCTGCAGGCTAACACTCAGAGGAACTCAAGTACTCGCTTTTGGAAAGAGAACTTAATCTCCTTGACGAACCGTCGGCGTAGAGGGGGGGGAAAAATGGCCGCACGTGACAGGTGAGGTTTGAAAACTTCCTCGGTGTTATGCAGTAAAAGTAAAATAAGGTGTCAAATAACCGGATGTCAGTTTAATGCAAACTAGGTGATGTGGATCTACATGCACCGTATAAAAATCATGAGATATTTTCCCCCCTTTGTCTGACATGAAATCATGCTAAACTTCTCATTTTAGGTCAGTCAGGATTACCATAATCTCTATTTGCCAAATAGAGATTATGAGAATTAATGTTGCTTTCCTCAAAGTCTAAAGTTGACATACTCTGAGTTTCCTGCACCTTTTTAAACAAAAACCTGGGAAAGCTCAGAAGATCAGGTTTTTAAACTTCAGATTGGTTGAATCACAGCATTTGAGCGACGTGGATGTGTGTAATATTGGACAAATTCAAAAATAATCAATAAGCTCTTACTTATTGAGTGGAGGACGTTTACCAGCGCAAATAAAATGTTCCGTTTTGAAGACGTGCCCAGCGGTCTGATGAAACTAGAGCTGAAGTGCTTGGTCATGAGGAAC
Source organism: Phalloptychus januarius (assembly GCA_902982915.1). Lineage (NCBI taxonomy): Eukaryota > Metazoa > Chordata > Actinopteri > Cyprinodontiformes > Poeciliidae > Phalloptychus > Phalloptychus januarius. Next base: position 346,900 of record CADWAE010000096.1, read on the forward strand.
AAAACGGAACGCTTTCCACCATCATGAGAATGAAGTTCAGGTCTTGGATTGGACTTCCCTAAATAAGTGGCGCAAAGAACAGATTCTGAATGCATAGAAGCAGCATCTCAGAAATGACTCAGAATGTTAATGTCACAGTCCTGGGGTGTTTAGCTTTCATCTGTGTTTGTCTTTTAATTTCTTCAGCTCTCATCGCCGTCTTTCTCCGTAATTAGTCCCAGCTGTTCCTTGTCCCCTTGAGTAACCCTGTCCGTAAACATGTGTTTTCACTTGCGTTCTTGCTCCCTGCCGGACTCTCGTATCAACCTCTGCATCTGTTCAAGCTCTAACCCCCCCCCCCCCCCCCCCCCTTTGTGTCCTCCAGTGCACAAAGGTCCCCAGTTGTCCTGCAAGGGTTTTGGACTTTTGATCAGATAGTCATCAACTTCCACTTCCACACTGTCGTCCGCCACTTGCCTCACATCACGCGACAGTGAGAGGTTGGATGCAAATGGCTCGACCAAATGGACAATGACTCAAGCAAACCGGGAAGTCAAAGTTTTGGAGTGAATTTATTTGTGGAGAACATAAAGCAGGATATGACAAACTCAGTTAGAACCGTTCTGTAACTCTTAACTTTCTAGAAAGTTGACCTACCTTGTCACTTTCCATGCCTCAAAAAGTAAGACACACAGTAATGTCTCACGCATTCAAAGAACGCATTCACGTTCTTTGAATGCGTGAGACATTCAAAGAACCGTCTCACGCAAATTTTCCCCCAAAAAAATAAGTTGTCCGCCATCAACTTAAGTCTAGCATACAATACGTTTTTAATTCCAGATTCTAATTTGCCAAATCCTGTTTTCATAATTTCAAGTATTACTAAGCGAAACAAATCCCTTAAGTATTTAATCAAAAAAGTTAATGTAGTCCATTTCAACAGATTAAAAAAATCAGAAAAATAACCTACATTTATGGTAAATGTTTTTTTGACGCATGTCAGCTATCTGTACTGGTAATATGAAGTGATTAGGTAGATAATGTTTGACCGACACATCACCTAAAGCACACATAACTCCATCATTTATTTCTAAATGACAGCTTGTAGCGTTTGGATCAGAACGTGTCGTTTCTGCAGTTCAGGTTAATTACGTTTGGACAGAATTGAACAGAAGTTCTGCTGCTAAACACACTTGACTCAGGTCATAAATCAATTTGACCAAGCACTAAGGACATGTCCATCCATCCATCCGTCCGTCTGTCCGTCCGTCCATCCATCCATCCATCCGTCCGTCCATCCATCCATCCATTTCAGCATAAAAAGTTGCTAGATCTAACTAGCCCTAAAACATTCGTTGCGATTTAACATGATATCTTGAAGGGGGGGAGTGAATACGAGATTTTAAAGAGTGTCCGTAAATACCTGGCTTCAGCTGTAGGTTCATTGCTTCTCAACATTTGATATAGGGTATTGCTCACTGTAATCATAACCCCCAGGTAAAAACGAATCCCTTGATGACAAATAGCAATACAGCGTTCAAGTCTCCTGAAAACATCAGAGTGCCTTTCATTACTTCGGCAATAGAGAAGCGGCGACGCTGCCAAAGCTTCTGCCGCTGACATTAAGAGAAATGGAACAAATGAAGCCTCGGCTGGCCTAATTGCATGCACAGATAGGCTGCAGGTTTGGGAGAGAGGGCTGCTAATCCTGCAAGGATATTACCTGGCTATATGCATCTCAAGAACAGGATGTATTTAATTTCTTCTGCTGGAGAGAGGATTTGAGAGATCAGAGACTCATCAACATCCCTCTACCAGTCATCAGGCCTGCGCAGCGTGTTTTGGACACCGGTGAAACGTATTTCTCTAAAATCAGGACTGGCTCATCTGTGTGTATATAGACAACGCAGTCATTGTGTGGCTTTAGATAGCCACACAAGTCAAAGCTACATTCGTGTTAAAGGTGCAGTGTGAAGCTTTTAAAAGCAATATTTTTTTACATATTTGTTAAAACGGTCACCATATCGTGACAGTATGCTATCATAAAATTGAAGCTGGTTTAGAAACAACCGATCAGAACCAAGAGGAAAGTATTAGTGCTGTTGATCGTGCTCATGTATACGCTGCTCAATGTGCTAATAAGAGAAACACGTTACCGTTCAAGGAAACTGTTTATTCGCCATCATTGGTGCCCATTTTGACTAGCTTTCCCATTCACGTTAGGCTATGGCGTGGCGCTGGCTTGGCTGTAGCGGAGACTAAAGAGAGGGTGATTGACAGCACTAAGACCCTCCCCCTTGCTGTGATTGGCTGTTTCTGACTGAGCAGCGTATGTCAGTAGAAGCAAAGGGTCGCATACTGCTCTGTTATGACAGCTTTAACAAATATATGTAAAAAAAAAATACACTGCTTATAAATGTTACATAATGTAGCTTTAAGCATCGCAAACGATTCATTTTGCATCAGTCACAGGAAACAATTACGACAAAATTAAATCTTTCAGCAGTTTCCAACATTTCCCACTAAGTCTTTACTTTGAGATTTAAATACAAGGAAATATATCTTTATCATCATTTTAACGAAAAAATCTAACGTGGCCTATGTTGTCGTCAGGCTTTAACGCGATCATCGTCAGAAAATGCAACAAATAGGTTATTCTATTCAATATGTTCAAAATGATTGGTGCAGTTTCCCACATGCAGATTCCTCTAAAACAGCACACAGCATGAGTACAGAGCGAGTGAATCGGATGTATCTCTGATGGTCTCACAAGTTGAATTGATTGATTGTAGCCTCCCAGCCAGCATGCCTAGGTGGGCCCCATATGGGGAAAAGAAGGGCAGACAATATGGGTCCTACATGGGTTTGTCCGCAGTTTCCATGGTGGCCCCATACGGGTTTGCCCATGTAGGGCCACTGCCATGTAGGGCCCATGTAGGCAGTGGTCCTACATGGGCAAACCCATGTGGGGCCACCATAGAAACTGCGGACAAACCCATGTAGGACCCATATTGTTTTCCCTTCTTTTCCCCATATGGAGCCCACCTAGATATGCTAGCTGCGGTCAGTTTGTTTCCTCATTTATCAGCATTTATTGGTCAAATTGTTTCTCTGAGATCCTTCTTGCACATTCTTCCTCTGCTCCAGTAATAGAAAAAAAAAAAAAAAAAAGAAAGCAGCAAATCTGGAGCCTGCTGCCGTTGTGCAGTCTGATGTGTTTGGTCTCTAGGTGAGGGGTGTCCAGAGACATCCCGTCCCATCATGATCAGCGACCTATTGGTCTGCAGAGCTCTATCTGGAGCGCCGCTATTGTTACCAGTTTGCCTTTCCTCACCCTGGACGTCTCAAACGTCGCCCCCCCCCCTGTGACCCTCTAAAATTGATTCACCGCCCTGTGCCGCCACCTTTTTAAACGCAAAACCTCGACGAGCAGCAGCAGCGGCGGCCAGCTGAGCTCAGAAATAAACGCTGGCCCCATTTCCAGATTATTGCTATCAGCAGAGACCCTGCGTTGACTCGGCTCCTCAGCCATGTAAAAGAATGCCACTGCATGTCCCCCGATTAGAGTCCTATCTCACTGAGTTTTCATTCTGGGGCAATAAAATTTAATATACTTAGCTGTCACTCACTGGTTGTGTTGTGCTAAGAGAATACGGAGCTGGCAGTTTAGAGTCCGATAGAGGAAACAAGCTGTAATATTGCGGGTGTGGCTTATTTAGAGGCAAAGCCGTCCCTTGGATAAAAGATTCATATCTGCAGTCGTGCACTTAATGTCAGTGAGGCATATTTACGACTACAGGTGATCGGAATGGATCAAGTCAAGAATTGTTCTCTAAAAAAAATAAAATCAACACATGCCCCCCGTCTCAGAAACACATCGTTTCGTGTACAATAATGGAATAAAATGCTGCTGCTTCATGGCATCATGCAGGTTTTGTCCAAACTATCTTGGCAAAATTGTAATTTCCAAATGACTTCATTGTCAGAACACAATGCAGTGATTTATTTACCAATTGTTAATTTTCTTTAATTGAATGCATGTTCTCTGCCAATCACACTTTTTCTTCTCTTTCGGGTCAGCTAGCATTCCCAAAAATATAGAAATTTTTTTTTCCCCACTATTGAATTAATAAGTGAATGCATGCAAAAAAAAATTATAGGCCACCAGTCTTTTTATACAGTTTGTAAATATCCGGTTTCACCTGCATTTATATGCAAAACCTCGAATGGATCAAAAGTAAGGCTTTCAGTTGCCGTTTGCAAAACCATGTAAAATATGCAGGTTTTTTTTTTATTTTTTAGCACTGTGCCATATTAAACTCACACAAGGTTGCATTCCTGCGTCCAATTTCCTCTAGGCATTTTGTTCAGGCATTCGAGGTCTTGTTAAATTGAGAGGCCTAGTGCTGCCTTCACCGAGGTGCACTGCATGTGAAAGCATAATCCGTTTTTTTTTCCTCAGGACTGTCTGGTTTCCTGAGTGCAAGTACAAGTGCCGAGGGAGAGTCTGTGAGCTGTCACAGACTGCAGCCACTCATAACAATAGTCTTCTCAAGTAGAGAAGTCTTCAAAAGACTCTGTGGCAAAACTAATGTGAACAGTTATTTTATTGGTGTGTCCCTGTAGTTCCCAGGCAAACGCGCGCAGCTTCCCAAAAACCAAATCCAGTGTTGACGATGCAGACGGACTTTTGATGACAAGGAAAAAAAACCAAACGTGGGACAATTTTTATTTTATTTTTTTTCTGGAACTTCGAGCCCCTTATCAGGAGTAGATCTACAAACACAGCTGATAATTCACAGCACAGCAGCCGAGCTGTGTGTCCATTTAATATGCAGCGGGAAACATGGAACTAAAAAGGAGACTTAAGTTTGAAAATGTCATGCAGAGTTCTTTGCTAGCATGTTAAGCTAACATTAGCATGCTTCCTCTCTGTTTTGATATGACTTGTTGATGCTTCGGGCCATGACTGGCCTGACTTCGTGGTATTTCACCTTCTCCTTCAGTCTTGGTGGTCGGAGCGCCTGGTGGCACTGATTGTAAAGCAGCCTCGCTTTTGCCAGTCTGTCCCTGGGCAGCTGTGGCTACAATGCAGCTTACCACCATTAGCACGTGTATGAATGGACTGTACAGTAGAACTGGCTGCAGTGTAAAGAGCTTTGGAGTCCTCAGACTTGATAAAAAGCTATACAAGTGCAGGCCTTTTTACACTAGTAGAAATGTTCTCTTCCTTCATAAACTAAGAATGTTGTAAAGTTGAATTACAAGCATTTTAGCTGGTCTGGTTGTAGCATAGAGAGGAGGCAGCCAATACAGACTCTCCTTCTTTCTGTGACTGCCAGTGTGTAAAACATGATGCCTGCTTGGAAAAGACAGATATTTTCTTAAACTATAACATAAAGTGCAATGTTACACGCCGTGGAGACAAAAACAACCTGCAGTTTCGATCAAATCGATCCGCCAAAGACAAAACGTAGCAAGAGTTTCATAATGCCTTAATCGGGGCTAGATGCTTTGGAATCAGATCTTTACTTAATGAACAATGTAGTGCTGTGACGTGTCAAAAACGAAAAGCAAGAAAGAAAATTTGAGTTTTTGGAAGCAATTTAAAAAAAAAAAATCTAAACATTGTCGTCCGACGGTTTTGCTGAGTTGGACTCCTGTCATGTTTGCACAAGTTATGCAAAACATGTGGAAAACCGCACACCTTAAATTAAGTAGTCATGCATCAGCTATTTGTCCTCTCCTGCTGCAGTTCACCCAGACGCGTTGGCTTCAGCTGTCGCACTGTGGATCTCGCAAAAGATCAAAAGAGCAACACTGACTGTAGCCGACACCAGTGAGCGGCCCCGGTGCAGCTATAGATGCACAGACCTCTCAGCGTAATGTTCTGGTAGAGAAAGACAGACTGCTGTCTGTTTCCAGGGCAGACGAGGAACAACTGACAGCTCCGAATCCGTTTGGACGCTGCCCAGAATTTGGAGTGAAAGCTGCCAGACAAGGATCTGGCAGCTTTTCAAATGCAAACATTTCAAGAAGGCGAGCCGGCCATGCAGGTCATTGTCAGGACGGGCTTTTTGTTCAAGTCGCTCCCCCTGCGGGTTGCTCACTATGCACGGCCCTCTGGAGTTCCACCGCATGCAAAAGAGAAGGGAACAAAGATGTGTGAGCTGGCATCTTTATCTGTTTGCAAGCCTCCATTTTCTTTAGGTGGCAAACAAGAAAAAGTAGCTGCTTTGCTGAATTTAACACTGTATTTGCGTCTAACCGGACGCTCACTTTTCCTGCGTCGCAGCTGTGAAAACCAGAAGAGCTTTCACTGACCGCTCGTTTGCTCTGGAAATTGTTCATATTCACGCAGCAATTTGCAGATCCTGAAGCCGATAAAATAAAATGACAGCGGATGCAGCGACGTTTCCCTGCAGTCGATTACCGATTTCCTGCCCTCTTTAATCAGGCGACACAGAGGAGCATTGAGCAGTCGCTAAAGTCCTTCCGTGAGTCGGTGACGTCTTTCATCTAGGAATCACTCGTGTCATATTTCCTTCGCTCTTACGAAGATGTTTTTGAGTTGATATGGCTTACGGCGGAGTAACAGCCACACCGCTTCAAAAAATATGACCGGTTGGTGCAATGCAGCCGGATGATGGTTGTAGGTTTGAAAGCACTGACGGAAAATGTTACACACTAGAGAGTGGAAGTGGAATGACTCTATAACACACAGACGCATACTAATCCTTCCTGGCTTTCCATTTTATTCTAAACAGCAGTAACCTGTGCGTTGATGTACATGGTAAAGTTCGGATGTTGCCGATTCGCGGTCAATGTTCACAAGCTTTTCTGTGGAACTCAACTCCCAATTGCTTGTATTATATCTACCTGCTGATTTATCATGGAAAATATCTTAAATATTGTAAATAGAATGCAGTGTGGTAATATCTACATGCTAACAGGAGCAGCGTTTATTTTCTGTGGCGTTGAATTGCTGTGTCCCCAAGATTGGTAAAGATACGTACTGTAGACATTAGCTTCTGCAAGAGTACTGAGATAATATGTTTTGCCCATATTAGTGCATATCAAGCCATATTTTTGATGCATGAACTATTAAGCTACGGAGTAATAACTGTGGTCCCAAGCCCTTATACAACAAGTCTTTTTTTTTAAATTATTTCCAAATGCAATCTGGATGCTGTTGTCAAGCAGGTCAATGTTGTGCAGGGAGGAAGGGCGTTTCATTATTTATTTTAGCTTTTCCAAATTCTTACATACTTTGATAACACTTTATTTGAAGAGGCGTGACATGATGTAACACCTGTTCTGAACACAAAGGAGTATTTATGAATGTTTGCGACTGTTGCCATGAAGTGTCGTTAGGCAATTAATCACACTTTTAGCGCAAAGTTGACATTTCTAATTGACTTTTAACAAAGTTTCAATGGTTTTAAGTGTCATTATTTACCGAGTGACACTTCAGGACAACAGTCATGATCATTCATGAAGACAAATGTGTCATGTTTATGACAATCTCACGTCAGTCTTATGCACGGCCCTTCAAATAAAGCGTTATCCATATTTTATTATGTTGAGGGAATCGTTTGAGTAGCAAATAAAGACACGCTGGATAAAGACACAAAAGCGAAGCTTGGAATATATTTGACTAAAGATTTTTTTTTATATAGTGATTTGTTTTCTCAGTTTAACATCGCAAAAAAACAGTGGAAAGGTTGAGCGGATAATGGCTGGCAAATTTGCTCCTGTAGTCGGAGCCACAGAGAAGCTGCAAAGCCCTTTCAACAAGGGGATTCATTAGAGCAGCGGTTCATCTGGCTGTTGGCGAAGTCTCGTTATGTGAGGTGACAAAGGCTGCCGCCGTGTTCAAGGAGTCACTCGGCACGTTTTCACCGCAGCGGAACCAAATAACTCAAAACGCAGCAGGCTCTGTTAAGGTGTTATATCATGCATAGAATAGAATATAACAGCTATATTTACCAAAGCTTTTCCACAGACTCGCAGCCTCTTCCTGTTTCAGAAGCCTTCATTGCCTCTGATAAAAACTAAAATAAGTTGAGCAGTGGTTGGAAACCTTGTGCTGCTTTATTAGATTTGTCATCCAAAATGTTTAAAACATCCCACAGTGTAATGGGGTTGTCACGAGTAATTAGTGAAAGAAGTCAAAGTCAAAAAAAAAACGTGACCATGACTTTAAAGACAACATGGACTCAGTGAATGCAAAGCTATGACATCATAGACGCAGAGGTATTCCTGCTTCTGGCAGATTTACATTTAAAATGATTTTCGTTCAGCTGAGACCGAACACGAATTGAGCGTCTGGTTTACATTCAGAGTCTATTTGGACGAATGTCCACATGGACGTGGTGCATTTCGAGCGTCCAGCGCTGCGCGGTTGAAGCATTTCGAGCGTTGTTAGCTTTCGACGCGCGTCCAACGTGTCCGAAGCAGCCAGAGTTGGAAAATCTGGACTTGTGCTGCTGAACGCCAGGAAAACTGTTTGTCTGCCGTCATTGGTAGCTATGCTAACTGAACTGAGCATTCACAGTTTGAATCTGCATAGCTCTGTGATATGCTAGCTACAGCATAGCACACAGCAAGGAAGAATGAGATTGATTGACAGCGCTAAAACCCACCCTCTGCCTCTGATTGGTTGTTTCTAGATAGCACTAGGTGATGATCTCTTATGCCACACTGTTACAACACAATGACAATTTTAACAAATATGTTAAAAATTTTTTTTATAAAAGTTACTTACTGCAGCTTTAATTTCACTTCGGAGAGGACGGGTCAGGAGGGACGTGGCGACATATATCTGTAATTTAAACGCAAGCTAAGGTAAAACTGATTCTCAACAGCCTGCCTGTCGCCTAGCGACCACTGGAGATGACCACCAGCCCTGTGAAACCTGCATGGATAAGTTGCAACTAAAATAGATTTTAATAATGCTTTTCTCAACCAAAAACTGAAAAAAAAATAATTAGCTTTTCTTATTACAAGTAATAAAATTGTGGCAGCACACAACAAGCAAAACCAACAAGTGCTTATTCATCACTTTGTTTAAAAAAAAAAAAGAGATCTACACTGGAATGTTTTCATTAAAGCTGGTGCTGACAGCTGCATTTGACCCAGACTAAGAAATACAATTTAACCGGTTTCAGCCAAGGTAAGAATGCTGAACTGAAGCATTTTGTGTTTCTAAAAAAAAAAAAAAAAGAAAGAAAGAAGAAGTTCCTATTAGTCAGAACCAAGCACCATTAGGAGCCATTATCATTGATAACTTAGCAGGTAAGTTGCTGCCAGGATGACAGCAGTTTAATTAGAAATCTAAAGTGAAACCCGGCTGCATTTGTGTACCTTGTGAATAATTAAATACTTCTTCTCGGTGCACTCCATCTTTTTTTTTAGTTTGTTTCCAAACTTTGAGTTGGTGGGTTTCCACTGAGAGTCTATGAAATTCAGTACAATCATCCTGACATGCCTGAGCGTAGTTAGCTAAGACTCGGGTTTGATCCTGGAGGCGAGATGATGCTGTGGCGGTTTAGTGCTTTTGCCTTACGGTCAGCGTCCGGCTGAGATCATATGGGAGAATGTGAAGGTTAACGGGGGATTAAAAATTGATCAAAGAAATATTTGAGCTACGTTTTAGTCTTAAGTTCTTTACAAAACTTTCTTTCTTTTTTTCCCTCAGGTTTTATCCAGAAACTTTGATACGAACCTGGTCAAAGCAACTCTTAGGAATATGCTGATGGAAAAGCGCAGACGTGTGGCTCCAGTGCTATAGTCTTGAGTACGTTTTTTTTTTTTTTTTCAAAGAAGGTGGTTGGATATTTGCACAGAAAACACAGCCATAAATCAGCTGACAAAATGTCTCACCACAGGTTTACCAGAAGCAAAAGATGCCAAAAGGTAACATCTCAGATCAAACTAGAGCTTCCAAATAACTCCGGCAAAAAAAAAGCTGCTTCAAAAAATAACACATTTTTCTGTAAATTAGTCAAGAAATTATTCAGTTCAATTCAATCCAAATCTATTTACTAAAATCTTGACTCTCGTGGCTTCACATTCAAAACTGCATTTGCCATAGAAATTAAAGCGAGGTCTGTTGAGAAACAAAGACAAAAAGAACATATTCATTTCAAGGAAGCATTGTTTATTTAGTATTAGTCAAATTAATACGCAGCATTTCACATGGTGTTTGCATGCTGTTCTTCAGGCAGCAAAGCATTCATTAATAAATTTCATTTATTTGGTTTATTTTCGTAGTTTTGAGCACTACAAATAGGGTGCAGAAGATGTTGGCTACTGCTTAGAGTCGCACAACATTTAAAATGCAGATGCAAAATATACATGGCTTCCCGATGTACTGAATGTCGTTGCATCTTGAATTGGTTACAAAATTCAACTATTTTTAGCCCTGAAATAGAAAAAAAATAAGACAAAAGAAAAAAGTGTTTTCTTTATGCTACGTTGTATCGAATGAATTAATTGAACAATTGAGGCCAGGCGGAAACTTTCAACTTTTTTTCTTTTTTTCCTCCCATCCAGTTCACCTTGAGCGACATTATTTTTCGAGACGGAAAATGCCAGCATGAGTTCCCATTGATTTATTGCATAAACACAGGTTCACGGGGAGTGCGCTCCGGCCCTGCATGCAACTTGCCTCCGTCTCGTGCCGAACAACGCAGGAAAACAAGCTGAGCTGCAGGGCTAAGGCAGGGCAGGGTGAGGGTAGAGGGGCGATGGGGGCGAGTCTTCTATAGCCTTTAAAGGAAACTTGAGCTGGCTGAATGTTTCCTTATTATGCTGCTAACAAAACAGAGAAAAAGCGTCGAGTGGCGCTCAGGCTCTTACTTACAGCTTATTAGCGAGATACAGCGGGGCATGACATAGCGCCACGCTGCGCAGCCCGCCATCTCCACTGCAGCCAGGGACCTCGACGTACAACAGTCCTGTCATCTGGAGCACATTGCGCATCTTTGCACTTTTCTTCTACGTGGCGTGGCAAACGCCTTACTGGCTCTCCGGGGACGGAGAATGGCCAGCTCTAACTAAATGTCCTGTTCAGTGGGCCAGAGTTGCTATTTAGGAATGTAGCGTAATGTCCCCTCAGGCACTTGCTGCCTAGCCAATTAGGGGACAGAGCGAAGGTACTTGTGCAGAGCATTGCTTTAGATGGATGATGTAATCGTTTGGAAATAAGTAGGTGGTGGAGTGGCTCTACCTGAGGAGCAGCGAGTCAGAGACTTTTGGACTCGGCTGCGGTGGCAGCGTGTGACGATCGCAGCCAAGACAACCTGGTCCTGACTGGGTAGAACTTGACTATAATCACATGCATCCTGATGCAGCTCTTCATCTTGCATAAGAAGGAAATTTCATCTTGTGTTGGAGAGCAGCTTTTGTTTTTACTTGTATCTAATTTAGCTCATAGGTTTACTCAGATCGGCCTCGCCTGGCCTTGTGGAGTTATTATTTTCACCCCATGAACCTTCTTTTTATGTTTTGTTATGTCGCAAACACAATCTTTAGTGTTTTATGTGACGAACCATGAAGAGGAAGTGTGAAGAGGAGCTTGGTTTTCAGTAATTCTTATGTTTACGAGCTTTACATCACGTTATAATGTTATTCCCTCATCGAAAACACACCTGGACTGTTGCTTTGATTCTTTCATGCATGTTTGAGAAGTCCTTTAATCTCCCACGGCAACCATTCGGATCGGAAAATGCTCGGTGCAGATGCGGTTTCCAAGCCGAGCTCCTGCATTACAGAGCGTCCCTCTCCCACGTCTCCCTCACTCGGCTCCTTCAGACTAGCCAGCAGCAAATAGCAAACACCTGGCGGAGCTGTGCATCTGCCCAGCTTATTGTATGATCTATTTCAGATGATGCACATCTACATTTGCTTGGTAGAAGCACATGGATGTCATGTTGTGATGACATCCTGAAGGGTTGAGGGTTAGAAAGAGCTGGAGCTTCTTAAAGAGACAGATGCCAAATTTGAACGTGTTAAATTGCAAAGTCAAATTTCTAGTAAGTCATGCTTGATATGCAAAAATTTTGTAACAACTGAAGGCAGTAGAATGAATTGTGCTATAAACACTACGTGGGTAGAAAACACACAATACCGCAAATAATTGAACAAGCGATGCTTGTACCGTAGCTTCAGCTGATTTGTAAAAGAGAAGAGCTTAAAATGTCCATTCCACTTCACAGTAATAGAGTACCCTTGAAGACATCTGTATACAGCAATTGTGGCTTTGCACTTTGATGTCATTCATAATTATTTAAAGTGGCAAAAAATATCCAGATGGTGGCTAAAATTCAATCTGGCCACCGATTGATTTTGTTACAGCTTTACATTTGCCGTGCGCCTGTCCCTCCTCATCCAGAATGAGGCCAAAATCAGATTTCTCCAACAATCAAAGCATCATCTCAGGAAAACAAGACAGCCGATTTCACAGATGTTCCCGTCTGTGGAATCGGCTGCGTACGGAGAGGCGACAAGAAGCAGCTGATCTTTATCAACTCGACGTCGAAGCCGGGACGCTCTGAGATGCCGGGTTTATCTCAGTGCTTCCAAAGGCAAGGCCACGTCTGACATAAATGATTTGAAATGTAAACCAGGAACACGTTCATATTTGTCTTGTTGTTTTTCTTCCGAAAGATTCCGATTGAATGCCGAAATCTAACCATCTTCCTCCGCTTGTTTTAAGTTTTGCAAAAACAGGACTTCACGTACATCTCTATTTTTGACGCAGATTTAAAGCAACACTTATTTCTCTGCGGCGGCAGGCGATCAATCCCGCCTCTGGTTTACACAAACAGAAACCCGGGGAACTTATTTCAATCATATATAAATTCTGCGGGCGAGCGCGGACCGGAATCCTTTATCTGTCCACTTACGGTCTTTAATTTCACAATTCCATCCAAACGGTGGGAAGGCTGCGGACGGATCAATGTATGCAATTAGACACAGGCGACCTTGCAATTAGCAGTTGTGCTAATGTGCCTTAATGGATTTTCTGATTTGGGTGGAGGAAAGCAATACTGTACAGCTAAATCTCTTGCCGTCCGCCCTCAGTCAGCGGCTCTCTGATAATGCAGCCGGGTGAGAGTAAAAAAGTTGTATCGCTTTATACAGGAAAAAAAGAAAAAAAAGGCTTGAAAATCTGTTTTGCCGTCGCATTTTATTGCAAAACCTTGAATTGGTTTTAATTTTTAAATAAAAAGTAGAAATTCTTCCAATTATGTCGACTATCCGTTGGGTCGTCCATCTGTCTGCCGTTAAAAGCGACAATGGCACGCTGGTGTCCACTTACCCTGCCAGGATGTGATTTTCTCCGGAATACAAAAGACACAACAGGGATGAATAAGATACAAGCTGGTGCAATTGTTCGCCACATCCTTCTGAGCGGCGCCAGATGTGATCCGACCCGTCGATAGGATTTAATTTGAAGCAACACAGTTGATCGGTCGGAAATCGCAGGGGATCGCCAACCTCGTGAACGGAGAAGACCGTTGTAATGAATGAGGTTTCCAAAACGTTTCAGCTCGTGTTTGTACAATATGAGACACACTCAGTATTTCCTTTCTGAATGCAATTGCCTATTCCTATTTTGATCTAAAAGCCTCCCTGCTGCGGAGGTTCAAATCAGCGCATTACACTGTCTTGTACTGCGGTCAACAATACAGTCGCAAACGTTGGTTTCCTTGCCGCATGCCTTTCCTTCTTTAGATTACTATCAAAAAAAGTCCAGTAGTGCCAAAAGTATCAAGCAAAACAAAACACTGCGATGTATGTTAACACCTGGAAAACTGAGATCTTTGGTTTGAGACAATAAAACATTTCTTTTTTGTCCATTTATATTTCAAGCTTACAAAGTCAAGCACAGTGTTTCATCACAGCGCTGCTGGATTGCAAATTAATGTTATTAAATGTTTCCATCGATAGACGGCTCTTGTTTTCATTTTCGCAACAGCGTGTCCTTAAAAGTTCACCGGTGCTCATTTGCTTTTTTTCTGTCAGAACAGGGCCTTTCATAATATGCAGCACAGTAGCCCTGATGGCGTAGCCAAAAGAAAAAGAAAGAAAAGAAGGTTGTTTGTATGTGCGTCCTCTTTCAAGAAAACCGAGGATTGATTTGGGGTAAATAAAGCTGTATCCGCCACGGCCGGTGACCTGGACTGTATTATCCCCACTGTTTGCGTGTGTGTGTGTGGGGGTGTGTGTGTGTGTGTGTGTGTGTCTGCAGCTGTCTGTTCAGATTAACCCTCCTCTGTCAGGCTCTGACTAACAGGTTTTCCCCTCCTCACTCTTGTCTCGTGAAGATGCACAGCGCCCTAACGGAAAGCGAACACTGCCGTCTGTCCCCTGAAAAAGCATCGATTATTTTTATTTTTTTTCTTAACTTTGCAGCGCCCAAGGTCAGCCCCGAAGAAAGGAACCGGGAGGATCTTATCACCTCAGACGAACAGGCCCCCCCTCCTCTCGAGTCTATTTATCGACGGGGAAAATAAGCACAAATGAAGTTGAGCGCGCTCACTCCGTGACTTGGCGCGACCTTAGCAAGGCGATGAATAAGTAAGCGCTCACAGAGCGCGTTAGATTTGAATGGGAGAAAATTGCTCAACGTGTCACGATATCGCGTCCCCTTCTGCATTTTGCCACTCCTGCCGTTCGCAGGTGTCAGCGTTTTCAAATTGCCCCCCCCCCCCGTTTATCTGCTTGTTTTTGGTTTATAATTTCCAGATTCCGCATGTTGTCATTTCTCAGAAGGCTAATGCAGACATGTGGACAGCGCTAGTTGTAAAGGACACAAAACAAAATATCTTTTGAAAGCAGGAATCCATCTGAAGGTTATGCAGGATGTTTCCCTGCAAGTTGTGAAATTTCCTTTTTTTTTTAACATCCACATGTAATTCTGAACAAATGACCAAACTGCGATTCTCTTTGGCTAAAAGGATCAATCTCGTGTATGGTGGGGGTGGGGGGGGACAACAAAGTCTTAATGCATATTAGCAGCTTTTTGCCCTTTGCCATGTGTTGCGTGCCTGCTGCGCATCGCGAGAGAATTATACAGCTTTCAGGGAAAATTACAGAAGGTGAGATTCAATTTTAGTTGGATTTTTAATGGTCTGTGATCAAATTGGAGACAATCAGCAACACTTGTCCTGATTTAGCATCGACGGAAACAAAGGTGTCAAGAACCTCTGTTGAGAAGCTGCAAGAAAATTTATTTGAGTCGGAATATCTACAACCCTGTGAGATCAAGGATCTGGTCCACTTCACCGAGAAATAGAAATCCAAGAAATAAAACCAAAGGAACTTTATTTCCAAGTGAAATACAAATTTCTTTCACTTTACAATATTTTTTTCTGAGTAACTCGGGTGAAATCCTTCTGATTTTCGATTAAATTATGCATTTGTGGGGGTGGGTGTGTGTGTGTGTGGTGACTCTTTGTGTCCAGTTGCAGCTCATACTTTGCCAATCTCCCTTAAACCTTTGAACCAAGATTGGTCACGGTAAACCATCTTGTTTGCACCTCTTTCCTTACACCAAATTTTCCATTAAAACAGTTGGACTCCACATTAACACTGGAGCAGTTATCTGTTTTTGTTTACCCCTCTGGGGGAAGTCGACAATGACCGTTACTCTGCTAGGTTCACTTTTCGAAGAGAATCAGAGAAATACATGAAGTTTTGAAGGATTTTCTAATTTACCAAGGCGCTTTTCTGGACACTTTGAAACATTCGCAACCATCCATAGGCATCGTCCAAACAACTAAACACTAATAATCTGTAAAACGGCGTTTGAATGCCGTATTTACTCCTTGGAGACGTTTCCCAACATTTACGAGCTCCACCAATCAGTAGCTCCGTATAGATTAGTGATACAGCTTGCTTTCAATGCCCATGAAGTCAAACCCTCACCATTTTAATACAATCCACTCTATAGCTTTTATTTAGAAAGTGCTCAAGCCTTGTTCCCAAAATGTCACACCATGCCTCCAAAGACTAACAGATCAATCTTTCTTTCATTTTTTTTTTTTCAAATTTTTTTTTTGCTCTTTTGTTTCCAGGACATTGCAAATTCTTACTTTCAAGCTTCTTTGGAAACTCTGAAGGGCTTGGATTTCTGCTCAGTGGGTTTTTAATAGAATGATCACGGACTCTCCTCCTCAAATAACCGACATTATAAAGAAAAAAAAAAGACAATATCACCAGTTTGCAAACTGCGTAATGCGTCTGTCAGGGAGTCGACATTATGACCCCGTGCTGCAGCCATAATTCCTGTCCTGCGCAGGTTGTACTTAGTAATTTAATCTAATTGCAGGCTAATGTAACAGATACTTGTGAAACGCAGAGGAAGGGAACCGGCAGGGGAAAGGGAGGGTGTAATTAATGAGCTGATTAGCGGGAGTCTGAAATGACAGGTCGGGATCCTGATTGGTTGAAGCGATCAAACGGAAGAATGGTGGGTCTGAGATGTTTTTGCCACCAAATCGAAGGAAATTCCTGGAGCTGAAAATTTTCCCTCTACCCACCCATTGTTAAAACCTTTCCACTGATAAGCACCGACACACACACACACACACACACCGTTGTCCGTGTGGGAAGATGTCAAAGCGCGAAACAAGATAACACACTCTTGGAGGAAGCATCCAAATGGATCGGCGCGTGAAACCCAGTTTTTGCTCAAGATCAGTTCTGCTTGCTGAGAGAAAACTGGGTGGGGGGAGGAAGGAATAAGGAGTTGAATAAAAAATGTGTGTTATGACACACCGGCATTTACAGATGCAGGCTCTGTGTCTAGCAGAGAGATATCAAAGTAGCACAATATTGATCCCCGGGAACAGGGATCAATATGAAGCCATTGCTCCTTAGTATTTGTTTCTCAGCTGCCCGCCTTCCTCTAAAATGGGTGATCATGGCTTCTAAAGTGATAGCTGAGGCCGGATACGCTACTGCGTGTGTATGTCTTCTACACTCGGTGCATGGCATGGTGCACAGACCAGGTCCAGCTTAGACACATCTGAGACGGTGTCATGGTGAGCACGTCTGTTGCAGCTGCTGCTCCCACAGGCCGTCCATGCCAACCGCTAATGGTACAAACCTTCAGCAGCTGCTTCACTTTTAGCTTTTTGCCTTAATTTACATGCATGCAACTTTGTTCGTTTAAGTTCCAAAAGTATTTTACTGAGCCCAGAGGGAAATTTGAATGTTTTAAATCTGGCTGTGGGGAGGTAGGATCCGCTGTAGCAGTCTGTGCTGCAGCGAATTTGAAGAAGCCTCTGACTGAAGACGCTCCGATTTTCTATGACAGTCTTATGAATGTCACTTTGCTGAAGTGTATTTGAATTGTTTCCTGTTTTGTCACAACCACTGAATTTTGTGTATGTTTGTATTTTAATATTAGGATGTTTGTGAAGTGGGAGGAAAGACGGACTGCTTCCAGGAAGCTGTTTGTTCTCTGATTTTCTCCAAAAACCCGACGCCCTTATAGATCAGATTTATTATCACAGAGATTGAATAAAACACATTTAACTCTAGAAATAGTTGACTTCTGTCAGTTTGAGATGGATTTTATTTAGGGGTATTAAAATCAAGAAACTCTTTTCAGATTTTTTAGAAGTAAAAACATTTGAGAACTTTCTATCGTTTCCCTTCTTTCACCCGATTTAGTCACAATTTGTGGTTTATTACAAATTCCCAATGAAATGCATTGAAATTTGTTGGTGTAATTTACAAAAAAACATGAGATAAACTTATGGGTATGACTACGTTATTACGGAACAATATTGTTTATTATTGTCTGCATGAGCTTCCAGTATCGTTTTTTTTTCTTCATATTTTTCATGTGGTCTGTTTCTTGTTGTTTCTCATAACCCGTGCGGTTTGTTCTCATGCAGATACGACCTAACCGCGTTAAGATCCATATCCGATTCACCTGCAGAAAGCAGCAGATTTCTCTGACTGCAGACACTCACAATCACACACACACAGACACGCACAAATCTGAAGAATAAAAGAAAGCTGCGGCCGGCGTCTCCTTGGGAGGCGGGTGTTGGCTGTGTGTCTGGACCTGGCAGTGCTCCGGCCAAAAAAAAGCCTGAGAGGAAGAGAGGAAAATCAACAGCTGCTTGTCTGTTTGTTCTGCAACACCTGCAAACCTCCTCCTGCCAGCTGCCTCAGTCTGTGTTTAGCGCTGGACTTATCCGTCCTATTGTATATTTACACTTTGCCTTTGCCTCGTTGTCCGTGTCCCGCCGAACGGGGCCAGCTTTGATATTTGGCTCTTTTTTTTTCATAGATTACGCCGGGTATCATTGTGTGTCTGATTCGCCACGAAAATTGCATCCAACGGCGACGAAGCGAGCGCTAAGATTGCAGAGTCGGTGTTTTGCCACGGCGGGTTTGGTCTCTTTCCCTGGATGTCTGCCTCTCTCTGATTACTCAAGCTGAAACCATATTGGGCCATTTCTCTGTTTTATGGTTTGGAATAATGAAATCCATATTGTGGATTCAAGTGCATGGGAGTACAAAACCCCCAGCAATCCCCCCCCCTCCACCCCCAGAGTCATAACACGCAGGTATTTACAATGGTTTGTAAAAGTATTCACATCCTGTGAACTTGATTTACTTTTTTTTTGTCTCATCATAGCCACCTCTGTGTATATTTGCAGGATAAGAACAAAAATTGCGATTTTAACTGTGCCGTGTTCTGGATGCAGTTAAAATTGCACCGAAAACTCACCAACAAAGAGCATAAGCCCGCAAAACGAAAAAATAAATAAATAAAACAACAATTTAGTTAATATTATAAGTGGATTACCAAAGTACAACTGAAAATGCCTTTATATTAAAAACTAACACAGGTTTAAATTTATTAGACACCAGCTTCTGTTAGCATTTGTGGATAAAAGTCGCTTGTTCTCTGTCACAAATGGGTTTAAGTCCTGGAATGTCTTTCAAATTGAACCATAGATTTGAAACCCAGACAACTAATAATGTTTTTTGTCTATCCGTCCATCCCTTGTCCCTTAGTGGGGTCAGGGGGTGCTGGTGCCTACCTCCAGCCAACGTTCGAGGCGAGACAGGTCACCAGTTTGTCGCAGGGCAACACAGAGACAGACAGGACACACAACCATGCACACACACACTCACACCTAAGGAGAATTTAGAGAAACCAATTAACCTGACAGTCATGTTTTTGGACTGTGGGAGGAAGCCGGAGTACCCGGAGAGAACCCACGCATGCACAGGGAGAACATGCAAACTCCATGCAGAAAGACCGGGGCCGGGAATCGAACCCAGAACCTTCTTGCTGCAAGGCAACAGCTCTACCAGCTGCACCACTGTG
Organism: Phalloptychus januarius; assembly: GCA_902982915.1. NCBI lineage: Eukaryota > Metazoa > Chordata > Actinopteri > Cyprinodontiformes > Poeciliidae > Phalloptychus > Phalloptychus januarius. The sequence goes on from CADWAE010000096.1 coordinate 366,248, forward strand.
CAGCTCATTTTTTGTCCATGATTTTCTTTTTCTTCATAGGATCCACAGCATCTTCCAAATGCTGCAGGTTTCTAATGTGAGGTTTCTAGTGTGGTCCCGCAGCATGACCGAGCTGAAACCATGCTTCATTGCACGCATGTTGTTTTCTTCTTCACCTGCTGAGCTACAGGGTGGTTTACAAATCATGTGGCTTTCAGATGCAGCTGTTTGTTGTTGATTTTATTTAGTAATGTCAAAGAAACGTAAAGCTGGCTAAATGAAACTGCATATCATTTCTCTCCAGATTTGTATTTATTAAAAAAAAAGAAAAGAAAAAGGAAAACCACAGATCTTCTTTTCCTTCAACGTCTTATGCATGCAGGATTTTGCTCAGGTTTATTGCATAAAATCTCAGCGAAATGCATTGAAGTGTGTGTTGTTTCAGTGCACTCCTTCAAGACGCCGTGCATAACTTTCTGTTTGTCCTACATTCCAATGACATTTCTCTTGTCATGTGGTAAACTGGGCAGAGTTGAAAGGCACAAACCAGCCGGCACCTTCCACCTCCTCTCAACACCAGCGCTTCCTTTGTTCGGTTTTCCCTCTTCATGAAATTGGATACAGTTCCTTCTCGTTTGTCCTGCGTCTGTTTTTTGTTTTGTTTTTTTGCCAAAGATCTCTGAAACGGAGTGGAGAGAGTCCCGTGGGGGCTGAGCCAAGCCACAGGCAGCTGTGCTCTGCCCGCTGCGCAGTTGGGGAAGGTTCTGAAATGATAATGAGTACTTTGTGTTCTGCAGTGACAGGACGGACATTGAAGATGTGCCATGGACATCTTTTCAGATATACAAGTGCATTGAAATACGGGTAAGCTCTGGAAAGCAGTGACGTAGGGCGCCCAATCAACATTCTGATGCTGGTTTTGCAGTGTGTACTGTGCTTGTGTTGTTGTTTTTTTTTTAAAAAAACATAATCATTTAAAATGCAGAGCAACTGTTCATACAGTCAGCTACTGGTAAAAATTGTTTTTGTCCAACTATAAAATATGCTTACAGTTTTAAAAATGACCATAAAGTAGGAGTTAGTGGATTAAAATAAGCAAAAAATAAAAATAAAACCAAAGCAGGAGGAGACCATAAATTTGTTAACCATATTTAGTAACTTCATCTTTTTTTAATTTACTGGCTGCAGTGTCTAAAACATCTCAATGTCTAAGAATTAAAATAACAAGTAAATGTTAAGATTTCACAACTATACCAATCAATTTTTATATAATTCCATCAGCAAAATAAGGGATAAGTGTTGCTTTTCTGATGTAGGTTGCATATGATCAAGTAATGCAATTTTTTACTCAAATGAAAATCTTATACCTGCCCATGCCTAAATGGTTTTAGTGCATCATTTTTGTTCGTATTAGATCAAAATAAATATAAAAAAAAAACATAAAAATTCACAGATTCACTTTATTATTAATTTTCATCCTAAGAGGACATACCACACAGAAATTTGTAAAGAAATGTGCTTAACAATGGGCAGATGTATTTATAAGTCTTTGCTTGTTAATGAGTATCTATTGCAAACGTGAGCAATCAAATGAAGCTTACATTTTTACACAACCTTTTATGACTGCAAGAAAGTTTATTTTTATACATATATATTTCAATATAAGAAAATCAATACTACATCAGATAGATAGATATATATCTATATGTTGTACTTTAAATATTGATGTATTGATTTTCTAAATCTTATATTGAAATATAAATTGTTGTTTTTATGTTATTTATTTTATTTATTTATTTATTTATTTATTTCAGTCTTTAAAATAGAAGAAATAAGAAAATTAAAAATGCATACATTTTCTTTTCGTTATTGAAATTTTTATGTAGGAACTCTAGTGCGCTACCTAAACGCCTCCCGTTTGCTTGTGGTAATTGTAGTCCATTGTGCATCGAGTCGACCGCACCATGCTCAATAAAAGAACTACAAGACCCAGATTCGACAATGCGGAAACGCCACAACAAAGTAGTAGCAACACGACGGTAGAAGGAGAATGTCTTATACTGGAAAGAAGAGAAAACTAGATAAAAACCGACAGGACCGGCTTTATTTTGACAGCTATTCTGATGTGATGATACATGAAGAGATGATAAGAGACTACGTCCGGACCAACACCTACCGGACGGCTATTTTAAACAACAGTGACTTGATTAGAGGCAAAGTGGTGCTGGATGTCGGGGCAGGAACCGGCGTCTTGAGCATCTTCTGCGCTCAAGCTGGCGCTAAGAAAGTGTACGCCGTGGAGGCCTGCTCCATAGCCGAGCAGGCGGTGGAAATAGTGAAGCAGAACAACGTCGAGGACGTCGTGGAAGTCATACGAGGTACGGTGGAGACGGTGGAGCTGCCGGAGAAGGTGGAGGTGATAGTGAGCGAGTGGATGGGCTACGCTCTGCTGCACGAGTCCATGCTCAACTCGGTGCTGTACGCTCGCGACAGGTGGCTGAAGGCCGGCGGACTCCTCCTGCCGAGCCGAGCCGAGCTCTTCATCACCCCCATCAGCGACCCGGTGGTGGAGGAACGCCTGTACTTCTGGTACACCGTCAAGGAGCAGTACGGCGTCGACATGTCCTGCATGTCCAACTTCGCTCGGATGTGCATTAAGAATTCGGAAATAACGGTGAGCAACGTAGCCATGGAGGACGTGCTCTCCCACCCGGCCCGCTTCGCCGAGCTCGACCTGCATTCGGTGACGGCGGAGGAGCTGCGGATGGTGAAGGGCCGCTTCAAGTGCGAGTCGTTCGGCTCGGCTGCGGTGAACGCTTTCTGCGTCTACTTCACGGTGACTTTTCCCTGCCCGGAAAACCCGCACTCGCTCGTTCTGTCCACGTCTCCGTTCTACCCGGAGACCCACTGGAAGCAGGCGGTGCTGTACCTGGAGTCCCCCGTGGAGGTGGTGCAGGACACGCCGGTTAGCGGAGAGGTTAGCATGTTTCCCTCCGAGGACAGCTCCAGACACATATGCATCCATGTGGACTACACTATAGGCGAGCAAAAAAGACAGTCGAAGACTTTTACCATACCTGACTGGACCGCCGAGCCTCAGCCATAGTGGGATTGTTGCATGAAGTCAAACAGTTTCGTCCCTTTACATCTCCTTGCCCAAACCACTTTTGATTTGTCATATTTACATATTTCTGCTGAAGGGTGGAAATATGACTGGAATTAACCTGATACAAACCATTAACATTCAATGTTACATAGCTAAAAACCTGTTATTTTCTCATATTGACTCATTTTTATGGCTAAAGCACCAAAATACATGTAGATTAAATTTGAAGCGGTTGCTACGATTTGATTTAATCAGCAGCACAGGTTTTATTCAAACATTCTTGTTTATTTTAACCCAATAAAGTGTTGATTTAAAAAAAATTCATACCTGCCTAATCTTTGTGTGAAAATGTAACCTTTCAAAATGTGTTTTTATGAACCGTAAGAATCTTCTATATTTATGCTCTGTGTGCATCTTCAACTGGAGGCTTTTTTCCTCCATTTGCCATTTTCCTCCCAATGTTGTACAGTTATGAGGAGGAACAGTCTGCAGTGAGTGCATCTGAGTTCAGAGTCAGATGCACTGGGATGTTGGGATGTTTCAAAGTCGGTGGCAACTGGCTATAAAAAGCAACTATCTACTAAGTTTACTGTGAAGAAACTTGGGCACTTAAAAACAGAGCACCAAAAGTTTTCAAGCCCCTTGATTTTTTTTTCCAGATTACATCTGCTTTCCCAGAAAATCACTTAACTCAGCGGTGGAGGCAAAAAAAATTAAATATCACTGACAGTCTTCCAGCTGAAATTGCAGTAAAATCCATTTTTCGTAAAGTATTGTTTCAGTGGGGCTGAAGAAAAACATATACATAACTGTTGAATAAGATGGAGATGGATTCCTAAAATGGGTCGTAATATTTGCAGTTAAGTCACGATTGATTTCACTCAGTAGATTGTTCCATCCAGAACGGAGCTGGTGCACGTTATTCCTAATAGAAGTTTGAAATCTTGTAAAAATGAAGCTCCAACAGACTCGTCTCATCCAGAGGTCACCAACCTTCACAAAGCAGACCGCCAATTTTGCACTTGAACCTACTGACGGAAATTTGTCCAGAGCCAAAATATGAAGGGGAGAAATCTGAATGATTTAATATGCAATGTTTCTTTGCAAGGTCTAAAGTCTATATATTAATTTTATCCAGGTTTTTAGGTTTGAGAAGTAAGAAAACTCTTCTACAGGACATATTGCACATATTTGAATAGAATAAGGCCATTTCCATTACAAAGAAAGATAACTTGCTGACAAAAAAAAAAAAGAAAGACCATGCTTGTAATATTGGTCTCATCGTAATTATTTTAGCTTCTGTTAAGACATGAACGAATGATCTGTGTCGTATTGTTTAATGTTCTGCACAATGCATTACAGAATGAAATCCTCGAGGTCATTTATAAAATAAGTAAAGGCAAAAAAATCTGATTCACTGGCAGGAAATTTCTAAACAAATCAAATTCTCCAATTTAGCTTCAATGCTGTGAACGCATCACGACATGGTCTGAGGTTAGACCTTTACTTTGAACACCAGCCTTATTGATGCTCGTCCAAGTGGAATAACTGATCGTTTTTATACGATTCTAGTCGTTTTGAGTAAAGAAAGAATGAAATGGCACAGTGGTCGTTTGTCCTGTCTATGTTCAGGAAATTTTATTTTGAGCTCATAACTTGCGTTTAGGTGAGTATTTCATTCTAATATAATCGCCGTTTCCTTCAGATATACAATTACATCTTTTTTCTTTTTTTTTTTTCAAATGAAATTCAAACGTCCTGAGATTGTAACCGTGACGCGTCTGGACCTGAATCTCAACTTACCTTCTGCTGGGAAAAAAGTGATCATAACTGTAATGTTGGATCAAACAGTATTCAGCTATTTCTGTAGGTGCATTATTATTTTGTTCTTTCACAATATTGTGTTACTCGCAGGTCAAAGGAAGGACAGCATGTTGTAACTGTAGCAGACGCCAGGTTGCACTTTTTTTTTTTTAAATGGCTTCTGTCGCTTTTAAAAATGTCTGGAAACGTAAAAACAGCACTGTGGCTAAAACAGATTTGGTGTTCGAAACTTCCTACCTCAAAATCAGCAAATGAATATCTTAAAGCGATCATGATCTGAAGAACTACTTTCTTTATTTCACTGTGAGGAAATCCATTATTCATCTACTGAGGGAAAAAATTGCAAGCTCCTTATCGGTATTAACACTTGATAATAATTATACCAAGTGGAAGCATATAGAAAAGAGAACTGGTCCAAGTACTAAACCCTGTGGTGCTCCACAAGTAACCCGCCGGAGCGTAAATACGTATCATTTGCCTAAGCGGTCTGGAATCTGTTGGATACATGCGACATAAACCAGCCGGGTTCTGTTCCCTTGATCCCTACAGCATGTCTGAACCATTCTAAGATAATCGTGTTAGCGATTATCAAACTCTGACAGGACAAGTATAGACATAATTATGTTATCTGAGGCAATGAGGATATCTTGGGTGACTTTCAGTAGTGCTGCCTCCGTACCTGACAGAAGTTCTTCAGACATGTCATTACTGTTTGAATGCTCACATAAACCAGTAGCTGCTATTTATTAAAAAAATAAAAAGACCAATAAAGGAAGCTGAATCATAGGGTCAGCAATTTTTTTTACAATTTTGTGAGGGTCATCAAAAGTACTTTTGAAAGCAATCATGATCTCAAGACATAGTCACGGGGATGAGCATGTCTTTGCTTTGTCTTTAACTTTGAAAATCCATCTGAACATTGGCATGATTTCAGTCTGTTGTGAAGGAGAAGCTGAGCCACATGGTGACGTTCTCATTGTACGGGTTTGTTTGCGCTGTGGTTATGAGGTATGGTTCATGAACAAAATAAAAGCAGAACGAGTTGCTGGATTCATGTCGCCGCAATGTGCTGTCACTGTAAGCCCGCTGCTCTCGCACATCGAAAAGTGTCAGCTGAGCTGGTTCTCAGGACCGCCCCCCGGGGAGCCTGGGACAGACGTAGGAAGTTCTGGAGGGGCCACGCATGCCTTCTGGCCTTTGAGTACCTTGAAATTCTCTGAAATGAGTTGAATGGTGTCACTGGGGGAGAGAGATCGCAAGGTTATCCCACCTGGGATAAGAGGATGGACGGATGAAAACCACTGCTAATCTCATTCAACATCACCTGGTTTCAGAACCGAGACTTTTCTCTTAAGACTTTGCTCTGTCGTTAGAATCCTTTCGTGTAAGTCTTTGTTCCAGACAGATTCTTTAACTTTCCACTCAGACAAAGTTATTTAGTTGCCAATCTGCCTATTGTATACCTGCACTGACTTAATACCTTTGCGAAGGGGGGAAAAAAAGACCATCAGGCAGGACAAAGGAAGGTGGCCAGAGAATGGAAATGTCAACCGCAGAGCAGGCAGCCACTGACAAGTGGACAATCCCACTCTTGCATGCATGGCCACTCTCCGCTGGTAGATTCTAAACTAATTGTGATCCATTCCTGCCTCAAATAATTTGGAAACCATTAGAAAGTGTTGGTACTTGGAATGGGATTATTTGTGTTGTATCACACAGCAATTTAGGGGCCGATCGATAGACTGTGTGCTTAATCTAACTGATTTCAACACCCATTGTTCACTGGACAGACGGAGAACAAGACTGGGGCATCTAAAGAGGAAGAGGTGCAACAAATAATACTCTCTTTGGATTTCTTCTGTTTGCCTTCTCTCTTAAAAGATTGAGAAGCAATTGTTGGTTGGTTATAAATTACCCTCTTGTCATTTTTTAATACGTACATCAGTGCATTTTTATTGAAAATTATAATTTAGCACCCATATTATGGGTATTTTCTTTATTTACATTTTTCATACAAGTAGTAGGATTTTCTCTGTTCATAATTTTCTGGGTTTGGAGCATATTAGGTATGATACCAAGATGGAAGATCAAATTTCGGTTCGGTAAATGAAACTGACTGGCGTGTTTTCCCAGAGTGTCATTTAAATCTTTGCTTTGTTCTAAACTTGCTGGTGGATTCTTCCACTTATTATGACGTGTGACAAAGTTGGCTGCACATAATACCTATAACATTTTAGGAGACTTAAAAATGCCTAGACATACAGCACTCAAGTATGATGTTTTAATGTGAGGGAGGTTAATGCATTTTACATTCACTCAATCCAATCAAATCCAAAATGAGTCTCCTGTGTGTAAAATACAAAGTTTGGTGTAACAGTAAATTACCTATTTGTACTTTCAATTGTTTTTCAGTCACAATCAACATATTATGAACAAATTTCTGCACTCTTTAGAAGTACATAACTATAGGCTTTATTTAAAAAAATATTTAAAAGATGGGGCTGCACAGTGGCGCAGTTGGTAGAGCTGTTGCCTTGCAGCAAAAAGGTTCTGGGTTCGATTCCCAGCCCCGGTCTTTCTGCATGGAGTTTGCATGTTCTCCCTATGCATGCGGGGGTTCTCTCCAGGTACTCCGGCTTCCTCCCACAGTCCAAGAACATGACTGTCAGGTTAATTGGCTTCTCTAAATTGTCCCTAGGTGTGAGTGTGTGCATGGTTGTTTGTCCTGTCTGTCTCTGTGTTGCCCTGTGACAGACTGGCGACCTGTCCAGGGTGACCCCGCCTTTCGTCCGGAACGTTAGCTGGGGATAGACACCAGTACCTACTGACCCCACTAAGGGAAAAAGGAAGTATAGAAAATGGATGGATGGACTTAAAAGATGGTCAGACGGTTTATAATTTGAAGCCATTGACTTGATTATTGCAACAAATCGGGGAAGATCGCGCCTTGTTCTGCTGGAAATTTCTTCCAGTTTAAAGAGAGAGGTTCCTCTCCACTGTCCCCAAATGCTTGCCCAGAATTCAAGATGACTGCATATGGAGGTGAAGTTTCCACCGATTGCGTCAACACAACTTTTCATAAATTGCGTATAAGTGTTGAATTTTTTTTGATGATACCGTGTTATTTGTGTTTTACTTGGATTGACCTGTCTTGAAACGTTTTTTGGAGGAAATTTTTTTTTTCCCTAACGAATTAACGTCTGTCGGGTGTGAATAACCTTGGCTAAGTGTAGTTTTACACGGTTTTCTAAATCTTAAACACAAGCTGTAAAAAAAAAATAAAAAATTAAAGTATTTCTCACTCATTTATAAATCAATTCCCACTGGAAGCTGACTGGACTGTGGTCGCGAACAGCATCTAATCATGGCCTCTCATTCATCCTTGCAAGCTAATAACGCCACAAATTAGGCGACGGTATTCAATTCCCACCGTCAGTTACAGTAACCAATATTTCTGTCAGCATATCCTGCGAGGACAAATTAGCGATACGTTATTGACAAAAGCTAATCTGGCCGAGCCGCAGACCACACCGTTCGTCATCATTATCGTCAGCAACAAGAGCCGACCCCCGTGGCCACTCCCCGTCCCCTCAAAATAACTTCAGACCGGCGTACTGTTTGTCCCCGCGTATTTATTCCTGGAGAGACTAATGGGAGCGTACACTTATTCAAATGAGAAACAGAACCGGTGTTTATTCTAGCCCTGAGCTGAAAAGCTCGGCTGAGGAAGCCGCTGCCCATCAGAAAAGCATCCCAGCTGAAAGCACCGAGGCGTGACTCCGATGGACGGACACACACACACACACACACACACACACACACACACACACGCTGACAAACGCACGCATGCAGCACACAACAAGGACGGATTTGGTTGGCGCCTGTTAAGAAAGTAAATCCCAAATCGCACAACCCGGCAAGTAAATCTGAACGGGATGGCCCCGATTCCCAATCAGCCCGAGGCAGACGACGCTCGGCCCGCCAGCGACGCACAAATCCACCAAACCCGTGCGCCCTGCGTCCCCCATCCCCACTAATCCGTTTTCAATCATGCACTTTTTGGATTATACCTTCATGTAATTCTTCTCAGGTATTGTTTTATAACTTAATATTGTATTTTTCATTTTGGGGTTGAGGTGGGTTATGGGTTCATGGGGCGTGGCGCGGGATTGGACGAGCAGCGGCCTGTCTGGACGCGGCAGATTGGGAGCTGCGCGTCGGCGGCAAGCTGAAAGGAGCCTGATAAACCTTTTGTACTTGGAGTCCAAGCAGAGCAGGTACAGAGAAGTGGCAAGAATGACCTGATTCAGTCTCTCCGAAGCGAAACATCCGACTCACAAAAAGCATCTTCCACCGACTGTCTCACCTCCAGCTGAGGGTTTGAGTCTCAAACGTTATTCGCCGTTTTCCTAATCTGTGAAATCAAACGCTTCTTCTCGGCTAACCTTTTACCTCTGCTCACAATTTGAACTCGCGCAACCTTTTTACCATTGCTCAAAATGCGGCAGACATTTAATCATTTTTTGTAATTAAGCACCGAACTGAGATGAGACACGATGTCCAATGATCTATTTTCAAAAATCCAAATCTTTCTTTAACCTCCGGCGATAAATGTGATTATAAATTAGATTGGAAGAAGTCATTATAACAGTTACAAAGTCGAATCTGTGAATCAGTTTCTCTTATTTCATTAAAGTGACCCAAAAAAATCTGAATGTACCATCATTGTCTTTCAGAAACTCTGGTTAGGAGAACATTTTAAACATTCGCACACATTGTATTCAGCTTGAGGCATTCGAATAAGTTTGATTAGATTAAGGCATTAAAATTGACTCATTTGCATTTGGTCACACCTGAAACACTTTGCTTTGTTTGGCTCGATTGGAAAGTCAATAGCCAAGACATCTGAATTGTGGAGCTGTGAAAGTCTGGTTCATCCTTGGGAACAATTTACAGATACTTAAGGCGTTGCGTCCATTTGTTCGAATGGTTATATGCATGTACAGACAAGATGAGGACGCCCATCCATCATAACGCTCAAGAAGGAGACGGGTTCTGCATCCCAGAGTTGAGCGTATTTTAGTCCAAAATGTGAACATGGACCCCCGAAAACAAAAAAAACAGAGACATTGTGAAGATGCTGGTGAAGTTGGTAAAACTGTCTCATTATCCAGAAGTCTCCTGAAACGCCACTCAGCAAGGAGGAAGCCATTACTCCAAAAGAAACAAGAGAAAACGCCAGATTGCAGTTTGCAAATGAACACGGGGACATAGATCTTCATTTTTGGAGACATTTTCTCGTGTTTGACCAAACTAATGTGGAACTGTTTGACCATGATGACCGTCGTTACAGTTAGAGGAAAAACGGGGATGCTTGTACCGTCCTAACTGTGCAGCATCTTGTTGTGGTGCCGTTTTGCTGAAAGAGAAACTGATTTGCGTCGTGAAGTCGATGGCATCATGAGGAAAGAAGGTGAAGTATAAATACTGATGCAACATCTAAAGTCATCAGCCGAACTTGATTGATCTTCCAAATGGACAATAACCCAAAGCATGCAGACAAAGTGGCTTAAGGACAACAAAGACCATATTTTGTCAGTCCTTCAGAGAAGTTGTGGGTAGATCTGACAAAAAGATGTGTGGCTAAGGCGGCCTACCAACCCGACTGAGTTCCACCAGTTCTGTCAGGAGGAACGAACCAAATCTCCAGCAAAGTACTGTCAGCTTGCCGAAGGAAACCCAAAAGATTTGACCCGATTCATGAAGTTCGAAAGACAATTATCCCCAACAGTTATAATTGTCTTTCGTCTAGTCACTGAAAGATGATGGTCCATAACATTTTGTCCAGAAGAGAAAAATGTCTTTCACTAAAGTTATAAGTTTTGTGTTACATTTGAAAGACGTGCAACGGAGAAATGATAAAGACCTGTGGGATTTCTTTTTTTTTTTTTAAGAATTACTCCAACCTCTTCTTTCTCGTCCGCTTCACCGACTAATAAACACTTTAATCTGGATAAAACCAACATTACCCTCAATTGAACAATTGCAAAAAATACAAAAAAAAAATCCTATATTTCCGCTCTTGGGTTCCGGCAGACAGAGTTGTGAAAAAAAAGGAAAGCATCTTAGACCATCAATCTTCTAATAAGCATTATGGTATGACAAAGAAAAATTAAGAAAAGGAAGTGCATAGTACACAAGGGAGGGAGCCTGATCGTGGGTCTCTCAATCTAAGAGCCATCAAACTCAAACTCACTGATGGATTTCCAGGCACATCCTCCTCCAGTTCATGAATAGAAATCCTTCCCCTCATTCAGACGTTCTCATTGGTGACCTCCAGCACATCTCATATAACACCGTCGCTCCCTCATATATTAAAACACCCTTAGCAATTTGTGTTGCGGTACTTCAGCCCTACGAGTTGACAACCCTCCAATACAGACCATGAACTTTGTATATCTGGGCCTTGAAGGCGAGAGGAAAAAAGAGCCCAAACGTCTAAAGACGAGCCTTCAGAAATGTATTGTGAGCGAACGTTTTACAGGGTGTCTTTGTGTCGAGTCAATAAAAGGGGGATTAAATGAGCTCTTTGGTAGCCTCGTGTGGCGCTCTCCCCTTTTCTTGTCGCCGAGCGAATTATAAAGAGAGGTTCATGTCAGGCGAGTCGCCCTTGGGCTCAGAGAGGAGAGGCGAAAACGAGAGCGAGGGGGCTGAGAGGAGCCGTCTCCCCAGCTGAGGCTGTCTGCACCCGGTTTCCTCAGCCTCTCCTCTAGGAGAGAGAAGACGACGAATTAGGCTAGATTTGAACTCTGCCATTAACCAAGAAGATGTCATCGGCGTATTTTGCTTTCTTATTTGGAATGCTAAATCACTTTATGTGCTAATTTATTTTATTAATTTGTATTTTTTGGCTCACACGTTGCCTTAAAAGCCTTCTGTAAATGAAAAAAAAAAAAGGTACACATAAGAGATGACTTGGATGAAAGCAGACAATGCTTCCCGTTTCAATGGTCAAGTTTCACCACACGAGAATCAAGACATAACATTTTAAAATATTTCTCCTTTTAAGATTATTTTCAAGGTTATTGCTCATTTACTAAAATATGTTTTCTTCAAGCCATAGTTCAAAAGTCATGCATTTCATTAGGTACCCGTGGAAGCAGCAGCTTTATTGAACAATAACTTCTTAATTTTTGAACACTGACGTCGGTAGCCTGCAAACTACAGAACCTTCACGTTTTTATGTGACGCACCAACAGAAAGCAGTCGTAAATCGTAAAGTGGAAAGTAAAAGATGTATGGTTTTCAGTTTTGTTTTTTGTTTTTTGTTTTTTTCACGATTAAAACTCTAAAATACCTGACATGTATTCAGTTCTTGGTGTTCTCCTGCATTGCCATGTACTCTACTCAATCGTTCCTGTCTCCTCCATAGCGGGGACGGCGCGTTGTGGGCTAAAAAGCTCAAACCTACTCTTCCACGTTTGTTGAGTTCCCTTCATGGACTGTGGCAAACACTAAGAGATTCTTATGATTTGGCTGACTTCTTGCCACTCTGCAAAAATCCATATTTGTGAAGTTCGCCACTAGCAGTTGTCCTGTCGAAAGACTGTCTCACCTCGGAATCAAACACGGAGAACCAACATTTAGTTTTATACCTCTCTAATCCAGAACAAATTTAAGACCCAGAGAAATTCCTATTAGTTTATAAATTATGGATAACTTCTTATTTTCATTAAGCATGGGGAACCAATATTTAGTCTTGTACTTTTGTGCTTTTTTTTTTTTTTTACCTTTACCTCTTGTTCTTTCTTTTGGTTTTGTTGTTATTTCCTTCTAATTCACGTAAAGCACTTTGAACTGCCTTGTTGCTGAAAATGTGCTGTGTGAATAAAATTACCTTACCTAAACTATAGATCTAAGAGTTATGGTGGGGTTCTTGAATGCGTTCCTGATGTATGTTCTTCTTGTCCTTTTAGTTTAAGTTGACAACTGTAACTTTAGAGTCGCGCTGTTGTAGTTGCTTCCATTTTCACGTGATGAACGGAGACGTTCAAAGATTAGGACGCTTCAGATGTCTCAGCTTTATCTAAATGTTTGTGTGGTGTGTCCCAGGAAGCCATTGTTCACTAACGGTTTCTATAAACTCTCCGATGCCTTCACTGAACAGCTGAAATGCCAAAAAAAAAAAAAGATTTGAATTAAAGTATGACTCTTTGTGGAAACTGGAGTTTATTTAAGGGTATCATACTAAGGGTGGTTGCCCACATGGTTTACCATTTAGCATTTTGAATTAGTCCTCTTTCGACTGGTGTGCTGTTTCTTTTGGTCACTGACATTGCTTAAGCAATCCATTGATGTTTGAGGTGAATACTCTTTTACAAGGTATTGCATAATCTGGCTCAGTGGTGACGATCTTTGGAAAAGCTGCTCAAAAGCCAAACATTCATTAAAAGCCCTCAGGGGTTTAAGTGTCTCAGTTAAAGGAGAGTTTTATCATCATCTGTATTTTGTTCAAACCTATGGAGCCCCTAAGGGGACATGGAGAAAAAAAAGGAAAAAGAAATCTTGACTTACTTTCTCGAGACCCCGAGAAACTTTCTCGAGATCCCGACTTAGTGTCTGGAGATCCCGACTTATTTTCTCGAAATCCCGAGAAACTAAGTCTAGATCTCAAGATCCCGACTTATTTTCTGGAGATCCCGACTTAATTTCTCGAGATCCCGACTTAATTTCTCGAGATCCGATTGTCAGAGCCCGACCCTTGTTCTGAGACAGCAGGTCTTCAATCCTGCTGTCTCTCAGGCCTTTGAAAACCCGGGAACCTTTATTTCTGAGTATACCAGCATTTTCTTAATAATTTTTTTAATCTTTCACGAACAGAGAAGAAAAGTAGGATTTTTTTTTCTCCACCATCCCCTTGGTTGCCTGCAGGCAACAGGGGCTCTCGAGCTCTCTTAACATACCCAGGAGCGCGGACGCAAGTCAGCCCGGGTTTGGCTAACACTGTCTCCGTTTCAGAAACCCGGAATTTACTGAGGCCAATGCAGCAGGCCAGCGCAGCAACAGGGGCTCCGAGCGACGCAGACGGGAAAAAGGGGAATGCACCGAGAGCTAAGAAGAAAGAGAAGAAGAGGGAGGAGAAAAGAAAAGAAAAAAAAAAGCTAAGGTGAGAAGCTCCAACAGTCCAATTTATTAATACTGTTATTATGTTATTAATCCCGGAGCAGACGGCTGGGGCGCGCAAAGTTTTTGAAGCTCCGCTGTGACGCACGCAGTGTAGGTGGCCAAAAAAAAAAAAAATGCGCGTCGTGATTAGATAAAGTAAGATTTAAGAGCAGGAGCTTTCTGTTTGTTTTAGCTCTTTATCTCCTGGTGTGTGGGGGTGTGTGTGTGTGGGGGTGTGTGTGTGTGTGTGTGTGGTTTTTTTTGGTGCTCGCTTCTTTATAGTGCTGAGAATCAGCACGATCATATCACAGTCAGAAATCAGATGACGCGCGAGTTGAAAGGCAAGCCTCTCCTCTAGGTTCATCATTTGAGCAATGTTTATTTATTTACTTATTTGTTCGTTCACAGCTCCGTTTTTTTGTACAGCCGGTGCGCCGCAGAGCTTTCCCATCGAACGCGCACTTCTCTGGTTTTCTCTTAATGCCTCGCGTTCAAACGAGGTGAGAGTTGCGCGAGCCTTTTTGACCTGCATTTAACGGAGCACGAGCAGCTGACTGGAGACCTTAGACACGCCGAGCCGCGTAGTAGGAGTTGTCAGACTGTAAACCCGCGCGCCAAGTGTCACGACCCGAGTTACGCTGGCACCGCCGCGCCGTCCTCCTCCCTACACTCTTTGTGATGATCAGTTAACGTGCTACTGCGTGGAGAGCTGCAGAAAACTGCTTTAGGAGAAGGAGAAAGGAAGTCTAATTAAAATGAGCCGAAGACATCATGTGCAGGGGCGGTCCCAGAAAGTTCTTAAGCGGTGCCCACTAATAATCTTTGCTTTCAATTGTTGCTATGGTTGAACAATTTTGAGTCTCATTTTTTTTTTTTTTTTTTTTTTTTTGCGCACAGACCCCTCTGCCAACTTCCAACCTCCTTCAAATTTCACATGTACACAGCTGTTTACAGCTGCGTTTCTATTATAAATGTACATAAAACTTTGGCGATATTCCACAAATTTAAAAAAATATATACAATCTTGCAATTGTCTGTACTTAGAAATGTGACATTACCGTATTCTCAAACCAAAAGGCAAGGTGAGAATTTATCGATTAAACTCAATCAAGATGAAATATAAACTAAAAGCTGGACTATATACATCTTTTATAAGCATATTTGTGAGCCTGCCTCTTTATTATTAATTTGAATATAATTTCAGCTCTTTGTATAACTTTTCTTCAGGTTAACTTAGAAAGTGAGCTATTATTGTTACAGGTTAATTTTCTAAACTACAAAAACATAACTGTTAGGGAAGCTCAAATATAAAAAATTGGTCTTATGTTGACAGTAAGAGTGCTGTTATGTCAGATTTACCAATATTTTATTTTATCACATTTTTTTATCCGATTACTCGATTACTAAAATATTTGTTTACAACAGCCCTAATGGAAACAGCTTAAAGTATAATCGTACATGAATGTGACTAAATTTGAGATGAAACATGCTAAAATCACATACGAGATACGCAAAATGTATAAAGCCCACATATGACACTCAGGGAAAAGAATGAATTTTCTGAAACACAGAAATTCTCATGTGAAATCAACTGGAGTTCACATGTGAACCTGTGATGTAAAACAACACCCATGTAAAACCTTTAAAGAGGAACATTTCTAGCGCGTGTTTCACATGTGGGAACTACGTAACATGGGAACACGTGCAACACATAGAGGAAAACTTACATGTGGAAGTTGTTTACACATGAGAAGCACATGCGAAAATATTCCATTGGTGGAACATTCTTAAAATCGTACATGTGAACCATATCTAGAAGGTTTTCCCATATGTGACGCAGAAATTATGTCATATAGTAACATGTGAAAGGTGGGAAATTGTTTCACATGTATACATTATATCAAGTCAAAACATGTGAAACGCTTGGAGTAATGTTACATAAACCACTCGTATGGAAAAATTGTTCGCGTTGGAAAATATCTCCAACGTATTGCTCATGTAGAAATTAAAACATGTGAAACACATCGAAATGTGATCCACATGTGAAACATGTTTTTCACATCTTGCAGATTTTGCTGATATCCTGGCTCTGGTCCCAAATATTTCATTTAAGGGCGGTCCCAGGAGTGGGTAGCCGACATTGAAAAGGGGCAATATAGTGGACAAAACAAGACAAAATTAGTTTTAATTAAAAAAACTAAACTCATATTTTCTATGGATTCATTCAAAAAAATTAAGCAATTTTTTCAAGCCTTTATTTCAGAAAAACCTACACATCTTACAGCTGACGAAAATGTAAACATTACTTAGAACAAATAAAAGTATTTTTATTACCAAAAAAAATGCTATGTTTTAACCTCTACTTCCTCAACCACATTTTGTCCTTCCTCTTAACTTTCCACTGGATCCACAGCTGCATGCAATGACAGCAGGCCACTTCGACCTATGTGGTTTGTCTCTCATATGCATTTTAGGCATTTGTAGACTGAAAACACCTCAGATGCACTTACTGAATCTGACAAAATTTTTCTCTAATTTTCAGAAGACACACTTTTAAAAAAAAAATTCTAAAAGCTTCGTTATCCCCTCGAGCCTGCAGGGCACGCGCACCTGCGTATGGGACATTTAATGCATCTCTTGAGCTTTTAGCTCCGCTAAAAAGAGGTTCAACTCCTCCCTTCAGAGTTTCAACGCGGTCCCGGTAGAGGATGGTGCTGCTGCTGCTGAATGTGAGCCGCTCGACGCTGCCTGCAGTTTGAAGACGAGCTGGATGGAGGAGGTGGAGGGGAGCAGAGGAGAGGAGAGAAACAGCCTATAGGTGTGTGTAAACGAGAAGAAGAAGAAAAGGAGGAGAGGGGGCAGGGGGGGGGGAGGAGGAAAAAAGCTGAGTGCGCTGAGCGTGAGCCCGGCAGCGCATTATCTGGGCGCTCGGTGTGCCACGGAAAGGCGCGACCAGGAGAAGATGCGGATCACCTCAGCAGCCGAGACTAACTGGCGGGATTCATGTCCCCCGCAGCTGAGAGGCTGAAACCTATTTGTAGGATGAAAATAGGAGGATCTCACACCGGCAGGTCAAAGTTTTTTTTTCTCTCTGTAGTTGGATTTTTTTAATTCTTTTTTTTTTTTTCCTGATGCCCGTGATGGAGCGCCACTTGGGAGAGAGAGGATGATGGACACTTTGGCACCTGCAGCTCTCGTCCAGAAAATCCCTCCGTCTCCACAACAAGGCGCGCGCGCTGCTGACAGAGCCCTCAGGACGGCGATCGCTCATTTGTTTTGAAGTGGAAGAGGGGCAAAAAAAAGATTGCTAAAGAAGAGAGGTGTGAGCTGGGGGGATGTTGCGCGCAGCGATTCCTCGGAGACCCGACGTGCGCACTCATCACATTCCCGCCGTGGAGCGCACCTTAAAGAGAAGAGCTCCGGTCTGCCTTCACTGCTCACTCCCGCTGCTCGGAACTTGTTGAGCGGCTCTCGAGAAGGGACGTAAACCCCTGTGGGGGGGGGGGCACGCGACAAATGTAAGTTCTCCCTTTGTTCGCGAAGTTCGCGTCGAAATACGGCAACACCGCGGAGGCGGGGAGTGAGGGGGAAGTTACCGGTGCTCGGGGCTTTTGGATGCGTTTCTCCCCGTAACGGCGAGCACTTTTTGGGTTTTCAGGGGGGACAAAATGCTCGTGGAGACCCGGGAGGTAAATTTGGAAGCCGTGTGTGTTTCCTTGGGACGTTTTAGGAGGCGACCCCTTGTGGAAGCTGCGGCCGACCGCGTCGCTATTTACTATTTTCACTATAACTGCTTTTGTAACAAGCTTGTGCGTAGTTATTAGAACGGCTGCAGCCTTAAAAATAAATCAGGTCAAAGATGCTGAGTTTTGCTGCTGATTTTTTTATTTTATTTTTTTATTTTATTTATTTTTTGCTCTTAAGTCTGAATGAATTAGCCCTCAGGCACATACTGACCTCAGCAGAAGTTGTTAATGCATGCCTGTTTTTTATTCTTCTTTTTTTGGCCTTGAATGAAATAATAATAATAATAATAATATATTTTTAAAGAGACATGCCTCCCACTGTTACCATGAATACGCATGACTATGCTTGCTCTGTGGTACTCCGAGTTAAGGTAAAAAAAATTTTTAAAAAAAGGTCAAAGTGTCAAATTCGCCTTAAAGTCAACTTACATATACACCCCACTGGATTCACTTTAAAACAGAATTTTGGAGATAATCCAATTTTAGCTTTTAAATTTATTAAGCAGTTTGAGCTAAATCTCAAAAGTCCTTCCATGTTAAAAGTGAAATGAAGTTTCTTTAACAAATTTCTTCTTCTCCATTGAATGAATTAAATATTGAAATGCAACGTTTCCTCGTTGCATTTAACGGTGCTCCCCCTTGTGGGTCCCTGCATCGATGTAAGACGTAATTACGCCGGCCTCGGTGACATTGCGTCATTACCTCGTTGAAAAAAACATTCCCTTCACTATTAATAACAGTAATTGCTTCTGGTGTTCATGATTGAGTCAGAATTGGTGGCAACTGACAGTTTCTATTAAAACAAATCACAACACTGTAAAAAGGTCATTTTGAAGGATATTAAGTATTATTCAATATTATTTCTGAAAAAATTGTATAAAATCAAATTCTTTGGCCTAATTTACAATGACAAAATATGTTTTTAAAAAATTACATTTAGGTTCTCTCATGATAAAGAGAGACTTTCTCCATTATTAATGCACAGATCATTAAGATGACAAAAAGATCATAGGCAGGAAAACATTTTTAATCCTTAAATGCCCTTCTTGAATGCGCCCCCTCGTGGAGGACACAACCTCATGACCGTTTAGCACATCCACAAAGCATAATTACATTTCTGCCAGGCTTATTAGCTCATCTCCGTTGTGTCATGAGAACAGCCTGTTGTTTTTGTTTTGATGGCCTATGCTGTTTCCAGCCTCTTCTTAAACTGAATTATGTCAAATATGCTTGGTTTTATTGCCTGACCTCAGGCAGATATTGAACACAGCAGAAGCTGTTAATGCATTCCTTTTATTCCAGCCTTGAGCCGGATCATCTCTAACTGTTATTTTTTTATGGCTGTGCCTTCTACTGTTCAGAAAGAAAAAAAAAAGACCATCTTGCTCCTGGAGCTCAGGGTTAAGCCAAAACCGTAACAAGAAGGAGTTCGGTTCTTGTTGGAAGCCGACTGCTACTGATGTACTACACAGTAGGAATGAGTTTTGGATATCTCTTTTCGTTAAAAAAAAAAATCTATAAATCCCACATGTGCTCCGACGGTGAAATGAAACGGCTATCTTTACTCCTTATTGCTCCAGCATTTCAGGATGTGCCCCTTTGTGCCTCTTATATAATGTATAACCATATTTTTATCAAGGCTAAAAACATTTCTCAAATAAAGAATTAATAAATTAAGTTCAGTATAATGAACACTATTAACGTCCTAGAATAAAGTCAAACTTTACTCTGAGTATCATCATATCTAACTCAGCAACAGGAGTTGATACATTCGTGTTATTTTAGCATGAAATCTATTTTATCTTTGATTGTTCGAAATGTTTTCAACTGTTCAACTACCTTCTCGCCCAAACTGGAGGACGTTCAATACGTCACTGCAGCTAACATGCTACACTTTGTAAACAAATCTCAGACAGCGTATGCTATTACTCACTCAACTTATTTTAATAAGTGATGCTAGTTTATATGATCTTCCAACCATAACAGCTATTTTAGGCCAGTAAAAACATATTGATTCCAATTTACCTGAAGTTGTCGGTGTAGTGAGCCGTTACTCTCTTGGCTCGTGCGTCGTGTCCAGCGTGTCTTTGTTAGCCGCCAGAGTTCAGTTTCAAGTGTATGTTTACATGGGATGTGCTATGAATTATAACATCAACCTAGAATTAAGTGTGATGTCTGTGTTGGAGCAAGAATCAAAGTTTGAATCCAGTGTTAGCTTGCTTTGTACAAAGTTAATGCTAATGACAAGCTTGCTAGCAAGCTAGGCTTCTTATACCTGACACAGTTGCTGCTTACTGCTAGCATGTTTTTGCTGTGGTTGTCAGGGAAACATAGCACCTTGTTAGTATATTATAAAAAGCGTATTACTATTTCAGCGTATTACTATTTCAGCTATGTCTTAGGTCCTAATCAGAAACTAATTCTTATTTATTGGGAGTTTTTTTTTTATCCTTGTTGGGATCCTTGTTGCCCTTGTTGGGCGAAGCTTTGCTAAGTTTGTTTAAAGATACAGAATTTTTTCAAGATTTTTTGTAATTAGTCATTTAACAAAAATTATTTAATTGTCATTTAGCTATTAGACATGCAGAATGTAAACTCAAAGTAATGGACAGTTATGTTTTTCATTACCGTACCGGAAGAACCACATAAACAGTTAAACTACGACGCTATACTAATTCAAGGTTCCAATTACAGCCTATTAAAGTATTGGTGTTATTTGTTTACATGAGTCATCACAGGTAAACGTGTCACTTTAAACCCTGCGGCTTGTCTTCCCCCCAACAATGGCAGCTACCTGGGCGATCACATCCTTCCGGGCCAGCATGCGGACATTTCCAGTCTCCAGATATGTCACCGTGGTTGCAGAATAATGTGCCGGAAGCCTTTTAGGAAAAGTATCTTTTAATAATGCATAAGATGTTCCTGTGTCGCACAGAGAGGCATGCTCGGTGGCGAGGAGTGCCAGAGAGGGGAGGAGGTGGATCCTGCCTCGCCGTTTCTTTGGGCGCCCCCGTTGCCGGTGTGAGTGCTGCTGAATGTGCAGCGGTCGGAGTAACTGGGAGGGGACCCCGGGGAGCGTTCAGCTCGACTCAGGGCAGCCGAGTCACAGTCACCCTGTCAGAAGTGCTGCCCTCGCAGACGCAGAGAGCACGTGGGGCGACGGTGGAAGGAGCGCGGAACAGGGAGTGACAGAGGGTTGTGGCGGATGCAGCTGGTGGTGGTGAAGTTGAGCAGGCTCGAGTTCAGCAGTCAAGGACTCGCGTGCCTTCAGAGGCCCGACTTGTCTTAGGGGAGGCTGATGCGCACAGACATCTCCTTAGGGACGCTTGCGCCATGGCTTCCTCTCCCCGCAAGAAGATGATGGAATTAGAGCTCTAAAATATTGAAATTCAAAGTGAGAAGCTACTAGCGGAGGCTTGAAATTCCACCATCTTCTAAAGGTGAGGAGAGAGCTCTGGATTCTGGTGGTCTGTTTTTACAACCCAGCGGTTGCAAAGAAGTGTTTAAAAGTGTCTGTCACGATTCTGGGGTGTTTGGGTTTCATCGCCCCTTTCCTCTGATTGCCCTGTGTGCGTGTTCGTACCTGTGTCATTGTTCATCGCTGGGTTGTTGTTATTCCTTCATCAAAAACATATATGGAGTGTTGCCTTGATTCCTTCCATTTATGTTTGAGACATCCCTTCAATCTCCCATGGCAACCATTCGGGTGGACCTGTCACCACCTTCGAGGACAAAGCTCCTCCTCGGAGCTGTACTTTCCAATTTTCTATGCTTCCTCCTCGCAGAGCGACACCTCCAGTCAGCTCCTTCAGACTAACCAGCAACAATTAATTAACACCTGGTGGAACTGTCCATCTGCTGAGTTCATTATAGAATGAAATGCTGATAAAATCGCTGGTAAAGGGTTAATAGAGGAGCTAGGTTGCGACAGAGGTCTGATTTCAAGGCATTGAATTATGATGCAAAATTTCTTTTAAGTTGTATTTTACATATAAAGCATTTTTATAACAACAGAGAGTCACTTCAATGTGCTATAAAACAGCATTATGTGCCCAGAAAACACATAATGTTGCCTCTTTAATGTTTTGGACTGCCTCTATTAAATCAGAGGCAGTCCATCTGTCTCCGTCATGTTGCATTATGGGACCTCCTCAACATTGGCAAGTCATAACATATTCAATATTTTCCACCTCTGGAAAAATATCGGAAAAACGTTATCCACAGGTGACAATAGATGTCGCAATAGACATGTGATCAACATCAATCGGTAATACGTCTGATAGGATTTTAAAAGATTTCACTGAACTCCCATCCAGAACTGCACTGACTTCTCTCGGCAAGCTAAGCAACTAACTCGCTCCATCTTTGGTTACCTAGCAACTATCTGCTGAGTATTTTGTGCAGCAGCAGTTTAAGGTTCTGCCATTGTTCCTCATAGTTTTAAAAGTAAAAAAAACAAAGACCTCGAGTAAAAGCTGTGGATACGAGTAGAGGTCATGTCGCAAGTTTTTCAGTATTTCAATCAGCAAAAACAAACAATTATTGATTAAAGCTCTTATTGTGATCAATTTTCAGCTACATCGCCCAGTCGTACCATCCGTTCATCCATCCAGTTTCTTGGGGGTTTTTTTGCATCTAAACTGTGAAATTACCTTCTATGTTGTATATTAGCGGTTCGAAAATTGCCCAAAAAGTACCGTATCTTGAATTGTGACTCAGAAAAAAACCCACGTGGGAACCCCATAGGACAGACTCGCTGTTTTAATATCTCTTAACTTAGCCCATCCTTCCCTGACATGGCACCTTTGCCAGCCGCTGGCTCTCCCACCCACCATTTGCTAAACCTGTCGCCGTCATTTACAGATTACACATCTCACCGATTTGAAGGCGGCATCATTTTCCGAAGTGGGGGAGGGAGGGGGAGGGGTAAGGGGAATGCTAAACGGAGAGCCGTCTCGGAGACAAACCCCAGGGAAGCGTTACAGGCCCCCTGTGCATCGCTCCGTGTGTGTTTATTCACATGGACGGCCAGCGGCCCCATTGGCAAAGTTGTTAAAAGGCAAGATTAGGGATTCAGGAAATGCAGGCAGAGGAATCTGGCGAGTAAAGCAAAGGGAGCTGGCCGGGCGGCTTCTATCTTTATCTAGCTTTCATCTGTCTCTAACTGTCTGCCCTCCTGTCTCCCTCTCCACCCCCCTCCACCAGCCTCCACCCACTGTGCTGTTGTTGCTCTTTTAGTGAGACTCTGGTGGAGAATATGAAACAGGTGGACTCGGAGAAGATGAAAGTGGGAAGAGACAGGACAGAAACAAGTTCAGAGATTGCCCTTGAAAGCACATAAAAATGTGTGAAATTAAAAACGAAAGGTGCAAAAAAAAAAACAGCCGTGATACCTGCGGCAACCGTGTAATTAATCCACCTTTCCCTGACTTAATCGGGCTCTTTTTTTTTTTTTAAGTTATACCTGGCAGCTTAGGTGGGTGCTGCTCCCCCCCGGGTCTTCCAAAGACGATCTGATGAAGATTACCATTTCACAGTTCACTGGGTTTCATTTGTTGAGTTTTTTTTTTTTTTTTAAATGAAAGAAACAGAAATGACCTCTTATTTAGAGAACTTTTAAAAATGGCACGACAGCCAACGGCGGGAGAAGACGAGGAATAGAATCAAGCAGTCGTAGATAAACACTTGAACCGGAGATTGGCAATGAAGTGGTTGGAGAGGGGAAAAAAAGAGACACGTTAGCGTTTTAAAAGATGGACAAAAACCAGAGGAGTCACAAAGGTGGGAAATAAAGAATGCGTCCTCCCGTTATTTCCTTTGGAGAGAGCAACTCTTCTCATGATTCAGGAAACCGCTTGGTCACGCTCCAGCGGCCTCGGGGATAAAATGAAAGGAGACGCCGGGGGTTGGTCGGCCCTGGGGGCAGACGGAGCGGACCAAAGCAGAGTCTGGCTGTTTGGGTTGATGGTGACCTCACCAGCCCGACATCGGCCCCCCGGCCCAGCTCCACCTGGGCCTCTAAAACATTCATGGGTTTAAATATAAAAAGTTGCAGCTTGCAACGCTGGCAGCCGGCTTACCTCTCTGGTCCCCTGTCGTTTTCAGACAGGATGTGTGTGTGTCTGTGTGTGTGTACCTTTTGGTTCAGAAGTTTTTTTTCTACTATTTGTGAAGTTGCACCCTTCAGGATTTTGCTTGTGTTGTTTGAGGTCTTTCCAGTTTCGTCTGATTCACATTTTTCTGTTATTCTAGGCGCCGTAGCGCATAAATAAAATCAGTGTGTTTTGAATGAGTACAGAGAATTAAGGAATCAAAATCTTCCTTCATCCACACAAAATCGGGAATACCCTTTCACCCCAATCCCCCTCCCCTACTGTTGTTAAAGTGGTGGCATTTTGTAGTGCAATCAAATAACTGTTGCCTTCAGTCGTCACTAAAATTCTGTTCATTTCAAAAATAACCTAAAAGAAATCTAACTTCACATCGCAGACGTATTTGACGCCTTGAAATCGGCCTCTGTCTCTTTAAGAACCTTCTACTCTTTCTGATACTCACCCTTCATTACAGCATCACAACAGTGCTTCTCCATGATGCCGTTTGCTAATTGCTACTACCACTAGTCCAGCACAGAGAACTCGAGGATTTTGTCAAGTTTGCATGAATCAAATCAATTTTGGATTTTTACACCATCCCTCCCGGAAAACTTTAAAAAAGTAACACTTGATTGAGTTTGCACTGAAATAACAGATTTTCCATAACGCTTCGAAGGTTATAGATATTTTGCTTTGCCCCTCACTTAGACAGTAAAGTTGTGACGCCAGTCATATTTGTTTCCTACAAAGTTTAGTAGCAAACCGAACAAGCTGACCGCAGTGGAAGCCTCCCTATTCGCAGTTTCTTCTTTGGAACGTATCACCAAAAATATTGGTGGAATGGTGATATTTGTCTTTTTGCACATTTTTTCTAAAATATTCTAAATTAAACACGGCTTGGGCAGATGGAATATCTATCTATCTACATGCCAGGTACGTAAACAGCCAGTTCAGGAGCAGCGTTCATTTTTCTTGGCACTGATTGGCTGTAAGCCCTGTAAGGTAGTTTAGGCAAAAAGGGTCAAAAGGTGCATAGAAAACCAGCATCAGCCATCAGTTTCTTCAGAAGACATTTAATTATTCACTGGACAGACCTCCCCTCAAGCTCCAAAACACACTGTTTTTAAAGCCTGTTGGCAACACAACTACAAAGGACAAACAATGGTGAGTGAAAGAGAAAACATACCATAATAACAGCTTTAACCTAAACATTAAATAGATGGAAACTGCAACATAATGCTAACGCAAACAAACCCGGGATGGTAAGTGAAGCAAAATTGCAAAGTAATGTGTAAATTTAAGCATTATAAGCAACTATTGAAAATAAGTGAATCAAAATAAGAATAAGGGACAAGTGGTGAACACAACTGAACCACTTTGTCACATTCCACTCCCTTAAGTTACTTAGTCTTCATAAGAAAGGGAAAGGAAATCTGCCAAAGGTAAATCTGTCACATTCCCAGAAGCAGAAACCAGGAAGATTGTTGGTGTTACTTGTTGCGGTAGTGTCAAGATGGATTCCATTGTATGTATTTATGTATTTTAAGGTACATTTTGTGTTTGAGCTATTGAAATAGAAAGCTAAAAGTTTTTTTAGGGAGAAAAAGTTGAGTTCATGGGTGGATGTGGCGCCTGTGGGGGTCCAATGTAAATGCTCCTGGCCACGCAGCTGTTTTGCACTTCTTTGGCTCCCATCAGAAGAATCAGTGTCTGAAATGAAGAAGGCCCCTCGGGTCCTTTGCACATAGAAACTACACGAAAGGTGAAGAAGGGATCTCTGTTGGAAAGAAGAGCATGCACTTCCAAGCGATGCACATGCTTTTCACCTTTTCAGGCAGGATTTCCTGGCAAAGAGCATCATTGGTGCCAAACTTTAACACGAGGAAGTGTGAGTGTGCAACTACATGCAGTTGGTGGCAATCTGGGAAAAATCTATTTAATGAGCACCAAGAACACCACTAGTACAGCAACCATAGCGATTGCCTTTACACTAAAGAGGAAGTCAAGTGGATTTCTCTTGAAAAGAGGAAGGAACAAACCCACATGTGGTCAGAAGGTGTGGTGTGGTATGAGAGGTGGTCGAATGGACACTAGCATAAACGTAGGACTGAAACTGAATTCTCTGAACTTTAATTGCTATTTAGAAGAGATCTCTTCAGTTCTCGCTGACTGATTTGGCTAACAAAAGCTTCAACATATGTTTTGAGAGAAACTGGATGCGCTCCGACTCGTTAGCCTCTCCCTTTTATTGCCATCACTCCACATTCTTCCTCTCAGTATTGGAATAAAAACTATTTTTCCTGTTTATTCACCTCATTGAACTTTGTTCCACACTTTCATCATTTCACGTCTGGACGGCTGCAGGTCTTGCAGGCGGACTTTAGTAGTTTTGAGGGATTTGTTTAGAAATGCTCGACTTTACTGTGGACATTGCAAGACATTCTGGAGTTTTTTTCCTATTGAAAATATATATATTTTTTATAAAACCTTGCCTCATAGTGCAGTGAAGACATTTTGTCCAAATCTGTTTTCTAAATTTGTGTCAGAAAACATACTTGAACACATTTTCTCAAACATTTATTTACATTTTTTTGGTAGTTTATTGAGACAAATGTTGCTTTAAAATTGAAAAGTTATTAAAAAAATTTAAATGTACCTAAAATACCTATATTACTTAAGTGAAATTGCAATTCATACGCAATATTTCAGAATTTCTTGCATTTTATAGTGTTCACCGTCACTTTAGGTCATTCATTCATTCCATCCATTCAAACAAAAGGAGAAACTGTCTTTCTACGGATTTCTATAAATCTTTTTAAATGTTAGCTTCCCCCTCCATATTTCAAGATAAGAAGTCCAAATTAATATGTATTCATGACCGAGGAAAGATGAAATTTTGTGCCCCGTAGGCATAGTTTTTCACCATAAGTGACAAGAAACATAGGTTTTCCAAGCTTTTAACAGCACATTTTTTCCCAGCCGTATATGTTTTCGCGTTCCGAAGGATTCCCGTCTGCCTCCATCCTCGCCTCCCCTGATGTCCGCAGACCTTGATCGATGGTCCGAGGAAGAGGCCCGGCATAAAATAAACCCCTTTCTTCTCGCTTAAAATGCACATCCACACTTCATCCGTCTGCTCTCCCTTTTTCTTTTTCTCCTTTTCCTCACCTCGCCTCCCCCGGGGCAACGGAGGGTTATGAGCAGGGGAGTAATGAGGGGAAGGGGGCCGCTGTGGCCAGGATGGCACAGTGGTTACAACCCGGCTTTTTGTGATTGCGCTGCTTGTTATCGAAGTCTTCGCCGGCGCTTGTTGTCTCATTACCCGCGACTTGAACCGCTTTTTCATATCGAGACGAGTCGCAATGCAAGGTGTGTGGCGCACGCACGCACGCACACACACATACTTGTTCCAGTCATCTCTTTAGTCTCCTCCTTACCACAGTAATATTATGTATCTTAATGGGAACAGGGAGCTCTGAGCCAAGAGTTCCTCTGGATAATTGGCTGCTTCCTCACCTGCTGACATCTCCCCCATTGACATTCTTACATTTTACATTTAAGGTGCTTCATTTCTTCTCCCCACCTTAACCTCTTTTTTTTTTTCTTCCCTCTGTCCGTCTGACTTACACTTACATTTTTTTTTTTTTTTTAACTTTTTGGACCTCTTCTACATTGTCACCTTTTGCTAAATTTAATCCTAGCTCTCAGTGAGCGCTCATTGTGATTCATGAGACGGACTTTTCGCGATGGAATTCTCTCATTTCATTCGAGCGGGACTTATGCAATAAGAGGCAATTTGAGGATATTCGAAGGAACTTTTTTTTTTTAATCGGCGAGAATGCATTACTGCCTCCTCACTGATTAAGATCCTGTTTACATTTTTCAGTCTTCAACTGCTTCTGCTGACCATAGCGAATTTTACTACTTCGTATATCAAAACATTCTGCTTCCTCTGGAGATTTCTGCCGTATCGTTGACTAAATTTTACTGTTGTACTTTATGAAATATTTGCGCTTTTGTGCCAATTTCAGCCCCATTGAAATTAATTGAAATTCCACAGAATTTTGCTACAATCTTCTGCTTTTTCACAGCTTACTACTTCTGCCTACTTCATCATTGAAACTCCATTATAACAAACCAAAGGAAAGAGCAAGAGAAGACTAAAAAATAAAAGTGTCATGTGGTCTAACACCTGGCAGCCCAGAGTGTTTGGTTATTTAATTGCGTCATCTATCCACTGCTTGTAGGCACAGACATCCATGAAGGCACTTGGTGCAGTGAGGAGGCTTTACCGCTGACCTTGTTTGTCAAAAATTATGGCTTTTATGCTATCAGATTGAAATCAAATCCTTTCTCCTATAAGTAATTACATCTTTCTCTCTTTTCTTTTTTACATGTTTTACTATACATCACTGCTCCTTATATCTGCTTCATTAACGTATCATGTGGGCATAATTATTTCAAACCCTTATTAGCTCAGGCAGACCTTTATGTGTCATGAAGGTGTGGATCAAAAGGGGCCATTCTGCTTCTTTTCAATCACTCCCTTATGCTTGTTTGATTGTACATTTCTGAACAACAATCCCATTGAGGAACAGGTAATTTTTCGAAACCATCATGGCAGAGATGACAAAGTCCGACACGTGCACAGAGGCGAACCAGCTAGTCATTCCTGGAAAAAAGATGGCGTCCAAAGAACTCAGCAAAAGTTATGGCGACGCAACATTTACATTTGAGTCCAACTGAAGTCGCAAAAACGAAGACTTGACTTATGATCTTTTAACAGCTCATAGTCTGGTACACCCGGTTGGATCAGAGACCAAAATGACAACATTTGCTACATTTTCACCAGGTGTTGTTCAAACAATCCAATCCCTTTGAAAAACTTGTTCCTCCTGCTCGCTGCACCAAGAACCACTGAAGAAAACGACACAAAACCTCCGAACAAGACATTGAGCGCAGCTTCCTTATTCACCAAACGTAAAAAATAAGCAGTTGTAGCATTTCACTAATGTTGTTGGTAAAAGTCATTCCTCGAGTTTGTTTTGGTTGGATTTAATCAGAATGCCCCGCCAAGAGGTCTCCGGTCCAGATGGCATCCATGTATGGATTCAAACCACACCAGAGTTTACCTTCACTAGACCTAACCGAGACCCAGGCTTGTAGGCGGACCAGAGTTTCCTTTTCTGGTCTAGAATTTGATTGAGCGGCACACAATCCCAAATGTGCCAGAAAAGTGTGAAAAACACTTTGTGTTTTCTTAAATGGAAGAAAGAATTTGTTTAGATAAAATTGTTTCAACTCCAGCCAGGTGATTTAACGTCCACTTTAAATATAACCTGTCTGAACTAATCATTTGGATAAGTTGGTTCAACTTCGCTGGCTACACTTGTAGGAAATTAAACTAAAAAAAAAAGTGAAATAGCTCTTTACTGTCGTGTCCATTTTCTGCCCAAACAGATACCAATTTCAATTGGCTGGGCTCAGTTCTCACAGTTCCTGGTACCTTGTCTACCAATCCTTTCCTAACAAACTTGTCCAAATGCCGCTACAGGAACGCTGTATAACAGGTGGAACTGTGTGAGCCGTTTCGATGCTTTTGCATTGAATGATAGTGAGCAGATCACAAGAAGTCTCTGTCAATACAACAGGAAATACCTCTTAGCTACAAAATAAAAGCTTCAAACATAGGCACAGCAGGGTTTCAGGCTAAAGTCACTTCTCTTTCATAT
The DNA here is from genome assembly GCA_902982915.1 of Phalloptychus januarius. Classification (NCBI taxonomy): domain Eukaryota; kingdom Metazoa; phylum Chordata; class Actinopteri; order Cyprinodontiformes; family Poeciliidae; genus Phalloptychus; species Phalloptychus januarius. The sequence goes on from CADWAE010000096.1 coordinate 395,892, forward strand.
CAAGAACTCATAATTGTTTCAAGGCAAAGTCACATGTTGACAGTAACTGAGTAGCACTTTGAGAATGACGTAGCATTGACGCGAAATGTTGCTGCGTTTGGACGGCTTAGTTCAATTTCACTTGCTTCACTTTGTGGGCCAGACCTATAGAATCAGAGCCCAATAAGAGGCTAGAAATTCTGTTTCACATCAAATTGAATCAACTTGCTTAAGGTAACATTATTTGTGCCACGTACTCACACAGTGTTTTGTCAGTGAAGTCAACAGTTTAACAGTTTGTTAGGCTACTAGCCGATCAAACCGCTTGGAGGCTCTACAGCGTTTTCTCCAGGTTTTTTTTTTCTCTTTGGGCTGCTATTATTCACTCTGAGTCAGGCCCATGCTTCATAACAGGAAAGCCTCACATAAATACAGCCACGGCCTTGGCTATCTGGCTCTCTGCAGCTCACTGCTGACACATCAGGGCAGCAGATAACTTCATTTAAAAGGTCAGTTTCAATACGAAACATAAGACGACCAATTAATGAAGCTATTCCAAAAGGAAGGGAATTATTAATGTTGTGTTTAAGATGGCATTTAAAAGAAGCAAAGGCTGACGGAAGGGAAAAACCAAGGGCATGACCACCGTGTGCCAGTGGCCTCGCTTGGTTGGGAGTTATAAATGGATGTGTTGATGCATATGAAATAAATCACAGCGTATGATATACTACAGTGGTCCTTCTTATGGGCCACCATTTACACCGTTTTAACAATACAATGCAGTCACAGCCTGTTAAAGGAAGACTTGGGGGACAATACCAAGATGTTAAGAGCAACTTCATCTTGGAAAGGAACATTTTTTAATGCCTTTGAAGGAATGTAAAAGTGTTATTACCCCTTGAACTTTTGCCGTGCTACTGTATAACCTCAAATTTCAGTTTATTTTCATTAGGTTTTTAGTAGCGATGCACGATATCATCGGCGCAGTATCGTTTTTGGCCCATATTAGCAGTAAAAGTTATATGACAATTATGCCAAATGTGCACTGTTTGAGTGTTGTCATTGTCTTAGAGAGCGAATGTCATGAATAAATCAGACGTTAAACATAATGCAAGTTAAGAGTGTTACATCATTTTCGGCCTCCTTTTTAGCATTTGCATTTGATAGCAGGCTTCATTGACAAAGATAATACAGTATTTTAATTCAACAGTAGAGAAAGGCACATGGTTTGAGTAAGTACTTACAGAAAAAAAATATCGGTATCGGTAGTTTCGACCAAATGAGTTTTAGCATATTGGACGTCGACCAAAAATCCCTAGTTTTCAGTGATGAACAAACATAAAATAATCAGAATTGAAGAAAGTTGGACAACATGAGTTACAACAGCATTTGGTGGATAAAGTATTTTTCAAATTTGAACTGCGAATCAAATTTGAAGCTTTGAGAAGTAGAAGGGAAACGACATACGGTTGCTTATGTAGAGGGGTGAAAAACAAGTTATTAGTAAATAAAAGACAAGAATTAAGAAAATGGGCACCACAACATAAATTTTCTTTAGTGTTATTTTAGTTAGTCTGTGCAATTCCACACACAGCCGCTAGAGGCGCTGCCGCGTTGGTGACATAGAGAAGTTTGAGCACACAAGAAGAATAAATCTTCTGGTTGAATGCCAAGGAAGCTCAACTTTTGTGTGTCTCGTCTTTCTCATACCACAGGTCAGTAGAAATATGTTTTTATACATAATTATCAGTTTCTTAGAAGAGTTGAAAATGTTCTTAAATCGAATGTCAACTACTGAGTCACGAAGTTCGTTTTATGATTGCTATTGTGTATATAAACGGGGCTTGTTCTGAGGGCTAAATGGAGCTAATGCTAGCGGACTTCTAACCGTGTGTGTGAGCTAGCTGAGGAGCTAGCTGAAGGACTGCGGAGTTCATTTGAACTTGTGTTTTGCACAAATTGAGACAATTCTCACTAAAAGGACATTATTTTGATTTCTTTATTGTATTTTATGCAATTCTTTTTATGGGCTTGTTGAGAAACCAGATAAAAGAAAGCATCTTTAGGACAGACGTAAAGCTTAGTATAGAGGTACAGTATTAAAGGAGCATTGCGCCTTTTCCAGTTTTATATTAAGAGTAGAGGTTATGTAAGATGTAAAATATTATTGTTCTATGGAAACAGTGAACATTGTTAAAAGCTAAGATTCTTAAATGTTAAAACGTATTTTATTTGTGCTGATTAAAAACGGTAAAAGCTTTTAAAATAGTTAAACCATTTTACATATTTTTATTTTGATAGTTAGATACAGAAGGTCTCAGAAACGGGGACAAAGTGTTGGATTTAAAGCACTAACTACAAAATTAATATGGTTTAGAGAAGTAAATCTATTTGTGAAGTAATTTAGCCATTTGATGGAATTCATAATTCTAAAGAATAATTGTTTGGTAAAGGAATATTACAGTTATTGTTGACGTAATGAAGCTAATGGTTCTCTGCTGAAGGATGCGGTACCTGAAGTATGTTGTGTATGAAGTGTGTTTATTATACAGAAGAAGAATAGATCTTCTGGTTGAATGCGAAGGAAGCTCAACGTGTGTGTCTCGTCTTTCTCATACCACAGCATCACACGTTGAGGGAAGATCATTGTATACATAACCCTCAGCCATCCAAGGTTGCAGGGTAACACTTAACACATAGAAAATGACAAATCCTTAATTGTATTTAACACAACACTTAAATATCAAGTGATTGTTTTTCATTGCTTAATTTTCTTTTTATCTTTTACAATGTATTCCCCTTTGGACATTTAAAGAAACAACCTTTTGGCATGTTGTCAAACTTTAATGACTGACGACATATCAGCCATGCATATGAACATGCGGTAGAATCGTTGATGCGTCTTATATTCATGTGTCAGGCGCCAGTAGCAGGAGAACGCGTGCAAGCGCAAACAGGACATGCTTTCATGTCCATGCAGCTGGACTTTCAAATACGTCTCGGTGCGGCTTATCAGCTTTACGTTCAGGCTTTATGCCTTTTTTTTTTTTCATTTTGAATGATAATGTTTTAATAGCTGAGTTGCTGACCTTTTAAATGCTTCATGAGAGGAAATTAATAAATAATTAACAGAAATCATCTCCAATTATTTTTCTGGTTGTGTGGAATAAGAATGAATTGAACTGCAGTGGCCTGCAGTTCAGAAATTGTGCCTTTATTTGGCAAATATGGAAATGTGGATAGCAACATATTCCAGGTAGAAGTGTCTTGTACTTTCAGTGAACAGAAGATTCCCAGACACCTGATGAAGGCCAAGATTCAATTCAATCCAGCTCTATTCAATGCGTAATGCATTTACATGGCTATAAGTTTAGTTTATATTGCTGATATGTAATAAAAAAAAAGTCTTCGATGTAGGGAAATTCAACTATTTCTTTTGAGTCTTCAGCTGTGTAACAGTTTGTCATATTGCATGCGGCCACAGTGGAAGGAAATTCTTATAGTTCCGAAGGTGTACACTTTTGAAACCTTATTGTACCTTCCAAATCGCTCCTAGAGCTGGTGGTTTTGATGAAATCCTACAACTACAGCTGCCATGAATGATGCTCACATCAACCCTTTGCATTTCACCAGTGCCTGACTAAGAATACCTGTGTCTGATTTGGCTGTACAGGCAGATGTAGACCTGTTGTCTCTTCCAGCCCTGTTCAAGGATGTAAATTACACAAGCCGAGGAGCGGTTTTGTTATATTAAGCACTGAAAAAGTTGAAAGATTTATCCAAACCTGCTGCTCAGCACAATTCTGTCTCGAGGGGCTGAGGACGTTTCCCTCCACCTGGCTCGGTTGTCTCTCTGACATGCACCATTAAGTGGGAGATTTTATGCGGAAAAGCTTGGAAAGCAGTCTGGTTGTGAAAGCATGTCAGCGACTCATTTAGAAGTCAGACTGGCTCACTTCTCTGAGACAATCTGAATACTTCTGCAAATTGGGTGTGTATTATTCCGATGGCTTTAGTAGAGTCAAACAATAACTTCGCTGCTTTCTGTTGTTTTGCTCGCACCACTTCTATGTTAAAGAGAACGCAAGCAACATTGCTTCTTTCTTTGTGTTGAAGTGAGAATATTCTCAGGGGTGCGGAGGCTGGAGAAAGCTGTAACATTGTAGGTTTCGATGCTGCCGAGTGCGATGAAGGTTTGGTGTGAAAGCAGCGGGATCCGGTTTACCCTGATGGCCTCAATTACCGCTTCCTCCAGGTTTTTGATGGACAACAAGCACCAGTGTGGTACTTCTGTCTCGCACCCGTCCGACTTTCTTTTCACACGCACACCTCTGCTCCCCGTGCTGTGGCCCGAGCTAATGTTGTCTCACTGTCAAAATCCAGTCCCATAAGGGAGGTTTCCTCACATTCCCTCTTCTTCTGTTTCTCCGCAGTGACAGATCATCTCACTGGGGACGCGGACTATGACTGACAGCCAGGGGAGCTGAGGAGACCTGCCAGTCATTGTGCTATCAGCGTGTCAGAGGGCCTCGTCTAGACCCCTTCTTCCTCCTCGGTCTTCTCTTCTTATCATCTGTAACCTCAAAGTCCTGGGCCTCTCTGGAAACTTGGAAAAACACTTCTAAATCAAGCATTGCTCCCCCGCACGCCCAAGGGAGTTTGACATGCCTCCTCACTCCATTTAAGTCATCAGAAAAAGACGACTATAACCCGCCACCCCCCTCCGATTGGTACATCTCTAGAAGGAGGCGCCGCTCCGTCGGAAGGAGCTGGGAGAGGAGCAGTCATGAGGTTCCAGTTTGCACTGACCCTCCAGGCGATATGGACTGGCATGTGCCACGCAGCCATGCAGCACTACCCTGCAGTGTGGGGCCACTACGACGTCTGCAAGTCGCAGGTGTACTCGGACGAAGGTTTAACCTGGGACTACATGGCCTGCCAACCAGAAGCAGCAGACATGACCCAGTTCCTGAATGTTACCCTGGATCCTCCCAACATCACCTGCGGAGACCCTCCGGAGACATACTGCGCCCTGGTGAGTATGTGACGAAAACTGAAAAGTCCACTGTCAAGAAAAGAGGGGATATGGGGGAGAGCAGCTTTCTCATCAGTTTATAAGTATTCTGTGTTTTCTTGGCATGTTCTGACCCCACGGCCATGACAAACATTCTCAAAAGCCTGTGTGACTCAGATATGTAGCTGTGGCTGAAGGAATTGAGACTGGTGCCCATTGACGTCATGTTCTGCTGTTTGGAGAGCTGTGTCTCAGTACGCACAGCAAACACAATCTGATGTTGTGGCGGTGCCGCTGAAAACACTGGAAAATGTGACTTTACCAGCTGAAAAAACAAGCACATGCTTCGGTTGCCTCATTCACACATCACACCGTTTTCTCTCTGTCCTTTGAGTTTGTATTTGCGCTTCCTCGCTGGGAACACTAAGGACAGGTGAATCATGAATGACATCCTTCTCTGTTGGTTTATGTGGCTATTTATGATTGGTTCAGATTGGGGGGGAAAATAGGTGTTGAAGCACATTTGCCCTAATCGGGCGCTGGGTGACTCAGTTTGTAGGGCGCCCAGTGGTGGAGGTGCTGTCATCCTTGACGCATTATCCTGTTTGAGTCTGGTTTTGGGCCATTTGCTCCATGTTTTCCTCCTTCCCTCTGTACATTTGCTGTAGGATAAAGGCCACAAGAGCCTAAAAAGTCTTAGATACTCCTGGCTTAAAGCGAAGAATGCCAGGATCAGGACTTTTCATACTGATCCACGTCACCGAACGACCAGCATTGGATGATATTGGACGTTTAATTAAACTGCGATCAGAAATTGATGCCTTGTAAATTCCTGAAAACTCAGTTTCAAAGTATTCATCTGCATTACACGACCTAAATTTATATTGTGGTTTTGTTCCACCTAATATTCTGGAGCTTTCCAGAAGTGATGTGTCTGCCACTGTGTTGGTCAGTGGCAGACACGTCGTCCTTTTCATATGCTGTTTCAACACAGGGTCAACTAACATTTCTTAACGAACTTGGCAATGTTTTCTCATGGAGCCGTCGGCGTCAGGCTAGGCTAATGCTAGGCTAATGCTAGCATGTTCGCTCCCATGTTTTGCTATGATATTTAGGATCCTTCAGCATATTTCGGAAGAGTTCCACTTGCTGGTGTGTGGATAAAACAGGTGCTGTGTTAACTTGGCATGTTGCTTTGAACATATAACTCATTCAGCAGTGCTTCGGCTTTTGCTAGCGCAGAGCGCTTCAAGAGCAGATTACTTAAACAACTTAGGTGCAGCAAACAAGATGGCGTCTCGTTCACTGTGACCATAACAGTAAAAGCGGAAAAATACATAGGTTGAATGAGAACAACTCTGGAAAAAAACTGACTTGGCCTGTTACAGTTTTGTAAGCCACACAAAATAGGCTGGGATTTAAAAAAAAATTGACTCAAAAAATGGACAAAATCGCTATCAGTAAACCCAAAAACAGGAAACGGGAAATGAAAGAAGTTGGGGATTCAAACAAGTTCATAAAAATGTTCTGATAAGACACTTTGGTTTGTGACATCTACAGTTAAATCCTCCCATAATGGAAAAATATCTACTCATTAAACTCTGCACCGATTTTTTTTTTGTGTCGACTGTTTATGCGTTGAAAACGCTCAAGTGAGCTAATTTCTTAAGAATCCCAAAATAAGCAAAGGAAAACCATATTAGGTCAAGTATTTAATTAGCTAACCGCTCGCTGCCATCTCCTGGGCACTTTTCCCCTTGAAATTCACAGCTGGTCGCTTCGGATTAATCCGAAATGATGAATCCATTTCGGGCCGCAGCGTGTTACCGAGTCATCAAAGATTCCATCAGAACAAACGCGCTCCTCATCGGCTTCGAGAGCCCTTTCAGATAAATCGGGAGATGTTTCAGGGAAAAGTAGTAACTTGAGGCGTATAAATAGACCGTCGCCATCAGCACAAATTCAGCTGAGAGGGAAGATAGAGGAACAAAGAGGGATTAACAAAACACAGATGACAAAAAATAAAACCGGCAAAAGGATGATCAGAGAGGCAAGAAGGAGAGCACAAGAGGGAGACGGAGGCTCGGAGGACTCTGTGCAAAGCAGAAGACGACTGAAGAACTAATATCTCCTGCGCAGGGGAGGAGGGACGCAGGCTCTAAAATGTGAATAATTCAACATGTTTTGTAGCTCATGTATTTTATTCATAGGACACATTATTCAGCACGACATCTCAGAGGCACTTCTCAAAAAATGCTGACTCCTGTGACTCCAAGGTTGGTTGAAGGCGGGGGGACAGCGCATTGTCACACTCGGTGTATGTGACCGCCTACCCAACAGTTGATTGACACGAAGAGAAAGAAGCGTTTCGAAAGAGTCGCTGCGGCGCTCGGAAAAGTCTGAAATATCGTGATTTGATGTCTGTGAAATAAGACAAAACTAACTTACAATTAACTTTTTGGCAAGATGTATAACTTAGTCAATAATTCCTTAATATTGATTAAAAGAAAGTATTTATTCTATATTATAGAATATAATAATCTTATGATGTCTTATAAGATTATTAAACTTATAAGACATTTTTCTCGTGTTTTTAGTGATATAATCTGCTAGTGGAACAAGAACTTTTTCACCAATGTTAATAAATTATTGACTTCAAACAAGCACCTACATCTTGCTGAATAGCTATTGTAAGTTTATTTCATGTACTAAGATATTTGCACTGGAAACTTTCTCAAAAACACTCGGTAAGATTTTCTATTTTAGCATTGAAAGCATATTTTGAAGTTAACTTCCTGGCTCATCAGGACATTGACTCTGTAAAAGTCTCACATTTTTTAAATAACAAAAAAACAACAACTCTGGCTTCACTATTTTGCTCTGCAGCAACGAAATGATCTGAATCCTGGATAAACACCAGCAGCCATTGGATTCCCGTTTCAGGAGAAACGCATCCGAAACTAGGCTTTACGATTATTACTGCCAGTCTCCTAACAGGCTGATGACAGCTTATTGAATTAGTGGCAGTTTGTGCTGCGCCGCTGCACCGGCGGTCAATGCGATAGGAGGGCCTCGATTAACCAGGCGCGGCGGCCGGGTCCCGCGAAGCCATTTGCTCTCGCCGTTGTACTCCGCGGATCACTAATCACACGAGCCTCAGTGAAATATGAACCCCTCGCCGCTTAGCCACGGAGTCCGGTCCTCTGCGACTGCTTTATTTTTTACCTAGGGCGGAGAAGCGCGGCTCCAGATCAACACGGAAACGGCGCTCGTATCATGAGTCTGGTCGTTCGGGTAATTATCGTATGCTGGCGTTATTGGGCGATTGATTAAAAAAAATAAATCCATCTATTCCTGCGCTCACAGAGGACCTTGTTGCCTGGCTTCTACGTCCTGAAAAGCTGAAGGTAACGGACACCGAGGAAGAGAGGGAGGAGCTGGAGGGCGTGGCGCTCAAGTGAGCTCAGGTTGCGGCCTCTATCCCAGGGTCACAGAGAAAGGAAGACACACACACACTCACTCACACACACATGCAAACTGCTTGCTCCAGTAAAGACTTTTTTATTCTCCTTCTAGCCTGCTGACCTTTTCAATAGCAATAAGCTGGCTTTCTCTGAACTCTGGCACATGAATCTGCCATGATATGAGATTTCTCCGTCCCCTCCAGTTAGACTCACGCTGGCTTTTAAATATCTGGACAGCCTTCACAGCCGCAGCCACCGGGACGCGAGCTTCCACGTTCCTGAATTGTTAATGGAATGTTTTTTTAAAAAAAGGTGAGCCGTTTGTTTGGGAAAATTGCAGCGAAGTATTAAAAAACAAAGAAAATTATGAGAATAAAGCTATATCTTAGCAGAATAAAGCAGGCTTACAACTTTGCTATCAGTTTTAGAAATAAGGAAATACTTAATCTGTTAATACATCAGCATCAGATTACGATCCGTCTTGTGTCCTTCTACTCATAGTAATCTGATACTGTTTACTACGACTTCAATCTGGTAATATTATAGCATTATTCTTGCATAGCAACCACTTTATTCTGGTCATTTTACAATTTTATACTGGTAGTATAAAATCTGAATGTTACCAGTTCTCATGTTTTATTCTGACTTTATTCTCATAATTTTATGACTTTATTCTCACGTTAGGACTTTATTGTCGTATAATTCGGATATTATTCTCGTGACTTTCCGACTTTATTCTCTTATTATTATTATTTTTCCTCACTTCTAATATTCTGTTGTAAAAATTTGCCCACAAAACAAAAGAAGATTAAAGCTAAAGGTTTCTACAATAAAATACTGGTCTTGGCTTGTGTTACTGTGGACGTCTTCGGTCTTGGCAGACAAAGTGCCGTCTGCGTCTATATTGGTGGCGAATCTGATAAATCCTTAAAAGTCCACCGTGTTCCCCAGCCAGTTAACAGGTAATGTGAAAAGAAAAGAAAAGTATTAGAAGTTGGTGGATAACGTGTCCTTTTTTCCCCCCAGTTTTAACAGCAATCAGAAATCGACAAATGCACGCTTTTGATTCAGTTTAACTCGTAAAACCAACGTAGGCTTTCCAAACGATCAGCTTTTCTTCACTCACAAGCTTCTTGCTCTCCTGCTTTTAAACGTGAAATTATTCTTTGTTTCTGTTAATAATGAGTGTGAAACTGTGTGTGTGTGTGTGTATTCTTTTTTAAAATATCTTCTTCACGCTGCTTTAATTCATGCAGACTGGTCGTGCTTTCAATGCGAGCTTAATAAAATGCATTAGCAGGGCTCAGCAGAACTGTGAAATGGTTGTTTTTCTCCTTCCTGGGTCCAGTTTTCATCTCCTCTTCTTAAATGTAAAATGAACCATTTCGGCTTAGTTTTGCATGTGGTAAACTTTATTAGCGGTTAGCTTCAAAAAGGAAGTAACTAAATACTTCAGTTATTAATAAATGTAGCTATTTTTTTATTGTAGCATTCGATCACGGCGGCGTGGAAACACAGACGTGTCTTTTTGCTTTGGTTCTTACACAAACAACTTCTGCACCAACGGTTGCTGCGGTTACCGTGACCTCGTAGCACTCGGCACGGTGCGTTTGCTGATTGGAAATCATCAATCCGAGTCCATACTTTTGTCATTTTTATTAATATTGATATTAATAAAAATATTAATATTGCTTCTCGATGAATACAGTCATTCACTTAAGATTATTTTTTAAATCTACACCAATTTTGCTGATACATAATATTAGATATGTGCACGTAGCTTACCTTTCACCGATTTCTGTGTTCTAGTTTTTGTAACGATGAGCTATGACAACATCCGTATGCCGCTTTCGTAAACCTCCTAACCTCTCTAAGAGGCGCCATGCAGGGGCCAGTCTCCAGGCTGCCGGTACTTTCTGTGGATTTACATTGTGGCATTAAAGCCTGACCTTTCCCTAAGCGGATCCTAATTGGAGGTTTTCGTCTGTCCCAATCTCACACAACGAGCCACCTCTCAACATCGTCCACGCCGGCGTTCCATTGAGAAGCGAATTCCTGCCATCAGCGCATTTCTTGTAGCAACGTGAGGTGTGAAGGTTGGAGGAAAAAAAAATAAGACAAGACCTGTTTCGTTTTACAGCCCCATTGTCTCGTCCGTGACTTTCTGTCAAACCCGTTCACGTTGACAACCCGAAGCCTGAGCTTTACTTTTCTACCTAGAGGTTCGTAAAAACGACAAACAATTTCTAGAGCAATTGTTGTAAACACAGCAGAGAAAAACGTTTAATTAGCAGAACTGTTGAACATCAGACGGAGAAACTCTGAAAAAGCGCGAGCATTGTGTGGCTTTCATCTCAGGCGGACCGAACAAAATCAAAGGTTTATCGAGGCTCGTCGCTGAGGCAAAAGGACGCGAACCAAAACAAATTAAAACGAGACAAATCAGAGTCATTCTCAACTCCTTTTCTTCCCCCCACCCCTCCATCTTTGTTTGATTAATGATGGCTATCTGGAGTCCTGAACAAAGGTGCAGTTGTTGTTTCTGCATAATTTACCGAGATGCAACATTTGGGACTTGACTGATATTTTTTTTTTCTTTCCTCATAGTATTTTTCATCTAATGCTCAAGGGAATGATGTCTCCTTTGTGTGATTTAATTAGCCTAATCAACTCTCAGCAGCAAGAAGCTAACGCTAAGGTCGCCTACACTCATGACTCTGCTCGGTTTGATGGAGAGCTCTCTGTTTTATTGGTGGAATACAGTCATATTCAAAAATATTTGAATGTTAATGAAAAGTCCATTTTCATTAATGGACTTTATTCCATTTTGCTAGCTAGCAAATACAGCTAGTTTTGCTAGCTGGAATACAGCTAGCAAAACACGTTAAATTGCTTTAAAGTTTCTATTCCTGTTAATATCAACGGGGGAATGTTTTTTTTTTTTAACTCTTTCACGCTTTCTCAAATTAATCTAAAACATTAACTTTTCAACGATATTTTTTGTTTTAATGAGCCGTACCTATATTTATTGCCGAGCATGTATGCTTTAAAATCTGCCTTAGGTGCTAAAACAAACTTGTCCTGAATTACCATGGCAACATGGTCGGAAAACTTGTTCGTTTTTTTTTTTTTTTTAACAAGATGTGGAATATGGAGGATGGAGTACAATCTAAAATAGTTAAACACGCCTCAGAAAAACGAAGAAGAAATCTCTATTGGGCGAAATCCACAGCATTCATCAGCCTTCAACCGCCTGCTCTGTTGTCTCCTTAATCTTCCGTGCTGAGGATCTCTAATGGCCGCGGGCGTGCAGCAGCGAGCGCTACGCCACACATCAAAATTTAGTGTCGCAGCTGACGGCATTGCTGCTGGTTTATACGCGCTATAAGCTATGATGGTTCAGCTGTCTTGGGTTAAAAATTGAGGGGCCAGTACTCATCCTGCTTGCAAGAGGGAAGAAAAGGGGGGAAAATAAAAAAAATAAAACGAAACATGAGAGAACGGAAGTTGTCTCCTGAAGGAGCGTTCTTCCCACCGTTACTGACAATTTGCTATTTATTTATTCAGTCTTCCATAGATTGTTTGTGTCTTTTGGCTACTCGGGCATTCTTAAGAGCGCTCGGTGTAGCTAAATGTTGACCAGAAAAGAGCTAAATAAAATAATCGCCGGAGCATTGTGGTTATTTTTAGCATCATTAGCAGAAACGGTGCTAATTGCCAGATTGTGTCTCAGGATTGGAAATCATAGCACACATGACAATTTTATATCTTTTGGTGAAACAAATACGCCGGTGTTTGGTTACAAAGCGGTAATTTCATTCAGCTAACATTAAACGCCTTGTGAAAACCGGCTCATTGCTCACGCTCTTCCCAACTATGTGACCCGTCTCTGAACCGAGCCTCATTACAAGCTCTCACTTTGTAGCAGTTGCCTGAAACTCCAAACTGCACTCCTGCACTGGGGGGGGGAATAGGCTGAATATCAGCGAACACGGCAGACAAAATGTCTGTGAGGCTTTTTTACCTTTCTGGACCAAAGATGAAGGTTATAGTTAACTGCAGCCACAGGAGGACTTCATCACACTCTCCCCGGCAACATCCCGTGTCATAAAGTTTGCATGGGAGTTTCGGGCGGGTCAGTCTGAATCTTTATCATCGTCGCTCTTCCTCAAAGCTCTTCGGAGCCTTCGAAGTCTAATCAGACGCGGCTTTTGTCAGCGGAGCCGCGGCAGGCTCAGCAGAAGTCCAATAAATAATTGTTTAGATAAAAAATAAATAAAAATCCCACACCTCCTTGTAATTGGCATTTGAGATCTGGGTTTTGTGATGACTAAGTGACACCAAGACAACTTCTTTTTTTTTTTTTTTTTTATAAAATTTTTCTGGTGTTGAGGCTAGTTAAAAGTGAGTTGTTGTTTTTTTTAATTTTTAATTAACATTTTTATTGTGTTTTTTTTTTACCTGTCTTCTTTCCGGAATCATTATTGTCACGTCCTGTGATTTACTGCCACATCATTACCGTGATTTCAGTAGAAAATATATAATATATATATATGTATGTATATAGTGCAAATAGAAGGAAATGTTTCCTTCCCGAAATGGGGGAAAAAAAAGTTTGCAGAAGTGAAGTCGGTGAGGAGTTGGTATGCAGACAACATCAGGAGTCGCTCTGTGATGTTGCTGTGTGAGTGTGTGACTCGTCTATATGGGCTCCATCAAGGCGTTCGGTGCTGCCTCGCCGTTTACACTGCCATAACAAGATAACAAGGGGCCCCCTTGACTCCAGCCTCCCACAGGCTTTGCTGCTGACAGTTCTTTTTTTTTTTCTTTTCTCCCAAAGTTTTCAGCAAAACATTTCCTCCTTTGTCATAAACTATGGAGGATAACTTGGAATTCATAAAATACTCAGTTGTTGTTGTTGTAATGATGAGATGAAGCCACGGTGTTGGCTGAGTGTGTCATGGAAAATGTTTCAAAAGAGGAGCTGAGAGACCACGATGTTTCGTTTATCACAAAAACAAAAAACGAAGTGTTTATCGCTTTTGCAGATTTCGAGATCACCGGAGCGAATGCAAAATGGAGTTTTCAAATGATGAATTGGTAGGATAAGTCTTTAGAAATGTTACCTGACCCTTTACATACATCATTTTATTTCCAAGTCACAACCACAACTTTTGAAGAGCTGCTTCAAAAGTTGCGGTTTGTGTGTCGTGTTAATGATGCTTTGTGTGAAAGATCAAATCAGCAGTTCCTCGTTGCGAACGGTCACACAGTTCTCAAAATTTGCTGCCGAAAAGCAATTCCACAGCATGATGCTACCACTTCCATGCTCCAGTTAAGTGCAAAGGTAGTAAAGACACATTAATGATGGATCACTTTCCATTTCTGCACGGCTTCTCAACAATCGCTGCTTCTGACAATTCAGCCAGAGATTCGCCGTTGTTCTCAACTTACCGTACGCTCACAGGACGCATGCACAATACGAACCGACCCTTTTGGGGGCTTCACACTCTGACCTCTTGTGCGGGGATTTTATTTTCCTTCTCTCGCATATTTTACTCGACAAAGCTATCTATTTTTCTTTTTTTTCCTCGCCTCCCTTTCTTTTCCATCGCTCTGTGGGCACTAAATCCCTCGTGCAGTAATGGGAGGCTTTTGTTGCATTTCACACTTCATCACTCGTGGAAAATTATGGTCCACTCCCCGCGCACGAAAGCTCGGAGAACAGATAGGGGATGCCGCTGCGGGGCTTTCCGGAGAGATCCGTTGACTTTTAATTGCTCTTTGAACCTTGCAGGTTGCAGGTGGATTTCCTCCCCTCCCCTGTTAGAGCTCACATGGCTGAGCCCTGGTTGTTCTGAATGCGCCGGTTCCTCTTTGGGATACGGATAATAAGAGTGAGCCAGCACAGACAGAGCCTAGAGGGAAAAAAAAGCAAGGCGTTCACAGGGAGAGCTGCTTGGGTTTTCATTTATTTTTTTGCAAGGGGCTTGTAATGTCAATCTCACATGCTAAGTGGGTTCCTCTGAACAAAGCGACCTCAGTGATCCCATTTCTCATTTTTGTTGTCAATATTAGGGCGGAGGAGGGGGGGGGGTCAGCTGCCATAACAGCTGAGGCAGAGGCTCTCCATCAACCTGCTTGGCGCTGCTAAGCAGAGGCGCTTCTCATCGTGCGCCCGCCACAATAAATATTGCACCCGCTTCGCGATGATTTTCCACTTGCATCTGCCACACCGTCTGCTTCTATTTGTGTCTCGCTTGTACAGTCACACCACGGGGCTTTCATGAATCCTGAACTGGCATTCACGTCTCACTGTTTCAGGTGACTGTTCGCTTCTATTTTAGGATCTGAGCCACGGTATGGGCCATAATTAGGATTTGTTTAAAAAAAAAAAGATCCATAAGACCGCACAGCATGTCTGAATCGGGTTACTCTAACCCGATTTGGACTGTTAACACAATTGGGTCTGCCATTACACGGAGGCAGCTGTGTTGAAGTGCGGCACAAATAGCTACACCGGCTTCAGAGGGAGGCATCCAAAAATACATTAGCGCTAGCATTAGTTAGCGCTAGCCTGGAGCGGTCGCAAAAGATGTGGCGACGAAAACAGTCGCGCCTTCCGCAGCTTCACGTGCGAATCTGCTGATCGCTGTTTGAGCCGATAAATAACCATGACAACAGAATCAATGCGGTCTGACAACTTTGCGGGCGATATTAATAGTCAAGGCTGTCGTTTTGCAATTAGGGATTAAATGCTGTTTAATCACTCGATTCCTCCGCTTGGACGCATCTCGCTGTGTGATGAAATGCTTTTGAACCACTGCATACATCTCGATCTGCAGCGATAGCACTCTGTGTCACCATACTCAGCATCAGCGACTTTAACTTGGCAACAACGGCCATCGCAGAGAGATGGATGCTTATAGGAGATGGCTATGATTTCTAGTTGGACTCTAAAAGCAAATTTTATGGATTTAGTTTTCTTTTTGCTTTGATTAGTGTGCAAGAGCTATCTCTTTGACATGTTTCACTGCTTATCACTGCTATATTCTGCATTGTTTTCTTCACTAACTCATCATGTGGAAACCAGTTCGATTAGAGCCTCATTTGACAATGACTTTTAACGGGGGGAAGCATTCATTGTCTTCTTTCTGCGATAATCAAAAATCTCATTAGATGAGAATAGCTTCAATGTTTAGTTTCAGATCTAAGAATCATTGAAAAAAAAAGTCTATGTGGTAAATAAAGTAATAACTCTCTGGAGATTCATTTTATATCTTCCATACTGTCCGCCTGACAGTGTATACTAATAGCAGGATTTTCACAATATACAAACATATCTGTATATGAGACAAAGAATAATGGATGGAGCTGAAAGTTGTCTGCAGTTACGGAAAGCACAAGGTACGCTTCAATAACTCCACCGCAATTTGTCCAGAAAGTTTTTCTGCCTTAAACATATCGGGGAAAAGCAACTGGCTCGTAATATTTAAATGGCAAATAGAAAACAATAATAACACAAGGACAAGATAGAGTTATGTTCCCAGTTCATCACTGATTGTGACAATAACACATCTGCTAGTCTTGTTGGTGTTAATTTATACAGTGAGACTAGTATATTTGTTGGTAGGAGGTCACAAACTCCTGGCCTTTCTTATGTGGAGTTAGCATGGCCCCTTTATGCCAACCACAAGTTTTCTTTGGGTTTTCCGGTTCCCTCTCATTGTCCAAAAAAAAGTGCAGATTGGATTGAGATTCTAACTGTCCGTCTGTCCACGGTCTGTCTCGTCTATGACAGCTGGAAGTTGGCACCAACCGGTTGTCTTGAAGCCCTAAAAAGGAAAATGTGGGTGTAAACAAAGAATGGACGGAAGGTGATCAGACTGTCTAGAAAATTGTGTAAAAATGTGTAAATTCCCCAGGGTCGGTTCTGTTATCCTTGTTTGAGGGGAAACGTGAAACTGTCCACCTTAACTCTGACGAGACTGGGAGTGAGAGTCCTGGACCGGCTTGACTGACACCTCCCAAATTATATGATGCGTTCCGTCTGTACTCCGCTGAGCATGTGGCAAACTCTTGAGTCAATAGCAATGCTATCACTGATGGAAACTGAATACGCGGAATCTGAACGATGAACACACACCCCACCTCCCTCCCTACGAACCACATAGGAGCACTTTTTTCCCGTTGCTTATCTCAGGTAGTTTACTGCCTGGCAGATATTTGAACATTCATGGCTAAGAGAGTAAAGTTTGTTTGGATGTGCATAAAAAAAAAAAGGCGCCTCAGAAATTGTCAGTGAGATGAAAGCGGGAGAGATGATGGGGCCCACAGATGGAATTGTCTTCAAAGCACAGAGTCGGCAGTCTTTTAAAGTGATATAACACTCATGGAGCATCTTTATGCTCCCGTGCACTCGGCTCGATCTGACACGGAAAAGAAACTTGACATTTACTACCAAACATCATCCTGGATGACTCTTCATTGCAAGTGGCAAACGATGGGCTGTGTCGTTGGTTCAAACCGACGGCACGCAACAAAACACACAAAATGAGGCAACGTCTCCCCGTGTTGATCCGTGTTCAAACACCCCGGGACGTAAAGGACAGCGTAAACCCCCGCATTAAAACGGGCCTTCTGTTTCACCGCCCCCGACCCATCCGTGCTGCTTCGTATGCTGGAATCCGGCCCGCAGAGGGGAATTGGACAGTCAGCGCACAAGACCGGGAGAAAGCGCTGTCTTAATTAAAAAAGGGGAATAACCACTGCAGCTATTTACACCTAACTCTGACATAAATCTGCAGTTATCGCACTGGTGAGACTGCCTCACCCCTCCTCCCCCCAATTTAGGATGTACCCGAGAGCTTTTCCTTAATAAGCAGTCTTCCTGATTAAGCCAAGGCAGGAGTCTCTTTCTGGCAGAGGGGAAAAGGATATGAGGCGCTGAATTTACCTAGAGGCGAGATAGTTAGTGGAATGCCATCATGGATATTGAGGTGGTTTGCACTTTATCATCTCAAGCGTGGATAGGGGGAGGAACTACCTTACTGGGTGTGGACTTGCTGGCCTAGCAATGCAGAGAAGCTATGGGTATGTCAAACCGAGTGTTTGCCTCAGTCCTTTAATTAGCGAGTTGTTTCTTTTCCCCCCACTGGTGCTACATTGGTTTTCATTCCCTCTTGTAATGCCTAGCTCTCTAGGCTGTGAGGACATATGTAGTAAATATCTCTCGGAAGCTGCCAGCAGAGTTGTTAGAGATAAGTAATGCGACGGGGGTGAAGAAGGTAATCTGTTCATTACGGTCAGGACAGTGAGCGACGGAGAGGATCTGCATGGAAAATACGCATCACAGGCTTGAACTGAAAGGATTTCGTCGAAGCTGATGGGCAATAGCTAATTGTCAACGACATGCATTGTTGCCACGTCGAAGGCTCTCTGTCAGCGGCATTCAGGATGTCGTGAGTCTCGTTTCCTCATGACAAACACAAAGGCAGCAAGCCAAAGCTCGGAGCTCATCTGGATTCCTCTGGGTCTCATCAACACCTTACTTTACTTTGTCATAAGCCAGCTCTCAGCTGGCATACACGAGGAATACTGAGAGGCAAATCATTCACGTGATATGACAAGTGCTTGTCATGTCACATGTCATCTGTTGGCTTGCATTGTGCAGTGTAGAGGTTAGGCCTAGAAGTTTCCATGCACTCGTTGTCACAGACACCCATTTTTGGGCTTTTAATGAAGCATTTGAACCGTTTCAAAAGGAAACTTCAATGAAATGTAAAATAAAGTGTTGGATTCTCAAGTCTGAATATATCAAATTATACAAATGTACTCTAATGAAGACATACAACCCCTAAAATGTAATTTATTGTCTCTTAACAAGTTAACATAGTACTAATCCACTACCATCAGAATTGGTTGAACTCCATTAAACTTGTTTTCTTGGCATTGACATGGCATTTAAGCACATCCACTCTCAGGTTAATTAAAAAGGTCAGATTTTCAAGATCAATCTAGAAACCCCAAAAGCTCAGGTCTATCATAAACTATAAAATACCAGAACACAAGCAACAGCGCTGTTGTCCAGAGTTGAGCCTGTTTAAGATCAACATAAAAAGGAGAGGAGGTTTAACGGCCAAGAAAGGAAAGAAAAAAAAAGAGCCGGCAACGCAATTGACACTTTCACGCTTGAATTAAATTTGTAAGTACCCACAGGAACAAGCCAAACATCATCTGGAGAAAAAAAGGTTTTATGGTCAGATGAGACAGATTGGTCACAATGTCAAGACGTACGTCTGGAAAAGTTCAGAGCAGGTTGAAAGATCTTCAAATGCAGAAGATATGCCTGGAAATGTACCAATTTAAAGGAACGCTGCCGTTTCAAATAATAATAGTCATCAAATATTCAAGCAGAACTATTCACGGACGATGCTTCTTTGCAATTTTCCAAAGGACTTTGAGCAAAACACCAATTAGAATGTTTACATACTGTAGCTTTGAGACTTCATGGATAAGAAGGTATTCATAATAAATTCAGACCAGTTCCTGGTTGTTAAAATTGTTTGTTGCGTTCCCTCACAGTCCTGAAATTGATCTGTAAAAGCTTGAAAATGACGATGCTTGTGAAATAAGCGTCCATAGAGCTGTGCTGCACTCATCTATAAAAACATATTGAGCATTATATCCTCCCACATTTTCACTCGCACGTATGCAAACATGACCTTCATGGTTTTATAGTAAGGTCAGAGCTGTCGTAAATAATGAAAATGAGCCTTCACAAACATCATCAGTCACATCGCCCCGATGTGCAGATTGTAAATCAACATGATTTATGGACGATTATATCTCCAATGTGAGCTCTTTTCTTTTAATAATTAAGGACTTTTTAAATTTCTTGTTTCGGTCAAAATGCACTGTCGTGGGAACCGTTGCTTTTGAGGTGTGGCTTTTTAGAAATTTGTTCAAAAAAATGTGTTGGGTGTTATTAGTGAAATAATTGTGGAGTCACAATACAATGTTTCAACCCCGATGGAACAGCCCTTTTGTAAAACTAGTAAGAAAAGTCTCAACAAGATATTTCCTCCAGCATCAGTGCAACTTGTAACTCGAAAGTTATAAATACGGCAGCGTCAAATGAAATATGCGCAATTATGCAACTAAAACATGATTCTCACCCTCAGGTGAAACTGACACCGAAGCAGACGCTTTTAGCCACAGTCACACGCTTCAACCAGTGGCCATTTCTGGGTTTTAGGTGGGCATAACATTTGGCTTTTTGTGTTTCCACAATTCAAGTAAAAGGTCTCACAAATCAGATCCTCTGTTTAAAATAATTGATGATACATTTGATCAGTTTCGCTTCTTTAAAATGACAGAGAAAATTGTTTAGCTTAGTGCCAGGAAAGAAAACAGAAACCGGCTTCAGCAGCAGTTTGACCATTATCTACTTAAAGAAAAAACATGTCAACAAAGTGACAATTAACACAGTTGAGTAGATTTTAAGAGCTTTACCTGTAAGCAAAAACTGTCGATTTAATTAAATAAATGTAAATAAATATTAATAACATATTGAATATATATTGGTTGAAATAGTTTTATTTTGGATTTATTATTAAGATTGCAAATGTTGATTAAATCCCAATCGGATTTATAGCAAAGACTGGTAAATATTAACTAAATATCTTAAAAAAAAAAACACAAATAACCTTTAAAATATAATCTGCAAAACAAAGACATAAGATATTCTTACTGCCGTCCATCCCAGTGTCAGTGCTGTATTGCAAACGTGGAGATAACAAACTTCACTCTGTGATGCCAATATGGACAGTGGATGAAAAAAAAGAAATGAATGCAAACCCCTCTCTTCTTTCTAAGCCTTTTTTTCTATACATCACAATTTAGGCTTTGTATCCAAGCATATTTAAATGAATCTCTCTTCTTTGCTACAATAATAGATCTGGGAGCTCAACCTTTTAAAGTGGTTGCAGTCTGACTGTTACGATGCAAAATCCCAACTGATTAAGATAATACATTGAAACGAAAGATGTTATGGTTCACTGAAGACATAGTTATGGTACTCTAGCCCTCCTAAAATCTTTAGGTTCTTGTCTAAAATTATGACTGAAGAGGGGGGAGAATAAGAAAACAACCCACATTTTCTCATTTCCAGCTTCATTTCCAGCTTCGTTTCATTCTCATGTTAATCATGTAAGTGTCTCCAGCCCCGGACTCCTTTGAACCTTTGCGAGTGCCCCGGGGGGAATAGATCATGAGAGCCAGCGCGTCTGCGGGTTTGTTGGTGTGTGGGACTGCGCATCCGGGTGCCATGTGGCACCGAGCGACTCGGCCTCCGCTCTGCCAAGAGATAAGGACGAGGCGCGAGTGGCTCGCTGCGTCAGCAGGGGCGTCAAACTCGCTCTCATTTTGGGCCAAATCAACAGTCTGAATGCTCTTTTTGAAGAGCGTCTATGCGTTGATAAAACCCAATAAATGCCGATAAACGGCTGTTTGTTTCAGCCTTTCTTAAAATTAAATTATATCAAACATCTTTTCACTGGGGCTGCCCTCTCGCCGAAACGATAGTTGTAGATAGGCTCCCGACCACAGTAAGGGACAAGGGTGAAGGAAAATGGATGGATGGATGGATCTTTTCACTGATTTTGTGATTGGGTTTTTTTGGCAATCGAAATCACAGATTTTGTGGTGCTAGTTTAGAAATATTTGTAAGGAATTTTTATGATCTCTATGCTAATGTATGATGTTGAACGTGAATTTTCGTCAATCACCATATCGATCACGGACTACAACTTGACACCGAGGAAGGCTGAGGCAGCTGTCGCTTAAACCCAATTTTGGCCGATTTTGAGAAAAGTTTGCAGCAAAAATCAGAAAGATCTGCAAATTTTGATTGAGTTTTGCAGATTGGATGAAAAACTGCTGGGACGTATTGATTACTTATGCACATAAAAAGCTTCCGCGAGCCACATTTGGCCCCCGGGCCTTGAGTTTGACACGCGTGGCCTCTGGGGATCCGACCTCGGACGTCCTTCCCTAACCAGGCTGCTCTGGCCGTACGAGAGGAGGCTGGAAGATCTGATTGCTTTGGTTATGCAAGGGGCTTAACAATCTGAATCACTTTGCATCAATCCAACACAATTACAGGAGAAGACGAATTTTAATCTCCCATTTCAGATCAGTTCACACGTCAATGAACGAGAGAGACCGGAGTTAAACGTGTTAGACTGTTGTGCTGACTGGATGCATTTCCTGCAGAAGGGTGGGGGTTTGCCAGTGAAATGTTGGCAGCAGTCATTAAGCAAGTCTGCAACAATAGGGCAGTGCCTGCTGGGAAGTGTAGGCGGAGGCTGGCATATGCTTGTTGGCACTCAGTTTTTTGGTTTTTTTTTGCCTCAGCCCGCTCACCCCTGTTTTGGCTGGCCTGACTCGAGGGAACGTAACTGAGATAATCCTGGTGCTACGGCGGCGTTTTGGAAGTTGAGCTGCAAGGCAAATGGAAAACTATGATTTACGATGTCATGTTGCTGCGAGTCAATTCAACTTATGCTTTTACTTGAGTGATTATAGATGCTTTTTAAAAAAATACACACATTAATCCTATATACATCTATGTTTATGACCTCATGTTATAGATAACAGAGAGCACAACCAATATATAAAACAAATTGAAAAATATTTGTCATGACTTGAAACGCAACACTGCAAAAACATAAAAACTTTCCAAGTGATTTTGGTCTGGTTTCTAGTGCAAGTATCTCAGAACACTTGAAATAAGACAAAACCTTCTCAGCAAGATATAGGAGTGTTTCTTGATTCAGTGATTCTTTAATGTTGATGAAGAAGCA
Organism: Phalloptychus januarius; assembly: GCA_902982915.1. Classification (NCBI taxonomy): domain Eukaryota; kingdom Metazoa; phylum Chordata; class Actinopteri; order Cyprinodontiformes; family Poeciliidae; genus Phalloptychus; species Phalloptychus januarius. The sequence continues at coordinate 418,214 of CADWAE010000096.1, forward strand.
GTAGGTCTAGTGGCAGATTATTTCACTGTAACATGGGATTTTTTTTTTATAAGTAATAATGTGCCAATGGAAAAAAAGTTATTGAAAAAAAAAAAAAATGAAGGAATTATTGACTTAAAACAAAGTTATGTATCTTGCTGAGTCAGTTTTGTTTTATTTCAAGTCTACTGAGATATTTGCACATGAAAATAGACCAAAATCACTTTGGGAGATTTTTTTGTTTTTGCAGTGAATTCTTACGAAACTTGGGAACAAAATTCTAACAATTCTAAGTTTGCGTGTTTGCCCACACACACTTTCTTAAACAACGCCTTCCTGCTAAATACTTTATCACATTTTTTTTTTGAAACCTACCCTTTGACTCAACCTACCCAAGCCTTCCCGACTCTTCGCCAATCTGCTGACGATGTTCGTCTTCAGACGAGCCGACTTTACGAAAGAGCCACCGTGTGCGACGTTGAGGGCACACAGTGACGCTAACCAGATCAGTAGGCGTTTCTAAATACACCGTTCCTTCAGACGGAGGAACTCCTGCTGCTACCCTTTCGGTTTAGTGTGTCAAACTTAAAGCATTTCATCAAATGAACAAACTCGATTGCTCCGCTTTAATCTCAATGCTCTTTAAAGCCGCTCTCTCCACGTACGGAGATTTACATTTAAATGTGTTGCTCATTGGCAGCTGTGCCCCCGACCCATTGTTCTGTAACTGCTATATAATTACTGTTGGCATAATCGCTGTTTTTTTTTTTGCTGCTGCTGTTGTTTTTTGAAGAATGTCACAGGTTTAACAATATTAGCATCCAGCACAGAGTGCATAGAGGCCCAGCAGAAGTGTGTTTTGAGTGACAGCCGCTGAAAACACCTCCCGCCCCACACACACACACACACACACACACACCCACCCCCACCACACACACACACACTTTAAATCCCTTCTGGACGTCGCCCGGCTGCCTCGTGCACACAGCCGCTCAAATCCCACCTGATGATGCCGATTGTCACACTGACAGCTGTCATCAAGTCAGCCGTGTTCGCCGTTTAGTTTGTTTTTCAAATTAGCAAGTGTTTTTTTTTTTTTTTTGTTTGTTTGTTTGTTTTTTCCTCTCCTGGAAATGAAAAAAAAAAAAGGAGTGCGGAATACACCCGCAGGGAGCGAAAGCAAGGCAGCGAGTTGTGCTCATGTTGCTGGAAAAACTGACAGGCGGTCTTGATTTGATGTTTTGCCACACGGCGAATGTGGAAGTTCTGAGAGTTTTGGGGTTCGGAGCTTAATCCGCTGTGTTTGCTGTACATTCTGTTAACTCCCAGCTGTTGTGTGTGTGTGTGTGTGTGCGTGAATTAATCTGGCGCTCTGTACAAACAAAGCTTTTTATTCTCCAGCTACTTGGTTGCCGGCGAGGCACAAAATTTAGAGAGAGCGTTTTATTGCACGAGCAGGAACAAAAGTTTTATTTCTGGAATCTGAAAAGTGCGGCCAACTTTTTTTGTTTGTTTGTTCTTAGCCGCATTTTCTCTGATATCCCTAAACGAAGTATAGTAGAACTGATCCCCTTCAAAAGTAGCAGAATTAATAAATGGTAGCATGTCCAAGAGTCCAGTTACAACTGTTACACAAATTTAAACGCATACAAGACTTTTCAGATTTTTTTCTTTGAAAAAATATAATAAAAAAACCATGTATCCTTCTTTTCCCACATCATTTTTAGTCACAATGGTGCTACAATTTCTGTTGGTCCATCACGTAAAATCCAAAGACGTGTCGTTGTGAAAGTCCAAGGCGGTGTTGATATTTCTGCAAGGCACAATTGGTGTGATTTTGTTTCAAAATGAATAAAAGAAACAGCCTAAACAAAGCCTGTAGCTGTCAGCAGAGTGGTGGTATCTCATGGAGCACCTGTGTGTGCGTTAAAAGTCATAAACGCCAGCAGACCTCAGCTGCATGGTGGTGGTGGTGGTGGTGAGGAGCGGGGGGGCAAAAACAATCATTACTTAAAATTAGAACAGCATTATGTCAATGACTCGGGCTTATCGCCGGCCGTAAAACACGGCTTAAGTGGAGCCGGTGGAGTAATCAGCTAATGTTCTGAAACCAAACAAACTGTAGTTTTAACTGGGCTGACGGAGGGCGGAGGCGTGTCACTCCGTGAATCGCTCTGCTGTCCCGTTACGGCGATCTGGAGCGGGAGCCTAAGCAGAACAGGCGACTCCGTAGCGCTAACGGAGGCTAAAAGGCTCTGGCTCTGCAGCGCAGAGATTGGGGAAGTGAGATGGTTTCTGTGTGAGGCACACAGGCTGAGGTGAGGAGCAGACCAGCCTGAATTATTGAAAACTGCCTCCGGCAGCCAATCACACCTTTCCTCCTCCCCTGGTGGAGAAATCCTGCAGCAATGATCTTCATCTGTCTTATTTCGGCTTTGTGTTTCTCACATGAAAATCTGAAGCTGATCTGTTTTACACATGGAGGTGAAGACCTTCTAGTGTGTTTTCGCAACAAAGACGAGAGTGTTTCTGCTGAATTTTCATCCAACCTCCGGCATTGGTAAACGGAGACCGTGCTCCCTCCATCGCCTGCCGCTGTTCAAGCATTCCCAAAGTTTCCCCTCCGCCTCCCTTTCCTTCTCCCTCCCTACAGTAAGGCCGGGTCTCTCTCCCTGCCTTACTGTATATTTTATTTCCATTCCTCCCCATCAGAGAGGAACTTCCATCAGAGTTCCTCAGGAGCACAGAAGAACGTCGTGTAGCCGCAGGAGGATCGTAGCCTCGCAGAAACGCTGAGGCCGCACAGCCTCTGTTGGAGACGGACGCTGCTGACTTGTTATGTTTGGGGGTTTGGAGATATAGATTATGGTTTGTCTGAAGCAGCTGCAGATATGTGAGGCTAAATCTGACATATTTGATTAATGAAGACTCTGCTTTCCTGTATACGGTATTCTAAACCTCCGATATCCGTATTGATATCAGAAGTTAAAGAGGATCGGTGCGTCCGTACTTTTCAGTTCCTCCTGAAGCTGCTGAAGCATGTAATGACCCCAAAGTTCAGCTTTCTCAGTTGACATCAAAAGGGCGATTAACCAGGACAGGTGAGAGAACATGCAGTCTGTAAAAGTAAGGAAAAGACTCACTGATCCATTGTAAGTGACGTCGCGCTTTTCAGAAAGCGGCCCGCTCCGCCATGTCGGACGTCAGAACAACCTGTTTGAGTAAAGCTCGTTAAAAAACACAGAAAAACCTAACAAACTGGTAAAATCTCCAAAGGTCATTGTTAAAGGTCCTATGCAGAAAGTGGCATCTTAGGGTCATCGAATCATCATAACCCAGTTTTAGATGCTGTCTTATACACCCACTGGACTTAAACTGCATCTGTCTGATCCAGTGAAATGAGACTGATCTTTATCTATTTGGCTCCAGATAGGACTGGTGTAAATCAAATGCATGAATATAGGGGAAAGGCACCTAACCGTTGTTAAATATGGTGGACGATGTCCTGTTGTGGGCTTGGGAAAACTATTGTTGGAAATTATCATTAAATTATGCTAGTTTTAACTTTAAACACATGTTTCAAAGTAGACAGATCAACATTGCCTTGAGTAGGACTCAATTTAAGTTAGATTTAGATTCATGGCTTAATCAACATAATCTGATCAGTAGAAGATCAGAAGATAATTGTGCCAGTTCTTATATCCAAATCAGCCTTTTTGATATTCTGGGTGAGAGGACAGCTCTGAACCATCAGCCTCCTGTTGTTCTTGGTTTGCAGCGAGCATCTGTTCTGGGACAGCAGGAGGGGGTCTGCGTAGAGATGTCCGTTTCCTGGGCCCATATAACGGTTGGGGCCCTTTCTTATGTGCTTGTGTAAGAGGACACCTGGAGAGATTCTAGGATCTCACACAGAGATGTGAAATGCTGCTTTTCTCAGGACCCCACCAGGCCCAGCAACGACAGTCATAGAATCATTTAGAGCATTTTCCCTTTGAAATTTGAAACTTATTGTAATTAGGGAAGCAGGGAACCTCCCAGACTGCATACATTAGAGAAGAGAACACACCTTCATTTAAAAGTTTCGGAGCTAAAATAATTAATCAGATCGTTGGGGTGCGGCGGCACCGGCGCTCTCCGGAGACGCAATGCGTCTCAGTATTGGTCTCTGTATTTGTCCATTTTTCTGTTTCTTTCAGGTGATTGATGTCTGTCTTGTGGTTTTGAGTTTCTGATGATTCTGGTGTGTTATTGGTGTGATTTGATGCATTTGTTGTCTGAATAAACTCTGGATATGTTTGAAGTAGAACCGTGAATGTTGTGAACTGCCCTTACGCACGGGGAAAACCCTCAACCCGGGGAATGATAGAGGAGACAACGAGCTAAAGGTTTTAATATTTATCCTCTCAATACTATCTAATCTACTTTTTCCATCAAGATTTTCAATACAAATCTGGTGGCAGTTTCAAGAAAACTGAAGGAGGGCGATTACAGGGTCTTTCAGCAACAACCTGAGTGTCAGATTATGGCAGTGCAACAAAAAACAAAGATGAAGTGATTTTAACCTTTTCATTGGCATCCTGAAGTCATGCTTTCCCAATGAAAACAAATCATTTGTCATAGGAAACACAAGAGGTACACCAACAGAAGAAACTGGGTTGCCAGTTAGAAACCTTGAATATTTTATTGTCTGGCCAGTACCTGAACGCCACATATTGATTCCGTCTTGTGTCCGGCTGGATCTGCTCACTAAGTTGACATTTGCAATTTAATATTATTATGTTACATTTTCACATCGCCGAAAGCTTGTTTATATGAGCTACTTGATATTTGGAGGTTTATTAAATCAGATAGATTGGCTGCCATGTTCCCATTATGAGGCTAAAACTCGGAGGAGATCTGGCGGGGCCGAATCGTCTTTCTGCCAACAGACTCTTTCCGGTGGTTTGAGCCTGAAGCCATCGCACAGACAACGGCGAGCCAGTGAAACAAGACAGCTCTGACTGCACGCGTCAGTCCAAATAACCCCTTCTGCTTTTGTGGATCAGAGGAACTCCCACTTTTCGTTCTGGATCATAAACGATCGCCTGAATAATTAGCATTTGAAAAAAGTCACACACAAAAAAACAAATTCTCAGAGCGCACATTGCCTGCGTCTAGAGTCCAGAAAGTCGGCAGACATTTGCTACGCACACAAACGAAGAAAGCGCAGCGCTGCCAGTTCTGACAGCATCTTCATTAGTCTGTGTGCTGCGCAGAAGGATGGAGGGAAATTGGCTAAATAGATTAGGAAAACAATATGTGGACGTGTGGATTTTTATAGCTGTTTTCAAAATGTGAAAAAGCTGAATCTCTTCCCTGTCTTTGAATTTGCTGTAGCCACTTTTTTTCTCTCTTTTAAAAAAATAATAATAATTTGGCTTAATTCTGTTGGACTTTTAGGGCCTTTTCCTTGACATTAATTTTGTGCCCATATACAACCTCAACCCTTTATCGGATTATTTTCCCCCTGTAGCGACTCATTGTGATTCAGTAGTAAGGTAAAGACCTTCTCTGCAGTTGGCAGTTTGACAAAAAACTATTTTCTGTTGCATTGAATCGCCCCTCCATATGCATATAGTATTGTTTTTTTATTTGTTTTAGTATTAAAAAAAACAACATATATTTACCAAACTAAGCAAGTCTGACTTTTCTATATTATGTAATAACAAATTATCTGGCTGTTTTACAAATATCTAAATTCAAATGGCACCAATGAACAGGTTGAACTTTCTCCTCCATTTTAAATTTTTTGGTTCAACACTTTGATGTTTGAACGGTGTGTATACAAGCAGGCAGACACTTTTGGTTCTTGGTCTATGGTGCTAAGATGTCAGCCATAAAGTTTGTTCAAAAGACAAAAAAATTCAATTAAAATAAAGTTTTGAAACTTAAAAAAAAAAAACTTCAAGGAGTAAATCTTTTTTCACGTTTTAAAACGTTTTTCAGTTGCAAATATTTTTTTTCAGTTAAAATTTTTTTTGGGCACCAATTTAGCTCCATATTGCTCCAAAGTTGGTGAATATCTGCTAAAAACTTTGCATTTTGAAAATGATATACTTGCTTCTTCGTGCAAATAATTCACCAATAATTGCTGCAGTTCTCCTTGGCCGTCCAGCAGTCAGTTGTGCGAACATCAGTTCCCGATTGACCTAGCGTAAACCGTGAAACCGTAGTGATGAGTTTTGCGTCCGATTCACAGTTTCCAGTTTGCCAGTTGCATCAGAATCTAATTTATGTCAAATCTAGCGACGACAAACAACTGCACAGCACGTAGAGTTGCTAAATCCAGACAGAATCATTTCACGCTGAATATTACTTATGCCTGAAGACATTATGTAATATGATAATATGGTTTTGGACTGATACCTTGCAATTGAAATTTTGTTTTAAAAATCTAAATTATTTTCCTTAAAAGTATAACATGATTCTTAAACATCTGCCTTAAACATACATTAGATTCAGTGCACCAAACATTGAATCTGGTGCATGAGACACAGTCAGACCTCATTTCTGCTCTCATTATGATGTTTTATAAAAAAGAAGACATCTACTGTCGCTTCTTTCCAGTCAAATGAAATGTCAGTCTAAGTGATATTGCCACTGCATTATAAAAAAAAAAGCTGTTATTTTCAAAGTGTCTGATTACATGTCTGATCTACAGACTGCTTGCGTGCGCGCGCATGTGTGTGTGTGTGTGTGTGTCAGCCCAAAGACGAAGAATCGGTTCAGATTATCAGAACTCCTCTTTCTTTGTATTATGAATTATTTGAACTCCAGATTTTTCCCCTAAGCATCCGCGCTCACGCACGTTCTCCCCCGCCGGTGTCAAAAGTAGGCTACCTGAGTGGAGGAGGCGCAGAGCAGTTTGTTGCTGGAGCTGAAATGAGACATGAAGGCTGAAGTCAAACAGGCGGCGGCGGTGGTGGCGAGGCAGCGCGTCGCCACCACCGCCGCTGCCTTCCCGGGCCGCATCTGAGAACTGTCGAGGCGTACGCTCCCTGCCATGTTCACTGTTGTGACAGAGCATTTGTAGCAGCTCCACCCATGGCTTCCACAGCTCTGTCACGTCAGATAAAATCAACTTCCAGGGAGGAGAAGTAAAGGAGGAGGTGGATGGAAAGGGAAGCGAGGGGGAGGATGGGGTGTGGGGAGGAGGAACACGGGAGTAAGCACACAATCTTTTTTTTTTTTTCGTCTTTTCCTTTTCTGCTTGACAGGGAGATTTTGAGATGTTGGTGGGGCTTAAAACACAGTCGGTGCACCTTAGTTTCATGAATTATTGCTAACCGCTGTCAGTCACAAGAAAAAAAAAAAAAATGAAATAAGAAAATCCTGCCGAGCCTTGACTGGCCTCCAGGAGAGATACAGAGGGTGGTAGATGATGCATGAGTGGGTCTCCTGCAGTAAAAGGGAAAAAGGCAACTTAGGGTGTAAACACAATAAACCCTACTTGGAATGTGAGTCCTGGCTTTAGAAAAGGAAAAAAAAAAAGTCAGTCATCAGAGAAAATATGGGAAGACAGAATCGAGCTATGTTGGTTGGTCACCACGACCTGAAACGGGTAGAAAGAGGAAAAAGGGGGAATTTGTGTCTGTTTCTTGCAAAAAAAAAAAAAAAACTCTAATTCCTGTCAGACACCAGAGTCTAAAATAAGACGTGTATAATGCAGTTCAAATAAATCTCGCTGGTTATTCTCACCATCTGATTATGTTCATAGCCACCCCCACGGCTCGCCGCGGTGGCAATATACCGACGCAGACAAATAGATAATAAGCAAACTCCCAAATCAGAAATGGGCTGGGAGCAAGTAAAAATATAAGATTACTCTTTTAATTACAGTATTATTGAATTTCCAAGTTATTTCTAGAATTCAGTGGAATTTGATAAAACCGTATCTTCCAGTCAACGTGAATTGCTGCCCAGTTGTTGTTATCTGGATCAGTAAGCTAAGCTATTGTTTTGAAGTTGAGGCTATAATGTGTATATTTTACGCTTTTGTTTTAAAGTAACGGATGACGTTCTCGTCTTAGTTGTGTAAGAAGAGTCAACTAACAACTACGTCTTGTTAGTTTGACCTGCTTGCCCAGGTCTCTAAAAGGCGATATGAGAATCTAATCACCTAATTTTCATAATTAGCAATGTGCTTGTTATCGCAGAAGAAGAACCTAGGCCGCAACCTCACAGAAACGTAAAATATCCATTCAAGACGCAGCAGAAAAGTTTGCGTTCCACGTAACTGATCCCAGTATACACACACTGTTCAGTCGGGCAGCGCCGTGAAAGCCAAACACGTTTTTCTCCGTCTCCCCCTGCTTCCTTCCCTCATACTCAGACCCAGGCAACATGCGTTTTTCAACACGCCACCATGCATGGCATGATGGGAAACAATGTGACAGCAGCTTAGCATGAGAGTGAGCATCTGCTCTGGATGGATGCGCACCATTTATCATCCGGTAAAGGAATCTCTGGGTGATAAATAGCAGTGTTTGTGTGTGTGACAGAGAGAGAGATCCTTTATGGTTTATATTTTATCATTGGACGTTTATGTTGTCAGTGGTGGACGGCGTAATAAACTTGGATTGCGCTGACAGGTCATCTCCCATGGCAGCAGACTGTTGGCTCTGCGTTTGAACAGGAAGTGTCCTCCCACCCCGTCAGCGTTACTTTGTCGATACATATGCAAAGTGTTCTAACCTCACCTGTTAGAGCAATTTCTTGTGATTTCAAGAAATCACAAGATTTCTTGAGTTAGTTTTTTTTCCTAAGTTACAAAACGTCACACAATTTTCCAGGTAGGTCCATTGGCTGATTTTTTTTTTTAAGACATGTGTCCACTTCTGTAAATTTGTTGCACTATATAAAAAACAACATGCTTGTAGCTGTCACTAATGCAGCAAGAAAGTTGGCAACACTGAATGAAAAGTTAGCATCTGCGGCCATTTCCCCAATTTGTAGCCGTCAGCAGGTTATCGGCATACACAACACCCTAGAACTTATTGCAGGGGATTTATGTGTAAAGCCTCATCAGCACCACTTAGTTTTTCTTAATTCCACTAATTAGTATCTCCGTTTGTAATACGAGGAACAAATATGATTGTAATTCTCCTGCATTATTTATGCAGCTTGTGACGCTACGGCGTAAACAACGGAAATACGCCGCGTGCAAACAAATGCATCCGAGTAAAAGGAAGCGCGTTCGTTAATGAGCAAAACCTTCCCACGGAATCTAAAATGCAAAGTCAACTTCTCTCGCACGTAATCCGCTTCGATTGCACGCGTCCCTGCAGAGGCACAGAAATAGTAAAGCGCTAAAATAGGACACGCGACCCGCAGTCAGCACTGTTCTATCGTTTCACGGATCGGTTCTGCAGAAACCAACATCTAACACCCTCTGCATACAAAGAAAGCCAGCTCCAGATGGGATGACTCCGTGTCCCAGATCATTTTGTACCCTGCAAGAAGACAATCCATTAGTTGGTAGAGTCTTTGTATCGAGTTGTCTGAAACAAAAAGAAAGACAAAGGATAGTTGCTGGTAAAAGCTTCTCGTCTGCCATTTTTAAGGGGTGAATGTTCCTGAAAACTGTAATACTAAGAGCTTCTCCTGATGTAGGCTTTGTAATAATTGAAAGAGAAGACAAACGTTTAATCTAAACAGGATTATGTTGGGTTTTCCAGTGTATCATGATTTATTTCAATTGCATGCTATATTTAACTCTTATCTGAAGGTTGATCGCCCGCTTGATGTCATGTTTTTTGTCATTTGAAGCTAAAATTGTTATTAAAAACCAGTTGCTTCACTATTTACTTATACACTATTGATTAATATAGGTAATTTTCTTATGTCTTTACAGAAATTTTCAACATAATTGAGGAAATGTAATGTTGACGTGAATGTTAATATATTACAATAATCGAATTGAGAGCTAGTGATTGATTTTTTCCGTTTTTGTCAAAATATTAGAATATAATATACCATTTTATGTCAAAGTTCTCCAACTAACAACATAATTATGGCGTAGAAATTGCGGGTCTGCACATCATACTGTGAAATCCGAAAATACTTTAGACTCCATCTAAAATATTTGTGTTGAATTGCCTATTTTTACAGTTCACTTACCAAATATTCCTTGATGTGCATTACTGCATACAGAGGAAACTTTTTGGCATGACAGCACGATCTAACATCGACACTCTCGCTTCTTCCTATTCCTGTCGGAACAACCAATCTATTAAAAGAAATAGTACTTCTGGATTGGCTACTTTCAAAATGCTAAAAGTAGCATGTCAAATAACTGTTTCAGCTTACAAATCACCTCTTTCTTTTGAATGTTCTAGGAAACAATCAGCAAATTGTCGGATTTTTGCGACTAATTTGAAGTTTCATTGCACAGAAAAATCCTCAACTAAGTGAATCCCTAAAAACTGAACTGCAAATTGGTTTGTGGCCCAGTGTTGAGAAGGATGGATATGCCTTTGCATAGTGGTGCCTCCAAGTGATATTTCTTTTCTAAATATAAGTCGAACAATTGGACTTGTATGTCGGTGCAGCTTCTAAGAAAACTGCAAAATGGCTGAAACACTGAGAAACTTTAAATTGAGGCTAAAAACCTTTGGCTTCTGAACCGTAATAAATGTAACACTGACCAATACACCCAAAGTGTATTGGTGATTTTGATGATGGCGCTAGTTAAAATGTGATGTTCGTCTCTGGTTTCTCAATTATCGACTGTATGTTGATTCATGACTCTTTGGCTAAATAAATTTGCTAAATTTATTTAACAAATTTAGAAATTTGCTAAATAAACCTGATCAACTGGTTTTGGTAAATGCTGTCGCAAATAGCAAATGTCCCAGACTGAAGATTTTTGGGTGATTGAGGAAAAACCAGCAGATTCAACGACCAGTTAACTTGTCTTATTAAAGAAAATTCGATTTGACCGAGACCAAGTGATCAAAACATAATGAATGTTCGACACGTGAACGTTTTTGTGGATGTGCCTTAATTATTCATGTCCAGCATAACAAGCATTGGCACCACCCACACTTGCAGCACATCCTTAAAATTGACTAAATTACTATATTATATTTGAAAATCAAAGTGCGTCTCTAATTTGTACCACCACCAAGTTTTTTTTTTCCACAAATGACTGCCCTTTTTTTGGGGGGGGGGTTGTTTCTTCCTACAAAACTCTTTAATTCAAAGGAGTTGACAGACTTTTTGCAGAGAACTCGACGAGATTAAAAGATCAACTTTAGAGTAAGAACAAAACGAGGCAGAACGATCGGCTCAAATCGATTCATGCGAATGCCGCCGCGTTGTTTTGTAACATCCCGAAAGCTGGTGCATGGAGATGTGAAAAGCGTGCTGCGCAGCGACATGAAAAGTGTGAAAAAATTTAAAAAAGTAAAAAAAAAAAAAGTCTACTTCTTCTCACCAGCCACGCCGCCCTTCCTTTCAGCATATTGTTAAACCACTTTCATCAGCACATGATCACCTGCTGCTTGCTGTTCTAGTGACTTCCTAAGGGGGAGTCATTGTTCCCTATCCAGCGAGATATGAGCGTTAAAATATTTGCATTTATATGAAAGTCAACATTAAAACACGCCGGCGTTGCATTTCTCTGTCTCGGAGCGCTCGGGCACTCCCACGTGGCTGCGATCCGAAAATCAGCCGGCAACAGTTCCTTGCAACAGGAACGAGCACGAGCCGCCCTGCGGTACCAACCCAAAAAGAAAAAAAAAAAAACGTGTGCATACACATCGCTCTGTGTGGTCTCATTAGTTTGAATGTCTTGGTTTAATTAATCACTGCTAGAGAGCTTCACTTATCCCTAATTTTTGCAGAGTGGAGTTGATTAGCACGGTATCTCCCCCTCTGCCCCCGTTAAAAGTTTTTAATATTTCTTTTTTCTTTTTCTTCCTCAACCCCTTCGCCCTCTCTTCGTATTTCATCTTTTTCTAATGGCGGCTCATCAGGAGCTCAGCTGGCAGAGCACCCTCGACTCCCTCTGAGGGTTGTGATTAGAACGGTGGCAGATGCTTGACGTTATTGTCATGGAATCAAGTGGATCCACTTGCATTCGGCTGTTTCTGGCTGCTTGATATTGGACTTTTTCTCTCTTCTTCTTCTTCTCTTCCTGACTTTTTAAAAGCTTGGCGATGAAGGAAAAGAGAGTGACAACTTTCCCCCCCACAAAAAACCCTGATGTGTCCTCTTAAGCGGGTAGTGTTAAAAATTTATAAAGGCATCGCTTTAATGATGCTGGGAAAGTAAGAGTTGTATTCTTTGCTGTTCTGATTTGTTATTTGACAGGCTTTGGCTTTATATCTGTGACAGTTCATATATCTTTTTCTGAAGCAAAAATATATAGCGAAGAGCACACACTGAGTGTGAGCTGCAAAGCACAGGACTCTCTTTTCACTGGAAGTTTCTTTGGAAAAGTATTTATACCCCCCTGCTAAATTGTAGATTAGTTGGAATTAATAAAAGTTTTTGGAGAATTGTCCAAAAAAAAAAATTAGCGTCGGTGATGTGAGGAGGAGCGACGACGAAGTCCCACAACACTTGGAACCGAATTAACCATCTGAAGAAATGACATTACGATGAGTTCATGGTGGCCAAAACCGGTTAACCTCACCAACAGTCCATTTTACAAGCTTTGGATAAATACCGGCATCGGTATTGGTTATCGCCCAAATTGGTTTTAGAATATCGGCTTATCCGATATCTACCAAAAATCCAATATCGTGGCATTGAACGGGTGTTTGTTGGCCGCTCTGGTGGACCAGAGATCGGTCTAGGTATCCAATTAGCTCATCAAACTTGTTAGCATCCATTTGGATTGTGGGAAATGGAGTTTGTCGCGAGAAATATACACAAACGATAAAATCTCAAATGTCTGTGATGCATCCTACGCCGAAGTACGTGAGAGCCCCCGTGCTCAGACTGAAATATTTAGCATATAGAACAACAAAGTCTACAGCTGTCTCATTACGCACACACTCTCAATTTATTTTGTGATAAACTACAGCTGCAAAGCTCACTTTCTCTAAATACTGCGTCTTTCCGTTTACATTTGAGATGAACACGCCCCAAAAAGTCAAGTTTTGAAACAAGTTCAAGAGCTTCTTCAGTTTTTTGGGGTTTTTTTGTAAATATACGGAGCTGTCAGAGAAAGGAAGGTGTCCGTGTGGATCCCTCCGTGTCCTATTTTCTCCCTCAGTATTCTGTGTGACTCGCCTCTATAAAGAACTTCAATGCGTGTGTGCGCAGACGCTTTGCTTGTCAGTGTGTTTGAGTGTCGTGATCCTGCAAGCTGCGAGGGTGGAAAAGGCCCAAGCTCTTTTTTTTTTCTTTTCCCTGGAGTCATCTGCCAATCATTTTTCACAGATTCAGGGCTGAGGAAGGAAAAAGGAACAAAAAAAAAAGCAAGGAGGGTTGGAGACAAAGATATATAGAGGGGAGGGAGGAAAGGAAGAAGAAGAAAGCCTCCACGTAGAATGACTAAATAGATCTTCAGCGGTCTAACCGAGGAGCCTGGTGCTGCATCCCAACCGAGCGATAAACATCCCCGACCGGGAGAATCCTCAGTAACGAAAAGAAGCTAAATAGGACAAAATAGAATTTCTTCTCCCCCCGACCAATTCCCTGTCTGAGATAATAATTAGCGTCTAAATTTAAACCCCACTTCCGACTGCTGCTGACCAAGACACAGGAGCACTCATTAGCAGGAGCGGGATCCTGATGTTCCCATGGCGGTCTCCAGAGAAACTAATGAGGGCCGAAGCTTGGTGACAGGCGCTCAATCGAAGGGAGTGAGATTTAGGTCCAATCATGTGACAGCGAGACTTTCCTGGGCAAAGATCGTGTCGGACGACACGCCGATCTCTTTATCGTCCAGTAGCAGCTGGTTTGGTTTAAAAAAAAAAAAAAAGCCATTTGCCCCTGATGGGTTTTTATTTATTTATTTATGTTTGTTTTGTTTTTTATCACATCAACTTGCCGCAGTTTGAAGAAAGATCGTACATCTCGGTGGAAGTCGTTGCACCTGTCCAAAGCAAAAGTCAATATTTCTCGCCATTGGCCTCAAGGTCGGACAAGGTCGTTTGTACTGGACTTCAAACTGCGGCGTGTCCAGAATACTGATGCTTCCTGATCCTTAGAGCTTCAGCAGAACAGTTCCTTATAGGAGGCCACACAAAAGGTCAATATAAAATATACAGAAAATCTACAAATATTACATTAAAAAAAATATCAATACTTAGTTAAACTGCCTTTTGATGCAAAATTTTCCATGTATGTCTGTCATTCTTTTTTTTTTTTTGCAAAGTGGCTCTACTTCAGCTAAATTAAATTGACATATTCCATGAACATAAGAAAAAAAAATTACCTTAAATGAAAAAGCTTGAATCTCATTGGATGTTTACTGTAATCACTTCAAGCTTTATTTGTTTTAATTCTGATTTTCACAGCATCTATTTCTTTAACTTCCACATTTTTATTTAGGTGTTTAACTGTAAAAAAGGCAATTTTAGTTGAAAAGTTATTTATTTACAATTTTCTAATGACTAAGGCCTCCTGTAGCAGTCTGTGTGAGAGGTTTCGCAGCAGACACTTTGAAAGCGTACAAATAAAAGTATAAGAAGAGACGCACCGAAAGACTTCAGATGGATTTGGTTGTTTTGATCAAGCCGACAATGTCAAGTCCCGTTTATAGTGCGACGAAGAGGAATTAAATTAAATATCAAACAAGTGGAAAGCAGTGCAAAGCCATACTATGCATGTCGGTTAATGAGACAAAAGAGCATCTCCGTCGTCTGGTGGATACAAATAAAGTGGCGTCTCCCTTCAGATGTAGGCGATGAAACAGCATTTGGAAGCAGAGCTCACCCGTCACATTTCTTGACATCTCAAGAGAAACCAACAAATCAAGGTAGCTGCTTGGTCAGCAACACCGTCCATCTTCCGTCCCCATGGTGACACACTCTTG
This sequence comes from Phalloptychus januarius, assembly GCA_902982915.1. NCBI lineage: Eukaryota > Metazoa > Chordata > Actinopteri > Cyprinodontiformes > Poeciliidae > Phalloptychus > Phalloptychus januarius. The sequence continues at coordinate 433,224 of CADWAE010000096.1, forward strand.
TTTTGACCAAAGGACTGTGGTAATCCTCCCTGCTTTCACTGCATTGAGTTTTATATTAGTTATTTCCCTCAGCATCAGGAAATGGACTTAGAAACATGCACATTATCTGGGCAGAGTAATGTGAGCTACTAGCATAACTAGCATCTCTGGATTGATTCAGAAAGGTTGTGATATCAAAACCACAGCTGTCTCTTACTTGTGGGCTTTTACACTGTGTGTGTGCTTGCTGTCATTAATAATCCATTCTTTTGTCCAAGGCGGGTAACATCAGCAGGAAAAGGTGTAGCTGTTGTCTTGAGGTCGACTCTAATTGGTGCGAGGCTAACGGCACTCGTTTCCAGGCACACAGCGTTCCGCGTATTCAATCACAACCAGAAATACGAAGATAAATCTAACTCGGTTTTAGCTTAACGCGACTTAAAAAGAAGAGCAGGTTAACAATCCAGCTTTGGTAACTTTCAGTAACTCTTACTGTGCAGCTTTCTTCACATAGATGTTGTGTTAGGATGGTTGCCAAGCAAAAATGTAGTATTTATTTGCAGGAAGTGAGAAATGGTCAAAATAACAACAAAAAAAAAAGATGCGGCGCTTTCAGACCTCAAATAATGCAAAGAAAACAAGTTCATATTCATTTGCTAACAATAATACTAATGTTTTAACTCAGGAAAAGTTCAGAAATCAATATTTGGTGGAATAACAAGGAGGTTTTCAATGGAGTTCGGTGCGGTGGGCTCTTTTTTTTCCCCCCAGAACTGTATGTATGTAAGATATGTTGATCCATATCTTTTTTGGGTTTTTTTTTGTTTTGATCTGTGTCTTGCTAATTGGATAGCACAGCTAAAGAGCAGTTAGCTAGCATAGGCTAAGGCTATTAGCTTATTCCCATAGAAAAATGGACAAAACTAAGCAGTTATAGATGAGCAAAAAAAAAAAAAAAAGTTTTTATAAAAGTCTTCTTTCAGTTTAGAAAACTATTATCTACAAGAGGTTCAGCAGAGATTGGTACTACACTCTATATAAAGTGAACACAAATCAACCCTTCCCACCGCAGTATGATGACCACGTGGCCTCTCTTCCCTGGACATGTCCATTTCTTCACTTCTCGTAACGTATGCAATAGAAACTTCCTTTTATTCGACGTCGGCGTGGATCTCCTGGTTTAGAGTGGCGAAGTGCGCGGTGGAGCGTGGAGCGTCCTCTTATTGGGAGACCAAAATATGGTCACCGTGACGAACAGCATCCCAAACATTCAGCTCCTTCCTGAAAACAAATCAGAGATTGAAAAGACACTGAGATAGATGATCATAAAAGGCAGACGTTCTGTTGATTCCACATGGCCGTCAGTCTGACAGAGTGATCTGCGTGTTGCTCTTTGCTGTTCGATTGCCTCGCTGTGCTTCTCACTTCTTTTTTTCCTCCCCTTCTTGGAGAAGGAGGAGAAAAGCTAAGCATGTGGCATTGCTGTTCAGGCAGACTCTAGTGTTAGCGGTTTGGTGTCTGCGCCCACTGGCTTGGAACTATGGCAGCGCCCCCCATTGTGAGGTCAGGCTGTTAGCTTAGTCAAGGTGATAGTGATCTATGTCTCTCTCCGGGGAAGAGTGTATGCCTTTATAAGACCTTTACAACAGCAGCAAGTTTGGATATGGAGAAAGAAAAAGAGTGCCAGGGACAGATGAAGTGGTGGCCTGATGTTTTCTGTTGTTCGACTGTTACTTCAGCTTAAAGTCAGGATGGTGGTTATGTCATCAAGCTAAGCCTGTGTGGTTGAAATGCGCCGTAAAGATGTTCAAAGTCTTCGGTTTATCTGACCGGACAGTTTGACTGAGGGATGTTGCTCTGCGGCGGCTGGAAGATAGATTGCGTCCCAGTGTATTAACTCACTGCTGAAATGTCATCTTAATAAAAGATGGATGACAGTTAAAAAGAGTGGGGAGAAAAAAATCACTCCCATCCAGGTCTGAGCTGCTTTGAGCAACAGTCCGAATCATTTTGGGCTGTAAATTTAGAATACCTTAATATATAGAAAGTACTACGCCAAAAAAATAAAATACTAACCGATAAAATCTGTAACTGTTTCAGATGATAAAAGCAGAAAGTTTACAAATCAGTCATTGTTGGCCTTACTTTATCTTCAGCCTTAGGAGTCGGTCTATAATGAACGATCTTTTAAAGTAGGATTGTCATCTGGCATGGATGTACAAAAAAGTTAATTATATTATAGGTACGATTACGTTGCATATTATTGAATGATCCATTGCTTCGCTGAGCTGTGCCAGCGTACAGTAGCAGAGCACTCGTCTGCCAAGATAAGCGCCTCTTCTAAAGGCTCCCTCTCAGCCATCAAACAACACTTGATGGCAGCACTTACTGTCACAAATATACTATTATCCAAGCAGGGGACATCATCTTCCAAAGCACATCGCAGCAGCACCCGATGGTGCCTCCATTGCCATATAAAAGATAATGGAATATAAAATTGTTTTCATATCCGGTGAACGTGTGCCGAGGCCACCGGCGGCGGACTTCCCCTGCCGTTGTGTTTAAGGCTCATGAACTCTCGAAAGTCGACGCCGGTAATCGCGAGTCGACAGCGTAACGTTGGTTGCTCGGTTGACCGAGACACGGTGAGGCTTAAGGTGGGCGAGTGGTGCGGGTCTATTCACCGGATCGCTGTTTTATGTCTCCCACTGGTTCTCCAGGAAACGCATCAAATCTTTTCAAATCTTCGGGTGGTTGCTTGTGGACTATTTGAAGCTTCCAGGCGTTTGTCGAAGAATTATTTTATACCATTTTGAAAGAGAGTTGTTGTTGTTTCTCACGGTGCTCCAGTCGTTCTCTCATTGTCCAGATGATTCAAAATGATGCTGTGATGTCTTGTGTGCCGTCCGGCGTACGCCATTTCGCTTGAAAGCTTGAATTTGAAATGTAAATTTTATCACGATTGTATCACAGGTGTGTTTTGGAAGGAGGATCTGTTCTTAGTGGTTCAGTTGTTGTTCAGTTTAAAAAAAATCACAATAAAGAAGTAAATTACACAAAATAATTACTTGGAAACGCTAGAATATTAAAACTTGACTAGAATTTTCACCTCATTACATTTTTCAGATGTAGGTCGGATTTAAGAGGGTTTCAAGCTTCAGGTCCTGGAAACTCCTCGGGTCGCTTTTCCAGGTCTGTTTTTTACTCTCAGTCCCCCTGTTTTCGAAATGATTCAATTTTTGCTTTCTCACCGTATTCGATTCGTATGCAGCTGTTTTTCAGCGTCACAGCTTTAGTGCTGATGATTGGCTGGGTTTTTGTTTTTTGTTTTGTTTTTGTAAGCAGCTGTTTTCATTTTTGGCATTTAATTGAATAACAGGAAGATATCGGATGTGCATCATTAGCACCTGCTTTTGCACCAGACGCATCCGTTGCTCTCACCTTGGCCATCAACATAGCAGTAATCAAAGAAACATATAGATATATATTTGACTACATTTGACTATTACAGAAGTCAAATTAAAACCAAGCGGTGGCTATAAGTGACGAATAGCTGCTGTTAACTTCGAAAAGGCTAATGTCTAGCACGCCTAGACTGTGATGTAGTTTATCCACAACAATCGATAAATGTAAAAATGTATCAGAATGCTAAATGATCACATGGTGTCTATATAAATACACATTGCAAACTTGAGATATAATGCGAGAAGAAAAATATCTTCTTGCACTATCTTGTTTTTTCAGCCACTACATAAAGACGATATTTGGTTTCAATCACAAGTTGGTGACTTTTCACTTGCTCACCGTCATTCTGTCCCCTTAAATTTGTAAATATTGTCATATTTAATTGAGTCCAGAGAGGGAGAGTGCAAAAATATTAGCTGATATTACCAAAAATGCAACATGTTTTTAAATCTTACAAAAAACCTGCATTAAAATCCACAAACGCCATTTTATTTGCTGGATTACTTCTCTTTGGCCGTTTTGGCGACTGTACGAGGGAAAGTGTGTTTGGGGTTTGTGTTAGTGATTCCAGGCCCCTGTCAGCTTTGTTGACGCGGTGCAGGCCGGGCAACCTTCAGCCGACCCTGAGCCATTTGAAAATATGATTGTAATCCTTGTCAGGATTTGGCCAGGGTGTCTATTACCACTGTAATCTGTCACACTGGCATGATGTATTCATCCCACGTCCAGGTTAAGCTCCTCTTTCTGTCTGCACCTCCCACCGCCAGGAGTCGGAGGGAAGTGGAAGGGGTCCGGTAATGGTGCTAGCACGACTCTGGAGAGAGAGGAGGAGGTTTTGAAATTGAGAGAGCACTGCCACAGTCAAGCCCCTGGATTGGGCTGAAGGAATCTATTGTGGACCACAAAGTCTCATTATTGGCACAGGGATAGCTTTAACCCTTTAGCCCGCTGCGCCGTGCATTCACTTTTCCAATGGAAAAAAAAAGAGGTAGAAACACACAGAAAGCAGAAAAAAAACAACATTGTTTTGAGGGAGAGGATCGGGAGACATTTTATTTTACACAGCTGATGCAATAAAACAGTCACCTGTGTTGTAAAATTTTAACAGTCAACACAGGAGCTCCAGGCGTCTTTGGGGCATCGATGCGATCGGGTTAGTCTCAGATCAGGGATGAAATGCTCAGGTTTTTACCAGTCATGCAAGGGAGGCGACCCAACATGCTCAGGGTGAATCACTCACATTTTACAGCATCAAATAATTGGAATGTGATCTGATTTTATCTTCAAACTTTAAAAAAGGAAAAAATAGGATGAATTTAAAAGCATGTACAAGTAGCTGAAAACAATGATTCTCATATTCTTGGGCAATAGTAACTGGAGGAGGAAGCAGAGGACGATTATCTCTAGAAAATGCAAAAGCATTAGAATAGAATATGATATACTTTACTGTCTCTGAAATTCATGGACGCAACTGTTGCATAGTAGCAGCTGCCAAAACTGACAATAAATACACATGCAATTCATGTAAACAGCTACAAAAAAGGTAGACTATATTCACAAAAGTTTAAGAAACAGCAACAAAACACCAAAGTTATCGCACACCTTCCAGGCATCAGGATATTGTCAATTTAACGATTTTAGGGTTGTATGCAGATGACACATTACCATGTCACCAGGTGGCTCCAAACCAATCCGACAACAAATCAAATTGCTGATCCGATTGTTCAGCCGACGCCGAACAGCTTTCTCAAGCTGAACAGAAACAAAACTGGAGATATTGTCTCTGGACCTGAAGGGGAACGATCTAGAGTCGATGCGCTTCTTCAGTAATTATACGAGTGGTCAGCTCTGAAATCAGGCTGGACTCTGATCTGAACCTTCAGTCACATAAAGACAATTACAAAATCAGACTTCTGTCACCTGAAGAACATTTCTTAAAAGACTTATATCCCAGCGAGATCTAGAAGAACTCATCCATCGATTACCTCTAATCGCATCAATTACTGCAACAGTGTCTACATAGGCCTGAGTAAAAAAACTAGATATTTTTAGGATGTAAAACACTTTGCTGCTGAAACGTGCTCCACAAATAATCTTAAACTTATAGCCCTGCAAAGGCGATCCTACGTATCTAAAAGTATGGGTGTAAGGCAGACAGTGGAAACGACAGTGTGGACTCAATTTGCTGTCCCACCTCTGAAGTGTCTGTCTCACAAATGGATGGATTTGATTGGTGTGAGCCCATCTATCTGGATGGCTTGTCTGCTGTTAGTAAATTTATATTCCCGCTAGTCCCATCCTCCATCAGTCGCTCTGGCGTGGCTGGGGCCAAGGCTGTCAGCTGCCGCGGCCATCGCTTATTGGAAAAGATAGGACCTCGGTAACCTTGCTTCTTTTGTGCACGCATGCTTACATCTCCCATCCTTTCCTGCTTGGGCAAGTCGATAAACCGACGAGGAAAACGCTCTTTTTTTTGTTTTGTTTTATTTCACAGAAAAGGTTAAAGATCACGGCTTGTTGAGAAAACACAAGGCACACACACACACACAAAAAAACTAATCTTGTCATCTTAGCAAACTGTGAACCTGCATAAGAATAAGAACTGCACTTTTTTTAAAAGCGCAAAAAATATTTATTCATATATTCAGTGCGAACCGCAAAGGGAAACTGTGGAGAAGTTGAAAAGTTTACCGACTTCAGAGCAGCGGCGGAGACTGTTACCACGACGATATGTACCTAAAAGCCTTGACTGGAAAAGCATCAGATGCAGCATCTCCCCCAGCCCCCATCTCCCTCCCTGACCTCAGCGCTGGTTTATAGAGTGCAGCTGAGCGAGATTAGCTTCAATCGTTAGCCGCCATGTTCCAGCGCTGCTTGCTTTCATTCCTCCAGTCTGTCGGTTAAATTAGCCTGACAGTAATGGGGGCGGGGGCTGACTGCGCTGGTGGAATTCAGTGCAGCTTCTTCACAGCTGATGAAATCCACCCACGAGCATCTGCCTCACTGGTAAATGAACACCAACCAACTAGGATGCCCTCCCTCCACCCCTCTGAAGAACTGGCCTCTATCTCAGCGCGTCGCAGTGCTAATAATCGGATTAGGCCGGCGCGTTTTGGGTGGGTCGGAGGCATCTCTATTAGCACTGATTTGGCGTGACCTATCCGCCACAGTAACCCCGCTGCCGCCGGCTGTGTAATCTCTAAAGGTTTCACCCTCTGCCTCCCTCCCTCTTGCCCACTTATCATCACGTTTGGATTAATAGAAACATCTTTAGTAATTACAGAAATGCTGCTGTCGCGTGCCATCAATTGTTTTAATGCGTGCGGCTGGCGGCCCGTTAATTTATTTTGTGGAGCGGGCTACGGTGAAACACAGAAATCTGCTATTGATTTCCGGGGGGCTCAGGTGGCATGCCCTTGACATGCCATTTGAGCTGGCTCAGCAATGTAAAGATGCCTTCTGCAATGTGGTGTCAAGGGCATACAACTCCACTGTTGCTAAGACAGGCCTTCTAGAGGAGAATGGCTTAAATGAGTATCCAGTTTTTCTCCTGATCTTTGGCGTCACGGCCAATGATGGACAAAGAATTGGAACCCTCATCAGACACAAACTACATTACACATAAAGCAGCAAGTCAGCTGAATCTTAGAAGTGAAGATGTAACGCATGGTGTTGGAGGGATGCAGGTGTCTGTTGAAACTGAGCGCTATCTCCTTAAGATACGTGTCAATACTGCAAGAGGGGCCCTCAAGTCGCATCAACTGATCTGCTATGGGCTTGACAAGATCGCAGAAGTTCACGGACATGTTCCTGCCACAAAGCTTCATAGGATGTTCCCAGATGTCTCCTTGAAAGACCTTACAAGACCTAGAGAGATACAGCTCCTGATTAGCCACAAAGAAGTTCAACTTGCACCTCAGAAAATTCGCTCCGTCGGGGACGTAGTGGGCTGGACCACTTGGCAAGACGATTGGAGGCACACATCCGGACCTCTTTGAAGAAGTTACCCTAATGGCCCTATATATCAGAGACACACTTTGCAAGATAAGTGAGGACTGCAGCAGTCAAATGCAGTGAACTCACCTGCAAAAGTCCAGTTTCCTGTCAGTCTCCCAAGCATCCCTTCATCCAATCCAGTGCAGCCACTTCCAGCAAAGACTTTCTGAAGTGGTGGGAGTGGGAAAGCATTGGAGCAGCTTGCGTGGCAAGATGTGGAGGATGTTGCTGCGGGAGTTGCCAACCCAGAGGGAAGGAAACATCTCTGGCTGCGGAGAAAGAGATGGAGACTGTGAGAAATGGCTTGACATTTCAGCGACCACCACACCCCTGAACCACACTGGCACGCCAAATATCCATGGACTGAAGGTTCGGCTTCTCTCCCAATAAGAAAGCAGTAGAAGCTACATGCCTCAGGACAGAAAAAAACAGTAGGCAAAAGATCAGAAGAAAAGCAACACAGCATATCCATGCACAGAATTTGAAGAACCAGCTGAGCAGGATGTCACATGAGGATTCACACAGGTGAAAAGCCGTAGACACGTTTTCCATGTGTGTCCAATGTTGAGCTTCACCATGTCTATAAATCTGAGAACATTTCTGCTGATGCAGTTAATTATATTTTACAGACATGCACGTTTTGCACATTTTTAAATGAACCAACTTAGTTGGCTGGAGTGCACTATTTTATTAGAACTACACTGTGTGGTTTTGCTTTGCCTTTTTTGTTGTTGTTCGATTTTTGTTTGTGTGTTATTGTTTTGTTTTTTCTGTTAAAGAAAAAAGTGAGAAAACTGAGAAAGAATGTAAAATGATAACAAAATTAATATAATTATTATTGTAATGTAAAAGGCTTTCTCAATAAAAACGATAAATAACAAAAAAAAAGAACTACACTGTGTTGATATAATTTTGGCGGCACTCTAGAGTATTTTTATTTAATATTCTTTTTTTTTTGTACATTTTATGTTCATTTTGTATCGAAGTATTTGCTCTGAATGACACTGTTGCACAGAAATTGTCGGGCAATAAATGATATTTCTCTTCACTGATTCACACTCACTGGTGAAAATTAAAAAGTTTGAGTGAAATCCTGAAGTCTGTCAAGTCCTGCTTCTCAAGTGTGGGAAGCCATGAAATTATAAAACTCTTGACAGTGGGGTGGGGCAGCAGTGTTTTAGCTGCTGTCCTCTCTGCTTTGAGGTCATCAAGTGACTTTAATTCAGCCGTTTCCCTCCTTTGGGAGACAGATAGCAGATTTCAGTTTCTGGTTACAGAATGGGATCTCCTCTGGTTGAAGCGGATTTTTCACTGCTTCAGAAAAGCGCGCGCGGGGGGGGGGGGGCACGGGGTCGTACACTCAGCGTTTTTTATCTCCGCGCTCCTCCTCCTCTCCAGCAGTCCCGGCGAGGTTATCGATCTTCATAACGGCAGTATTTTGTCGTTAAGCGGAGAAGCGGAGGAGACACTAATGAAAGGTTTTAACCTGCGTGTGTTCGGGGTTGGAGGAGGATGTGGGGCGATGGAGGCGGGGGGAGGCAGTGGTCAGCGCTGCCAGGTGCTACACGCAGCAGATTTTCAGCTGTGTAGCTGCAGGGATCGATGAGGATATATCTTTGTCTGATTACAGAGATGTGCTGGCGAAGGCAGCAGGAGCAGCGTGTGCGGGGAGGCGTTCTGCGGGTGTGCGAGTTGTTCGTGGGCGTTAACAGTGGTGGCAATAAATGTGACTTATTTAAAAAAAAAAAAAAAGAGGAAAAAAAGGTGCAAATAGTTTAACCTCAAGTTTTCTGCCTTTTACTTTTAATGTGAAATAATAGGATTACAAACTGACCTTTGAGATTGTAGAGGGAGCTTCCACAGCACATTGTGTTCTGTTGGGAACTTAAATGAAGGTTTATACTTTAGTTAACCGGCATTAAGGGGAACCAATCATGTCCTTTTTTAAGTTCTAGCTGTTTATAGTTACAACATCATCAGTCTTCCTCATGCTACGTATCAAGGACTGAATAAAAGATCCACAGTTTGAATTTGGTAAACCGTTTTATCAAAAAGTAAACACACAGCGTTTTTATTTTTTTTTTAGCAAAACCTAACCACAGCACTTTGTATTGCGAAAGTATCTTTTCATATGTTGCCACAATAAAACCAGGAGTCTCAGTTATTTAATTGGGATTATACACACATACAAAATGTCAAAGTATTAATTCAGACAATCAAGTTTATTTGTGTAGCACATTTCAGCAACAAGGCAGTTCAGAACGCTTTACGTCATAAAAAATACAAAAATAAAAAGTCGTGGAAACATCGTACAGTCACCGATTTCAGAAACCAGTAATAACCATTACATTTTATCAAGTGTCTTTGTCAAAATCATCAAATACATGTTGCCAGTGTCAATGTTGCAATGATTATGGGTCAAAAGCAACTCTGAACAGGTGTGTTTGAGTCTTGATTTAAAGGAACTCAATGATAAAAGGAAATACTTTTAAAGAAGTTTGCAAAATAAAACAGTAAAATAAAATAAAATATCTGAAAAGTGTGGCACGCGAATGCCATTTTCTGGAGTATGTGCAGTGTTTGTTTTAGCACTTAGCATTTTTCTTCAATGCAATTTTCTGCATGTTCTCTGTGCTCCCAAACAGCTCATTTCCTCTAGTCACAATCCCAGTTCAAAATTTCAGAACTAGCCCTTTAGTGTTAACAAACTCATCAGAGGAAATATATTTTGGGTTAACTAACATTTACCAACATTTTTTATAAAAATAGATTTCTGCCTTGTTTAATATGGAATAGTTTTTTCTCTTTGGGATTGATGCAAGATGAGAACTGTAGTTAATAATACATTTTATTTGTAGAGTGCTTTTCTAAAAATGCAGAGACTCAGCAAAATTACAAACAGAACAAAAAAAAATTCTTATATATTCTTAGAAGTCAAAAAGTCAAGAGGGTTGCTTCCTACTTTGTCATCTGCTCTTTCTTTAGTTTACTGTTGCACAGCCTGTTGTTGTTCTTGGGGTTTTTTGTGCTCAAAGTTTTATTTTTCACTGACATACTCTAAATTAAGCATATTGTAAAAACAAAATCACTTTTTGTCTGATAAAATAAAGATACGCACAACACCATTGGAGGAAAAGCTCAACGCTTTAATACAGCTTTGGAAATATTTGCTCGTCATATTTGCAACTTTGCAAAGTTCTGATGCAAAACAACTGATGCGAGTAGCGTAGCTTCAGTCTGCTGGCTGCCTTTTCGCTAGCGACCCTGCTGCGATCTGCAGGTCATCCTGTGACCCCAAGGTGCTGGAGGTTGACCTGCGGGTCACGCTAAGCTTCTGATAAGCTTAGCACAACAAAACACGTGGGTTCAGAGAAATCAGGTCAGGGAGTGACTTTGCCAGAGTTTTCACTGAATAATTTACAAATCCACCCAGTGCATGCACTACACTCTCTTTACTTCAGCTGATCTACATTTCTCCCGTAAACACATACACACACAGTTGTGTTTTCATCACTTGTGGGGACTTCACATTGACTTTAATTAATTTCTACAGCCTAAGGTTAACCTTAGGAATACTAAGGCTTACACAAACAACACTTAAACATACAAAGAAGTAGCGTAAGAACAAATGTAACATTCGCATTTATTTGGTTTTCTTTCTAATACTAAGAAGGATAGCGCGAATATGAAGGGTGAATACGCAGCATTTGCTGAGGCGAAGACCTTTGCAGAGCTTGTAACCAACATGAATTAACCAACATGCTCTCATTCCTCCTTCCACATCCATAAAGCTCTGACAAGGTGTGCCTCCATGAATCCATATTCCCTCCATCGCAGACATCCACAACGCATAACAAGTGGAACTTCTTAGGGACGGCCTGCTGCCTCTAAGCACACATAACTGTCGCCTATGAGTTATTACGCATCTGTCTGTGTATTTTAAGGCGTGCCAGATGCCGCCGTTAATGGCATACCTAACCTCATACCCCGAGACGGTAACACTGGGAACCCGGAGTGGAATTTTTCACCGCTTACCCCCCACCTTCAATTGTCTCCTCCGAGTGCCGCCGCTGTCCGGTGCTTAGGGAAACCCGCAGGGGACGTTTCAGACAGGATATTAATGGGGGGCCCCTCCAACAGTCAGAGGGCCTGACAGAACCCTGTTTCATTGTCACCTTGCCTTGGAGGACGAGGAAAAACTTGCGAAGCTTATTAGCCGAATGGAGCCGTTTCTCCCGCTAACTTACTCAATCTCTGCCTCGCTGCTTCATTACACCGTCTTACATCAGAGTCTAGCTGCTCGCGCTGTTTCCTCACCATGTCGCCGCACTCACTTCCACACAGGCAGCCACACACACGCATACACACGCACTCCCTCACTCGCACAGGGTGACATCTCCCACCTAATCAAGTAGTGGATTATCTTGTCCTGATAAATTGGAGCTTGTAGCACTTGAAAGGTCCTCTTGGAGGAGTGCTGTCTCCTCCTAACAGCTAGTTCAAGCCCCCAGGGAGCGAGAGGAGAGAACATTGCCTTGTAATGATTTGTGGTGAATTGGACAAATGTTTTCAGAAAGACCTCTTTCCAGCAAAGTGATTGATGAATTAAAGCTCGGGGATAAACTCTGCAATCCGCAACCCTAATTTGGGCTTGAGCGACAAACAACGCAAGGATGTATTTCGCACAAATAGGTTGAGTTTTTTTTTGTTTTTTTTCTAAAGCCTAAGAAGTTCAGGATTAAAAAAACATTGTCCGTGGGTCAATTTATCACCTTAGATTACTGTCGCCAATGTATTTTTATTGGGATGTGCATAGGCGTGAAGTAAGGTGAAATGCCTTCCAGATCTGCAAAAACACACAAACTTTTACCAAATATTTTTTGGTCTAATGTCTAGTGAAAATCTCTTGGTACACTTGAAATAAGTCAAAACTATCTTAGAACTTAGGTTTCACCAATACATGAGTCAATAAGTAGTCAATAATTCCTTAATACTGATTAAAAAAGAAGTACTTGTTCAATGGGCATATTTTTTCACTCATGACATAGAAATCATCTTGTTATTACTGACAGTGGAACTGGTGCTTTTTCATCAATACCAATGAATTATCGACTTAAAACAAGCTCCTACTTCTTGCTGAAAAGTTGCATTCAAGTTGGTTTTGTCTTATTTCAAGTGTGCTAAGATATTTGCACTAGAATTGCAAGAGTGAAAATAAACTGGGTACTTTTTTTGCTGTGGTTTTTCTCATCTCCTCTCTGTTTTCTGTCATTCGCAGGAGAATCCTTACATGTGTAATAACGAATGCGACGCCAGCACCGAGGAACTGGCGCACCCTCCAAAGCTGATGTTTGACATGGAGGGTCGCAACCCCACAACCTTCTGGCAGTCCACGACTTGGAAGAAGTACCCCAAAGCCCTTTTGGTCAACATCACGTTGTCCTGGAACAAAACCATCGAGCTGACCGACGACATCGTCATCACGTTTGAGTCGGGCCGGCCAGAGCAGATGGTCCTGGAGAAATCTCTGGACTACGGCCGAACCTGGCAACCCTACCAGTTTTACGCCACCGACTGCCTGGACGCCTTTACTATGGAGCCCAAAACGGTGCAGGACCTCTCCCAGCACACGCTGCTGGACATCATCTGCACAGAGGATTACTCCCGAGGGTACGTGTGGAAGTATGACAAAACTGTACGCTTCGAGATCAAGGACCGGTTTGCACTGTTTGCTGGGCCCAGACTGCACAACATGGCCTCGCTTTACGGTCAGCTGGACACGACCAAGAACCTGCGGGACTTCTTCACCATCACGGACCTGAGGATCCGGCTGCTTCGGCCCGCCACTGGGGCCACCATGGTGGACGAGAGCAGCCTGTCAAGATACTTCTACGCCATTTCTGACATCAAAGTTCAGGGCAGGTAAGAAACGCTCTGTTGACCAGGAGAAGTGCTGTTCTGTGAAAACATACCTATTCTCTTTCAAATTTCTTCTGCTTTAGCTTTTTTTTTTGTCACATTTACATGTTTTATATCATGCATTACCTACAGTACAAAATATTGTTTTCTCATGATGATTTAATGTATCAAGCAAAAGAAGCAACCCAGAGAAATCTGGTGTTATGTGGAAAGGCGACTGTTTGGTACGATCCCTCTTCTCAAATGCTGTTGGTTTTACAAATGCAGTCTAAAAAGTTGCACTTTGACTCATCGATCTTCAGATTTGTTTTTTCTTCTAAAACTCTTGGGAGTCAGTTGGATATCTTTGGTGAATGTGAAACTTGTGCTCTGCTTTGTCAGTGTTAGTTTTGGACTTGGAGTTCTCTAAAGGATTATTTTTAAATCAAAACCACAGAAGTTGACTGAGGCCGGTGAAGTCTGCAGTGTCAAAGTTGTTGTTCTGGGTTCTTTTGCAACCCCCTGCAGGAGTCCTCAATGCATTGGGTTCATTTTGTCTGCTGGTTGCTTCTGGTAAGCTTCACCACCACTCAATGTTCTCTCCATTTGCGGACAATGGTTCTAACTGCGGCACATCTGGATCTCAGGAATGGCTTTCCAGACCGATGGATGTCAAAGACTTAATGTCTGTTCTTGTATTTCTTTAGGTTGGTGAATAATGTTTTGCTTTTTGAGATCTTTTCACTTACTTGATGTTGTCATAGACCTACTAAAGTGATTTCTTAGCAGTAATAAATTAAGTTAAACCCTAACACTTTCCCCCAGTCCAGGCTATAGGAGGATGCTGTTTTCCCTAATAAGTGAAATTGTTTAGTCCGAGTTGGTGTTTAGTTTATGTATATTTAGATGGTCATTGTCTAATATTAAAATGGATATGATGAGTTGAAAAATTTTGATGATAAAATAGCAAAAACAAAAAAAATTGTATATATTTTTTTATGGCACAGTAGCTATTACCAAATGTCTTCAGGGTTGACGAGGAGGAATAATTTCTTTAAAGATACTCATGTGGTTTGGCTTTTTTTTTTTTTTTTTCAAACTATTGAGCAGCTGCCCAGTTGGGAGAGGGAATAAAAAGAATGTGTCGACTGTTCACCATTCTTTCCAATTAGGCAGGGAATCCATTACGTTGTGCAGAGTTCACAAGATGTCAGCATGCCTTAATCAAGCGAACTGCTTACGGTTTGCTGAAGCACTCCGCCTCGGACAACAAACTCAATCAGCTCCCTGTTAGGTGCGCGAGACACATCAGATGTGAGGTTTCAACTGTCAGGGTGCCGCGCGCCGTAATTAACGCCTGATTTAATGATTCCGCAGAGGGTCATGTGACATGAAAACAAGACGCCATTATGCTGTTTGCAAAGAGGCCGACATCGGCTTCCCAGGCTCCTCGACGCTACTACAGGAGTCACCGGGGCGCAGGCTCGAGTGGATCTGTTTTTACACAGCGTGGCTTTTCAGTTCAACAGATGAGGCTGGGGAAGGATGAAGATTTAATTACCCTTGTTTCACTTCTCACACATGAGAAACTCACAGCGTGGCGGAACGTCACAACGATTCAAGGAAACAGGTGAAAGTGTTGGAATCAGGCTTCCAGTCTGGGGTGGTGCCGCAGTGAAAACCTCGGGTGGGATGATGACTAATGGAAATGTCTGGTTTAGGCACAACAAGTAAGAGTTGATCTTAGACATGCATGCTGCCTTGTAAAGTCTGCACATCTTTTGAACTTCTTCTGACTGTGTCGGTGTATTTCATTGGACTTTACGGACATAGTAGGCTCCGTAAACACGAAGCCACACATAACCGACAAATAGAAGGAAAAATTAGACATAGTTTTCGATTCCTTTTTCTGCACAAATGAAACACTTAAAAGTGATTTGTATTCAGCTAAGAACCAACACGGGTACTCGGCTTAAATTAGGCCTTAGGTCATGGATTTGCCTCAATATATCCCAGTAAAATCTAGTGCCTTGTTCTACACTGTGCTTCATACGGAGAGTCTGGACTCTCAGCTGTTGAGAAACAATTGCTTCCTCGAGGCAAAGAATCTGCTGAAGTTTAAAATTTTACCCAATTGCTAACATTTGGTCATGACTTATGTAATGCACCAGTTCCATGCTACCAAGTTTACCGGAAACCACCTTCACTGTAAACAAACACTCTCTACTACGAAGAAAGAAGCGCTGCACTAGTCGAGGCGGCTGTTGATGCTAATTCAATATCTGGAAGTGTGACCAGCACGACCTGAACGGCTTTGTTCACTTACTCCGCTGCCATTGCTAAAACTACAGGCGGACCGCAATTCTAAAACGACGCCAAAAATCAACGTTATCATTCACAACTGAAATTCTGCTGGAGAAATTCTGCTCAATGGGAGAAATCCCAGACGGAGCACTAAAGGGAGATGAGAATCAAGGGGAATTTTGTAGAAATGCAGAAGCCAGTGGCTGCATATTTAGAGTTGTTGTCTTCCTGGAGGATTTTAGTAGCAGGTTCTGCCTTGTACCTACCTCCATTCATCTTTCCCACAGCATGATTCCACCACCACCATGTTTCATGGTGGGTCCTTCCACCTGAGTTGTGGTTCTCTCGGACCCTTCTGGAGTTCCCACGGTCCGACTGGTTGTTTCTCTGATAGCTCTTTTCTTGTCCAGCCAGCCGTTGTAGATTCATGGTCATAGTTACGTTGGTGTGTGTTCTATGCAAGGGCTTTACACAATGATGTCACTCTCCAGTGTTTAATGCACAGTTTTATTGCAATAATGTCTCTGCTGCTGGGACATTATTTACATTTATATTGCCAAACGCCTGAAAGGCTTTTAATTAACCTCTAATTTATTGATTTCCCTAACATGTCATTATTTTAAGCACAACCACTCCACACCTCTATTTTGCACTCAGTAAATGGGGACGTACCCCTGAGCACGAAAAAAAAAGGGCTATGATAATAAATGCCACGCTCAGAAATTGAATTCCTGACTTTTCCGGTGATTGAGAAGGTCATTCAACAAAAATAACTGCGAGGGTGTGAGAATTTACCAACAAAAACAGTTGAACGGGGCTGTCGAAGGCACCGATTATTTATTCTTCCTGACTAATCGTGACCAAACTCCCACATCCCCACGGGGTTTTCGGGTTTGAGCGATGGGTTTTGTGGCGCCGGGTTCGGAAGCCCGGGGTCGTTTACCGGCCCGCTGCTTTTGGAGCGAGGCTCGCCTGAGAAATGCTTCCCTCTGTTTACCAAAGGTAACGCACAGTTCAGCAATAATGAGGCACATTCAACACAGAGAGGCTTCGTTCCCCCTCTCTCTCTCCATCCCCCTCCCGAGGCAAATCGCAGCTCAACGCCTTTCTCTGCACATCGAGTATCAAGCGTAAGCTCCTTAACCTCGGAATACGGTTCTCGGCGAGAGATTTCGCGGGGCCGCTGAGGTTGGATCTGGAGCGCATCCAAGTGCCGGACTCAACCTGCATCTGCGTGGATCAGGAGTGAGAGCGGGTGCTGAGGGAAGTGCGCTTTGGAGGAGCTTGCAGGTTTTCGACCTTTTTCACAATGTTCCGGGGAAACAAAGCCTGTGTTTTTTTTTGCCAAAGTGGGTCAACGTAGAACAGAAAGATGAAGCAAAAGTTTCTACTCCATTTATACAGCATATACAGCAAAAAAATAGCTATTCTTTCGAGAACTTGACACAAAGTATTTTTCAAATGATCATTTTATTTGATTTAGGTTTTTAAAATCAAACCAGGTTCTATGTGAAAAATCAATTCTCTATCCATCGAAGTGCTGATTGGTGTCAAGACAATAAGAATCAGACAATCGTTTTAGAAGAACAACAGGAAGTCAGTTAAAAGGCAATAAGAGTAGGGTTTTGAAGTGTATTCAAAACTCATTGGTTGTTCATAATAATTCTGCCATTTGGAGAAATAAAGTCAAGACTTTGGTGCACTAGTTTGGAGGAATAAAAAGAGGATCTAAAAAAAAAAAGTTAACGTGTTAAGCAGCATGTTTTTTTTTTCACGTGTGATTCTCATTTCGGTTCTTTTTCAATGCAAACACAGCAATTGCGAAATTGTGTTTTAGTGGAATATCCACAAAGTTTCCCACGTATTCGTGATGAAAACGCAGACACTAACGGCTTCCCGTGTTTGGCATCGCTACATTTAACTGCATGTTGAGCCTCCAAGTAGCGGTCCTTACCGGCGCACACCTGCATATGTGCTGGTCGGGATGCTGAATCCACTCCAGGCACGAGGGACCTTAGACATGCTACCGAGACACTGAGATGTAACCTGCTTCCAGACTCTACAGTTTAAATCTAAACAAATTCATGAGCAGATGGGGAATCAGTCTGGCAACCATGACAAAGCTATTTCTCCAGCCAACGAGAGCCAATATTCACACAAATGAGGAAGGAGAGAAACTTTCCAGAAGGGGCTGACATACAAAAAAATGACTCTGAGAGCACCGGACGACTCGGTCAGCGTTTGTGATTCAATAAGAAATAGACGACAGCACAAACGGGGATCCGTGGAAAAGGTTTCTAAGGTTTCTAAGCCGATCTCACATTGCTTTACTAGAGCAATCTGAGGGAGTTTGTCCGACAATCAGGTTAAGGCCTTGTGCTGCACAACACTCTGGATAGACAACGATCCGAAACGAACCAGAAGTCCACCTCTAAATGACTCTGGAGAAACCGATCGCATCCCTGGGATTGGGCTGGTAGAGCCCAGATCTGATCTAGTTGAGTTGCTTTAACTAGATTGTCCACATTTGAAAACTCTACTGTTGGTGAAATAATGCGTTTCCACGACGATGTTAAAGGTTCATTGCAACCATTTGCAAACACTTGATGGCAAATATTGTTGCCATTTAACCCTGAAAGATCCAGACGTACAAAAACATAAAAAAAAAAAAAAAAAACGAATTTAAACCTTCGTGGTGGCTCTGTAGGAGTAATTTATAGGTTAAAATATATTTTTAGATGTATATTTAATTTTGTAAGGTATTTCAAACGCTATATATTTGATATAATTTGTTTGAATTTTATACAAATGTGGCACAAGAAAATAACATGTAAACATGTCCACCCAAAAAAAAATTGCTTCTTTTTTTGAATAATCTGGTTTTGTGAATTCTTTCTCAGCCAACGGTTATCAAGTTGCGGTATTTTGTGAGCCTTTGGAGGGGAATTATAAACAAATTTCCAACACAATAGCATCCCGGAACTGAACAACATGGTTCAATCTCTAAATGTAGGTCAACAAAAAACTGAAAAAAAAAACCACATTTAAAAATACTAAAACACTGGCTCTTACTAGGTTCAAATAGTTGTTGGTATCAAGACAATATTCCTTCATATTGATCTTGACCTTTGTGTGCTTAACTCCAAAAATCTAAGTGTGATCTACTAATAAAAAAAATAGAAAAGTAAATACATTTTTGCAAGAACAGCAGCTGAAATTGTTGCATGAAAGCCACAAGTGTCAGAGCTGAGCGTTCTGTTATGGATGATTACAAGCAAAGGCCAGACAGAAGACTCTAAGGAATAAAAGAAAAAAAAAAATGGATTCCCAGAATTTCAAATTGAACTGGCCGTAGAGCTGGGAGCAAACAATGTAGTAGCTGGTGAGTTAAATGAATCTGACACTCTGGCTGTTTCAATGCATCAGCGGCGCTAAATAGGCAGGTTGAGAGAGAGAGAGGGAGACGGAGAGCTTGGAGGGTTCACGAGACGATTTTCTAATAATCTGCTGAATGACTGGGATAATTGCTCTGGCTCTTTTTTTTTTTTTTTGAAAGCTTTACAGTAACTGCAGTCTGCAGTTTCACCTGCTCTCTCTCTTTCTCTCTCTGGCTCTTCACTCTCCTCCTGCCTGTGATCAATATGCTGTAATTAAAGCTGGAGGAGATCCAGGCTGCTAAAGGATCTCTTTCGGGCTTTGGGTTTCTCTGTCCACCCTCCTCGTCTCGCTTCATTCCTCCTGTCTTCGTGTTCCCTTTCGGGGTGAAGGAGGGCGGACTTCAGATAAGAAAGAGACCCCCCTTCCTGTCCGACCCCTGGGGGAGACAAAACTCTGCATTAAAAAGTAACGAACCCCATCAGTCCACGCACCCCCTAAAAAAAAAAAAAACTGAACATGTTTCTTAGTTTTAAGACTTTTTTTTCTCCCGGTCAGTACCTGAAATATGATGTAAATCTTACATTGTGGATTTCTTCTGTCGCCGTTCTGCATCTCTAGTTTGAGGATTTGTTGCGTTGTGTTTGTTCATCACTCTGGTTGAGTTGAGCTTCCTTACCTCTCTCTCTCTCTCTCTGCTGTCTGTGGGAACTTTCCTTTTTTGTCTCGTGATCAGTTTCACTGCTGCGCTAACGGTTCGCTCATTTACACTGTTAGTGGATTAGCCATTTGGAAACCCAACAGTCATTGAAGCTTTGCGTCACTTTACACTTTCTTCCTAAAAGTCGATTAAGGTCTCTGCCCCCCGACTCATTTTGGCAACTTTCGATTCTCAGCTTTCATTATCGACACACCGTGTGTCTGATAATTATTTTGAATAAATGAAAGAACGTCTTTTTTTGTGTCGCGTTGCAGCCTCGAGGGCGATTGGTTGCGCCAGACTTTAGTAGGGTGCATCAAAGTAAAGGGGAACGCATGGTTTAGATAAAAACCAGTCAGGCGACATTTTCCTTTTATTTCACACATATGCACAGCTGTGACTATAAAAATCCCACTGAAATACATTTAGGTCTGTGGTTGTGAAATGTGAAGCGGTTGCAAGACATTTCAGCATAAAGAGATGTGAGATAGTAGACTTAAATTATTATGGGGAAATAAAAGTACACCTTATCTCAAATATATAGTTTTACACTTCACACTTCAGGATGGTGTAAAAGTGATTTGGTCGTTACCAATTTCACAAAGTACTAAGGAAATTAAAGCCAAAACTTGCTTGAAGGCAGCAACAAGTAATGGTCATAAGGCTGCTGGGAAATAAAATTGCATCTATATTTCTGCAATGAGAAAACATTTGAAACTTCCTGTGAGTCAACATTCGAGCAAATCTCCCTTTGAAGCTGGGGTATCCAACCTGGGGGGAAAAAAATGTATGTTTATATATATATGTATATATATATTTATGATAAAAGAGTCATAAGGGCTGCACAGTGGCGCAGTTGGTAGAGCTGTTGCCTTGCAGCAAGAAGGTTCTGGGTTCGATTCCCGGCCCCTGTCTTTCTGCATGGAGTTTGTGCATGTGTGGGTTCTCTCCGGGTACTCCAGCTTCCTCCAAAAACATGACTGTCAGGTTAATTAGTCTCTCTAAATTCTCCCTAGGTGTAAGTGTTCATCGTTGTTTGTGTTGCCCTGCGACAGACTGGCGACCTGTCCAGGGTGACCCCACCTCTCGCCCGAAACGTCCGCTGGAGAGAGGCATCAGCACCCCTCCCGACTCCACTAAGGGTCAAGGGTGCAGAAAATGGATGGATGGAAAACTGTCACTATGTTGTGATAATATAGTATGAAAGAGACGATCTTTGGAAATTGAGCTCCTCTGCGTTCTCACAGCTCGGTGAGAAACAACCAATTGTCAACAGGACAATGATCCGAAGTACAGCGCCGAATGTACTTGCTGTGCCACCGCAGTGGCACAAAAATAAAATCACTGTCTAGTCAAAGTCCAGACTTCAACCCTTAGTCAAGTGCAGGGAGCTTTGTGAATGCCGATGAAACAAGAGCTCATAAAGTTGCACCGAAAATGTCTTGTTCCAGTTTTTTGCTCAACATGAACACATCGCTGCACGCAGATGATTTAACTTTTTATTGTTGCAATACATTTTCATTTTGCTTCACTGGATAGATAAAGGCATTTTAATGGCATGTTTTTGAACAAGTGCAAAAATAAATTTCAGTTGAGTTTTACTTTCCCAGTTGTCCTCTACACTTGCTTGAGCGGGAAACCAAAAACTGACTCCAGCCCAAGAGCCACACCCTGTCGAACTCATATGTGACTGACCTCATATTTGATCAATAATATCAGGGTTTGCTCTGTTGTGAGTCTCCGCATACCTTGGTTTTTGATGGATCTACGGCAACGTTAAACCACAAAACCTGACCTAACTGCTTCTCGGATTGGGTTGTTTTCTCTTGCATCGCGTGTCTAAAAGGGTAGAGACTCAAGATGCGTTAAATCAGGTCAAAGTAGTAGATTTATTTAAAGCTAGGAGCAAATATAGCACTCTTATTGCAAAACAAAAAAAACCCCATGATCAACACTTTACGCTTTAGTTTCACCTTTTACCCCATAAGATGTAATTCTTACATATCGTTTCAATGAAAACGGTAAAATCTTCCCGTGACGTTTCTGTTCCAGAACCCGTGACCAATCAGAAGCCTGAACATGTTCTGGTGCGATCCTCGGTTTGTCGCGGGTCCAAAGTGCATTATGTTTGCAGCGTGCAAAAAAACCCTTTTAAGGCATTAAGACACTCTTATTACTCATGTTTGCGCGGCTGCCCTCGTCGGCGCTCTTCTAATTACCGTGCGGTTCGGAGCATGTGTGATTTGGATGCAGCTGCTCCAAATACAAATCAGCAATTTGGTGAGTAACGTCTCCGTTGGAACTCCCCTAAGGGAGGAACAAACAAGAGGTCGATCTATTTTCTTCTTCCTCTTCTCCCTTCACACTGGCTGGCTTGCTCTCTGGCCCGCCTGCAGTTGACAGATAATCTATTTGTGCTAATTTCATGTTTCTTGCTGCCCACTTCCTCCTTGAATAAGTCATTTCACTTGTCCACCCTCTTTAGTCTCACTCTGCCTCTCCTTTCTCTCTCTCTCTCTGTGTGCAGCCACAAGCATCTATTTACCTTGTGCTGCGCTCTGCATTTCAGCCTCTTTCTTCCTTTTCTTTTTTTAATCAGTCTGCAGAATTGTGTGGGAGACCGCTGCGCCGTTTGTGGGGACGGGTGAAAGCAAGCGTGCCAAATAACTTGGACCATCTGTTAACATCCGTGCCACATGTTAGTCCGCAACCGAACGATCCAACAACCTTTTTGTTGGTTCAGCAAAAAAAAAAAAAAGAGGAGCTAAGAGGAGGGATTTAAATGGTCAGCCAGGCTAAAACTCAAAATGGTCAATGTTTTTGTTTTTTTAA
Organism: Phalloptychus januarius; assembly: GCA_902982915.1. NCBI lineage: Eukaryota > Metazoa > Chordata > Actinopteri > Cyprinodontiformes > Poeciliidae > Phalloptychus > Phalloptychus januarius. Next base: position 455,773 of record CADWAE010000096.1, read on the forward strand.
TGTGATTGTACTTCCTGAAAAAGAAAAAAACTCTATTGATAGTAAGACTAAAAATGTGGTAAGTGGCTGTAGTTATTAGATATATTAACTGATTAACATTAGGCCGCCGCTTTGCTTTCCACATTTCCATGATTTATTTCCACTTATAGTCTGGTTTGTGCATAAATGCTGATGTGAATTAAGATGCATTCATTACCATATTTAAGAGTTCAAAACATATGTACAAATATTAAAACTCTGAGTCATAACTTAAACAAAAGCTGACATTTCTGTGTGCTTCAAGGTGAATAAAGTAATTGCTAAAGCGCTTTTCTGAAACGCAAGACTTCGAGGTGTAAAAGGTACGGGCTCATCAGAAGAAGTAGATTTCTTTGTAAGGATAGCAGTCTGGAAGATAGATAACTGTAACCGTCACAGAAGAAACAGAAGCGAGTGTTGTAGAAATGTATGTGAATCGAGCAAAAGTTCAAGACAGTTAAGACAGGACGCATTGCAAGTTTACGTCCTGTCTTAAAAATAGAAAGTTGTTTTGGAGGTAAAAACTGAACAGGAAAGTACCGACTCAGCACATCACGAACACAGGATACTCAGCCTGCGTAGAAATGAGTGTGTTGAAACAATTCAAACAGCACTTTCACCAATGCTTGTATGAGAAGTCACTGTTGTAGCCCCTTATGACATAGACTTTTCAACCTTATATTCCGGGTTTCTAAACTCTTTAACTGCACTGAGAAGGAATTTTGATATCAAGTAAATAAGGACTAATAAACTATGTGGCATTAACAGCCAAAAAGACTTGTTGTAACCTGTAGTACTCTGCCTTTTCACAAATAGCTCAGAAGAGAAGGGCAGCAGGTAAAAATTTTCAAAACTCCTAACAACTGAACCAAATCAGGAAATAAAGCTGGCGGAACCTCGTGTAAGTTTCCAACGGTGAGTTCACACCAGCCGTGTTTCGTGTGTCTGGTTTACATTCAAAGTCTTTGTGGAGGCACGTAGAGGTGCCCGTCACAGTGCGTTTTGAGCCTCTATCATGGTGCGACTTGAAGCGTTTGACACATCTCACAAATAGGCGGACAACGGAAAACAATGGCTAAAGCGATTTTGACTTGTCTGTCGCACCCTCCACCCACCTCCACATAGACTTTGAATGTAAGTCAGATGCGCCTGACACTCAAAATGTGTTTGGTGTGAATTGAGCGTCTGCAGTCAAAGTGCACACACATCGAACCTGAAGCTTGGGACGCATTTGGTGTGAACACACCTTAAAATTACTAGCGAAAGAGGCCAAAATGCACATATGTCCTCATATTTTCTACACTGTAGCAAATACCTACAAGTGCTTTCCACTAACATAAAAGATATCCCTATAATTTTTTTTGGTGAAAACTCAATTGTAAAATTTTTGACATTAGCATTAGACCAATAAAATAACTCTTGTTTTTGTTAAACCTGGACTGGAATGTCCCACCATAGTTGGACATTTTTCAAAACTGTGTTATGATCTAGCAAACTTCATCCTGCCCCATTGCCAGGAGTCCAATGTCATCTTGGATGCATTGTTACACTCTAGTAACGAACTGGGAACATCCTCAAGGAATGCTAGATTAGACATTTTAAATCTGCAGTTCCTAAAATAGCCACTGGAGGCTTTAAGACTTTAAGGCATGTCAAGGTCTTAGATGGGGCTCCTGCTTTGTGTCTGTTGAGCATAATTATGCCAGATCTAAAAGGAAACTAAATAGATATCTAGATTGAAATTGTTTAACTCTGTACAAGTGTTAGACGACTTCAGCTATGTATTTCCACTCAGAACTCCCCCCCCCAAAGCCTTAGAACTGCAGAACCAACTACCAAACATAAAGTATACCTACAGAAGCTAACTTTTTTAGGATTGGAGCTTGACTAATGTGACTGATGTGGTGTTTTGCGTCTGACCTGTTATTGATCTTTATTTATTTCCTTGGATGGATGGACCTCTCCTGAACGTTTCCACCAGTCCGGCAGCCCTGGCCGCCTTCCTATTAGCGCAGTCTCCCTCCGTGCTCCGTGTGAGCAGCAGCCACATCAAATGTCGCTCCTGACTTCCATCCGTCTCCCCAGTTTTGATCCTCCTCCCTCGGTCCGCCTCAAACCCAACGGCAATGCGCCTGCATGAGGCCTGCCAGCTCGAGAAGCTCAAAGGAGTTTTTTTTTATCAGCCGGAGCAGAAACTTTTCGCTCTCCCGGATCGTGCGTGCAAGAAGGAAGGAGACGGCTTCACAAGGCTATCAGATCTGTATCAAGTGTGGACACTGGATTTAGAGCTGACGGGACTACAGAGCCGCTGAAAAAAGGTTTGCAATACCAACCAACGCCCCCGGCCGCACAGGAGCAGGAACAGGCCATCAAAGGGAGAAAGCCCTCGCATGAAAACGGCTTTAATACTATTTGATTTCTCCTTCTGTCGTCTGGAGAAATCTTAGTGAAACACCGCGCCCCACACTGCATTGTCATTTTCAAGTCCAGACTTCTAAATGTTTAAAACATACTTGTCGTCCTCTCACCCCCCATAGTTTACCTGTGCGAAGCATTTACAATTCAAAGCAACTGACCCGAATGTGCATCCATGTAGAGACACATTTTGTGGGCGTGTTGCTGCTTGAGTGGAATTAATATAGAAGCTGTCAAACCCCACCATCTCCCCCCATCTAATTAACTAGATATTCCCTGCTGCAGAAATACCTAGCAGCAGTGCAAGGCAGACCATGTGAAGAAAGAAATTAAACAGAATATAAGGTGGAAGATGATAGTTTGAGACAAAAAAAAATTGTTTATAAAAGCCATCCATTGAATATTTTCTCATAACCATCGTGTGATTAACTATATCAAAAGCTGTCTGGGATCCATCGTTTGTGTTCTGTTAACCTGCAACCCATTTTATTGCAAAACAATGAAGCACTCTGTTAAATTGTGTTTTCTGGAACCAGACAGCTTTGAATGCAAAGTACTGCCACTGTAATTTCAGAGGGTTAGTCATAGCTTTGTCACCATGGCACTTATAGACAAATCATTGTAAAAAATGTACAGTGAAAAGTCGTGTTTTTTTTTTTTTTCACCACCTGCTCACTTTGTAAGTTTGCTTACTTGCGAAGATGTAAGCAATGCATGAATCATGGCGGTTTCTTTTTTCATAGAAAGGCACAAGCAGATCTAGAAATAAAGACTACAAAAGCTGTTAAAACCTTAATTACCATCCCACTAAGGCACATGAGAATATAAACCTCTAGCAAAACATGATAGGGTGATCCGTGCTAAAGCAGGTCTGCACACGTCTCAGTAGGGTCGTTAAGACCTAAATCCTTCAGGTTTCTCAGACGCCAAAAGAGAGACTCAAAAATATCACACTCTTTTACAGATTTTCTGTAAGACAGAAGTTTAGAGACTTGCTAGGTCATTTCACAGACTCACTGTGCTTCCCAGCCTGTTCTTTGTCTTTGCTTTTGATCGCCATCGTCCTGGAAGGGCCTCGTCCAAGACTCTAGGGTTCTAGGGTGCATTGCCCTGTTCACCGGCCCCATCCGTCCTCCATGCCTGCTTATCCGTGCTGGGTTGCAACAGGGGTAGTGCCTATCATGAGCGGCCATTGAGGAGACAGTAGGGTACACCCTGGACAGGTCGCTGGTCCATCCATCTTACATGTGCACATAGTTTGTCTTCCTCCAAACATAGAAGGTGAAGTTAATCCAGAACACCCCAAGTCTTTATCTCATTTGAACACAACACTTTCTCCCAAGACGTTATGAATTAAAATATTCACCGACAAACTCCAGACGAAGACTTCGAAACATTTGGCACTGGCCCTTTACCCCACGCTGTTCTCTTCGACTTTAAATTAAAAGCTCCCGTGAAAAAAAAAATTAGAGGCTTTTCTTTTTTTTTTTAAATAAGAGAGCAAGTTTACTAAATCAGATTAAAATATTCATTTACCCTACAGTAACTGACTCTGCTAAGTCTTCAAATAAATTTCGGAGCCCCAGCTGTGTGTATGGGTTTATTTGCATGTGTCTGCTCGCAGCGTGAGACATGTCGCCACGTCCGCGTCCTCTATGGCAACGCACAGTGTATTCCTGCACGGAAGAGCAGAAATATTTCACGTGGACGACAGCTTTGTCAATCATTCAGCGGGCGAAGCGCTTAATTAACTTTGATTAAGAAAAGTCCGTACAGTTCTAGTCATGCTTTGGGCATCACTTCTTAAAGGCAGCGACCGATGGTCAGGGCTCATAGATCTCTATTAAGACATCTCAGTTTTCCACGAATCACAAAATAAAAGTTGGAATTAACTTTTTCAAGCATACACTGAAGGGCACCCATATCTATCACTGTAATTTAATGGGGATTATTTTATATCTCGTTAAATCATGCAGTTTCACTCCAAACCAAAAGAACTCGTCAGGTAGGGCTCAGTGATTGATTGCTTTCTGCTTCCTTTGGGATTTGCCTCAATCCTTCTCATTTTTATCAACTTCTTATTGGCGCAGAACTGCCGGATGAATCCAAATGAAGACTGTGTGAAGTTTTTATAAACTAGCTTTCACTAGCCTGTAGTATTCTCATAATGGCATTCAAGTATTTATGAAACGCGTTGGACCGTTGGCACTGTACGACAGCTGGCAGATACACAAAGTTAGAAAAATAAGTAAAGCAATAACTGCTAACGGTGCAACTACATTTTGTCAAAAAGTGTCGTTTAAAAAAAGAAGCTTTATTGGCATGAAAGCAAATATGCTGACCAGCCTTTCATTCTTCAATTGCTTTTTGTTTTTTTGACAGTTTCTCTTTGTCACTGCCAACCTTTCCTTCACGCCAAATACTCCAATACTCCAGTAGATTCACTCTCATATTCAAGTCAAGACCGAAAACTGTCAAAACATTAATAATACTTCCAACCAGCAGAAACATTAACAAAAATCAAAAGATTATTTTCAATCTACATCCTCCTGGAATAGCACGTGGAAATAAAACATATATAAATATATTCTATCAGTACAGAAAATATAACACACATTTTTATGTTTCCATTTAATTTTTGAAGGGGGAAAAGAAAACTCTTGGGTTCAACCGGTTTGACTAAAGAGGGTGAATGTGAGAGTTGAGTTCCTGTTTGTATAAACTACATTTTAAAAATCTTTTTTTTCCCACAGCCCGTTAAAGCCTCATTCTCCCTACCGCTCTCACATACAAACGACGGGATCAAAGAAGGACGGATTTCTACTATTGAGTCTGTGTTTGCTGAATTGCCCTTTTTCCAAGACAATCCAGCTTAAATGTATTGTACTTTGCTTTGATAAATCCCCTACCATTTCTTTTTTTTTTCTTTTATATATTCCTCACACAAACAATACCATGTTTGTTTGTCTTTTTTTTTTTTTACTGTCTGAATGAATCTAGTGCAACTCGAGCAGATGATTGCCTTAGGAAATCCCCGCTGGTGTAATTTAGGGCGACTGCATAAAACCTGGCAATTTAGCATCTGGTCATTGGAGCCCAACGTGTTGGCAAATAGAAAAGTGAAGAATATTTTGGAGTATCGCTGGATAAAAAGACGTCAAACAGCCGTCACCCCTTGGAAACGGCAAGCTGTTATTGAACGTGTAAATATCTAAGAGAAAATCCTGACGGCTGTGAATGAATGTGAGGGGTGAAGAAGAAATGAAAAGCATTTTTTCGAAGTGGCAAAAAAGAAAATAAATGGAGAGATTAGTCATTTTTGCATGCATCCCTGAGCTGCTGCGACTTTATTTTCCATCTGAAACCAAAAATGGATCATTTTCTTCTTCCATACTTATTGACATCCTGATAACCGGTCGGTCATCCTTTAAGATGACATATGCTTCAAACTAATGAGGGACAGTTCAAGAAGTCTTTAGTCACACGGTTCAGACTCCATATTAGCCAGAGGCTGACAAATTACACACACAATTTCTGAGCACCAAGTCCTCGTGTGTGTCTGCATTCTGACTAAACGAGTAGATTACCTTGTCAGAGCAGGATTAGGAGACACTTGTTCCGCCGCAGCGGAAGCCAGCCTCAGAGTTTATGGATCTCTCTTGATCAAAGCGGTAAAGGCCGCGAACATGCTGCAGGTTTATCTGGAATGAATGATCCCCCTGCGCGCTGAGGATGGCCACATCATCACACTGCTTTCCTGCATTCACGGAGCTATTGCAAGGGATGGTGGGAATCTCTCAATGCATAATACACTTTAATGATGCCTGGTAATTAAAACGAAAAGGACTGCTCAGGTGAAGGTGGTGGAATCAACGTGACAAAATTCATCTGTTCTTGGTATTATGGTGCATCATTTTTAATGTATAAGTAAATGTTAAAAGCTGCGCGTCATGTCCTTTTGTTTTCTTTTTGCTGATTTACATTTCGACACAAACATTTTGCTCATATAGAGCAGACACAGGTTGACTCTTCCTATGGGGGAAAGAGGAACTGATCACTTTTTCAAGTGGAAAAAGAGACCAAAGACCCTTTTTTATTTGTTGAATAAAATAACAGGATGTGCGTGGAAATGAATTCCTTTTTTTATTATTATTATTTGAACAAAGCATGACTACATTAACTCTACCTGTGTGGGTAGAGTAGTCGTCTTGTGATCGGAAGGCTGTAGGTCCGATTCCAGCTTCCTCCTGCCACATGTCGATGTGCCTCTGGGCAAGGCCCTTAATCCCAAATTGCCTACCCATCTGCGTGTTTGGGTGGGTGGATGTGACTCTAGTGTAAAGCGCTTTGAGTGGTCATAATGACTGGAAAAGCGCCATATAAGTTCAGTCCATATTATATCCATATCTTGGAAGTAAGCGTATTTCTCTAAATATGTTCCCATATTCCAAATAGTGTTTGTAGAGAGACCATAGTTGGGGAATTCAGTGTCATAACCAGGTGCATCGCTATTTCAGGTTTTTTATTCTTTCTAAAATGAATGAATTGAAACATTAAAAAAAGCTTCTTAATGACTTTATAATTAATTGAGATTCGTGTGTTCATCAAACAATTCACAATAAAACTTCGCTCCATTCTTTATAATCTCTTATTCTCTTCGGATTTCAGGAAGTCTAGTTTCTATCGCCAGTAGTCATTGGACATACATAGAGGCAATTTTGAGAGACTAATCAAATCAAGTTATTATTTGCACCGTTGGAGGAAGCTGAAGAAAAACCGCACACGCACCCGTAGCTTTCTTGGCTTGTCTCAACAAACGTATGTCGTTTGTCTTTCACAGAAACAAAGAAAATCTGATGGCAGCGTGAAAACAATGCAGCAGCACAACATCGTCCCAGAGCTACCTAAAGGTTAAGCTCAAGCAAAGTTAAGTGATAAGCCACCATGTCACAGCAGATAAATCCAGGGAACACGCACTAGATAATCCCTCTCTGTTTTTCACGAGTCAGACGGAGACACGAGAAGCAAAGTCACAACTGACAGAGACTTTATCAGCAGAGGAGAGGAAGAGAAAGAGGAGCATCTTAACAAATCCCTTTCTCCTCCTTAGGATTGAAGCAGCATTCCTTATCGTTATCCCCCTTTCACTTTCGAAGATAAGGCTGGCAGTGAAACTTGATATAGGGCAGCTCCAATATTTTTGAGCGATACATTGCTGATGCAGCAGATACGTGTTCTTTGCTTTGATTTCTGCCCCACTGACTTCACCATTATTAGAAGTCAGCGGCGACAATGAAGGGAATCTGTTTCCGGCCGGAACGACGCATCTCAGATTTGACCCACACGGCAAGAAACTTCACGCTCCGTCGGCGCGCGGCATTTCCGACGCCGAGGCGCTGTCATGAATATGTGCCGGGCGGTTAGCGAGGGACGCAGATGCTTCCTGAAAGCATTTCCACCGTGGCGAACATTCGTACCCGAATGTGAATGTGAATCCAAATCTGCTTTACATGCATTCCAATTTAGAGCTCCCATCCTACCATTCACCCATCCACGTACACACACTATGCACATTTCTGCTTTTCTAGTAAGCTGGCGTTGGGAGCACAATTAGCATAATAATATATATAAGCAGTGTGATAATATATCCTCTACTTCTGACACCAAATCCAGCTTTCCAGCCTCGGCTTTTAAAAGTTTCAGTGACCCTCGTTTTTTGGTGTCTCGCAGGCTCGGGCCGATGTGAGACTTTCAGCATCACCTTGAATAAAAAGTGCCATAATAAAAAATTAAAAAAGTTTTACCACCTAGTAAAAAAAAGTGCTGAGTTATCCATTTGCTTTCAATTTTAAAAGCTTGCCAACCAGCTCACAGCGTGTGTCGACCATTTAAAACAGCACCACTCTAGTCACTGTATTTCTTTATTTATTTTGTATAATTGAAGTTTAGCTGTAACAGGAATGATCTACTTTGGATTAGAAATTTGGCAAGGACAGCAGCATAATAGTAAAACGCACTCAGGGTTTTAGTAAAAGGGAAAAAGTAACATAATACTGCAACTCAAACATGGTGGATGTAATAACAGTGTCTGGAGCTGCTTTTCTAATTCTAAACCTTGATGTCTTGATGTGTTTATTGATACATTCTGAATTAAAACTTGATAAAGGACATCTGGATATCATTCAGTGAACTTCAGCTCATGCATGCTTGGGTTAAGTCGGTAATCTATAGCAGGTACAGCCAGTCCCAAAAGAAATCAGATGACGGTTATGAGGTTGTCTAGTCAAATCCTGAACCTGTACCCAATCGCAATTTTGTTGTTCCACCTTAAACAGACATTTCATACTCCAAAACACTCCAATGTGGCTGAATTGTAACAATTCCTTGACAAAGAGTTTACCAAAAACTGTGAAAGACTCATCCGAGGTTACTGCGCATCCTTAAAGATGCAGCGTCTAAATTTTATAACCAAGATGGGTTTTTTTGTGTATTTGTTAAACTTTTAACAATGACAGTTCAGTATGAGAGATAATCTGTGAAAAAAACGAGCTCCTCCACTTCTTCTCCAAGCTGCTATTGTCGCTTTCAAAAATGCACCAATCAGAGCCAGGAGGAGGATCTTAGCGCTGCCAATCAGGCTCGTGTACGCCTAATTGGCGTACACGAGCCTGTACGCCTCTGTACGAGTCTGCCTAAGCCTCCATGGCAGACTCCTTTATGGTGAACGAGCTATAGCGTGGTGAGTGGTGTGTACAAGAGGTTGATTGACAGCCTTAAGATCCGCCTCCTAGCTCTGATTGGTTGTTTCTAGTTATCATTGAGGGAATTTGATTTTTTTCACAGATTATATGTCTCATGCTAAACTGTTATGACATTGTGAGATATATATATATATATATATATGATACATACTGCAGCTTTAGAGACTATTGTTGCTACCAACAGTGGTAAAGCTAAATTAAACTGAATTTTGTATTTTCTCAGGTTCCCAAATGTTTGATCTAAAACAAGTAAAAACAAAAGAAGAAATTCATCGTACAAATACATTTTTTAGCAGCCAAGAAATATGTCTAATCCTAATATATACATATCATAGCAGCATTTACTTAATGGTGCATGTCTGATGCAAAGGCTAGCTAAAGCCTCTCTCTTATCAAAACTCTGAAGACCGGAGACCATTGTCAGCAGGCTTATTAATTATCTAAAGGGTGAAACTGAAATCAAGACAAAAATACAATAGATATATGAATATGTGCAGAATAAAATGCATAGATCAATGTTACTGACGCCCTATTGCGTAATATCTCAATGTGGATTCAGACGCCATATTGTCTCCTTGACTGCTGCCGCTGTTAAATAAGGTTTTGTTTCAAACAACAAAAGATTGCTACGCTGCAATTCCTGCAAAGAACACATGAGAGCAGGCTTACACCTTTTCAACCTACTTAAATTAACTTACTTACTGGAAACATAATAAATACAACAGCGTAACAGAACAGTACTGTTCTAACTAATAACAGTTTGCAAGTTCTGCATTAAAATAATGAGACTGTGTGCGAAACACGCCTCGATTGCATTCAATTTAGCATAAATCTAAGCTCATCAAGGTGACTAGTTTATTTTTTGTCAATAATCTTTCTGCACCGAGGTCAGGCGTTTTAAAAGCATTTTTCTTCCACTTACCATCCATGGAGCACATTCAACATTCATGCGGTGACCCATTTCATTTAAGGAGCAGCCCCCCCCCAACCGCTGGCGGAACTTCTCCCCGTCTGCAGCGACCGGAGCCGCCCTGTTAATGGGCCCTCCTGTCGAGGTCTCATGACTAATCCCCTGGCCGACCTCACATTCGGCTGCAGCCTCCTCACCGCCACATGGAGACTTCAGTGCCGAGTTTATTTTTTGTTTCGAATGCTGGGAGGCAGCTGGCGACGATTCAATAGCGAGTAGCATTTTTAAAATGTCATCATGATTTGATTGTTACAAGATTCTAGAATGCAGGAGTGTGAACACGGTTTGCATTGTGATAAGGGATCTTTTTTGCCCTACTGAAGGTCTGTTTTTCCTTTCACTATGGCCAAGCAATGCCAGAAAGATTCTATTTTTGGTGCCAAAGTAAACTCAGCCAGCTTCTGTTGTGATCTTCCATTTCTTGGATATAGATCCATGTTGGATGATTCATTCCGTGATGCTAATATTCGGTACCAGACTGCTCAGTGTAAGGGTAGGGTTTATGTATAAATTTGCCGAAAGTTTGGAAGTTTCTCAACAAAAACGGTTGGCTTCATGAATTTCGTATTTTTAATTCAGAATGCTTATATTACACGTATCTGTCTTTTTTATTTTTAATATTATATCCATAGTTTTGATTGCATCAGATGCTGCTTTCTCCTACATGGTTACAATGAGGGGCTGGTGCTTTCAAACTTCCCCTTTTTGTAACTATCATTATGGTCAAAATAAACTTTTTGTTTTAACGCAAGAGAGAATACGTCCACCAAAGTGAAAGAGTTTGTCCTTTTTGTTCTTTCAGTAAAAGCCTTCTTCCTCCCCAGCGGCTTTCCAGATCATGTTGGATTCATTTTTTTAAAGGATAACGATTCTCTCAAACCAACTTCAGTCAGCATCTTTTTAAGCTATTTTGCTTTATTTTGGTGTTGAATTGATTTGTATATTTCACACTAAAGCATATTCCATACCGGGACACATAGCTGCTTAAAACCCTTTGGGGTCTGAGCTTATTTTGGATGTTTTGCAGACTTTTGATGTTTGCCTTTATATAACACCATCCACTTTTGATAACTTTTTTCGACACAACTTTCCCTCTGCGATTTGGTAATCATCTGCTTTCATTAGAACTTGCTTTTTAAACACAGACACAAAATGATGTGAAGACCTACATTGGAAAAAAAAAATACAGTTTACTGAAATAAAAAAAAAACCATTTTGGCTCAAGAATTGTTTTGGGGCATGAATAACTTGTTTTGAAAGGAAGCATATAAAGGTAAAACTGTAATACGGCCAAACTACATGGCGATATCTCCCATTATAAACATGTATACTTATACATATGTTTTATAAAAAAATATTTGCACATTTATTTAAATATCTTCTATTTTCGGAGTTTCAAATAACACAAGGGTTCTCTTTGTTAAAGAGATTTTCTCAATTTATATTTGCATAATTATAATTTGATAAAAGATTTTAAATTGTCCAGGTTAGTAATGTGCTTGGAGAATAGTGATGGAAATGTAGGCACTAATTAATATTCTCTATTACAAAAGGTAATCACAGGTAACCTATGATGCAATGAGCATATGCTGTGATTGGTTATTGCCCATTGGCAGAGAGTTAAAAAAACAAAGTTGCACCAAATGACTCAGTAATTCTCATTTTACGAACAGGATATCAATAGCATGTAATTGTGACTTTTATCTAACTGTTTCTAGCAACTTTGATTAGCCTATTTAGAGCAGTTAGCTCACTATTTGTAGCAGCAATGTCTGAGTGGATTTCATTCATTTTAATCCTACGTTGTGTCAAGGCAAATGTCTGTATTCTTGTTGGCCACAATGTCTTCCTGTGACTTTCTTTGTCGCTCCTCTCTAGAGCAGGAGTTTTATCCCTTGTTAGTGTTCCTGTGACAACCCAAGATAAATTTCTCCACTATAAAGGTTTTCACAAAACACATTTACAACCCTGCCAGGGTCAGCATGTCCTCTGAAGGCCAGTGTGTTGGAGCAGACTGCACAATCCGTGGCTGGAATCTGAGACGGGTGTTTCTGGGTACAGTTCTAAATATGGTTATGGTGCGTTCACACCAAACGCATTACGTGCGTATGCTACGCGCCTGACGATTCAAGTTCGACGTGTGCGCTTTCAGTGCAGACGCTTGATGGTGCGTTCACGCCAAACGTGTTTTGAGCGTCAGCCGCATCTGCTTTACATTCACAGTCTACGTGGAGGCGCGTCGATAGTATGTCAGACTTGCTATAGTCGTTGCCAGCATATTTGTCAAAAGCTTTGGACAAGCTTGACACGTCTAATGCTCCAAACGCTCCAAATTGCACCTTTCTAGACACTCTAAACACGCCGTGTTTCGGGCTCCTCATTGACTTTGAATGTAAACCAGATGCACAAGACACGTTTGGTGTGAGCGTACCATTAGCATGTGCAGGAGGGGAATGGTTGTTTTAGCTTGTTAGTTGTTCTTTTAATCAAACTAAGGCAATGTAAGGAGTGATATGCTCACAAGGGATTGCCTTCATGCAAGAACAATCTATTGGCTTCCCCAATAATTGTAAATGTCAGTAATGTTGCATCTGTGGAATGTTCAACCCGCAGTAACCATCTTTTCTCTCTAGCTGTACAGAACTAAATTCAGAGCCCAAGACCTCCCAGAGTTGATTGACATATATTTTTAAATAATCTTTCAGTCTTCACATAGTCTGACGTGCTAAAAAGCCGTCCAGCCATCAGTCAGGTGTCCCACTGTACAAACCATATTGGCATTGGCGACATAAAAGACAGCCTAGTTGGAGGAGAGAAAAAAACACCATATGGCTGTCTTTCCTTCTTACATGCTGAAGCAGTGACAGGATCTCTAACAGACGGAAAGGTGTTAACACCGTCACCGCAGTGTCTGTGTAATTCACCCGGTGAGACTGTGGATCCTCGCACAGCGACGCCACTGGCGTGACAAGATGGCTTCTCTGGCGAAATATCCAACGCTAATCCGAAGACAGCGGGAAGTTATGGTAGAAACCCACTGATTACGGGTTCTCTTGAGTCATGGAAAGCGAATTATCATCCGCACCATGTGGATCAAGACGTTTCCATAAAATAGCGGCTGAAAAAGAAAAATTAAGACAAAATTGATGCATGTTGGAGATAATGTCACTTAGCAGGACAACGGCTCGGCAATTATACCAGGTATTGACTGAGGACGATGAGGATGGGAAGGGCTTTGTATACGACAATGACTACATCAAGTGGACAAAGTTCGACCAGGTTAACTTTTTTAAAGTTAGTATTGAGATAAATGTATTCCGGAGGTCTAATGGAGCTAAGCAACAAGAGTTTTGTGCCTTTGACTGTTGGTCAATTGTTCATTTTAACAGATGGCATAATGAGTCAAACTAATTAAATTATCAATCAGTTTCCCTAAAGCATTTTCCTGGACAAGAAACTTCCATCCATCCATTTTCTATAAAGACAGGACAAACAACCATGCACACTCACACCTACGGGGAATTCGGAGAGGCCAATTAACCTGACAGTCATGTTTTTGGACTGTGGGAGGAAGCCGGAGTACCCGGAGAGAACCCACGCATGCACAGGGAGAACATGCAAACTCCATGCAGAAAGACCGGGGCCGGGAATCGAACCCAGAACCTTCTTGCTGCAAGGCAACAGCTCTACCAACTGCACCACTGTGTAGCCTGACAAGAAACTTAATTTTTCCAATTCAGCTACAGGTTTTAACGCTGGCGACTACGTAAGTGTTTAACTGCAAGAGCTCAAAACTCAACTCAGGGGGAGTGCCTTGTTAAAACGAGAAACTTTCTCGTTATAAAGAGACGTATAAAAATATGTTCCTCTTGCAGATTGCAACTTCTTAAAAAGACTTCCTTTGACTCTCCGTCTTCTCCCTCTCGAGCATCCGGTGATGTGTGGCCGTCTTTCTGTTACGACCTTCTTCATTTAAACGATGACATGCTTTGTTTTAACGGCGATATAAATCTCATTAGAACGAGAAAGCGTCTCATCCGAACAAAAACTCTCATTTTCAAGAGTTTTCATGTCGTCGTAACGAGACGCTTCTCTCAAATTTATGTACAACCTTTTTTTAACTAGGTCTTAAAGGGTTTGTTTGATGTATTTAGCGGTTGTTGGGTTGAAGGCAACTTTTTCACAAATGTTTTCATTCTGCTGTAGTCTGTGGTGTTGCAGATTGAATACTTTCTGAAGCTGGTAGAGCCGATCGTTCATACATTAAAATGCCAAAAGTGACAGCACGCTCTCCCACATGGCTTATTGCATACGAGGTGACTGCACACATTGAATATTTATCACAGTTATTATATTTCTAACTCAGTCGTACTGACTTATGACAGATAGATTCTGACTACTTTGAGTTGTTTATTCTGTTTTTATGTATAACAAACTGAGATATTTCCTATAAAATGTACACTTTAAGCATTAATTTAGCTACACAGAGCTACATATTTGGCCATTAACGATTTTATGACTGCAATTTGCACACATTGATGATTTTTTTCCCCCCACAGATGTTAACTCGAATAGAAATGTCACAATTTGCAGCAGTTTGTGTATAATCACACGTCAGTCACAGCTGACAATTTCCTTTTGCTTTTGAATATTCTGCTAGCCTACAAACGAGCTGCTTCTAATTTACATCAAAGCATATGTGCAGTTATGAATTATGTAAGATAATGTGTCATTTTGTCCTTTTATACTAACAAGCACATTTTCAGTCATTGCACAGAAGCTTAAACCCAGGCAAAATAAAAATTGGCATGTTATTTTATGACATGAAAATGTTATCATTCTAACAAACTTCTTGTGTAACAAAGAATCACTTAATTAGCAACTTGTAACAAACAATTTTTATATTATAATATAAGATGAGAGATTTTGCCGTAATTTGTAGGCTCGAGCCGCACGGTGATAATCACACGTATGCTGAGATGGAATTTAAAACATACTGAGCTGTGCTGGAGGAGGAATGAGCCCGATCAGATCAAAATGGCAGCATGGCAGCTTTTTTCAGAAACTCCATGGATCCAAAAGACACCACATGGTGTCTTTTGGATCCATGGAGTTTCTGATTTCACACAGACTACAGCGAGACACTTAGAGATTCATCCAGGTCCATACTGGACTAGAGCAAAGACAAAATTGACAAAAGAATAATAGTAAAAAATGAAACTTGTTGAGTATCTAAGATGTAGCTATTAATGGTAATGGTGTTAATGTGAAATGTTTTCTGTTAAAAGAGAAATTATTGTTTTGACAACTGCAAAATTAACATTCATACAATGTAGGTATATTGTTAGAACCTGAAATGTTTTTTTTTTGTTACATTGTGACAAGTGTGTTGTAATAATGTAAGAGCATTTCCTTAAAACGTGGAAAGTATATCGTTAGAGCAATAAAGGTTTCGTCTGATAACATAACACAGCTCTATGTTGGCTTTGCGCTATAATTCTGTCATTGTGATACAAAAAGTAGCTCACTGGTTCATAACAGTGTCTCCTGGTGGTGGTGGTGGTAAAAATGCAAATCTTTCAAATTAAGAGTCTGGGACCACTAAGTCTCCCTTCAGGCACTTCTGAACCTCTCCTTGATTAAATGAAATTGACGAAGCATTGGGAAGAGAACTGCTTGCTGCCCGACCAAAGTGCTAGCACCAGATTTCATTTTAAATCGGTTTAGCTAGCAACAAAGTTAACCGTGATTTTATTATTCCATACTTTAGAGCCTCACAAGCTAACGAAATTATCCTCTAAACCCAAAACCAACAGAAAAAAACCCTCTTCTCCATATTTCCTCCCCCATTTTTCCACCTTTGCACACACAGCTGCGTCCCCTTAAAGGCATTCCTCACAACTCAAGTTGGTCATTAATCAGCAGGAGGTCACACAGACCCTTATTTTATTCACTGTGAACATTGGGTTTACCAGGGGATCTTGTTATCACCAAAACAACGAACGCTGTGGCCACCTGAGCTACTAATGACCTTCGCCCTGGGTTTAAGTAAAAAAAAGAGATATCTAAGTGTTTCCAACAGTAATCCCTCAGCTAGCTGGGAAAGTGCCAACATTTTCTGTAATTACACCTGCTCTTTGGGTCTCACCCCGGTTTCGGATGGAGGTCCTCAGTGGGCGAAGGCATGCAAAAAGTCTGCTTCAGACTCAGGGATTAGGTTGCACTGGAGGAGGTTGCCAAACCTCAGTGGTTAGAGTTGACACTTCCAGGCAGCGTGAAAACAATTTGAAAGGTTTCATGATTTTACTGACCTAATAAAACAGCTTCCCGTCTTTAAAGCCTTGGAGTGGCATATCAAACAGGGGAGCGAATCGGTTGTGTTTGGTCTACGTTGACCATACAAGGTAATGCTGTATTTCAATGGAAAATATTCGAAGTGTTCTTCAAAGGATTGATTGCAAAACCTTTTCGATATCCTGCTACCGTCAAAAAAAAACCCAAAATTTCGCGATTGCGGCATTTCCTGTAAATAAGAAACGCAATCAAAATCAAAGTCGTTAAGTTATACCGCACCGTCATCCCACATACCACTTACTGTCTTCTTCTTACTAGTAACATCCGGTTGTTGATCACATGACTCGTTGTTTCCACTGCAGTTTTGCAAAATACACTAATTTCCAAAAGACATGTTTCCGTTAAGCAAATTTGCTTTCGCAACTCTAATTCAAGCAATGGAAACCCAGCGATTCCCTCACACACAAACAGATTCAGGAGAAAATCGTAGCTCGCTCTCTCACACTGTCAATGCAGCAGAACTCTGGTCTCCAGAACACCTCTACGATCACAGAGCACCGCTCTCCCGGTGGATGGAGTTCCCCCAAACCTCTGCAGCACCACTTTCTACTCGCCGTGTCTTCAGGAAGCTCTCTTTCTCTCTCTCTCTCTCTAGCCGAGAGCAGCATCAGCGAAGGCCCGGCCCGTCGATTCTATTGAACCAGCTTGGTGTGTCACAGGCGGTAAAGACCTCTTGATTGACTCCTGCTTGGATAGCATGTCCAACTGCATACATTAGTAATGCTGAGGGCTCAATAGATGGATTGCTCAGGCAGATTGATGCAGGCAGGAGGCACAGTTACCACGGTGCACCGAACTGAACCCAAAGAGAGGTGTGTTTTACCTCAGCAAAGTCTTGGATTCATTCATTTATTATTAAGTTCCTCGTATACATGCATAGCATGGTAGCTGGGTCTCTATTGTGTGCTCTAATTTAGACCCCTAATTGGTAGCCTAAATATGTTGCCTTCCACATCCCGTCTTGTTAACAGCAGTGCAGTCAGGCATCGCAGCCGAAGGAGGGTAGACTCTTGTAGCAGGTTTCTGCAGCATGGAGTAAATTTTGGAGGTAATTTTCTGGCCCCAGAGCATATTTTTTAGTCGGCGAGAATAAAGAATGAAACAGAGCTGAAGGTGATGTTCAGCACAATAAATATTGAAGAAGGTAGAGTGTTTTGCCAAAATAGGAGTTTGGCTTTGGCTGTGAATGAGTATAAGTAATTACTTGGGGCAAATTATTAATAAAGGCAGTAATTTAGATCAAAATTAGTGAGCCAGGGCACCGTTTGATTACCAAGAAAATAACCAGATAGTTTAGTCTCAGTTGTTGAGAAATAGCCGCCTTATAAAGCTTAGCTTTTGAAATTATAATATGTGGAGGCATAAGTAGAGCACTGGCACAGATTCAGCAGTAAGGTACCACACATGTACGGGATAAACACAGACAACTTCCAGTATACATGAGTTTAACAACAAAGCGTTTAGCATTTTACTCAATTAAAGACAACTAAGCTAGTAACACTGAACTAAACTGCTGTAGCAAAAAGACAAAATGGTGAAACTAATAAACTACTGCAAGTAAAAAACTGTGAAAATATAGACATAGATAAAAATAGAACTCATAAAATGATGGAAATACCTCACAGTTCAGCAGGAAGTGTAAATGTTAAGTAACCAGGTTTATTTAAGAGAAATGTGGAAAAGAGGCTAAAATAGTTTTAACTAATTCAGAGAAATTGCATCAAAATCTGCTGTGTTTTCCTCACACAGCAATACCAGAACCGTGTAACGAATGAAACATGAAATAACGATTTTTACAGTAATGTCATAGGTCAGTATGTATATGAATGTTTAAAAGCCAAGAATTGTGTCGAAGGGTTATGTCGGTGAGGCAACTTGCACTAAACTAATTGGCATTCGACAAATATCATATCACAATGCAAAAGACAAAACGTTATTTTGAGGAGGTTTCGACTGACTCAGAAATCATGAACCTTTTTGGAGAATTTGGAATACTGTTTACAGTGTAAACAATCTCATTTAAGTCCAAAACAAATAACTATTAATGATTTACGAGTGTCAACGGTTTGCTAGCTAGGCAAGCAGGTAAAAGCTGTGTTTAGAATAAAATGGCAAAAAGCCACATTTAGCTTAGCTACTGTTAGCTTTAAGAAAAAAATTGAAATTTTAGAACACGTTAGGATTATTTTATGTAACTAAGTGCCAACGAAGATAAGAGAGATAAGACTGTCCGTGATGTAAACAATCGTTGGGATGACGTTTGAACAGTTCAAGACAAAGGTGGCTTTAGCCTGCTCTGTTTCAAGCAGTTTTAAGCATCAACTCTATCAGAAACACAATTAAAAAATACACAATTAATTTGATCCCCCTGAGCTGTTTATCGTCCAGAACAAAACCTACGTGAATAGAGTTCCAACGAACGAGAGGAGTTCAACCGTTTGGCTAGCTAAGCCTGTGTAGGAAACTGTTAGCTGCTCGGCTAATGTCATCTTCGGAAGAAGTTTGCGTCCCTCAGCTTTACACTTACATTTATATTCAAACTAAATAAATCATAGATTGATCCTTAAGAAGATCTCAAGAGAACTAACCAATTCTTCCACTGTTTAAGAGACTAGACAGAGGGAAGGGGATGACGGGTTTAATTGGGGGAAAGTTGGATGCTAAGGTCCATCCCTGGAGATCTGTTGCTGAGATCTAACACCTTTTTAGATCTTAGCACGCACTTCAGGTCAGTTGGCGAGAAACAGAAAACACAATTAGCAGATAGCAAGTTAGCCTGCATGCCGATTCACTGTAAGCCGCACGTCAGCTGGAGGAAGAAAACAAGAGTATCTGGCTATGGAGTTGCGTCCTTAAAAAAAGATCAGAGACAGCATCTGTCTCTTTGTGTAATTATCCATTATGTCAAAAAGAACTTACTCGACTTTTTGCTGCCACTCTGCTGTTTGTTTTTACTTTTTTTTTTCATGGATAATTAAGCTGTAAATACCTCTCAAGCAGCTGCCCTTCACCGCCGTTCGCCTTGCTCAACCCCCCGGTGCTGAATGCAAAAAAAAAAAATCGTGGCAAAGAAAAAAAAGTGCTTATGATCTCGCTGTGTGACCCAATCGACTTGTATATGAAAACACCTGGGCGTTTCATGGAAATTTAATTGCTTCACCTATTTAACACACTTAAGGACCATGTTGACTTTAGTCTGCTCAATTTGTTGGGATCAGCAGCTCGTCTCATCGGGGACGTTGTAATCTTGCATTGAGGGTGATTGCTATTAATTTAGTGGTTTGTACATTTGGCTCTAAGCATAAACGGATAGGACTTCTCAGAATTAAGCTGGTTAAATATAAATGGGTCACTTGAAACCATGTTAGATTGTTTCATTGATTGGTCCACATATATGGAGTAAAAGTCAAAAGATTTTTTTATGAGTGTGTATGGGATATTCTAAAATAGTAAATCATATTTTCATGTGTAGGAACTACATTGAAATTTAAGGAATAAATATATGGACCTTATGAAAAATGTTGAAATGGAGAGGACAGCGTAGCTAAATGCCTCTTAGTCCATGCTCATC
This sequence comes from Phalloptychus januarius, assembly GCA_902982915.1. Lineage (NCBI taxonomy): Eukaryota > Metazoa > Chordata > Actinopteri > Cyprinodontiformes > Poeciliidae > Phalloptychus > Phalloptychus januarius. The sequence continues at coordinate 475,862 of CADWAE010000096.1, forward strand.
TTTCTTATGGCAATTTAATGTGGTATTTGTCCTTATTTATCTCAAATTTATGCAATGGAAAGTGGACATCCTTAATGCATAAGTTCTGTTAAAATTTTCCCAAAACAGAAACAAAAAGTCAACTTTGAAGCCACATTAAACTCTGTTCACATTGTGTGGTTTCAACTTGGATTGGTGTTGATTGAACCATATTGTGGAAGCTTGAAATGAGCTGAAAATTGATGGAGTTTGAGAAACACTCAAATTTTGGAGTGGCATAGTTACAATCTGGATTTAAGAAACCCCGATATGTCAAATAATAAAAAAAAAAAGTTCAACATTGTTGAATTTAAACCTTTCTTCAAAGATAAGTGGATTAAAAGTCGTCCACAGTCACGTAACCGACTCTTTGCCTGTTATGTGAAACACTTGATGGTTGTTGATGCTGCAAAGAGGCGACACACACAGTTCTAAGGCTTAAGGGGTGATTACTTTATCACATTTGGATAAAGTAATCTGCTTTTTGGTAAAACACCATTTTAAGAAAACAGGATCGATATTTCATGAAGACATGGGTACTGATGACAACACCTGAACTGACCTATCGTCATTCTCATGGGTCTTTCTGCAGTAGAAAGACGTAACCCCGGGGTGAGGGCAGGAAATGACCTCACACTGGGATTCTGGAAAAACTTTGTGTCTGCTTGTTTTTGTTTGCTGTTGCCCAATGTCCTATAGGTGAGAAGGAGAAGCAGCTGTCTCCAGCTGAACATGTCAGTCAGAATCTCATTACTGGAGAGGTCAAAGACAAACTGCTCCGGGTGTGGACAGTCTCAGTGGACAGCACTGCTCAACCAGCCCAAGAAGGAAAAGCATTTCCACCTGTCCCTCACATCTCATTGAGAACTTTTATCAAATCCAAACTTCTGTGAAGTCATTTTATTATTACCATCGTTGGTATTATTACTACTATTACAGTTGTGCATTTCGAGCTGCCTCCCTGGTGTGGGGGCGGGGGGGATTCATGAATACATATCAGGATCTTTAGCTCACTGGTGGTTATGATGCCTTGAGCAATTTCGCTTTGAGAGCGCCGCACAAAAACAAAGACATTCTCGGGCGGCATGAATATTCATGAGCTGGATATGCCGGAGCAGAGTTTAAAAGGCGGACTGAGAAGTGGATGGAGGGAAAGAGACGCAAGGAGAACGACACAAACGGCAATAGCTCTCTCTCTCTTTTTTTCTTTTTTTTTTTTTTTTAAAGAAAAGGTGAAGACGTAACATTAAAGCCCCCTGGGGGGTGGGGGGGTGGCTGTTGAAATGCTGTTAAATAGTCGTCTGCTCGGCCCCTCCTGGACGCCGGCCGCGTTCAGGGAGAGGCTGCGTGATCGGAAGCGTAACTGCGCTGGTGGCGATGAGACCCCGCGGGCTTCACTGGCGGCCTCCATCATTATGCCGGCGGCGCTATCATTCCTGGACGTTGATTAAAATGTTGCCGACGTTGAAAGAAGCTGAAGGTTAAACCACAAAGGGTGCGTGTGCGGGCATACACACACACACACATACACACATGCGGAAAGTTTTTATTTTATTTTTTACAAAATCTGACTTCTGCAAAGGAGAGAGGAAAAAGCCCAGAGCATCGACCTGAGCAACTTTTTCCTCAATCATACCCGGTACGTCTTACTGTTTAGTTAATATTGCTTTGATAAGCTGCAGGGGATTTTATCTCTACACCTAAAGAGTGTCACGGTCAAGGTGACCTTCAGCAGCGACTCCAAAATGGCGACAACGATCTAAAGTAAAAGTAAAGAAACAACTTCCAGAATCTACAGTAAAAAAAAACAAAACATGAAATGCATGAACATGTTTTGACATTCGTGGGGATACTGCATCACATCGCGCCAGTCACAACAAACGTCCGCCAACGTGAGCTCCGATATTTTCACGTGAACGAGTAATAAATCTCAAAATGTCAGCAGACAAAAGCGGACAGCTGAAATGAACGCCGCGGCCTGCTTTCTGTATCTGTTTACCTTTGGCGAAACTGTGATTTTATTATTATGGATCGCGAGGAAGGACTTTTGAGCTTTGCAGAGAGCGGCGGGTAACATTAGAAGCGTTGCAGTCGGAGCCGGAGCCAATATATTTGCATCGTTCTGGCAGCATTGGTCAGCTTTAGGTTGGATTGCATTTCATCAAATCTGAGTCCTTTCCCTTTTCGCCTCCTCGATTCTTGCCAGGCTCGGTTTACCGAGGTCTTAAATAAAACCTAAGAAACGAAGCCGTTCCTCGCAAACTGAGCAACACGCCCGGAAAGTACGACTTTCAAAACCTACATTTTCACCAGTTCGCATCCTAGCTCTTATTTCAGTCTTGACAACCGTATTTCAACTCAGTCTGCTGCTTCCCTTCGTCTTCATGATCCTGTTTGTTCACTAACAAATGTTGGACAGGGAGCTTCATCCCTGTAGCCCTGGAGATCTACGGCCCTGCAGGTTTGAAATGGATCCTTCAGCATGCTATCACGTTTGGTAAAGTCCTGGTAACGATTCATCTGATGTAGGTGTGTTGGACCAGTCTACAACCTGCATAACAGCAGATCTCAAGGATTAGGGCCAGAGACCTTCACAGAGAATAAATGTGGTGCAAATAATTTCTAAAGCCAATTCATTTTATTTAGTGGGTAGCAAAGCAAATGGAGTGGTTAAGCTATAATCAGAAGAAATTTCAAATTTTTCAGATTTTTATATGTAAAAAAGTGTCAAAATCCTTTTGAAACTGCAACATCCTTCACTACTTTATTCTATTTCATTACCAAAAAAAATCCCCAATGAAATATGTAAATGTTTGGGCTGGTGCTACGACGAAGTCCAGAAACGAGTAATCGATACATTTACTAGCCATCGTATGGAACACAATATGTGACAAAACCTACTTCCAAAAATAAAGAAATATGTATTTTTATCTGCATTTACCTGGGAAGTTGTCCTAGAATGCCCAAAAGGAGATGAATGAAATCTAACAGAACACAAATTAAGATCTTTATTTCATTTAACAGATCATTTCTCTACTTCTAATTAAGCATAGAACCAGTCGGGAATCAGTTGTTGCAACTTTTGTAATGTATTTTCTTTTTGTTGTCGTTTTGCAACTCTCACTCATGTCTCAAATTTCCCCACTTGCCCATGAGCACCTCGTGAAGGTCGAGCCTCATAAATTAAAGGAGCAGACTGAGCATTATCCCCTCAGATAACGCTCAAGTCGCCGTGGCGACAGCTGAATCTGCCAGGTTTATTGATAATCAAGAGTCTCTGGTGGAGGCAGGATGTGACCGAGGATTTAGCGCACCTTAAGGGAGTCCCTCCTCCCGCGCTGGAAATATACTCGTGAGATCTCATCTCGTGTTAATTTGTCACCGAGGAGGCCGTCTCACCGTTAGCCCCCCCGGCTAACTCTGAGCTATTCATTGTCTCGTACGGTTACGGGCCTTCTTTTGTTCTCCGAGAGCTTGTTCCACAATTTACATCGCCTTGTTTTATTTTTTTTCTCTTTTCCTCTGCCTTCACCTCGCTCTGCCTTGACTGTTTTTTTTCCCTCGTTCTCTCTTCTTTTGACTGCAACAATTACGCATCCTCCTGTGGGACAATTAAAAAAGGAGCTGGCTTCCCCCGGCGAAAGGGAGGAGACAAAGGAAAGGGATCGAGGAAATAATGATGTTAGATTTGTTTGTGCAGTCGCCCGTCTCTTTTGAACCGGCGCCTCTTGAAGTAGCTGCTGTTTTGTTCCAGCGCCACCTCTTTTGTCAAGGACGCTCTGCCTTTCAGCCCCACTGTCCGACAAAATAAATAAAAGCGCTCCTCGCTCGGAGACGCAAAACTTTCCCCGTGCACTGCACCCTCACCCCGCCTCGAGGTGCCTGTCCTCTTTCATCCCCGTCCTGAACGCCTCCTCTTCCTCTCTGACAGGTGCAAATGCAACCTTCACGCCAACATCTGCGTGTTTGACAAACAGAGGTTGAGCTGCGAGTGCGAGCACAACACCACCGGGCCTGACTGCGGGCGCTGTAAGAGGAACTACCAAGGGCGAGCGTGGAGTGCCGGCTCCTACCTGCCCATTCCCAAGGGTACGGCTAATATCTGTGAGTACAAACACACCTACACCGCAACAAACCCAGAAACATGCTAGCCCGTCAACATGTAGACGTACATGTACTTTTTTCCCTTAATCTGTAAAGTCACGTTCACATTTCCTTGCTGGGAAAGCGGCATCAACGTCAGGCTACGTCGCCCAACACCTTAATGTCAACACATTGTCTCTACTTTTTGAATTTGGTCAAACGTAGTCGGCAGCATTAGAACCTTACTGAGACTTTGATATTTTCCCTACTTTTTCTAACAATGGTTCTTTACAACAAGCCAACTCACTTGGGTTATCGATATGCTTTGCATTTAAACATGACACTATAGCGGAAACGTGATAAGTCTACATAAACATCCCATCGAGTGTTAATGTCCAAGGATTATCGCACGGTTGCGAACAAAAAGTACGCTTTTTTGTCTTTTTGTTTAATTACTAGTGAAAACAAAAGACAAAATAAAAAAAATGGGAAAGAAAAAATGTTTCTCATCTGGGGCCAACAAGTTGCCCAGTAATCAAGTGTGACAAATGTTATAATTATGATGCAGAGACATCATAATTTGTTTGGACTAGGAAGACCTGCAAATATGAAAAAAATAGCTAAAACCCGAGAAATACATGGGACTCGTTTCATATCAGTCAATATCAATAAATAATGACTTGTTTGTTTTAAATGCTGCTGCTGCAACCGGTTGTTACTAGGTAACCAAAGAATGAGCGGGTTAGCCGATACCACCAAACTTGCTCATGAAAGGTTTGGTGACTAGGCTGTCCTCTGCCTACATCTCCCAGAATGCTGTGCGGTTTTGGCTCAGAGTTCAGTAAATATTCTATTTATTGACAAATGAATGTTTTATGAGATGTATTATTTATTGTGTCCTTTGCGATATGCATTATTATTGATTTATTGTCCAGCACTGCTATAAACCCCTCCAAAGATGCTCCAACAACAGATATACCTTAATGTGCATTAATATACGTAGCAGGAACTGTCTTAGCATGACCGCTAACCTCTACCGCTCTTGCAGGCGCAGCCAATCAGCCCCAAGCAAAACAAATGGTGCCCCTGGATTGGTTGCTTTGCAATCGCTATCCAGTAGCGTCGTGGTGAGGCATGTCAGCTTCCTAAGCTGCATTGTCCTTTGAATATTTTTAAATGACGTCAACGAAAAATTGCTACTTTTTCTGCCAAAAGTTACATTCCACAGAAAAATTAGTAAACAAGCGAATCTGCAAATACTGCCATATAGCTTTTTGCTGAATTAATCAAAGCTAAAGGGTGAGTGTTGGGTTTGTGTTTGTAGGAATTTCCAATCGTTTTAACCAGGACGCTTCGCCTTGAAACAACAGTGAGAACCAGGATATATTCCAAGTGTTATTATAAGCCACCATGAAAGAAAAGCTTAATATTGCAAAAAAATAAATAAATAAATTTTCTGACATGTGACTCACTGTTTGTTTTGAGATCACATTCAACCGAGAAACTCACCCTGACACAGGAGGAGGGAAAGAGAGCTTTACACTCGCACGACAATATTAGAATTTACAGTATAATGATCTCCATTTCCCCTCTCCCCGATCACCGTTTTTCCTTTCCCTCCCTGGAGCTCTTGCTGTCTTCCATTCTGTTCCCTCGGAGAAAAATAACGTTTGCTCTTCCGTTGAGCAAGGACGTGGTGTCAGACTGCACTTTCCACGTCCAGCAGTTTGGTGCTGCTGAAGTGAGCGGAGACCACTTTATCAGTACTTACGTAAAGAGCTTTTTCTATCAGTCACAAATGAGGGCAATTATTGCCTCGGTGCAAACACTCTTGATTAATAGATGCCCTGCTTCTTAGTCGCAGCACAACAACTCGTGTGTAGATTTAGCCCGGCGTGGGCAATTGGTGCAAATATGGCTCCAGAAAACATCAAGTTGTCGTTATAAAGCACTCAAGCGACGCGCTTAATGTTTTTTTTTTTGTCGCTCATTTCAGAATCTCGTATATTAAATAGATTTCTTATGCATGATGTTGGTGATTGTAGCTGCTGATAATGACAACTACCAAATTTAACGTCTCAGGACATTTTTATCCAGAAAGTGTAAAATTTGGTTTTGGTTTTGGGCAGATAGGAAAATAAGCAGCAGATGCTAATTGCCAATTTTAACATTGTTGGTTAAACATTTGGCCAGTTGTTTGGAACCTATCATCATGTCGGCGTTTCGTTACGCTGCCATGTGCCCAAAATGGCGTCACAGTTGAAATACGTTGCCGTGACAATGTGTCCAGTAATGCAGGATATTAAAGATAATTATATCTTCTGGAAAACTTTTTTTTTTATTATTGTTTCACAAATAAAAAAATTTAATAAAAAAAAGTGAACTGCAATTTGTCATCTGCATATAATAGTTACATTCAGGTTTGATTGTTCTAAACCTTATGGGATTTTTAATTTTTTTTGCATGCTGCATTCTAATTTTGAACTTTAAACCAAAAGAGTATTTAGTAACGGCTTATAAACGTCCAAATGTTGTCTCAAAACAGTGCTCAGGTAATCATCATGTTCAGGTCGACGTCTTTTAGATTTTAAACAACAACTCACAGATAACTCATCGGAAATGTGACTTTGACGACTTTCTGAAGTTTTCAAAAACAGCAGGACTTTCTTAAAGAGACAGAGCCCCAATTTCAAGGTTTTCTTTTAAGTCCATATTTGACGTATGCAGTATAGTCACTTTATTGTGCTTTGAAATTATTCTGTGTGGCTGTAAGACGGACCGTACCGCCCCTTTAAATAACGAAAAGCAGCTTAATTATTTCACTTGCTGGTATTTTCCCCCTTTCTCTGAGAACATCTCCATGTTTTTACAACCTCTCAACGACATGGCATCTGTCTACTTTACAACAAGAAATATTATTATGGCATTTTAATATCGTTGTACCTCTAACTTTTTTTTTTTTATTATTATTACCACCGTATTATAAAATCACCCAAGCAGAAGCTCCCAAACAGTCAGCATTCCTGCCTTATAGCAGCCAACAAAATGACAGCTTTAGGTTCAAATATGCTCCCCACATTCATCCCTCCCGCCCCCCGTCTCTTTATTACTGCGATTTCTGCCTCCCTGCTTGGGGACTCGCAGCTCGGCCGCCGGCCACTGATGACTTATTCCGCCTCCCCCAGGATCCGCGTTATGAGACTTAGGGAGGGTTAGTGAAATAGCCATAGCCAAAGCCTGGATTGACAGCACATTATTAAAAAAAAAAAAAAATAGGGTGACGGACACACATACATGCACAGGCGCTCATCCAGACCTCGGCACGGCGCCGGCGCACACCCTCATAACTACACAAGAGGCGCCCAGACAGACTCCTTTGGCCCTGCCGGTGATGAAAGACAGTCCCAGTGTAAAGCGCATTATTATACTTTGTCTTGGAGGAGGCAAAATCCATAATGTAATAACGCTGTGAAAAATCTATAGGAATGCAAGGTTTCCCTGCTGAATAGAGAAAAAACACAAACAAAACAAAAAAGAAAAGGAGAAAGCGTCGTGCGCTGTGTTGCAGTCGGCGAAAGTCTCCCTGTGTTTGCGCTAAAGCCGAGCGAGCATATGGCATCTCCGCCGAGGCAAATTTGTCAAAGATGAAAACGCAATTAAGATTTAATTTCTTCTTACTATGCCCATCATGTCGTCTGACGGGATAAGGAGGTCAATGAATCATCATCTGGAAGGGGGTGTGGCCCCGGCGAGGGGCGGGGGGGCGTTAATGTGTCGCCTCATAATGGGGCTGTGTTTGAAACGGGGATTTAAGGAGCGACAGGGAGCGAAATGGATGGCGGAGACGGGAAAAGGAGGGGAGGCAGGCATCGCTCTCTGTCACAGCTAACTCGGCCTACAGGGGGGCTGGGTGGGGTGGGGTAGGGTGGCGGTATGGGAGGTGAAGGAGGGGGAGGCGTCTCTTTTCTCCATCTTCTCCGTCTGTAATGCTTGCCCACACCGCCGCACGCCCACCCGCCTCTCATCCTCGCTCATTTTCGCTTCCTTCCTCGGGAGAGAGACAGAAGGAGAGGGATCAGTGGCAGAATTAACCATGGCAGTTCATTTCACTGTACAGCTGAAGGGAACCGAGGGAAACGGAGGCTGGCATTCAGGTGGAGGAGGAGTGGCCGTTCACCTACAGAAACTTTATGTCCGGCGACGAAGTTTGTCCTGGACGTCGCTTTGAAGCCAAACCGTGTTCACCGGAAACAGTTCCGCTAATTCTAAGATCATGCAGGTTGCCGCCAACGCACACAGCTGAAACCAGACATTTAGATACATGTACGTTTTTTTTCCCCCATTGATCACCACTTGGGGGCGCCACTGCCCATACACTGAGAACTTTTCAGCACAAATTCCTGTAGTGTTCCGCCCCTACCATCCTTCCATCCTTCCATCCATCATCTAAACATGTATTCACCTTTCACACAAATGAAGATTCAAGGTTCTTGCGAGAGAAAATGCTGTGACCTCTCTTAACCTGTAAACTTGCTGCGTAATCCCAGCTCTGCGAGTGTTCAATGTTTGAGATTATTCATTCCATATTTATCCAATATGTGCTGACATATTGGACAAATATTAGAGTTCAACATGTACGCTTGAGGCTTTCCAAAGCAGCCAATGTTTAGACTCTTTACATATCCTGCATAATATCCTCTTGTGCATCTGCGTGGCAACTGAACGAGTAGATCACCTTGTCAGAGCAGGACTAAGAGACCCCGGTTCTGATGCAGCCGACGCCGCAGCCCACGACTTCATGGATCTGTATTGATCAAAGCAGTAAAGGCCATGAGCACACCGCGGGTTTATCTCAAATAATTGATCACACGAAGAGCAGCTACATCGTCATCATCATCATCCTACTTTTCACCGTCGTCCAGGCAAGCATCACAAGACGGAGCGCCGTCACATCAGGAGCCAGCAGACACAACAAGAAGTGAAAAAAATACAGCACAGCCGTCAAAGAGCACTTTGGTCTGGTGCTAATGAACAGCTGCCAGCCGCTGGAATCTGATTATCTCTTCCTTTTGTCCAAATGGGAGGTGTTGGTCTCGTTGTTTGACGGAAGAATTGCAGCGGTGAGATGAGATGCCGGATGAACAGAAGACTTCGTGGTATAAAAAAAAAAAAAAAGAGTCTTTGTGTCGGCACTGAGGTTCATGTAAAGCTTTTTCAGTGATAAGCTGCATTGAAAGGAGACTAATAAACTCTCAAGGTGATCGTTTAAGTCAGGATTTACTAAACAAACCCAATCCAGGACGCTTCAAAGCATCGCCTTACCTCTCTGATAATTTAAAATCAAGACATGTTGATATGACTTTTATCTTAAATTAACAGTTTGATGTAGAGATGCAACAGCCAAGCTTTTCCTGGCCGACATTGGTCCCGGTTTCTTCTTCTGTCGAGCTCTGATTGGCCGATTTCTGTTTTAATTGAAACCAATTTTCTTTCCCCCGCCTCAAGTCATGACGGTTATTTGATAAAATCACTTCTCTGCTTTCACCAGAACCAGAACCAAACAAGGAGAAGCAGCATTCAGATTCTACACGCCACAGATCTGGAACAAACTACCGGAAAACTGCAAAGCTGCCGAAACACTGAGTTCCTTTGAATCAAAGCTGAACGCCCACCTCTCTGGAGTTGCTTCTGATTCATAACAGCTGGAACGTCGATCAATATATTTGACGTGTACTGATGATTTTGATCATGTCTACAGCTTGTTTCAATGTTTTTATGATGGCAAACATTTCAAACCGCCTTGTTGCTGAAATGTGCTAGTTGGATGAACTTGAACATGTCCTGTCAGGCGTTCAGATCAACAAGCTGACAAAAGCTGGATGGAAGACTCCTTAAATGTTTAATATCTCATTAAGCTCAAAAAGTGCATCAAAGCACATCCTGCTGGTTAATGTGTGCGCAGACAGAACGTGGGAGCCGTACAAAGTTTGATGGATGTTTGAAATAGTCAACTAAAAAAAAAGTCAGATGTTTAGCTTTTGACTCGGCTGATCACCAAGAAAGTCCGGCTTCTGATTTCTGCTTTATCTTAAACTTTGTTTCAGGATGTTCTCCGTAAAGCTGCGTCTTATTGCCATCCAGCATACGGTTTTAAAATGCATTCAAACGACTGTGTTTCATCCTCAACCCAGCCGCTTGGTCTGTGTTTTTATTCTGTTTTTGTTTTCACCCCCTCTGTTATTTGGGCCTTTATTTTACCCCAATTCTGTTTCTCTGTAAAACTCTGCGACGCTCGTTTTCATCTTTTTACTTTGCATCCTGTCATTATGCTCCTCCTCCTGCTGCTCTCCTCCATTATCTTGCTCTTTCTCTACCCATTCTGGCACATTTTTTTCTTCTCTTTTTTGTTATTTTTTTTACTCCCTCTTCTTCCCCTCTCCTCTTCCTCAACACCCCCAGCTACCCCAAAAGAACAAGCTTGTTTACACTTTCTTTTCCACGTCTCAGATGCGTGTAGCTGTGACGCTAATCTTTCTTTCAAATATTCCTCTTTTCTTTCTTTTCCGTCTATCTTTGGATTTTTTTTTTTCCCAGCGTCACACCTCTCTTCCTCCCTCAATCCTAAGCTTGTCCTTTTTCCAACTTGGCTCCTGGCCACTTTAAGGCTTGCCACCTTTAATTCGGATCTACACGTGGAGACGGAGCGCTCCGACTCGCCGCAAACCCGTAATTTTGCTCCTGAGGAATTCAATCAAATCAGCTCACGCGCCGCCGTCGCGCTTGTGTTCTGGCAGCCGCCGCCAAACGGTTAGCGACGCCCGTCACCATCAAGGGGCTCTGTACAGCCAAAGAGGTCCGACGTGATGATGATGGATTGCTATAAAATGATGGCAGCCAGCGGAAAGTAATTACTAACTTTGCCTTTGGGGTGGGGCTGCTGGTGGGGAGGATTTCAGCAGATAGGCCCCATTTCCAGAGCACTCCATCGGCTGCGCCAAAGCAAACGGGTGAAGGTCAGAGAGGAAGGAGTACGGACAGAAACAATGGAATGACACCCGTGGTCACGCAGCCGCAATCCAACGTTCGTGTCATCAGCCAAACGCTGTTGAGAGAAGAACGTGATGAATTTGAGCAGCAGGTCTTTCTGCTCACTCTGCAGGAAGCATGAAGAGCTGGTGGAAGAATACGCAGAGGAGAAACAGAATGTAGGTCAAAGATGCGAAAGTGTGACATTCAGACAGAAGAAGCATGTTTCACCGTAACCTGGAGCTGATTTGCTGAGCGGTAATCGCCTCATCACTGTTGACTCGAGATGTTCTGGGGGGTTTTTAAGTTCAAGTTTATTTTTGAAAACGGAGCAGCGCTACACATTAATGAACATTTACATGTAAGCACATGAGATTCTTATAGCCAGGTGACAAATTTCCATCTAATCCCATAAAAACAGACTGATAAACATGGAATGACATGACAGAATAAGAAATGCACAAAACCAGACCCAGACGTTTCACCGTTTTCCCAGTGCTTGAATGCAACGCAGCGGGATCCCACAGCCATCTGTATTTAAAAAATTTTTTTTTAACTTTTTTAGCAACATTGCACTGAGAAGTAGCTCAGCAGATGCTCAGTTCCACCAGGTGTTTGCTAATTGCTGCCGGCTAGTCTGAAGGAGCCGAGTGGTGGCGTCGCGAGGCAGGGCTGCTCCAGGAGGCGGAATCTCTGGAAGCCTTAAAATTTTAGCTCCGCCTCAAAGGCGGTGCTTGGTCCAACTACGCGTCTTGAACAGTTGGATTGTTGCTGTGGAGATGAAAGGATTTGTCAAAACACGCATGAAAGAACCAAAGCAACTCTCCAGGTATGTGTTTGATGAAGGAATTACATGATAACACCATTTTACGTGATACCGCCCCTTTAAGGTTTATTTCCAATCGCTTGTTGCCTTTTTTCTGCTTGGGCTGCAGTTTATTTACTGTGTTGCCTCCATTTGTATCCGTGTCCAATTGTGTGGCGTGTGCCGACCCCGTCACATGATGCGACTCGCACGAACCTCAGAGATCCTGTTTCCTCCCCAGCATCTCGCCGCCCCAATCTCTGCGCAGCACGGAAAAAAAAAAGAAAGAAAAGAAATCAATGGGGCGCACTGTCAACATAAGCAGCCCTTAATGCTCTTCCTGCGCGATAGGATCAAATTAGATTGCAGCCGTGGCCCGTAATGGCACGGCCGGGCAGGTGAAGAGGATTGAAATTGACGGTGATTGAAAATTAATCGAATGACCCCGACATGGGATCCGCGGATGCGCTCGTGCCCCGCAGGTTGTTCATAAAGCAGCGGATAATTGCACCGACAGGCCACTGGTGCTCGGGAGCGTGACCTGGAAGGAAAGGTCAAACTTCACTCAGCGACCGCCTGAGGAGTCGATCCGTACGGACGGACGAACGCCCACTCGCTTGTCGTCGAGCGGATGTTTTCCCGTTTTGTTTTTTTTTTATTCAGACAGGAAACGGTGGGTGAAAAATTTGTCGCGTCAGGAACATAAGCAGATTAACACCTCTGTTTACTGTGTGACATACACGTTAAAAGCGTTTAGCCAGTTCTTTGTTATGCAGCAACAGTGGCGGCGTTATCGCTGCGCTCTTCTCCTGTCGTCTTAGTGACTGTAAGCGGAGCGTCGGCTGACGCGAAGGAAAGCTGGTCGGGGCGAAAGCAGAATATCGTTGCTATGAGGAGCCTCTCTGCTCGAACGGTGAACTTAAACTGTCTTATTGCACACTAATGAGAGTATGCAGGAAAATAACCAGCAAGAGTCACATTTTCTTCCCTCTCTATCCTTCACTTAATGTAGTCGGCCCACTGCTAATCCTCCAAAATTGATGCAGATAGCTGTTTTGTGTGTTATTGCTCAACCAGATGCTTCAAACCTTGTAAGGACTGTAAGGACAGTGTTTTTGGGGGGGGTATTCTCATTGATTTATTTTGCACAATGAATCGGCCCAAAAAAAAAGATCTAGGTTTCCCTGAATGGCAGCACAGGTCATAAAGTCAATTTCCAAAACAATAGGTTTAATTGTGACTAAAAGGGGGAGGGGTTTGGTGCAGAGCAGCAATTTAAAGATCCTGCAGCCTTGACTGTCCTGGCACTTTATCGTTTACTTTGTAAATTTTAGCTGCTTTGCCTGTTTGCTTTTCTGCCGTAAGAAAGAAATTTCTGCTTTCAGAAATTCATGTAAGTTCGAAAAAAAAAACATGAATCCTCCAGTTGGCTTAAATAAAACTTTCAGATATTGTTCATGATTTGGTGTATGTGTTTGCAAATCAGAGTTCACTCATTCCTTTTTAATCATTTCTGCTTAAAAGTGACACTCTCTATCACTTTTAGATAGAATAGATTAGAATATATTTGCTCAAAGGATTAACTTCTTCAGTAATTAATTTAGAAAATTGAAGCACATGTAGTATAAAAACTGATTTCTATATTTGAAACCTTTCATTTTGTTCATTTTGGGTTTCTCAGAGATTTACAAAAATACATAAGAGTCATAAGATATTTAATGTTAATGCAGGATAAGTTATGTTATGGCCTAACAATAACAAGTAAAACTGTTGTAAGTTAAGCAACAGATAGTTATCAACGTGCTCCACAAATATTGTGAAAGGCCATGTTCACAAAGTTCTGCAGCATAATATCAGAAGGTTAAGTAGAAGAAAAATGTGAAAACTGCATTTCCGCTGTCATTGGTAGCCATGCTAACTAGCCTCAGCATTCCTAGCCAGGTCGCTGTAGCATAGCAGAGTAAAAAATGGTGGAGTGTGTGAGCAGCATGTACATGAAGTTGATTGACACTGATAAGACCCTCCTCTGGCTAGCCTCTGATTGGTTGTTACTAACCAGTCAGTGTATTTCTGCAGATGGCAATAGGACCACAGGGAGGAAATTAAGGAGCTTAATTTCTTTCGCGTGTGTTTCATATTAAATAAAGTGACACTTTAAACATTTTGTTTTTAAAAGTCACGTGCTGCAGCTTTAAATTTAGCCCTTCATGTATTTTGGTGCAGCTGCATGACAGTGGACTAATGCTGCAATTCAAATTCTGCATCCATTCTGATTGTAATGATGCAATGTTATTTATGTTTGTAAACACTGCCATGATATTTTTATGCACTCAACTACCACTATTTTTACTTTCTGTGAATCAATTAGTGATCAAGCAGGTGATGTCGTCACATTCTTTCATGATGTCTCCGTCTCCTCGAAAGCGACTTCGCCGCGGACCACAATGCACTAGTGTTTTCGGAAAACCGCTGCTCCTCTGCTGTCCCGTTCCGCAGCGCCACAGTGTGCGTGATTGCGATTACCCTTGCCCTGTCCTTCCTGTCTGCGATGAACATCTGCCCCCTCTCCCTCCCCCCCTCCAGCCCCGCAGGGTTTGCGATCCGTATGTCAGCGTGGCCACCTGCACTTCACAGCTCTCTGACGGTTCGCATATTTGGCTTCTAAACATAACTGGCAGGCACAGATCAAGGGAAGAACCGACTGGACGACAGCAGTCGGATCAAAGTCCGCGTACACAAACAACTCGTGAAAATCCTCACCGCTCCCCCCGCCGCCTCCCATCCAGAGCTCGGACGTGTTCGTCGCGTGAAGGCAAGGCGGCGCCGAAATTCCCACACACCTTCCCTCCTCTGCTTGAGGTGCGTGAGGGAGACACGCGAGATCCGAGCGTTTCATCTCGTCTCCTCCAGCTTGAAAGAAACATGCAAGCATGTCTCCAAATGCCCAGCATGCTCAGTCTTCCCATGGAGAGGTGCTTGTTTGTTTCGTTTTGTTTTTTTCGTTTGGGCCCGCTGCCTTGTTGAGGGAAGGAAGGAGATGTGAGGATGTGAGGGAAGGCTCCCATCCAGGAGAGGATGATTAGAAAAACCCCAGTCGGCGTTGACGTCCTGACAGGAAATTCCGTCGTCGCGACTGCGGGCGTTTGCGGCGCTAATTACAACGAAACCGAGAAACCGCAGCGCGGTCGAGGATCCGCGGCCAGACCGGCGTCCCGGTGCGACAGAGATCTGGTCGCCATGGGGATGAGACAGACTGCATTATCTGCTCAGTGGCCGCCTGGCTCAAGAGATTGCTCGATGGAGGGACGGACAGGCAGGCCGGCAGGATGAGACACGTCCTGCTCTGGTGTCAAATATTTACAACAGTATTTGTAGTAGAGCCTTTCGAAACTCTTCAAACTTTTTTGGGCTGAATTACATTTGTAAACATTCAATATTTTTCATCCAGACCTTATGCAAACTATTGACTGAATAAATTTTAGTGCATTTAATTACATTGAGTAGTCGTCTAATTTTATTGAACAGAGTGTTCCAAGTCGAGTCATATTTATTATTTCAAAAGCACATTTAAGCAAAGTTCTTTAAAACACAAATAAAAAGCCACATAAACAACATACCAGTAACCAGTAACAAACATTTTGCTGAGTGCCATCATCAAAATCATCAACACGCATCAAATGTGTCTGTCAGTGTTCCAATCATTATAAGTAAAAAGCAACTCTAAGCAGGTGGGTTTTCAGGCTCAAGTGTTTCAGCTGTTTTGTAGTTTTCTGGAAGTTTGTTCCAGATTTGAGATGCATAGAAGCTGAATGATGATATGTATATATTTATATCATCATGTGGCCTAAAGAAAGCAATTAGAAGTCCAATTCCCAAAACTCATACAATACTTTGCAGAGATGTGGGGCGAGTTGCTTGAGGTGAGTGAAACTAAAATGTAGCTTTTTAGCCAACAAGCAAGACACAATGTGTGGTGGAAGACTCAGACTAAAAATAACTTCCCCACCACCATACTTTGATGGCACCACAGCATGGTGGTGGCACCATCATGCTGTGGGGATGGGTTTTCTGCATCAGGGTCGAAAAAGCTATAGGGAAGCCTGATGCAATCCTGCAAAAAAAAAAACTCCCGAGACAATATCGACTCCACAGTCGTCCGGAACCTTTACAGTAAACACGCAATGAGGGTTTCCATTAAAAATGTGCGCAAAATTTTGTCAATGTTCCAATTTTGCAATTTGGCATTTCCATTAAATAAGAAGCTCAATCAAAATCACAAGTGAATACGGTTGTTCATGTGATAAGTCGTTGAAAAAACATGCCGTGATTTTCCTGTCACTTTCTTTATGGTTTGTGGCAACTTTCGGTTGCTGATCAGGTGCCATCTTTTTATGGACAAACAAGAGTTTTTTTTTTCCTTTAAACATATTTTCTAAATGTCAAATTGCACAATTATGTGGTCAGTGGAAATGTAGCTACAGTCACGGACAGTGGTCCAGTCAAATTCCAGACCTACATCTAATTGAGAATCGCCCCCAGCTAATTTTCTTCCAATCTGACTGGAACTAGCTTATTTTTAAAAGTAGATAGTATCTACACATCGCATCAACTTGCGGCTGTAATTACAATAAATGGAGGTACTGAAAAGCTTTGACTAGGCCAGACACAAAGCAGCATGGTTCAATCTTTTAAGTTTTTTGGTTAGACGACAAGAACTTTGGCCATTGGCGGGGACAACAGTGGAGGAAAAGCGGAGGAAACCGAACAGGTGCAGATTACCAGACAGACTGCTCACTTTTAAATCTATTCTGTGCGTCAACTCAGGTGGACATGCTTCATCACGTTGTAAAGATTAGAGGGCTGACGAGGATTTTCCAGCTTTTTCTCTCTTGAATTTAAGATGATGTTCTTACTGCTGGTAAGCCAATGATATACAACCATTTAAGCTGTGTGTGTTTTTTCCTCTCTCTTCTTCTTCTTCTTCTCTTGCAGGTGTTCCTAATAACATTGGTCCAGTTAGTAAGTAAACAGCATCAGAATACTATTAATACTGAATAAGTAAAAAAAAGAAAGCACTTTATTAATGCTTGATGCTTTGCTTTGCTTGCTGTCGTGCCCTTCATCGAACATCCCTAAGTGTGGCGCAGAGTGTTCATTTCTGATCCAAATCTACCTGCAAAAACTTTCTCAACAACTATTGGCTGACATTTTTATTGGCAGGGTGAGGGTGGAGGGGTTAGCGTGAGGCGATGAGCAATAGCTGGAGGCGATATTGTCATGATGCAGGCATATTAATTTACTCCATTCAGACTCAACCAGATAGCACTTGCCTGGCTCTGCATGCCCAATGTCATTTGTTTTTTTTTTCCTTCCCCCCCCCCTCTCCGTCTCCCATGCATTATAAATAAATGGCATCTAGACTTTATTAAAGTGCCGAGACCTCTCTGGCAGTATAATGTCACGTGGGGGATGGGTCATTTTAATATAAGCCTCAAACGCCTCGGCTGGTATTATCTTCGTCAAGCAGTAGCCCCCCTGAGGAGGATGGAGCAAGAAAAGAGGTGCCATGTCTCAAGTTACCGCTGCCTGGAAGGCTGCGTGATGCAAGGAGCCGTACAACTATATCGAACAAGCCAAAGTGCATCCTGCACAGCCGGGCTCAAGTCTCCTTAATCTTCTTTATTCCCCGCGTCTAAGCCAGTGTTCCCTGTTCCCAGATTGATTAGTAAATTGCCTCCTCCCTGTCCGATTCCTCGCCAACGCCGAACGGGTCGGTTAAAGAGCCGTGTGTGAGACACGTCTTCTTGATTTTGATCGATGGTCATTATTCGTTTATGAGGTTCCCCTTTTTCAGAAATATATTTTTATTTAATTGAATGGAAATAGATCTGAAATTTAGTTTTCAGCTCTCGCATAGAAACAGTATAATAGTTTAAAGTAAATCGCATTCACTCAGTGTCATCCCGGGTCCTTCACGTTTCTTGGCACAATTGGTAAAGAAGCCGTAAAGCAGATAATACAGTAGTATAGCCTTGTACTGGGTTTTCTTTGAATCCTTGAGTAGTGCTTTTGCTCAGTGATATATATATATAAAAAAAATTATTTTCTTTTCTTATCTAATCTTTTTTTTTATTAACTTTTTTTTTTTTACCAAATCTTTGGTTTCCCAGTTGAGGGCGCATCTAATTTTAAAAAAAAAAGTGTAACTGAAGGATTTTGTTGTTTGAAGAAGAAACAAGAGATTTACCAAAAAAAGTGCGTAAAATGACACAGACCTCGGTCATTTTGCCTCTTTGAGACAGAATCAGAATAAATTTTTGCAGCTGGAATTGTCACGTTATTTCTAGTTGCAAAAAAAAATAACCATGTTTTATGTTTAATTTCTTCAATTTATGAATTTTAAATACAGAAGCAATGCTCCATCGTTAGACAATTTGGTAAAAACAAACAAACAAGAAAAAAACTCAGATAATGAAGTAAATGTTCTTTTGTATTGATCATTGTCTCAAAGATTTCCACTTTTGAAGTTCCAAAAAATTCTTGAGAAATGAGTCAAAATGTTTCAAAAAATAGATTTGTTTGTAAGAGGCATCATATTAATTATGGTAATGACATAATAGCAAAAAAATCCAATACATCAATATGAAATAGATTTAGTCAAAGGCTTTTTATACCAGCGGTGCCAATGAATGAGTGTACAAAGAGTTAACAGCCTCCTGTTTCACATTTTCTTTGTCATTATTCCCAAGCTAAGAGACGCAGTTAAACAGTTTCTCAAAACATGTTTGTCTGGGACTTGAGATGGAAACAGATTGTCCCCAGGTGGCATTTTAATCAGGCTTACGCCGGACGAAAAGACCGCTTTAAAGTGCGACGCTGTTGAGACGAGTCAGAAATGGACACACAGCCAAGCCCTGGGCCACACACACATCCCTCCTTCCCACTCCTAACAATCTCCCACTGCCTGCCCCCGTCATCACATCTGCAGACGTTATGCCTCTTCTCTGTGCATAGCAGGTGTAAAGCTCAGTGTGTGTGCGTGCGTGCGTGTGTATCTGCATGGTCCTCGTACTTGCTTGCGTATACACATCCGGCTTCTCCATCACATCCAAAAATGCCAGGCCACACCATGTCCAACGGTCGTCCTCAAATCCTTCACATGGAGAGTGTCGAACCTGAAAGGTTGTGTGTTTGTGTGTGTTTGGAAGGTATGTGGAGGTAGAATTTAGACAAACCCAAAGTCTTCACTTCTTATCCAGAAGATTGCCCCCACAGGAGGGCATGGGGGAAGGGGTTAGGATTTCTCACGATTAGCTACCTTGTCGCATCGGCCCCCCCCCCCAGTCTGACAGAACGATGCTAACAGTAAAACCTGAACATGCTGACTGGCTTTGTTTTCTAAAACACGCTGAAAGAAGAGGATGACGCTGCTTTCAGCACAAACAAATATCAAGTTTATGTCTGCATTATTAGCAAAGCAGCAGGGGGGGGAGGGGAGAGAGGCAAAAAGGTTATGACGTCCTTGAGGCTGTTGAAAGGACTCGAGGCGGAGCGTGCGCTTTTTCATGTTGTTGGTTGAAGGTAATTGAATTCCTTATTGACTTTTCTCCAATTCTATTTCAAGTTTATTAAGCCGGGCAGAATTGCCTAATGCGGACCATTAAAGTGAAATTAATATTTTAAAAACAATCCCGGCCCTGCTAGATTGCATTTCATTACGAGTATGGCATTGATTAAAATCCGTCACCACTCATTTAACTCGACTTACCTGCATATTCTCCGTAGCCGAGTAATTAATGGGGGGGTACCCAGATGTGTGTTGCTTCCAGTCAATTGCAAACATGAAATCAGCTTGCCTTATTGAACGTATTCCTCACAGCCAGCGCGTTCACCGGCCCCATGTCTATTTATTGGTATTCTTTGGAAGCTGCTTTGCTCATCAGAGCGCCAATGGATACAAAATAAAGATAGTGGAAATACAAAAAAAAGAAAAGAAAACAGGGCACTTAGCGTAAGATATAAGACCCGAGTTTGAGTGGTGATGAGCCGTGCCCTTCTTCTTAAGCTCTTTATTTGTTAATCTGTCATTTCAAAGAGCTTCTCATCCGGCAACTTACATGACTTTAAACCCCTGGAGATGTCACAGTCGGCAGCGATACGGGGCACTCCGTATAAGCACGGCTTTTAAATATATATTTATATATATTTTTTAAATAAAGATATAAAAGGATTAGAGCGCTGTACTTGATAAGCTTCTGCTGAAGCGGATTCAGAATCAATAACTAGTAAATCTGAGGTGCTTCAGACGTTGCTGTCGGTGTGTAGATAAACCGAGCTCAGAGCTAAAGTCTTGTTTCATTCCGGCCTAACCAAAGGGATTTGAAACAGTGACGGGGCCTTGCAAAAACATTCGTAACCCTTGAACCTTTTCACGTTTTGTCATGTTCCGACTGCAAACTGCGATATGTTTTACTGGATATTTTTGTTTTGTTTTGTTTTTGTGGCAATGTGGTGTGAAAGGTCTCGTTTAATCGTCTGATACCACTTAATAAAATCCAGTTAGAATATTACAAATAAGTTCTTTTTCCCTTTTTGTTAACCAATTAAATCAAATCCATAAACGTTTGCGATTGTAACATGACAAAAATGCATAAGAGATAAAGAAATATACATATTTTGGCAAGGCCCTGTGTCCCTCTCAATAAAAATTTATTGAAAGACCGCCTCGTGAACAGCTCTCATATTCCTTTTGCATGCATAGTTAGGGAAATAGGCTCCTTGCCAGGACACCGCTGGATGTTAATTGGGAAAGATTGCATGATTTATGGAGTCGATAGTGAAAGGACAGAAAGATCAAGTGAAGAGATAAAGGGGCACAATGAGGAAAAGTTATCCGGATTCCTCCCCGTTTGGCTGAGTCCTCTCCATTTCCAACCGCAAAGTATTTCCCTGACACGGAAATACTGACTTGTATGTAATTATGAGGTTATGCTACCCACAGCAGTCCGTCATTCCAAGTGCCAGCACCTGCCATTATTTATTCATTGTTATTCCTCCACCAGAAATACGCCATAATTAGATATTGATTACAAAGTCAATGTGATGAATTAAACAAAATGCCCCCTAAAGTCTTAATTTGCCATACGTAGTGTCAGATACCCGACATAAATCATGTATGAAATGCTACGTTTAAGGGAGTTTTATCTCTTGCCTCTTTAATTCTGTGCTCATTATTGCACGCACGCACCCAACAGTCACACCGATTACATACAACGTTGTTCCAACGTCCTTTTAAAGGGTCTTTGGATGCATTCTCCTTGCTCGTCCATGTCAGCCCCCCATTTGTATTTGCAGATTCCCCCGACCCACTGATTTGAGTCATGCCGGACATCTTCATGTCTCCAGTTGTCTGTGTGAACAACCACGTAGCCCCCCCTACCCTTCCCTCCCCGTAGACAATCTGTTAAGTGAATCACGCAAAAGGCACATGAATAACTCCTGATTTCTTCTAATTGCACGCAGTACGGCCGAATGTCTCGTCTCTAGGTGTTGCTAACCGAAAAGAAGGTAGGCATTTAAGATTATGACACCAGTTACCTTTTCCACAGATTCATTTATTTTAGGTCTTTGTATGACATATTAAAAAAAAACTGGCTCTCAGTAGCCAAAAAGTACTGTGTTCCATCTTCAAGAGAAAAGATTATTATCTGCTTCTTTTGCTGCCATAAAGGTTTAAAGGAGAGTTCAAGACATTCTCTATCAAGATTGTCTGGTAGAGACACGCTATCCGGCTTCTGAAGGAGATAAAAACTCTTGGATTGTGTGCACTGATGCAAATGAGGTCTACAGAACCGTCGAGTGTTCTGGGCCCTTACGTGCCGTTGCACTGCTTTGGGTTACGACTGATTTCCTTATTTGTTGACGATGTCTCTTAGCGTGGTTCATTGGAGTCATAGAAATGAAATTGAAGCCCTTCATAGATTGATAGATGGCAGTGTCATTGTTTGTCACCTTGGCGTAGATGTGTTGCTTTCGAAGATCTTTCAGCCTCCGTCATGTTGTCAAGAGAAGTTTCACTGTTAAGCCTAAAATTGTTCACAACCCGATCAGCTTGTTGCAATAGGAATTGTGCCAGATGTCTCTTCTTTTTTCATACGCACCAGGTTTGAAGCAGCTTTGTATCTGAAATTGGCCAGATATTACATTTTGTTTGGTCACCTGAAACATTTATCTGTGACAAAAAGCAAAGATGTAAAATTTGTGAGAAATTTTTTAACACCATGGCTTCAATCCGTTTCTGATAAATCAACGCAAAAATCGTATGTGTTTGGAGGCCGTATGTCATGAAGTACAAAAGCGAAGGTTGGACATTACATTTATTTTACCTCTGGTTAGTTTCCTCTCTTAGGTAGATGTGTTCATGGCTGGCTTAGTTTCTTTGTGCACAAATTTAGAAACTGAGCATTTTTGGTTTCTTTGCCCCACATTGAGTAGGAAGCTTTTTGAACGGATACTTTCTCTCTGGGGGAAACATACACAGGGTTGTGAATAACACAAAGTTATTAGTAATGAAAGTACTGAAAAGGAACAATGAGGTTTTTGTTGTTCTTGATCGAGGGCATTCGTAACAGATGCTGCTGCACTCAGCCAGTTCCACCTGGCACACGTCTCCTGATTTGTCATTGCCGACATTCGTCATCGTCGAACACGTTGCCCTTTTTTTTCTTCTTCTTCTTCTTATCGTTACTTTTACAATTTCATTGGGCACAATGCCTTTTTTATTATTATTCTTATTATTTTCGTTTCTCTCTGGCATTACATGTGTTATATTTGATTGCAGTATGTTTTCTTTCATTTGTTTTCTTCTTTTAATCCGTCCAGTAGCTCCTCAAGTTGCATTGTCCACTGCCCCCTCTGTCCACGCTGCAAACAGCAAGCGAGGTAGGAGCTCTGGAACTCATACATCGTCCCCAGATGACACCAAAGCCTTTCTCCTCTCCATCCCCCCATGTGTGTTTATGTTGACTTGTCACCTCCCTGATCCTTGCACCACGGTGCCGGAGAGCTCCAAAATCTCGTCTGCACCTCCGGCTCAGAGCTGGACTGACGGCTTTTGGTGTAAACAGCACAAGAAAGCTCATTCTTACAGAGAATGGATTCTAAACACTATGAAAGGAGTCATTTCTTCTTTAAAAAATGGCTGTTTCTGCTACAACTATTTTTGGGGAACGTTCCTTTCCCTTCCCTAACCCCTTCCCCCAATGCGTGCATGATTTATGACCTTAGCCCATTTCTAGCGAAGGGAGAATATTTGTCTCGTGGGACTATGTCTGAGGGAGTGAGGCATGGTACGTGGAAGGGTTTTAGCTCACACTCAGCTAGGAGGTAGAACGGAACTCGAATTTCTGCTCCTTTTGTGTGTTTTTCAAGCCCGGTCAGGTTGGTGTCGGTCGAACTGAGAGAAGTGACCTCAATACAGATCCTTAATAACAGCAATCCCTTGGAAGAAAGCTCCATCTGCTAACCTTCCCTGTTCTGGAGCCTTGACGAGGCTGTCGGTGTACTCGGTTGCCAACAAGGCTTAAGGGTCACATCTGTCTGAGCTGTGCCACATTATGTGTCAGCGGTCACTCAGTGTGACAGACTGAACCTCACTTGGAGAGCATTTAGATAAGCTTGCTCTCCTACCAACTGCTATGCCTCATGAAGCACCATGACGTTACAAAGACAGTACCCATTCTGCAAATCGGCTTCAACTTCATATTTACAGTTCTCAGAAAGCATTATTTTAGGTTTTGATTATTCTCAACTTACTTTGTGAATTATGGCTGTTTCAGTTAAATATATTAATCGTTTCACAGGTGTTAGTTAGGTGGCATTAAAAGTGTCTGACCGGAGTTGCAATTAAATAGTAAAAAAACCCCAATAAATTTAGACTTAGATTTGTGCTTTAAGGACTCGGGTATTCGGTTGGTTCTTTACCTTGTCAACTTGTGTTGTCCGATATGTTCAAGCTCAAACAGAACTGTGCATATTCTTGGACTAAAGGGTGCATTTGATTAATTTTTGGTCAACCAGGAACATTCATGCACTATAAAAAAAAAAGGCAAACAAAAAAAAACATCTGTACTTTCCGATAAAATAACAAATTTTACTGAATAATCCTGGTAAAATTCTGGTAGGGAATGTGTACGGTAGCTTGTAAAGGTGACGTTTGACATTTTCGCTTTTTTTCTGCTGTTCGAAAAACAGCGAAATTTTACCCTATCAGGTAAAATTCTGGTAGGGAATTTTACCAGAGGGAAATTTTACGGTGAATTAGAGATGTTTTTTTTTGTTGTTGTTGTTTTACAGTATAGTAGACTGTGAGCTACAAAAGGTCCACCATGTTTGTTGTAGTATCAACAAACATGAATAGACAACAAAAATGTATGGGGCTATTTTAAACTGCCTTGAATAAGTTTCTTTAGATTAAGAACAAACTAAATCTATCTGCACATTTATTAGCTAACATTATTATGCTAATGATGTTAGCTAAATGAAATCAAGCTATCATCACTATAAAGACACTTCTGTTTTTTCTAAAACATCAATACTGCTTTTCATTCACTCTCCACATTACGCCCAGCTCCTTATTTAGTTCCTTGTTTAGAGTTTACACCTAAAAAGTAAGAACAAAGTTTGCTAAAATTCTGGAAAAATCTCCAACTCAGCATGAAAAACATAAATAGGCTGTGTATACCCTATATAATTGAAAAAATATATACTTTATGTTAACAATCCTAATTAATAACCTGCTAAGTTTTGGTGAGTTAGATACACTATGCATGTGTCTGATTTGAGAATGTTAATTTCAGTTATTAGAGACTAGATACTTGATGTGATAGACTTGATTCTTGACTTGGGAAAACTTGTGAACGTCTCTACTTTGAGCTAACAAATTTGTTAAGAATCCCATCAAGGAAAGCAAAAAAACTTCCTACCACCCACACGAAGTTGAATTCCCACTTCATTCATGGTTTGACCTGCCTTACGCTTTGTGATGTTGAGTTGTTATCACGTCTCTGTACCATCTTTGTCGCCTTGTGTTGTGATGTGCTTGAAGTATCGTGACCTCTCAAATCCTACTAACAATGCAAATTTTTTTAAATTTTTTTGTGATTGTGTGTGTGTTTCTAACTCTGGCTGTAGCTTTGCCAGACTGACAATGATCTACCAACATCACCTCCGACATGCAGCATCAGCATTTTCATCTCGCATGCCATGGCGCCTCTCGCTCAGACTTATGCTTACCCTTCCGCTGTAGCACTCGCAGCACGAACATCTCAACCCTCTTTTACCCGTCTCTTCCCTCCACACTTCCTCTCTTCTTGCAAGACTGCGAATGCTTCGGCCACTCCAACCGATGTAGCTACCTCGAGGTGCTAAACACCGTCATTTGCGTGAGCTGCAAGCACAACACTAGGGGCCAGCACTGCCAGCTGTGCAAGCTGGGCTACTTCCGCAATGCCTCAGCAGAACTGGACGATGAAAATGTGTGCATAGGTTAGTCCCCCACCTGGCCCTCCTTCACTGCCATCACGCTTTCACACCTTTTCCACCTCACTTCCTGTCTTTGACTCCGAAAAGGTAGTGTCACGTCATGCTACACCAGTGCGTCATTCCAAGTGCATTGTCCTGTCTTCATGTCCCAGGGTCTCCCTCTTTCCTTTTCTTTTTCTCCACTCTTTTTGGCACAACGGTGTCATCAGAGTCGCAGCTACGGTAATCATGTTGAAGTAGTTTTAGCGTCTTTTGTGCATAAAACTGTAACGGCAGATTCAAGATCGATGTGGTTGGCTGTTTAAATTTTGATGTTGCACATTTAGTTCCTAGCTAGTTGTGATGCAATTATGTTTGAAATGTTAGCACGTAGTCAAAAGTGTGAAATAGCTAAGCAGAGATTTTAGCATAAAATTCAGAAAATTGTATTTTCTAACAAGTATGAACGCTATAGACTGTGGCTTTCTAGAGGAAACAGCTACATTGAAAATTTACAAACATTTTGCTGAATGTTTGCCAAGTATGTGTCTTGGCAAACACATTTTTTAACATTTTCATTAGTGGTGTAATTCAACAGCTGGAGGTACTAAAAACCTAAGCTAGCTGAACAAGGATGGAATATGACAAAAATATTTGCATGGTAGCCTAACAGGATACGAAGGCTAGTTAATGTAATAACTAGCTAGACAGCAGGTACCTAGCGTAACAGCTACATTTGAAATGTATGCAAATTTTGTTAAACGTTTGCCTTGATCATTTCTAGATTTCCAATGTATTCATTTATTTATTGTCATTAATTGTGTGATTCAACAGCAAGGCGGAGTAAAAAGCTAATTTAGCTGAACAAGGATGGAAGTTGACAAAACTGTTAGCCTATTGGGATACATACACTAGCTAATAAAAACTATTTTAATCTCATTTCAATTTCTAGAACTTTTTTTGCACAAAAATCAACAAAAACAAACTAATTTGTTAATCTTTGATATTTCCTAAAATGTCAACCAGCATTTGTTAGCAGGTATGCTAATTTTAAGCTAGGCTTATCCTTTGCCAAAGCAGTAGATATGCAAATTGGGACAGGATATTAAAAAAATTTAATAAAATTTCTGGACTTAATTTGCCTGCTATTTAGTGACCACATTTTCGTAGTAAACAAAAAGGGCCGTTTTCGCCTCGTTCTTCTATTTTCGTCTTGATTCGCACACAAAGATTCTTAAACCACATTTACTTTTGCTCTGTGTACGACACCTCACGTAACTCCCGAGGTAATAGCTTGGTTCCCCCACTGAAATATTTTCCAAGTATCGGCAGTGTGAATTCACAGCTCCAAGTGTCAGGTGCATTTGTACATCCTGAGGGGGAAGTCTGACAAGTAACATGAGTTCTGAGAGAAATTTTTTATTTTTTTGTGCGACTGCCAGAGAAGTCGCACAGGCAGTCAGAGATGCCAGGCAAGTGCATATGTCATATACATGAAATGGCCTCGGGAGGAGCAGCTGAAACCCGTCACTTGGTATTAAGAGTCACAGAGGCGTTACCGAGTGCCGAGCTCGCCGTCACCCTGACTCTCTTTCTCTGACCCGCCAGTTTGTCACATGCTGTCACCTCTCTCCTCTCGCCTGACCCGCCAGGTGTCACTCAGGTGAAGCCGCGTGCAACGCAACCACATTGAGGTGCAATGTTTTAGTCAGGGACTGTCAAAATAGCTGCCACTTTGACTGCAGAGTGTTCTGGTTTCTGTGGAAAGGTCAATTAAGCGTAGGTCACCGGAGACGCAAGAGGTTATTTTGCTTTCTTTTCACGTCAAAGCTTCTGCTAAGACCGCCCGTCTCCGTCAATTTCAGCAAGGAAAGAAGTACATATTTCGAAGCATTTCCAGATTATAGTTAGAATGAAGAAAGTTATTAGAACAATGCCCATTTCAATGTACAGTTCTCTCATTTTTAATCCTCCATTTGTTTCGCACCATCATCCATCTTCTATCTGTTCATCTTTATCTCTGTACGAATGATTCTGACTTTTTACAGACGCATGCTCACATAGGCTCTCCTCAGTTCATCTGAGATCAGATCTACTGATATTGCTTTTGCATAAAAGCTCATCGCATGCTAGGTTCTCCTTTTAACGACGAATTCAATACAAATATGTTGTAGTGTGTTTAAGGTGTTCATGCATTTGAATTCTACATCATTTTTTGCTCATTTTCTCTGTCCTCATTACCGTTGAAATGGTAGCATTTTCCACTGTGCAAATTCTTGAACTCTAGTCAGACCTTTTCTATTAGAAGTGCAGGTTTGTTTCCATTGATTAGAATATTGCAGAAAAGCTCATTTACTTATTTAATATTTCAATTAAAAATGGAAAATCTTTATCGATTGATTACACACAAGGGGATATGTTTGCATTTCTTGTCATTTGTTAGCAGGTAGTGAATATGCAACATTTCTAAAGTTTTCTAAAGTTTCTCGTGAGATAGCTGTGCTACCTTTGGACTTCACAAAGCATGCAGATGACGTTGCTCCCTAAATGATTGCAAAATGTGAACATTTTGTTACTGGATCTCTAGAGGCCTCTCCACTCTTCCTCCCAACTCCATGGCCTTGATTTTCCATTTAAAATGCCAATTAAGATGATCATATTTATGGAAATATTATATTTTGTTCTTTAAGCTGATGTACATTTAAAAAAAAAACAATAAGCTTTTTGCGAAGTTGTTAAAAATGTTCACTATGCCTCTATGTTCACACTCCTCCTGGCTCTGATTGGTTGTTTTTCACTGAATAGAGGTGAATTTCTCCAGAAGCCAGTACAAGAACTCCTTCTTTTCACAGATTATCCGTCTCATATTATATACTATCATAACATAACGGCAGTTTTAACAAATATTTTAAAGACAGTATTTCTGTAAAAGTTTGCAAGATGCTTCTGATGCCTCTGCTTTAGGAGTGACTAGGCATGAAGCAATTGTAGCTCTTGTCCCGGACGTGTTTTGTCTGGTTGCTCTTGAAGTTCTGACTCAAGCTGCAGCTCAAATCTTATGAATCTCCCCAAAACTCTCTTGAAGGACTCTGCTACAAAATTCCCTCAAGACTGTGGTTATCTGGCCCTGTTGCTTGTTCACCAGGTGCCACACTTAGCTTTCCATTAACTTCCCTTCACTCAATTAGTGAGCAACGACCTTCTTTAGGAATAACATTCGGCGACCTTTACCCTCCTTGCGGATGACGTTGAAGAATATCTGCTGGGCAGCGGTCGATTAAGCCGTAGCATTCCTGTGTTAAGTCATGATTTCTCTTAGCTGCGAGCCAGGGTAATCACATTTAACAGAAATAAATGCTTGAACTTCAGCCCACTGTGTGTAATCAATCTATTTTTTTAAGTCTTTTCCTACAATATTCTAATTTGCCCAATGCCTCTGATAGAACTCGAGAAGCTGTGAGAACCCTAGACGTGTGCCGGGAAGTCAACGCACCACCCTGTTTTCCAGCCTGTGTGTGTGTGTGTCTTGTTTTTTCAGACTGTAATTGTAATCCCTCTGGCTCAGTCAGTGATCACTGTAATGGCACAGGATATTGTACATGTAAGGAGGGCACTACGGGCCCCAAGTGTCAGGAGTGCCTACCCGGCTATTTGTGGGAAAATGGCTGCAAATGTAAGTAGAACCACGACTCTCCGTATGTCCAAAACGTCCCGACTGTTCTCTCCCCTGCTTCCCCCCCCAAACCCTCCAACCCTCCCTCAGCTCTGTGTCCTTCTGGTGTCTTTCTCCGATGTTTACCTTCTCTGTTTGATTCCCGATCTTTGGCTGGAGGAATGTGCTGCACATGCGCGACACGACTGTTGGTGTAGATGCCTACGCCGTTAGCCGAAACCTTGCATTTCTCCCCTCCCCCATCCCATGGCTGCATTACTGGTGTGGGATTGGCGGGTGCCAGTTATGGCCTCGAACTGGAAAAAGAAGCAACGGCATGGCAGGATGCATGCTGCTTGGTAACTCAGGCACAGCCGCGCCGCTCGCAATCAACACAACAGCTGAGTCAATATTGACTGCTTGACAGGCTGCCTGTGATCCCCTCCATGCCAACACGCAGCAGGACAAGGACGCCCGACACTAACATTTCTCTTAAAGGAGAAACGCGGGTCATTTTCAGGTCCAACACATCCATT
Organism: Phalloptychus januarius; assembly: GCA_902982915.1. Taxonomy (NCBI): domain Eukaryota; kingdom Metazoa; phylum Chordata; class Actinopteri; order Cyprinodontiformes; family Poeciliidae; genus Phalloptychus; species Phalloptychus januarius. The sequence continues at coordinate 505,503 of CADWAE010000096.1, forward strand.
ATAGTCTTGCCGTTTGTATTTCCTCCAGCCATTTTACAAAGCATGCCCCGCGAAGTCATCGTTTTCCTCCAAATGTCACCAATTTTTCATTGTTTTCGTCAAGCCAAAGTTTCCTGCAGGCAGAGAAACGGGAGACGTGAACTTCCAAGTACGGGAGCGGATGTAAAGTTTCTGAAAGAGAAATTTTGAGATAAAAGACATTTGTGCCGACCCTGATTGTGCTCCAGGCAGAAAATGCAAAGCTTCCTTTGGATGTGACATGTGAAAGGATTTTTAAAATTATTTCTTGGAGGATTCTTCTGTTTATTTTCCCTCATTTTAATTTTTTTTTATATATAGAATAGTCACATTTTTCTTATTCTCCTCTGTCAACTGAATAAAAGTGGTAACAAGCATTAACCTTAAAGAACTGCCTGGGGAAAGAACATTTCTCTGCAAGAGCTACAACAAATAAAAACAAAATGGTGGGGATGTCCTGCACTTGTCACAGGTACAACGTGAGACAAAAAACGACCAAATGACGTCCAGTTGCCGTAAGAAGCAATTGTGAAAGAGGCAAACTGCTACATGAATGTACAGAAAGAAAAACTTAGTATTTTTTTCTCCTGAACATGGTTAGATCCAACACAACACCACACATCACTGTGTTCCTGTATCTTTTATTGTGGAGGTGGATGTCCCGTGGAAGGTCAGTCACAGTTCAACACTCATTCCTGCTGGATGCAAAGTAACTTTAACGCAACACCTACTGGAACCGAATAACACCTGCTTAAATTTTTAATACAGTCATTGTCAGTCTGCAACATCCCAAACCTGCTGTGTTAGGATTTATATTCAGCGCAAACACACTGGGCTATTTTAGTCATTTTGGCACAGATGGATCTTCATTAAAATGCACTGTTTTTCCACTGCAACTTGTTGGTGGCTACTAATATATTCAGCGTGCGCCGAGTAAACACACGCTGTCAATACGCACATCTGTTTCCACACAAAGGGACGTTTGGGAGGGAGAAGTGAGCGTGGCGCGCGTCGCGTGCAATTCCTGGGGGTGAATTCATGCTAGATCTCGACGTGCTGCACGGTAAAAAAATTTTTGGAAGGGTTATCGGAAACCAATAGCCAATGTTTTGGAGCCAGTCTCCACTCTCAGTATATCCTAGGAACTCTGTTTATCCCACAAATTACCAACCTAAAAGGGAAGAGAATTTTGTCATAGCGACGATTGATACACACATGATTTTTTTTTTTTTTTTACCCACCAAAAACACCGAATAAGTGAGCAGTTAGTCGACTCCAGCGTGTCCCATATGGCTTCCAACCCACATAAATATCTACTTGTTGCCCAACTGTAGTTGGCTGAAGTGTAAAAACTTGGCCTTGCGACTAATTAAAGAAGGCCATAAAGAGAAAGCATAAGCATCAAAAAACCTAAAGATCCTCTGGATGTGTGTGTGTTTCATTTTACAGTATCGTGCAGCTTTATATGGTCGTCTAAATGTTAAATGTAAAAGCTCGAGGGGAGATAACGTTCTCTACAGAGAACATTATCTGTACTATTTGCGACGGAGCCGCATCAGAATGTTGTTTTCTGTTTGATCAAAAATAATTGACGCATTTTATTTGATGACGGGAGATTCAACACCCCACCCTTAGCTCTTTATCGCCTGCACTGCGATGTAGACCCGTTCCTTGGGATCCGCCGCCATAACACGTAAAGCACCCTCCATAGTTATTGGCAATCTTGGCAGATATGTGACAAGGGTCTTGAGTCAAAAAGTAACATTTCTGGATTCTCCATCCACTGAATGAAAAACAAACATGTTTTAGCCACAAAAAAAAAATCACCAGAAACAACCACTCACCTCCAGGTTTTGTTGACGTTTCATAAGTTTTATGTTGAAAGAAACTGATTTAGAAAAACAAATAAAAATTTTTACACATATGAATAATTGTCATTTTGGTCTTTAAGATACCAAAGTTTCCACTTAACTTTACATTTTGGTCGGTCTGATGATGTGATTTTTAAATATTAAATGACCAGTTACTCAGAACTTGAGTAACTTTTCACCAAATACTTTTTTTTACTCTTGAGTAATTTCTTGGACGGCTACTTTTTACTTTTACTTGAGTAAAAACATGTTGAGGTTCTGCTACTTTTACTTGAGTACAATTTTGGGTACTCTGTCCGCCTCCAATTTTATATCAAGCGTTTCTTGAAAAGTGTCCATTTTAATTTATCTTATCCTGTTCTATAGTGGTATAAATATTACCTAGTAAGCGCCACTCTTCAAAACAGGAAACACAGGAGAACATGGTGTTTGTGTAACTTTAAGAGATGGATACAAGAATCTCACAACACGTCAATTCCTATCTTAAATGTCGCTTTCAAATTAACGATCCGGTTTTGAATGGAAATGTGCTGCCAGTTGAAAAACTTTCCGGGTTTTTTTTGGGGGGTTTGCTGATGCGGTGCTTCTGACCGAGGCTCAAGCTGCGGTCGGACTGAAAAATGCAATTAAAAATTAAATCTCTCCTCAAACACGTCCTTCTCCCAGACACGCACACCTAGTTCACTGGTTTCCTTCTCTAAATATTATCACTCATATCAAAGGCAAACACAACAAATCTTGTCATTTACTGCCTGTGCCGCCTTTGTTTACCCGCGGTAATGCGGAAAAAAGTGGATTGTGGGGGGAGGAGGGCGGATGGAGAGCGGATGAAGCCGGCGAGCTCTGAAAGGAGTTCTGAAGCTACGGCTGGCGCTGCGGCGGCACCTTTAATCTCACTGAACTTACATGTCTGACACAGCCGGTTATCGACGTGGTTCCCAGATAATCAATACCCGTGTTTCATGTCAGATTTTTGGCTCTGCTTAATTGGCGGGCGATGAAGCACTCTGCCTACAGGCTGCGGCCATTACCTGGACCGGCCTTTGAATTCAGCTGAACTCGCCGTTCAGCCTCAAGCCTCGAGTCGGGCGAATCTTAAACAGGTCGACTCTTAAAGAGAGAGTGCGTTTATTAGTGTGCAATGAAAATCAAACCGCATTTTTATCCATACATTTAGTATTACCTTCTGACATTAAATCAGACTAAACTCAGTTAATCAGTTATCACTGTGTGCTAGATCCAAGGATAATGAGATTTGTATATTTTTTTTTTACATTTATCATTTCTTCCTTCTATTTCAGAAGTTAACATAAACTAAGATGAATGTGCCTTTAAACACGGCCGGAAAAGCCAAGTTTCATGATGGCTTGTAAACTTCTGACTGCTTAATTCACAAAATGTGAATAAAATTGAGGGTTTCTGTTACTCTGTGCAGATTAGTGCCAGAACTAAACCAAAGTGCCATGTGAAGATCCTCATTATGCACAGAGAAACCGAAAGGCTGCCAACATGGCGCTCTGCTGCAGCTCCAGACCTTTCCTGACGCTCTAGTGAAGCAAAATGAGGAGAAATTAAGTAAATAGGTTGTTTTATAATTATAATTAGATTAAATTATACATATTTTGAAAAACCTCCAAAACGGTTTAACTCTCAACATTTTAAATAGGCATTTTGGTGGAAAGCAAAACTATGGAAAATTTTTGTTTTTTTTGTTTGCAGCACTATTCCTAGTCATTACACATTGCTTTGTAAAACATTCATACCTGTTGAGCTTTTTTTTTTTTTTTTTTTTTTTTACATTTTGCCGCATTTCAACCACAAGCTTTGATGTATTTCATTAAGAATTTATGAAGCTGAGCTGATAAGGAGAAGGAAAAGCGTCCGTCGCTGCTTTTATTTATATTGGAAAATAATACCCAAAAATCAGTAGTATGCATTTAAATGTCAGCTTCCTTTCCATTTGCAGAAGTCACCTCTACATAGTATATATGTCATGCTTATGCACTATAAAGGGTCAGCAATAAGTGCTTTATGTATTCTACAGGTAAGCTGCTTAATCTGCAGGTAGAGTCCCTTAAACAAGTAAAAAGCTTTAAATTTTGCCAACATGTGGAAGAAGACGATCTGGTCAGGACCAAAGTTTACTTTCCAACAATCCCTCCCATCGCGGCCAGAGTTACAAATAAAAAGTTTAATGTAAAGCAAATCCATGTGTCCAGTCAAAGTCTTATCCTAAATCCAATTGTTAATCAATGGTAAAACTGTAGACTGAGAATAAAACTTTGAGGACTTTCAGACATATGTGAAGTGAAACTCCTGGTTGTGAGCTGACAAAGTAGACAAAGTAGAGCTTTGCAAGTCAAACCACATTAAGATGCGCTTAAAACTTACTTCGACCGCCAATTCCTCCTTTCCAGATGTGCATATCTTAAGGCCTGCTTTCTCTTTAGCTGCTTTTATTTTAAGATGAGAGTAAATACAAAAAGAAAGTATCCTTGTGTTCTTATTTTGAATTTATAAAACATTTCCCTGCACTGGAATAAGTGTTATTTTTTCGTCTTTTGTATTATAGCAGGAAAGAATAATTGAACGATTGAAATGGGAGGCTTTCCACTAAGTAAATGTAATTCAAAGCAGACGCCGCATTTATAAAACAGCATAAAGAGTAAAACCGACTAAAGGAAAGTTTTCCATTGACAATGTTGGCATAATGATCGATCTTTAGCCTTTTATTTTGTCTCCTTTGATCAAACGGGTTTCTTGTCTTCAGACATGATCTCAGAACCAACTTTCTGAGCCACACGGCACCTTTTTCTTCCTTTGTCTTTCTTTTTCTTATCCTGTCCTTCAAGGCGCTCAAACATGAGTCACACATTACACAGAGACTCCAAGAAAGGTTTTCATCAAAGCCCTATTTGGCTATTCCGGGGAGATGGCAATGCACCCAGTCCTGAGTATTAGGAGCGAGATCTTATATTTGTTATTGTGATATTTATGGTCCACAGACTTCATATATTACTCACCGCATTGTTTTCCACTCCCATAAAGGAGTGAAACGGGCAGAAGTGGCCCCCTTTGTTTATCACTGTTTATTTGTCTCCGTTGGTTTATTAGTTTGTGCTGTGCAGCTTTGTTTGCCTCCAGCTTGCTTGACAGCTTGCCTCCGCTGGGAATGGAGTGGCCTCGGTGTCCCAGCTCTAAATATACACCAATTTTCACCTAATGCTCAGTTTGTTTAAAGTCAGCGCTGTCCGGGAGAAGCCTTGCAGGCACCGAGGAGATTGTGGATTTTTTTTTTTTTTTTTTTTGCTTATTTATTTATTTTTTTTCTCGGTTGTGATGGAGCTGATTTACTGGAAGTTTAGTCAGAGAGCTAAAGTTAAATGGACATGGACATGGACGTGGTTGGACACTAATGCTTAAACTTTAACGTGTTTTCGATTTGTTTAACGTCAATTTTAGATGCTTGTCAATCGACATGTTGTGTCTTTATCAGATGAAATTATGAAAAAGTTTACTACCTTCTTGGTAAAAAGTTTTTAAATCTTGACATGACTTTGTAAAACAGAATTACAAAATTTAGCCAAATTGCCAGAGGTGGTTAAAACACTTCTACATCTCTACACTTTCTAATCTTTTAGCGTAAAAGAAAATATCAAGAGATGCACCAGTCACAGTAGTCAAGGCCAGAACAAATAGCTCCCACAACTCTGCGGTGATCGGTGCCAGTGAGCCGCCATCTTGGTAGGAAAACGTAGCACAAAGCATAGATGAACCACGGCTTTGGGATTGACCTGCATGATACAGAGGTTGTGGCTTGTTTACTATTGTCAAACCAACTCCTTAGCAACTGTCATGATGGTTTGTTACTGGTCCCTACCAAGATGGCCGAAAGGCCACAAGGTGTGATGACATGAGAGTTATTTATTTATGATCACCTTTTTGGCAGCCAACTGAGATTTGTCTTTTAAAAACATAAATACGACATTTTTTCTACTTTTTTTTTTTTACATAATTAGAAAACAGAATTGCTGTAACACTAAAAGGTCTGACACCCAATATTACTTGATTATAGCGTTGACAGTGTAATTTGTCTCTGGCGTCTTATGTTAGAGACTAGCATGAGTAGCATTACTGTAAACAATGCAGATCCTCACTTCAACTGTGAAATTTCCAAAAGGTCAACATTTCCAAAATTCAATTTTATTATTGAAAGAGCAACTTTGTAATAACAGAATTGTTCAGCCTTCTTGTCATTTACTGAAGCTCCCAAAGTCCCTGATATATGTAATATATGTAATAAATTCTCAATAGTAGTAACTCTCATTTGTAGTAACTTTTGTACTTCTTCCATTTTTTGACATTCTAACTGATACTTTGAATAACCAGCTAAAAAAAGTCGTTTCTATTCTGCAGCAAGTTCAAAAGCAAATTGTTGGAAGAATGTCTTCAAATATGAAGACAATGTTTTTCTGTCCTGGTGGCATTCATGAATGCATGAACAAACAGCATGAACATTGATGCATGAGTGAAAGCCCTTAAAGGGATATTCAGAATTAGGTGAAGCCGGCCAGTCAAACATTAAAGGAAGCGTCATTTTCTGCTCTCAAAAGTCTGATTTCTAAAACTTAATGCAACAAAACTTCATTGTCTTAAGACTTTAAAATCAAAATCTTAGACATGGTGTCTGGAGAAGAACCAATAGTTGCCTCTGATCATTGTGTCTTGGGTGAAAATTCAGTATTATCACTTTCATCCGCACTAGAACTGCTTCCAAAAAGGGCAATGGTGTGAGTCACATGTCAGCTCAAGGCTTTCACAAACTGAATTTACACAGTGATTCTGCTGATGTCACCAGAATGCAATGATTAACAAAGATGAATCAGAGCAGCTGATGTGGCTCTTCTCAAAAGTGTCCAAAGATACGCGACCTTACAGTTCAGTGAACAAGGACTCCTTCAAATAACAATCAGCTGTTTCATAACCTGGGAATGTGGGTGTCAGAAGGCAACCATTTGCTCACTCTACTTGAAAGGATTTGGGGTTTTTAGAAGACTTTGGCCAAGATTGTTTTCAAGGCCTTTACAGACAGAGCAGAGGGTTCTCGGTTCGGCTGGCTTTGCCTTGCGTCTGAGCGGCGGATGATGCAATGCCGTTTGTCCGTATTGAGTGGAGAACTCCAGCAGACAGTGGAGCAGCTGAGCGTTAATTAAACGGAAGTGCAGTTCACACCTCTCAAGTCTGGAATCACTTCCCTCAGTCAGAGAATACTTTTGAGACGGAGTCTGGAGTGCTGCGAAGGGTTTAATGGTTTGGACACAAAAAGAGTTATCGCATTAGCATTCGATCTGCGCTGCAGTCCTCATCCATCATCACAAGCTATCGATAGTTACAAAGTTAATGAGATATAAAGAAAAAAAAAGTTCTAATTAGTCTGAGTTTCCTCTGGATGTTGACGTCTTGAGGCCGAGGTGAACATCTTGCCACAGTCGCTCATTTGCTGCTCCTCCGCTCGATGGAAGAGGCCACCTCCAGGGCTTTGGGGTGAACAACGACTTCTCGATATTTCCTTAGGACATGTTTTCGGAAACGCGGCAGTGGACAGAGGCCTCGGGGTTCGCCCAGAACTTGCTGCAGTCTTATGACCAGTAAGACAATTTACAGTAAAAACTAGCTGACGAAGGTGAAGAGCTTCTGAAGAAACTACTAGCTTTGGTAGCAGTTCAAAAAGTTAGATGCATTGTTTTTTTTTTGTTGTTTTTTCTACTGTTGAGGTGAATCGAAACCGGATCTCAGATTCAGTTTTCACCCTGCTTCCAATTCTCCACATTTTATCCCAATCCGAACCTCAACCTCACTGTGTTTTGCTGGGTTTGTATTTCATAGACCAGACACAGAGAAGACTCGACTTAAAAAAAATTTTTATCCATGCAAACATAAAAAATGCGATGCGTTTAAATATTCTAAACTCATAGGTGTCAAACACCAGCCCTCGAGAGCCAGCGTCCTGCAACTGTTAGGTGCGTCTCTTCTGCAGCATACCTGAATATAAATAATGAGGTCATTAGCAAGGTTTTGTTGAATTGAGTGCATGTTCAGGAGGTAATTCAGATCTGTTTGAGCAGGGACAAATTTAAAAGTTGCAGAGGGTTTTAGAGAGGGGAGCAGCCAGGAGGCCTTGTGTTGACCCTGGAGGAGCAGCAGTGACCCACAGGCTCAGGTGGGAAAATCTGCTAACAAAAATATCCTAAGTTTCTGCGCTCCACTTATCTGCTCTTTAGGGAAGAGTAGTGAGAAGAAAGTGATTTATATATATATATGTATATTTAAAAAAATAGTCCTAAGAAGTCCCATAGATGTACGTTCCCTAATCGGATTAGATTGAATAAAAAATGTAAACACTGTGGCCTTAATATGACAAAAATGTGAAGAAGTTGCAGGTGATACTGATTCCTAAAGCAACCCGACTGGTAAAACTGTCAGTATTCAGTGAGTGCTATATAAAAGATTTTCCTGTAAAAAGGCTTTATACTGTGTCTGCTGACAATTTACTTGAAGAAATGTACATTTTAAAAACAGAACTCAATCGCTCCCATCATCAGAGATGGTCATTTGATCCTCTGCAGTGTCACGATCACCTTGTACCTTCAAGTAAAGTGTCGTCCGTGTCCTGTGCGCCCGACATTCTGACCTTTTCTTTCTCTCCTCTGTTAACATTCCTTCCACCGCAGCCCGGGTGTGTGACAACGAACTCCTGCGCTGCCAAAACGGCGGGGAGTGTGTGAACAACCGCTGCAGCTGTCCCGCCTCCCACTCGGGCCTGCTGTGCGAGAAGCCCCGCTGCGAGTCCGAGCTGGGCGGCTGCAAGGGGCCCGAGTCGGGCCAGGCGCCCCTGAGGCCCCCCTCGCTCTGCGGCGTGCTGACGCTGCTGCTGGTCGGCGCGGCGCTGTGGAGGGAAACGCCGTGGCGGGCCGCCACGCTCTGAACGGACCTGTTCCCCCCCCACCCACCCACCGAGTGGGAGCGACACTCGGCCCCCCATCGCCTCCGCCCTCCCCACGATTCTTCCTTCCCTATTAATGAATAAAAGATAAATAAATAGATTATTTAAAAAAAAACATTGGCTTTCTGGACTGTGACGCGCCGAGCTTCCTCCGCTGCCAGACTCGGTGCGTCACGATGACGAGAATGTTCCAGACTAAAGCAGAAACTTTTCATTTAAATTCAAAGGATACAAAAAACGTAAAGACTATACGTCTAAAATAATAACAAGGAGAAGAAAAAGTGTTATTAAAAGTAACTGAGCATTTGCCTGATAAATCAAAGAACGGTGAGTCCGCCCCCCCCCCCACCCTCTAAGCCATACCAGGTACATGAGATCCTTCCAGTTTGGGGTGGAATAACTCAACGTGACAGACTCGTTCACTCCCTTTCTTATTGCCACGGCAACAACAGCTGCAGCCAATCAGCTCTCGCACAAGCCGACGGCGGCGCCGCGCGGATCCCCAGCTCTCCGCGCCCCTCCCCCCTCGGGACGCATCTGCGAGTTAATATTTGCTGGACTGACAACAGCGGAGAGAGAGAAAGAGAGAGAAGACAAGAAATAAAAAAATAAAATAAAGTAAAAATACCTGTCCTTGCCAAGCAGCAAAGAAGACTGTCCTCTGAGATGAAAACTGTTACACTTCAAGGCGATGACAGACGGAGAGAGGTGGAAAAAAAAATAAACAAAACAAAATAGACATTCTTTGCTGTCAGTGCATTGTGGATAGAAGGAAATCTGTCCGGATTGCCTCTTTGCGACGCAAAAAAAACTTTGCCCGCGTTAACCCAAAACTCCCTCTTGGTCTTTCTGTCTCATCCCTTCCTCCTGTTCAGACCCCCTCACCTTTGACCCCTCCCCCACAGCCCCGGCCCGACGCTGCCACTGACCTGTGCATTTGTGAACTTTAACCTCTGTAAACCCTCGTTGGTCGAAAGGTTCTTCTGTCCGATGTTAGTGATGCACATGTGTAAGACGCTCTCCCCTCTTCCTCCTCGTCCTCCTCCTCCTCCTCCCCCCGTTCTCTCATTCCTCTCCTCTTCTTCCAAAAAGATGATCTAGTAAAGCTGTGTGACTCTGCTCCTGTCTTAGGGTCACCTCGCTCCCTGCAATCATGGACAGAGGGTAGTTATTTTTCCCTTTTTTTTTGCCCCGGGCAGACAGGAAGTGCATAAAGAAACCATCCAGTGTATTTGCAAGTTCTTTTTCTTTGCAAAATGAAGGAAAAACAAAAAAAACCGAGTCATGTCATCCTTTTTTGTATCTCTGCCAAACTGTGATTGAAAAAAGGCAACCTTTAATGTATCTATTGAAGACATCCAAATGCAGAAGCAATGGCATTCTTCTCTTTTTATTTCCTCTTATTTATTTATTTTTTTTAATTATTAATCGTTATTTTTGTTTCTTTTTCGTTGTGCAGTTGATTTCCCTTTGTATTGGCAACGTGCTGGCATCAAAGAATATTAGTTTACATATGAAGTATTAATAAAGTGTATTAAAATCCCACCAAAGGACATTATAAATGTTTTGTTCTTGCTTTAACACTTGAAAATTTAAGTGAATAAAAGTGAAAAACCAAACCGTGTCGCTTGTTTTATCAGCCGGTTTTCACTGTGTATGATTTCTTTTTTTAAAATAGTTATATATTGTCCATTATTATAAATATTGGTTTTTTTTATGATGCAGTCTTCCCAGTTTGGATAATTTTGGATCTCATGTCAGCAGACTTTTGAATTTTTTTTTTATTTTCACACAGCATCATCAGCTACATACAGGTATCGTCCTGAATCTCAATATTAGTGTTGAAATTTGTCTTTTTTTTTACATAAATTACAGACAATATCACTCCCAAAAAGTCTCAAATACATAGTTAATTGAGAATGATGATTCAATTTCGAAGCATTGTTTTTTTTGTCACACTTGATTACGAGAATATGATCACATGCTAAGGATTATGTAGACCACAACATCCATCGATTTTATAGATTAAATACCATCATTTATTTTATTGCTATTATGCAATAACCTTGGTGTTGATTTTTTTAAGGAAGCTGTAATTTTTAAAATCAATTTTAGGTCGTATTAACTGAGATGAACAGAAGTCAACACTCAACATTGACTTGTATATATATATATATATATTGTTTTTGTAATAAACCAAAAATAACAGATGAATTTCTCCTTTTGGATTGAACTTAGGAAAGAAATGAACTTTTCAGTGGCAATCCAATTAACTTAATAGATACATGTTGTTGGACATTTAGCCGGCTGCCCATTCATACCCAGAGATATTCACTCGGCCTCATAAGCAGCCGCCATCTTTTTTTATGAGGGAAGGGATTTACAGGTTAGACCATTCATAAAACTCTTAATAACAGATTGACTCACACATATCAAATCAACTGAAGGAGACGTCCGTCTATAGAGCCGAGAGACGAAGTTAACTGGAAGCTCAATATCTAATTTAACGTAAAAGCCTGTGTGAAGAGTCTGAATCTAACAAATGTCACTGTATACATGACTACATTACATATATTCAATAAAACCATTAAATACTTGACAATAAAACCTGCAATGAGCCATAGAGATGACACAAGACAAACCAAAGTTTTCTCAAGGCTGTTTTCTGTGTGTGTAAAGCGTGCAGCTCCAGGGACGGCCTGATGAATTCAGTCAAAGTCACTTCTTTGTCAAGGTCCCCTACAGTGGCCCCGATTTCAACCATGTGCTCAGCCCAGGTGTCAACGCACTGCGCTGCGTGGAGAATTAAAATAGAGTTTTGTCATTTGGGGAGAGGACCGCGTCCAAGATGTTTCACCCCGAGCAGCTGTCGGACGATCCAGCCGGGAAGCATCACCAGGATTCCTTTGAGCAAAGCGCCTCTTGCCTCTGGATTTTCCCCCCATATAAAGTTTTTATAGCTGGTCTAGAGTTCAAAAAAGGCATAATAAGTGGTGTGTTTTTAGCACTCAAAGTAAAAGAAAAAGTCCAGTGGAGTTAGAGACTCACATCAAAGACACATTCGGAATGACGGGAACATCTTTGGAAGTGTGCTTTGATAGACAAGAAAACCACAGTTTCGTAAAATGTCACTCAGCAGTAAGGAAGCATCCATGTCTTATTTGTGAAAATCAAAAGGTGAGTGTCAAACTCGTCAACACAAATCAGACCTGGGGCTGGACTGCACAACTGCCTTTAAACCTGAGTGATGTTTCCCAGCCCAGCCACACGCCGTTTGGATTTTGAAGAAAATGCGATTTTGAATCTATTGGCTAATTCAGTTGATGTCAAGTTACTTTATGCTGAAAATTTTGTTGCTCCACTGTAAAAGCTCCTGTGATGTAAAAATGTGGGTCTATACACATAGTTACCATTCTCATGGCATGACAATGCTTTTATTTTGCAGGGTCAGGAGAGCTAATTAATTACCGCAAAACATTGGAATATGTTCAGATAGCAGTACCGTAATTTTCGGACTATGAGTCGCTACTTTTTTCCCTCGCTTGGAGCCATACGGCTTATGGCCCCGTGTGGCTTTTCTGTGGATTTTTCTTTCTCTTTATTGGGAAGTGAATCATTGGGAAGTCAAAATTTGAAATCAAAAAAAGAAAGTGCGGACTTTCATTTAGAATTGTCATTTAGCACGTAAAGCCTGGTGTGGCTTATATATGTACGTTTCCAGTTAGTTTTTTTTACTTTGTGGATGCAGCTTAAAGTGATGTGCGCTCTACAGTCAGGAAAATACAGTATATTAATTCACAACTCGAATTTGAGTCCAAATTCAAATTTGGACTCAAATTCAAATCGCAGCTAAATTAGAAAAATTATGCTTATGTGTCCTTAATGTCCAGTCTGACTGAGCTTGAGACATTTTGCAAAACAAAAAACAAATTCAGTCACTAGTCATACTCCATAACACCTGCAAAAACAGGTGGCTTGATAAACGAGGGACTCAGGGACGATGTATACTGTTACATATTACACATACATCCACAAAAAATGTAGGAAACCAGATAGTTTTGGGAAAATTCTGCAGCCTTCAAATAATAAATTCAACCCTCCCAAATATTAATCCGAACTGTGAGTCCTCGTATTGTGTCGTCATACGCGCTCACTCTCTGCCTTTATGTATCCGATGTTAAGTGACTAATGCTGTGTAAAAGGCCAAGCGAAAACAAACTAGAAGCATACTTACATTACTTCTGCTTGAGAAGTATTGACCATGCAGCAGCCCCATTATTCCTGCTGTGGCTGTTTGTGCGATGATCAATGCACTTATTGAACCACACAGAGCACTTATTGATCAGTGTTCCTTTTTCCTTACAGCGAGGGCATTAAGTGGTATCTGTTTTTTGTTTGTTTGTTTTTGTGTTTTTAACGCTGTCCAATTTTCTCTACATTGGAACCAGAAATACAGCACAGCGTCGTCCATTACTGGATATTCACCTTCTAGAGTCAGCGAGTTTCCTTCACTATAAAGTTTTTTTTTTAAGCTTACCTTTTGCTTTAGCTATCAATTGGCTTCACAGCTCCATTTTTCACACAGATCATCTGGAACTAAGACTGCCACAGTGATATGTTGTGACACGACCTGTAAATTATTTGCAACAGAGTAACTTGCAAATGTTTTCTCTACCCATAAGCAATCTTTTTATGTTTTGTATGGCTTCAAATTTCAGTGCATTTTTCTAGGATTTTATGTGATGAATCAACAAATAGTTGCAAACACATCGTCTTTCCAACGTTCTGGAAGAAAAGCTCATGAAAATCCTCCACTAAAGCGGCGCAATGATTTTCAAAAACTGAGGCTAAACTAGAGGAGTTCAGCAGATCAGCGTTAGCCCCGCCCAAAACCCATAGCCCGCCCACCCTCCACTTTAATGGCAGAGTTTGGCAGGCATTATATTATTACACATTTGCATTTTAGTGGTTTGATGGCATTTTTCATAAGTTAATTGTTCTATCCATCCATCTTCCTACACCCTTGTCCCTTACTGGAGTCGGGAGGGTTGCTGGTGCCTATCTCCAGCTATTGTTCTGGGTGAGAGGCAGGGTCACCCTGGACAGGTCGCCAGTCTGTCGCAGGGCAACACAGAGACACACAAGACAAACAACCATGCACTCACACTCACACCTAGGGACAATTTGAAAGGCCAATTAACCTGACAGTCATGTTTTTGGACTGTGGGAGGAAGCCGGAGTACCCGGAGAGAAGCCACGCTTGCACAGGGAGAACATGCAAACTCCATGCAGAAAGACCGGGGCCGAGAATCGAACCCAGAACCATCTTGCTGCAAGGCAACAGCTCTACCAACTGCACCACTGGGCAGCCTTAAGTTAATTGTTGATCAATTAAATTATTTAAACATTTAATTAGCTCATTGTACATTTGATTAATACTTTTAAATGTATTTAATTTTGTCCCTTTTTACCCTCCATACTAATGATCACATTATTGGAGAATGTAGGTTTAGGATTTGCAGATAGTTCACTGAAAAGTGAGGTGAGAATTTTCTGGATTGTTGGAGACATAAGCCAGAAGGGGGCACATTTTTCGGACTTTCATCTGGAATATAGATTCTCGACACTCTTGACGTATCCATGCACATTAGAGAATCAGATTTAAGGAGTGAAATTCCATCGTGGCCACAAACAGACGATGGATGTTAAACCATGGAGGAGAGACGACACCAGGTGCAGTCACGTGGTCTAAACAGGTTTCATGCAGCATTCCAGAGAAACACACTTAGCAACACAACATTTTGGTTAAACTGGCCTCAAACTCCAAACTCTGGATGTATACAAAACCAGGATGTTAAATGTTTGATCTTAAATTTAGGAACTCAAACTATTAACTGCTTCTGGCTGGAGGAAAGAGACAAAACAAAGAAGCTGCTACGAAAGCTCTGCTAGGGGCTACCAATCCACTATCTATAGCCCCAAATCTAAAAAGTATATAAACCAAAACATGGCAGTAATCAAGTCTTTAAACATTTTCAGATGTTCTGATTCAAGTTTGCAAAGTTTTCTTCCAGTTGAGATATTTCACTGAACAATACACTGCAATTCTTTAAACTTGTCCAACAAACTGAGTGGCAGCTTCGCCTAGTAGCTTGTGATGAGACCATGTATGCTAGCAGGGTTAGGGAGATTCATACAAGTTGTTTACCAAAGGCAGCACGCCACCGAAACACAACATTATGACTAGGAAAGGAACAGGAAGATTAGCTGAAACAAATTAACTTCATAATGCAGATTTGGCAGGTAAATGTTCCATTTTAATGAACAATGTTACATACAAAGCATCTTTTTACTGTGTTTACTCTGTGATGGTTTAGATTTAGATCCCTGACCACAGTAATTAATGTCACTTGCCAGCTTATAACAATTTAATAGTGTTTACTTATTACAGTCGATTTCAACAAGTAGCTTCGTATTATTATTATTACATAAAACATCAAAGTTAGATAACGTTTAGCAACTTAACTTATCTTAATATGTTTCTCAGATTCAACGGTGAATTTCCAAGAATCTCCAGGACTCATTTTTTGAACCGGTTAACTCAAATAAATCTTTTAAATAAGACCGTGAGAGGCGCAGGTCTTACGGACAATTACACTTCATGGACTCCATGTTGGGTGTTTGTGATTTTACAGGCTTTGCGGATCCACCTTCTTGCGGATCCACCTTCTTGCGGATCCACCTTCTTGCGGATCCACTTCTTGCGGATCCACCTTCTTGCATCCACCTTGCTCTTCTTGAGGGTCTAACGATACTTTCCCACTTTGCAGTGGTTCAGTGGACCAGTTCCTCTCTCGCCATAGATTACTTTCAAATTGACAAACAAATCTGAGGAGGTTAGCCTTTTACAAACCCTCATTGTAGTCTTTCTCACTTTCTCTCGTCAGGTCTCAACATCTATTTTTTTGTAACTACCTTTGACATGTTCTGGTTTATTCCTCTGACACTTCAGTCGCATTCTTTTCATGGCTGTCTGTCGTTAAGATGCCTGGTTTTAAGTGCAATTAACTGCATGTTTCAATGCGAAACCTTTACTTCGTAGATCAGGTGGGCTTCTCATCTAAGTGACGACGCAGAGTGAGAACTTTGGTGCGATGCTGTCATAATCTGTCCTGTTCCTGCCATGTCTCTGTTCCTCTGCTCCCAGCCCTGCTGATTAGCTCATTGTTCTCACCTGAGCCTCTGCTCATCCTGGCTGCAGTTTTTTTTTTTTTTTACCCCTTCCTCCACGCGAACTCTCAGTTCCTCTTCTGTGTCTGGTAATTGGGAACCCGTTTCTCTCTCTCCCCCCGATGAGTTCCAGTTCTATCATTTGCAGGACACCTTTGTTGCGCCATTGAGAGTTTCTTATGTAGTAATGTTCCACTTCCTGTTTTCTTTGATGCATTTGCCTTGGATTTGATTGACTAAGCTGATTACTTCCTACATCCACGTTATTTATTATTGATGCGTTTTGTAGACTTTGTGGTGGTTGTTGTTCTGGGTCCAAACTGAACAAAAATCATAAAATACCTTTCATGTGCAAATCTCCAAAGTTACTTACAGGGTCTAGATGTATGGAAATCCCAAGTTTTTCTTTTTATTAACTCTGAAAAATTGAGAGTTAAAAGGTTTCTGGTTGCATTAAGATTTGAAATGAGTCATTATGCATGCATCTTAGAGGCCGTCTCCCACATTCCTATTAATGTAAAATACAGTCTGACCAAATGGACTTATAAAGATCAGTTCTGTTTTGTGTCATTATTATTTTTCCCCATGAAAAATTAGCATCTCATGAAAGCTGCGAATCTTTGATGCATATGAAAGAAAGTGAACCTGCTGCGCAGTAGATTTGGGGCATTCTTTTTTTTTTCTTGTGCTTGTGAAATGTTCCCATACTAAACCCACCTTCAGATCTTGATTAACGGATGCATTCACTCCATCAAGATGTATCTTTATTGCACAGATAGGGAGTATCTGTCTCACTTGACCGTTGTGTGGAGAGTAACGAAAGAGCAAACACTCAAAACCTCACACTCCAGTTAATGAGTGTAATTAACTAAATGCTTTTTTTTTTGTTCTGTTTTTTTAATCTTGACAATCACAGATTCTTAAAGGTCAAATAACTTCAACACTTCAGTGAAACAGATGCGTCACTCTGCCTTTTAGAGTCTGCTCCAGTGTAACGACTGAGTCATTATTCCTTTTATCAGAGTTGATTCTGAAAAACAATCATTTGCTAATTAATGATGTATCTTCTTGACAATAGGCAAGTTAGAAAATGCTTGTATTTCTGGCTTCCATTGAGCAGGATTTCCTTTGGGGACCCATCCTGCGTGTTTCAGACGATCCCGCCGTGCATTCATGACCTCGCCAATTTCAAACAAAGCCGCCAAGGAAGCTTGGAGCAAATTCAGTCAGACAGCGTCCGGGCTGGAAAGCCTCTAAAATGTCTGAGAAGCCGCAGTAAACACTCGAATAAAGGGGCCAGAGTAGCTGGCTGTCGATCCCTTAGAGGCTGAGTGAGACGGAGCGAACACTCAAGTGTGACATGACTTTGTAACAGGAGAGTCAAGCGCACGTCCTCACACTGTTAGGGAGAAAAGCCATTAGTAACGAGTCCCTCACACACACCTTATTCTCCAGATATTCACACGCGAATCCTGGAAAGTGTCTGGAGAAAAAAAGTGTCCAAAGCTTCCTGTGTTTTAAAATGAAATGAATAGTGAATTCTGTTAAGTATCGTTGACGTTTTTTATACTCTATACATGAGTTGCACACCTTTAAGATGCCTCCCTAACGACCGTAACTCAAGAGCTTGGCGTATTGTGTTCATCAATGGAATGTTTCAAACTTTTGGTGCTCCGAATCCTGCGTCAAAACCTGCTCTGGAGGCAAAAAAATAAAAAAATCTCCCGTCATGCTTCACCTCAGCCGCAGGACGAATTCCAAAATAAAGCAAATGCTCTGAACGTGAGACTGCAGAGCTACATATTTGTTATCTGTGTCACGCTTTCTTTCCGCAGTGTGTACAGTATCAACCTGAGTACACACTGGCTGCTGCCCACAGATGTAGTGTGTGCTGTGAGCAAACAGCATCCGCAATCTCAGTGTGAACAATCTCGGCTGACAAACTGAACAAATGAAGGGTCAAATAAATAAAATAAAAAAACGAAGAAAAAGTCACAAAACCCTCTTTTTTTTTCCAGGAATAAAAACTTCTCCAGCTGGTTTGTATGTTCACTAAGGTTTGTGCATGCATATGTGTGTGTGTGTGTGTGTGTGTGTGTTTTTAAATGTTGTACCTACAATCAAATGCATATTTAGTTATTTTATGTGACTGACTCATATGAAGTGAAAGGAGGACCCATCTCCACCCGGGTCTCAAAGCTTTTGTAGGCAATGATGCTGCCACCAACATTTTTATTGTGGAGATGTTACACTCAGAACAACATATTTTTTTTCTTTCTCCAAATCTAATAGACCGTCATTTATAAAAAAAAAAAACCCGGTGTGGATTTCTCCCGAAAGTGGATTTTCACGTCTGATTTATGGAACAAACGTTTTCATCCCTGCATATGGAAACCGTAGCGAGTGATGAATGTGTTGAGCTGAAACAATAGGAGACGAACCGTTGTGTAAAAACTCTTTTCTGTCCATTAAGCCTTAGCGCGAGTAATACTCCAGAGACCCACAATACGGAAATGTTTAAACCTCCTTACAAGCTGGTCATGATCCTGTATTATTAACTCTTCTGTTCAAAGTGTCAGCAGTTAATCATACACGGCGCATAAGTGCAGCCGGCCTCATGAGGGATCCCCAGCTCAGACCCGGCTTTCTAAAAATAGCTACTATTTTTAGAAGCTAAATGTGTTTTTTATGACTTTTTTTTTTATTGAACAGTCTCTATCTTCAAATTAAACTTCATTATTCGTATCAGACTCCTGTAATGTACCTGCTTTCATAAGACTGTTGACTTATCATGTGTAGGTATTACGTTTATACGGCTGTATTTTTAATGGTATTCTTCTGTTTTCTCTTGTTTTGATGTTTCCTCAACAGGTCGGTGTTGAAAATGAGAGTTTGTTCTCAATCAAGTTTCCCTGTAAAATAAAAGAAACAAAGAAAATTTTAAAAAACAAGCAGCACTCTGTGAGATATTTAAAACCTGGAACGTAGTTTTGTAATCTAAGCCTGTTTGAAACTTGAACTGCTGCTTTAACCAACTTCTTGTTCTCTTATCTTAATGACCAAATTGCTGTATTTACACTGAGCATTTTTATTAATTAGGTGACTTTTAATAGCAAATGTTGTACTGGACTTTATTTGGGAGTATTAAAGTAAAATGGGCTGTTAAGGAATATGTCTTTTATTAATCTGCTATGCTACTTTGTACATTACATGCGTCACTACAGAACTGCAAACATGTTAGGCTGCAATTAAATTGCAGGATAATTTACATGAAGACAAGAAAAACATGGCTGGGGTGAAAAAGCATGTCCATTGTTGGCAATCAATGTAGACTTGTACGTTTGCATTGACTTCCACTCAGTGTTTTGGGGTAACAGATCTCTCCACACGCCGTTTCTAATAATGTGTGTCGCCCAAAGGCGTCCATTGGTCGGGTCAGAAATAGAACCCGTTCTGCAGCATGCCTGTAGCAAGACACCTGATGTGCAAAATCATCCGGCATGTGAGACGCGCAGCTTTGGATTCGTCCGTGCAACGGTAGCAACATCTGGACTTGCTGGGGGTTTTTTTTGAAGTTGTGAACCAGTCACAGACACCATCAGTTCTGTTTTGACATTTTTCTCGCTGCAGAAGGGCTCGAGCCACAAACTTCCCTTCTTTCACCGTTTTTTTTTTCCCCCTTCCTGGTTTCTTAGAGAAACAAGGTCACGTTTGACAGACTTCAGATGAACGTCTCAGAATCAGTCACTCTTAAGACGCTAAGCTGGAGGTTAAGGAATTAACATCGCTCTTGGTTTGTTCACCTCGAAAAGGCCTGCTAATTCCTACATGTCTTTGATGTTGCTGCGGCAACGGCGTTTGGAGAAAGATGGGTTGAGAAGGTTGATGTCTTAAAGTCGAGAACGATGCCTTTTGTTTTATATGGTGATCTGTATCCTGTGGATTTAATTCACATTTTCTCACATTGCAACTACAAACTTAATTGTGTTTTATTGATACAAACAGAAAGTAGAGAAAGAAGGAAATTATGCAAAATTTTGATTTTTTTTTTTTACCACAAATACAAATATGACATTATAGCATGCATTTGTGTTAATTCCTCCTTGAAAGAGGAATTAAAACAAGTTTAATTTATTAGTGAACGACCAGCATCATGAACACCAGGGAGACAGCTTGGCACTTTCTGATGTGTATCCAGACACAGTATGGAGGAGCAATAATGGGGTTTTAATACACAAAGAACTGTTAGATACAGAAAATCAAGATTAGGAATAATTATTCTGGCGCCCCCGATATTGTGGCACCCATATGCGTGACATGTAGTGTATATGCCACTTTTTGTGCCACTAGCTGTGTTTCCAGTGCAGACTTTTTTGACATTGTCGAGGGAGGCTATTGCCTACAATGAGTGCATTGCTGCTGTATGCAAACTGGTGTAATGCAAAAAAAATCTGATCCCATTGCAGTTTTGCAAAAAAAAACCACTCCTTTGTAGATGACTGAAAAACCACCTCATCCTAACACAGAAACCTTTTTATTAAAAAACTTGTTTCGTCGAAATTGCTGTTTTCCCATTAAAACAAATTTCAGTTTGTGCGATTTTATGGTGCAGCAACTAATGAAGATGAAGGAACACAGAATGCAGGTCACAAATAAAAACAATAAAGCAAAGTGTGGAAATGAAATAACATCCAAAGCTTTGAACATCTCGCTAAACAATGTTCAATCCGTAATCTGAAAGTGGAAACAGGATAGCTCAGATGCAAACCTACAAAGACGCACAAAGGTTCAGAAAGGTGAAACTGTCAACAGGACTAGTTTGTCATTTGCCACAAGCCTAGCTTGGCATGCTGCAAATCTATACCTTACCCCAGTACAAATGCAAATACAGGTCTCTATAGCAATTAAGAGGGTTGATTTTTAATTGATCTGTTCATTTATGCCATTGCATAACATAAAATTCTGGTAAATAAATTGCTGTTTGTGGCTGTAGCTTTAAATACACACATAAATAAGAACTGCGCTTCCCGTCAATGACAGAGAGAGATTTTTTTCGTGTGGTGCTTTTATCGAACATGTTTGGTTGTTCATGTTTATGGAAAGAACAAAAATGCCTCAATGATCCCGCCAAAATGCTTGACATTTCTGCAGCTTCACTACGCACAAGACAACCTGCCACGGCTCTGGCTCAAATAGAAAAAATAAAAAAACAGTTTATTGGCTAGTAAAGGCACAAACAAGGCTTAAAAAGTCCCCAAACTTGGCATCTGGAGCTCTGGACCACAGCCTCGAGGATTTGGATGGCGGCGTGTCGTTTTGGCATCAGAGCTCCACGGCTACGGAGAGTAAATGAAAACCTTCTTCTTCCCCTCATGTCTTTGTAATTAAACGTTCTGCAGCGCTAAACCCGTCTGCTTTGCCTTAGCAAACATCCGCTGTATCTGCAAAACCACAGAAAAAAATAATAATACCGTCACGTACAGTAGGTAGAAATGTTGAAACTGTTTCAAACATGAACACAAGGTCCACGCAACATACGACAGCGGCGACACTGTTACACTTTTGAAGTTGTCTTTGAAGGGGGAGGGAAACGCCTCGTGTATTCTCTCATTATTACTTGGTACAGTTTCCCGAACCTTGAGCCCAGCCACTCGAGAATTTCACCCTCTCCCTGGTTTCCGCTGATGAGCAAATGTGTTCAAACCCGGCAGTGTTGCCTAGGAGGAAATTCATTAGGCGGTTGTGCGCGGATCCCTGAGGACGCGTACAGGTGTGAACAAAGCAACCGCGCATTGCTGCCTTCGCACTAAAACTGCCTCAGACCCCAAGTTAAGAAACTCTTGTTGCAAAACTTAATTAATTAATGAGACGGTTGACAACAAAGAGTCTTCAAGTAGCTATGATAAAAACATGTCCAATTTTAAACACCGTAAACTACTGAGACCAGAAAAACAAGTGGATTTCTGGAGAGAAAAAGCACCAAAATTGTTAATGATAAAAGTTTGTAGAACTTAATGCACAACAACAAAGGTAAAAAAAATAAAATCATCTTTAACGAGATTGAAAGATTTTATTGTTTTTCAAACATTTATAATTTTACCTTGTAAATATGATAATCAGTAACAAGCAGCTGGAAACTCCAAACATTTTTTTAATTCTTCATTTCTTTCCGATCAGGAAAAGAATAATAAAATAATGATTTTCGTGCTTTCTAACGCTGCAGGAATCCTGATTAACCTCAGAAGTGCCACGAGAAAATGTTAAAATAAAACGTCAGACTTACGGTTTCGGTGGACCATTTATGTGTGCAAACAGAAAGCCGAGTTTCAATTTCTATCCCCTATATCCACATTTTAAGGGCCACATCTGTGATGTTTTGAAATAATCATCGTAGGACCGATTGAAGGACAGCGTGTCCCCTCATGCTGAAGTGGTTTAAGGGGGAATTGTCAATATTTTTACCTTGGAGTGATTTTATTTTTTAACTCTAATTTACTTTTATGATGTAACCCTGGTCTATACTGAATTACCAATTGTACAAAAAGCAACCTTGAAGACTGACACTGGTGAGTGTTTGCAATAAAAAAAATACTTAAGTTTGCAGAGGGGAAAAAAAAAAAACATAACCGGGAATAAATATGCAGGTTTCTCACGTTGCCACTTGAACAAAGTTGCATTTGCATATGACCTTGTGGAGTGTGTTTGTGTGTGAAAGAAAGATGTTTTTCTAATCTGACAGTATGATTAAGCCCTTGAAGACCCCCTGTTGTACGAAAGGGTATATCTGCTCAAACGTGTGTGAGGATACACTCATCTAGGAAGTACTTTTCACGGTAAACAAGGGTGATTTTAGGGCCTGGATGCAGTGAAATTGTGTTTTTAAGACCATGTGTTTAAATTTAATGACTTTTTCTTTAGATTTGTTGTTTCTGATCTGAGAGACAAAAACACTCCTGGTCTAAGGGACGTGTTGATTTTTCTATAAGATGTTGTGTATAAATCAGTTTTTTGCAACTTTTTTTGTTTGTCAGTAGGGTGGAGTCCAAAATTACCTTCGTGTTTACAAGAATTTGTGCAATTGCATGTAACCGCACTGAGAACATTTACTGCAAAAATGCTACATATACTCTTCTAAAATACCTAAAAGTGACACTAACAAGGAAAACTTGCATTTAGGGGTAAATATATAGAATGCTTGTCCTCTATGTGTTTCTTTTTCTGCTGTTAATAATTGAAAACAGTGAGATTTTTTGTGCAGTGACACCTGGTGTTCAAAATGAGAACTGCACAGAAAACTGTGCACTTTAAGCATTCTTTCTTTGGGATTTCTTGAGAATCCTATTGAGACAAAGACATGAAACATACTTTAACCTTTAATGATTAATTTCAGCTTCTGCCTGGTTGGTGCTAGTCGTCTCATTGAGTGTGTCTCTAATGATTGCAGCATAAAGATGGCTGTGTCTGTCAGGATTCCTGGGTACCAGTTCAGCATGAAGACATAATAACACTGTGCATATCGGAGAACATGGATTGTTATTGAAATGTATAAGTCAGGGGATGGATACCAAAATTTCCTCCAGGCCCAGAACATCCACTGGCCTTCAGTCAAATCCTTCATCAAGAAATGGAAGGAATGTGGTCCATGTGGAAATCTGCTTAGATCAGGTCGTCCTCACCAACCGAGTGTCCATATAAGAAACAGACTAGTGAGAGACGCCGGGTTACCATGACTACATTGAAGAATTTTCAAGGTTCAGCAGCTGAGATGGAAGAGACTCTGCAGACAACAACTGACCAGGTTCTTCATCAGTCAATGCTTTATTGGAGAATAGCAATGAGGAAGCCACCGTCGAAGAATACTCAGACCACTGGAGTTGCCAAAAGGGATCTGGGAGACTCTGTGGTCCAATGGAGGAACGTTCTTTGGTCTGATGAGAGCAAAATGGAGCAAACTGTGATTGGGAGAACCAAACACTGCAATGTCACCAAGAACACACAATCTTCACATGTGAAGCTTGGTTGTAATTACCTTGCAGATGGAATTGCTTGAGTGACTGACAATAAGTGTGTGCATGTTCAAATCTACTCATGAAACTTTGTCTCAATGACTGCAAACGTGATCAGTTTGAGTTAGTTTGCAAATAACGCAGATTTTGCCTGACCTGTCTGAGGATTTCTTCTCTTTTCTTTAGATTTGCTGCAATATAATCATGTAATTCTACTGGCAAGTGAACTGCTGCTGATAATAGGTTCATAGGACCCAAAAAAAACTTCAAAGAAAACACAGGGCTGCTATGTTAGAGATGCTCAAAAGAAACATCCATCGTGTCAGCGTGTTACATTGCGTTTTACCCAGTGTCTCAAATAAACTTTTCTTTTCAATGCTTTACATTGAACACTAACTTTCTGTAAAATGCTTGTTCAGAAACTCAAAACAATTAGCAAAGTGTTCGCCTTGTTACGAACTGTGTTGGGGTTTTGAACGGGCCCTCGGTGTACGCACTGTCAGCTAATTACCTTCCTTCCCGGGCCTCGCTCCCACCCACCCACTCTCCTTTCTTTCAGTTCCGCCTCTCGGCTTCATCTTTTCTCCTCCCTCGCGTTTTCCATCTTTGGGTAATTTGGCCCGAGTTCGTCTCGACGCCTTACGGATTTGTGTGCAAAGTGAAAAATGACATTTTGAGTCGGGGACTTCAAGGATGGGCAAGTTAATGAATGGCCACCAGATGGCCCTTATTAGGCTAATGTGTTCCCCCTCTCTGCAGCCCCAGTTCTCGCCTGGGGACTGAACTTGCTGGCAGCTTGTGCATAAAGTGTGTGTATGCGTGTGTTTTCACTTGGTTGTTGTTATGCTATATCAGGTTAACCTGAAAAGATGGAAGGATGCAGCTTCTGGTGTTAACCGAAATGCTTTGTTTTTAATGGACCCCACATCCTGGTCACTCCGGCGAGCCGCTGACCTTCGGCCCTCACTGTTCAACAGTCCAACGACAGCTGCAGCGGCTCTGAAGTTTCCTCTGCTGAAAAAAAAAACCTGGATTCCAGAGAATGAGTGGCGAAGCCCTTTCCCCTCCAGCCTGACAGTGTGTTAATTGCCTAATTTATAATCCCTGCTCATCAAAGTGAATTATTGTTGCAAGGCATACATCCACCACAAAAGGCCCCCGCTAAACTCCAGAATGATGTTAAACATGGTAATTAATTGAGTCTAATTTATTAGATCAGCATCAGCGTATCGTGCCGCTGGTCTTTTTGTGCTTCCAGAAGGTGAGTGGCGGGCGGAGGAGAGCGGAGCTGTCAGGTGGGTTTCAGATGAGGCGCCGACGGTCTCCGCTCCACAACTTCACAGGAGCCCTAAACATCTTGACTTGGTCACTGCTGTAATTCATTTGGAAAATTCCAGCTAACTGCTTCTTTTCTACTGAGAGTAGAATCTATTCTAGTGACAGCTGAAATACACCAGTCATGTGTTTTCTGACAATTTCCAACTTCCAATTGGAAAACTAAAATTTTAGTTTTGGCAACGTGTGCATACTTCTTTTGTCTTTGTTTGTTTTTTTTTGTTGGTTTTGTTTCTATAAAAAGTGAATGAGAAAAAAATAAAATAGATGAGTGAAATGAAGTAGTTTTAAAGGGGCAGCATAATGTAAAATCAACATTTTTGACTTGTTCATGCATGTTTGAGAAACACTTCAACCTCCCTGCGGCAACCGTTCGGCTGGGTTGACCTCAGAATCACTCTGAGGTGCAGTTCTTCCTCTGAGCTGCAGTTTCCAAGCTTCTGCTTCCTCAATCAGCTCCTTCAGACTAGCCAGCAGCAATTAGCAAACACCTGGTGGAACTGAGCATCAGCTGAGCTCATTGTAGAAGCCACTTCTCAGTGTAACACTGGTAAAAACGCTACTAAAGGAGCCATGTTGTGATGACTTCTTGAAGGAGGAGTTTCAGAAGTGCGGGAGTTTATTAAAGAGACAGAGGCCCAATTTCAAGGCCTTAAATTAGGAAGTCTATTCTTTGAAGTCATGTTTCACATATGTAGCTATAAAATGGGTCTATGTGCCTGGTAAATATATAATACCGCCCCTTCGAATCCAAAATACAGTGGCGAAATAAACAAATTCACACATCATCAGGTTTCCTTCTAAAAATTCACATGAAGGGAAGCTGAAGCTTTTAGACCCAGGGAGCAGGTATTTATTGTTTTGTTTTGTTTATTGTTATGCATTTGTTCAGGCATGTGATATGTGAATTTGATCACAATTTGACCGATCAACAATCACAGCCAAATTGATTGGTTCCGATCAATGAACTGATTGGGGCGTCTGTAGTTCCTTGTATCGTTTCCATAATGTCGTCCTTTTTATTTCTGTGTTTTGTTTGCATTATGTATAGCGCTACGTATTTCTGTTCAGAAGCACATTTGATTATCTTAAGCACACACATATTATACTACAACACTATCTTAAACAGCACCATCATTTCAGTGAGAGAATGTGCAAGAATCTGCATGAACGATTAGAGAAATATGCTGCCTCTTCCTTATTTAAGCATCTTCACAGCGCATTAAGTATTCCAGGCTGCAGATTCTCCCAGTTTAATATACTCTCCCTGCTTTGCTTGTGTTGTTTTTCAGACGTCTATTTTCAGAGACAAAAGCTTAAACACTACCCAGTCGTTAAATTAACTTGTACTGAAATTATAATACTTTATCATTACTGCCTCTGGCCGAACCTAGAGCTTATTGGGAAAGCGCATTCTGAGAGAGAGGTTGTACAAGTTTGCTCTGAATTAAGCTTAAATGCTTTATTTGGTAAAGAGTAACAAGAAGAGGTGAAAGAAAGGTTGTTGTTTTTTTGCTTCTTGAACTCAATCACATTTTGTACTTTCCCACTGTAATGTCTTCATATTTCAGAGTTGTAAAGCATGTTCTTAAAAGGTTGTGTTCTTTTCCTTTTATTGCGACACTATGCTTCACTTTGTGTTCATGTGCCACATTCAATGCTAACAAAACACATTGAAATATCTGAGAAAATGTGCGCAAAGTTCAAGGATTATGCCAGACATTGTGGATGAAATGTGAAATACCCTGAAGGACTTTGTGATTTCTGATCCGTTAAATGGTTTGGACTTCCCTCTTTACAGGTTGTGTCTCCAAACTCCTGCCTTCTCGCAGCGGATGCGTCTTGTACAGTAGGAAATGCGCAGCGGCGGAAATGAACAGGTGTCTTAATGATCATTTCATTAAGCATGCAGAGAACTTCCTGCTGTTGTTCACGCTGGTTCATTTTCAAGGTTTACTGAGGCGCTGAAGGGAACTCGGCCTTTTGTTAATATCAGTCATTACATCTCTGCTTTTCATGCTGCGACGAGTCCAAACGTCTGCAGCAAGACAACAAAAGGCAGAAGAAGTAACGGAAATTATGCGAAGACGTTGAGTAATTAAACTCATTTTGTAATTGAGTTTGCTTCATTTGGGAAACATAAAAATTACTCTTTTTTTAAAATACTGTAGATCTTACTTAATTAGCTGCCTGCTAATTAAGAGTTCCCATATTAAGTGAAGGAATCACAAACCTGAGCAAAGCAGTCCTGGTTCTGTTTGAATTCACTCGGGCACGTTTGGCTAAATTACATCTGCAGCCACAACACGGCAACGAGATCGGAGTTTTAAAAGTGCATTTAAGTAGAACGTGAAGCGATGCGCTTAAAGATGAATCTTCGGTAATTTTCTCTACCAGCAGTTCAGGGGCAGTCTGTGGGTCGAATGTAGGTCAAAATGACCTCGGCCCCCCAGCTGTGCTCCTCTGGGTTTTCTGTGACGTTAATTACAGGTCATCTACCTACCACATGGTTGGGAGGTGAATCCCAGATCTTGCTGATGTCACTATTTTATAGTGTCACGAGAAAAATGAGTGTTATATCTGGACAAATACATAAAAACATGAATAGCTAAAACCTGCAAATACTTAACTTAATAACTTTAAGTATCTGAAAAGCCATGTATTTCTGTACACGTGTCCCTGAGTGATTGTCAGAAATGTGGAATAGGTAACAAGACAGAATCTCTGCTCTTAAATCCAGCTCTTTACCGCGAACGGTACCGGAGCGAATAAGTAAAATCAACGGGCCCGGCCGCTGCTGCCGAGTAAATAGGGCAACAACGTAATCATTATCCATCACGCTGTAGATATAAAACTGTAATAAGGGACTGGGGTGACCTCAGGCAGAGCTGAAATCCCTCGCAGTGGCGGTGTGGCGCCCGTCGGTGGCGGTTTGAACATAACTGCTGACGCCACAACATTCCCAAGAATGACAAATGGGAGCTGAATACATCTGGAGGTGCTTCGGGGGACGCTGGGGAATGGGCACATTGCGAATGGCACGATTGCCAGTTGAGGTTAGGAGGGAAACAGAGAGGCAAAGCAAAGAGTGAGTTAGACTCAAAAAAAAAAAGCCTAAAATAGAAGCTCTGCTACCCACATCTCCATCATCCCTCTCCCACATGAGGCAGGGGAAGAGTCAGGGTCTGCATACCAAGTATCCTGCAGAACCTGGGAGCTGCTTCATGCCTGCTGACTCCACTCAGAGTCGAGCTACTGGATTAAATACGACAATTGCAGATTTAGACTCATCATAAATAAATAATGTACACAAACCGGAAAGGTGACCTGCAGTCTGGACCTTTAAGTGTGGCAAATGCACGCCGATGGATCAATTGGGACAAAAAAGGAGATTCATCTATTCCCAGCAGTTCAGCCTGTTCTCCTCTAAAAGTGACAGATACTGGAGGGTTTTTTTGTTGTTGTTTTTGTTGAAATCCTGCAGCTTCCTCAGTGATGTGCACAATCCCCCAGAACGCACGCTGCTAACAAACCCTGCCTCAATTAGCAGCCAGAGACCAGGTGAGATGGAGTAAGTCAAGAGACTTTCACTCTGAAGACAAGGCTTTAAATCAAGTTTGAAACTGTTAATTTGTTGGTGTTATTATCAACCGTCTCCTTAAGAAGAAAAAAAGTTTTGACCCACAAAGTAAAAAGAAGGGAAAAAAAGTGTGTTACACCCAACCAGTTCGCAAGAGTTTATGGCAGATATCTGATCTGGTGTCCTTTAGGCAGAGTGTTACATGCCTGCCAGGCTGTTTGTGTTTTTCTTTCCCTTCCCCCTTCCTTTTGGTTGTCTCTTCACAGGTAGTAGGGAAGCTGGTGTCCATCTCCTCTAATTAGATCCTCTCCACTCATGGGCCAATCAGCATCCAGGGAGGCCTTATAAAGGCAGCACACCTGGGGAACGGAGGCCTATATATACAAAACAGTCCATCAAATACATCACAAGGATTCAAGTGGTCAACCTTTCAAATCACCTTTGTTGGTGTTGCTATAAAGGCAGTCTCCTGTAATCATTTTATGTCACTGTAAAACCCGACTGGTGTCCAGAGTTTCCAACATTAAGAACTGAAATGTAACTGAGACAGTAGTTCAGCTCTCATTGAATCGGTGAGTTTCTACACGCCAAAGGCAAAGAGGGAATTTTCCCTCATGTAGAATTACCTCTGCTGTGATGAAATATAACTAAAACACCACTCACTATCTCCCTTAAATGTGTACGTCTGCAGAAGGTAAAAAGAAAGGCTTTACCTCTAAGTTTATTTCTTTTTTTTTTGTTTGAAAATTACACCTAGGTTGTGTCAGTGTTAGAGAGTGCATTACGTATAGTTTGTGTCCTAAGGGCTCCCTGGGGGCCAGATCAAATTTATGGAAAGGAAAATAATGTTTTCCAGCTCACTGTTTTATATTTCTTTGCTGCCTCTCGAACAGAAGTGCAGGGATACATTTTGAAACTTTAAAACGCAAACAAATATTAAAGTTCCAGAGTTTTAGAGCAGCCCAAAAGTTAGCTTAGTAGCACATTAGTTTATATTCCATTTCTTTACTTTTTCCTAATAAATATGAGAAACAGATCTCATTAGGATTGATGAAATCTGTTTCTCATCAATCCTAACTATTGTGATCTTCTCCTATATCCATATTTTCTTCTCTTAAAAATTGGGAGGATGATCTGAAGCAACGGGGTCAGGCCATGCTTTTGTAAATTACATTCTTATGTTTTCAACCAAACTGTGCAGAATGAAGAACGGAGGCAAAAACATAAAGTAATTTGGTACTAACTAGCTCTGCTGTCACTTACAAATAGAACAGAAGCTCTGTGACAATAACAGTGTGTCGAGCCTCTTTAGATCCAAAGATGATAAATTCAGTTTTGTTTCTGTTCGGTTAAAGAAAGCTACGATATGCACTGATGTGCTCCATGCATCTTTTCGAGGCTTGGATGTGTTTGGAGTTACCTGGTAATGTAGAGTTGTACATCATCTGCCCAGCTATGGTAATCTTTCAATCGTTGATGTTCTGAACAGGACAGTTCCCAAATTAAGTTCTGCTTATTTGGTCTTGGGTCAGCAGGGATACAACAGGCTTCTGCTTACATCCCATTGGTAGAGATGGTTGGTATGGTGACATTTATGCCATTATGTGTACTTGAGTATGTCCATCCATCCATTTTCCTACACCCTTGTCCCTTACTCGGGTCGGGGGGGTTGCTGCTGCCTATCTCCAGCTATCGTTTCAGGCGAGAGGCGGGGGCAGTCCTGTGTGTGACAAACAACCATGCACACACACACTCACACCTAGGGACAATTTAGAGAGGCCAATTAACCTGACAGTCATGTTCTTGGACTGTGGGAGGAAGCTGGAGTACCCGGAGAGAACCCACGCAGGCACAGGGAGAACATGCAAACTCCATGCAGAAAGACCCGGGGCCGGGAATCGAACCCAGAACCTTCTTGCTGCAGGGCAACAGCTCTACCAGCTGCGCCATTGGGCAGCCCTTACTTGAGTATGTATTAAATACATCTTATAGCATTTCTGCTTTTTCCAACTGTAACATTTGGAGATGATTTGGACATCCTCCAAACCGTATGCTTTACAAAACAGTTAAAATTAAATGTATGACATCAAGTCACAATTACTGCCACAAATGTTAACTGAATTTTCTGAATTATTGTCATATACCTGCAGCGGGTTTAAACAGTAGATTATTTTTAGTTGATTTCGTTGAGGGAGTCGATGTGTTATTATTACCGTATCATTGCACGTGTAATTACTTCCAGACAAAAGAAAGTTTGCTTTAAAAAAAAAACCCCAGCAAGATTAGGTCACAGGTGTCATATACGCACAAACTCATACTTTTCCTGCTTTTTTATTATCTTTATTCTTGCACCGCATTACACAAGGCGAGATCACACCTCGGGATTTATGTGCAGCAGCGACTGAATGTAAGTCCTGTAAGCGTTAGTTTTGCATAAGGCACAAAGAGGCTCGTGTTCAGCGCCGCGAGCCTCGGTGCTGTTCGGACTCGCGCGCTTCCTGGACTTCTCACAACAAACACCTTAAAGTGCTTATTCTGTTGAACCCAACGTGTTAAGTATCACAAATTATACTGTGGGATGTAAACGCCAGAGCGAGCCAATTTAAATAGTGCATTTTTTTTAGCCGCTTTCTAATTATTATGGAAGTCGATGGCGGCCTGTCCATCTGTGTGTCTAGATGGAGGGCACGCGTTGTAGCCTCTACTTTATTGCATGTGTGTGAATGAAAAAGAAGACTTTGACAGAAAACTGCCTTTAAAAAAAGGTGGAAAATTACATGTATGTGTTTGTGTACATCTATATATATGGATCTATCTATCTAGTCGATAGATCTATATATATACACACACACACACACACACACACACACACCCCGATAGGCCTCGTTAACGGAACATTTGGTTTTGTTTTTTTTAAACAATCCCTCATTGAGGGCGCAGGGCGCGGTGCGGTCGTGGTGGGGGCGTCTCCAACGCGTCTATATATATATATATATATATATCCGTCATTTGACAGTTTATAATCAACACCCTTGACTGGAGCAAGTCTTTATGCAAAGAGCTCATCGCAGAGGCAACTAAAATCAATCAATAAAAATCTTTCTGAATAAAATCTCATGGACTCTGAAATAAATGCGTCTTTCTGACCGGGAGCTCACAGCGTTATGGACCGGACGCTTTGGAGAGTCTGCTTCTTGTAAAAGCCCGAACTGCGCACAGGGTAAAAAAACTCGCAGAGTTCAATTGATCGATTTGGATCAGACAGATCCAGCTGACCGATGAACCAGCGCAGATTTCTCTGCAGAAGCGACCAGGAAGAATTTGTGAGGCTGTGTGTTCAGACCCCAGCGGGTGAAGTGCTGCTAATTTAAGTGAAATCGTTTAATTTCATTTATTATAAGTTATCTGTCCTTTAGACAGAAACAAGCGCAATGCGATGGAAAAGAAATGCGCATAAATGCTCCACTTTTACGCTCCAACTAGTCTCACATCAGATGACCACCAGATATACAATATATAGTTACACTTCTTACTGGTGGCCGACAAAATAGGTCTGAAATTTCCTGCAACGCTGTAAAGGCAGTTTGCTTTCTGACCAGTTCAGCGAAAATGACCACACATGGATTTAACCAATGTTAGTTTATGTGATATCCTCACTAAGCTGAACCCGAAACATGAGCTTTGATTGTCGGAACCCGGGAGATCAGAGCCACAGCACCTTCCACACCTGCTTTCATATCACCAGAGCATCTCCTTCTGTCGTCTGCAGCGCATCTCTGCTCATCTCATGTCAGAAGCGACTGTGTGTGTGTGGAGGCCAAGAAAAGTTGAGCCAAAAACAAAAAGTGCAGACGGCTGATGTCATCCAGCCATCTGTCAGGCCGGCGGTCCGCGGCTCAGCTGGAGGCGCGCAGGTGTGATTCCCGCCGACCGGGCCGAGGTCTTTCTGAACAGCACCCCTCCTCAGCCTCCGTAGATTCCCAACGCTCCGGCCGCAGGTGAGCCGATCAGCAGATGGCCGGGGAAGACGGCAACTCACACATGGGCACAAACACAGCCGGACCTGATTCGCACCGTTTTTGCAGAGGAACGTGCAGCAATATGTTCACTGACTGCGTCTTCAACTGTGCTTTTCCACCTTTACTTTAATTAACCCACTATTTTTAGAAGTCAGGTTTACTTGGCTCATTATCGACGAGGCCGTGGCAACAAGGCGCACAAGTCTGTCTCCACATTCGTTCACACTTATTAGCCAATCAGCTGGTGAGAAACAGGCCCCCCTGCCGGCTGTGGATTATTTAAAGTCCTGTGAAGGGAAGCAGCCGCACAACGCTGTCGCTTCACTCCCAGTCTGGGCCCTGATGGGCACAAGGCGACCTGCAGAGATGGGGCTGTTTCATTTCTTTATCTGTGTGTTTTGTGTGTTATGTTACTTCAGCTGCTTCCCATGAATGAACATTCGGAATCAGAATCCTAATGTGGATTATTCTTGGAGTTTGCAAAGGGTCTCAAAGGTTTCTTTAAAAATGTCAATTCATTCAAAATTATCCATGAATTTCTGCTGCAGCTCTGGCTAAAGAAACTGATTTTTCTTTGAGCATTTTTATTTTGATTTCTTTAAAATATAACAGGAATTTCCTAATGACTGCAGACCTTAAACTAGCAGGGGATTTGCTTGTCCTGTAAAGGAAGATTTTGTTAATTAAATGTTGTTAATATTGTTAGCAATGTGTTTAAAATGGACTCGGATTTTCTCACGTTTGTTCCAAAGAGGCAAACCTGCACAAAACCCTTTCCATTACGAAACAAGAGCATGTATTTAATATTTCTGGATGCAACATTGATAAAGGGTTTCAATGTACATGACATGAGGTCATTGTGATAGAAAAACATTGGGATGACTTACAGCTGCGACTACAAGCCAGTCCTTCTCGTCCAACATTAGTGTCTAATCTCAGATATGCACTTTCAGAAGAATGGCTTAAAATTCCCACAAACTGACTACTAAACCTGTTGGAACGTTTGTTACAGCTGGAAATGTATCAACATCACAAACTATTAAGAATGAAATGTCCCTCTTGGCCATACATGTGAAAGCTGAAGACTAATATGGAATATATCTTTGTATGTTAAGAACTTATAAAAATGTTTTTCCCCATAAACTCTGTACATTTCCAACACACCACCAGATCTAAAAGTCACTTCTGAACTAATTTAAACACACCGTTTCATACGATTCACAGCAAAGAGGAAAGCCGATGCATCAAGACATTAGAAGAAGCAGTGTATATCTTTATTCCGCTCTATGTACATCATTTACAGTATGATACAGTAACAATACAGGGTTCTGCTACACAGTCAGGATTGCACCGTTTTAGAGTCAGGCCTCAGTGGTTGGGTACCGTGGTTACGAGACACAGCAGATACAGCATACATCTTTGGCTTTACTGGCATAACAAAACGCACAAAACACACGCGACACATCTGAACGCAAACATCCATCACGACGGACCTGAAGGTGAAAGAAATCACAGGCGTCCACAGGGTCACTCCGAAGTCCTTTCTGCACATGCAGAAATCACCTCCGGTAATTGGCATCAAGTTCATTCGAGGTCAAATTAAAACCGGTCAACGCCTTGCGCAGAGAAGCATCTCCGCGAGAGATTGGACGAGAGACGGACGGGGAAAGAAGGGAGGGGAAAACAGAGACGGAGAGGTGACACGGAGAGAGACGGAGGCGGGAGCCGACGGAGAGATGAATGCGGCGGGGTCGCCGAGGTGAGGAGATGGTGTAATGATTAGATCACAGATACCCTTGAGCCTTCCACCAATCCGAAATCCAAAAGGAGAGGGGAGAGGAAGGCCTGCAGCTTTAAATGGCTCTGCTGTCAGAGGTCAAAAGAGGCCGAGGAAGAGGAGGAGGAAGAGCGGGAGTGGACTACTGGAGTCTGTGATTCGAGAATCAGCTCCATTCCTCCGGCCCCCCCCCACCCCAAAGGAAGGGGTGTGATCTATCTATACAAGGAAAGTCTGCAATATCATTGGAGGAAGATTCTCAGGGTTAATAATCAACATAGCAGAAATTCACAAATATAAATTTTAAGCCAAAACATAACTGAGATTTACCGAGGAATTCAAATCTTCCTTTTTACCTCTACAGTTTCCTCCTCCACCTCCTATTCATATGATGTCATCTCCAGACTTTTACGAGCTGCGTTTAGGGTGCTTCCATCTAGTGGTCACTTAATGACATTGTTGATTTGAAACCCATTAAATAAAAAACAAAGGGAAAAAGGATTCATTAATGTGACTCGTTCTTGACGGAGAACAAAAAAAAAACATGATAAAAGTGGCGAGTGTCAGATGTGGCAGGGTGCTATCTGTGACTTTCGCACGTAATGGACCCATTAAGTCCACAAAACAGTCACAATGGAAACCATTAACCGACACTGTGGCACAATACGAGTTGGCGTCGACACAATGAAGATGTGACAGTGGGGTGGGGGATGGGTGGGGGGTGAGGAGCGAAGGAATCGCCTCGGGGCTGATTTTCAAATGTGACAGCTGCCTTGATCTCTGTTAAATTTCAATCTGAGCTCCGAAACTTCATCTTCAAACGCACGTTCCTACGTCTACACGTACAGCCTCTGGTGTGCTGTGCTGTTAGGGAGGCGGAACGCAAAGATCCAAATATGTCAGGAAAAGAAGGAGCGAAGCAGAGTAAGAACAATCTCAAAAAAATTAAAATACTAAAACAAAAAGTACCAAAAACGCAGTTCAACATAGTGTTCTGGTCGCCTGAACAGAGATTGGACCGGCTTGTGATTGGTCGTCTACCGCTTGACCTCCAGAGAGGATTGTAAGTGATGTTAAAAAGGGAATAAAAGAACAAATTTGGCTTAGAAAAGGCTCATGTGTTGACGATTAATCAGGATAGAATGGGATAAATGTGCAAAAGTATTCACACCCGTTCAACTATTTCACATGTTCAACATAAAACTCAAACAGGATTTCCACGCATCCTTAAAAAGTCTTAAAGTGGTAAGACTTTTTAAAGTTAAGGCCTTGAAATGTTTTAAACTCATTGGAAAAAATGTAAGTTGGCAATAAAATAAAACACTTTTTAATGCAGTTTATTTTTTGTCTGATTTTTCAGTTTGAGTTGCACTCAGACGTCTTCACTGCGTTCTGTGACTCGAAGCTACTGCTAACTAGCCACTAATTTCCTCAGCTAGCTACATAGCTAGCTTTTTTTGTGTCTATCAGGCTAGAGTGTAAATTGGCAAAGATGGATGGCAACTTCTGTTGCCAACACACATGATGCTACATTCATTCTGTGCAAAAGAAAAGCTCGGCAGTATTACTACATAAAATATGAATAATATGATATACCGGTAATATATAATGTAGAAATATTTTTTTTCCCATTTTTGTCAAGATACAGGTCTTAAATTTAAATCTGATCTTCAAAAGTCTTAAATTTGAGCTACCAACTCAAGATAAGGACCTGCAATTTTATTGAGGGATGTCAGAGTAAATGGGGCAAAACAAGTTTAAAACTTTGTTTGCGACGTCTCAAAAATGTGGGGAAATCGAAGGGGTGTGAACGCCTTTGACAGCCAACGGACAGCGAGTCAGCCATCGTCCCCGGCGAGGTCAAAGCTGAAGAAACCCTTGAGCTTTGACTGGGCCTTCCAGGTAGCTCGGCAGGCCGCTAATGCCCGTAATGAGATAAAGCCCCGGCGGACGGGCTCCTGTTGACAGAAGCCGCCGCCGATAAGAGCGGGAGGATCGTTCACGGCCGGGACGACGAACAACACGAGAGGCCCGGCTCGAAGATAAAGCGTGAGGAAAATGGGAACAACGGCGATCAATCGCTGGCAGCTGTGCGGCGACGGTGTCGGATAGCGTCGCCGCCACCCCGACCCCGCCTTTCCTGCAGCTCTCTGCTCGCCTCCAGTAAAAGCTCGACGATGCTGCGATCGCAATCTGAAGGAGGAGGCAGGAGGGAGGCGTGAGTGTGCGAAGGAATCCGAGTCGTCAATAACGGCCCATGTTCGTTGAGCAAAACACGCGAGCAAGGTCATAATAGCTGGAATCCATCCAGAGTGAAATAAAAGCCAAACAAAGAAAAGAAGGGACTCCGTAGAGAGCCAGAAGTTGACGGCATCTGAGTCTTCGCTTGTGGGAGAAAGCGGGAGCTGAGATGGGCGGATGGCGGCAGGCTGGTGGGGAAGAAACAAAATGACGGACGAACAGTTGGAGAGAGGGGGCGTCGGCCGAGCTCGTTTCCCCTCGACGGTCGGGCTGCTCCGCCGCACCGAGTCGAGCAGAAATGAAGGGGCTTGTTTGCGTCCGCGGCCCGCTGCAGCCCTTCCTCTCAGCCGAAGGCCGCTCGGGCGGTTTGAGGCAGCAGGGCGTCGTGTAGGAGAGTCGAGCGACCGCGCCGCTCAGTCTTTAACTCTCTCTCTCTTTTTCTCTTTTTCCAATCCGACTCATCGGCCGGCTCACTCCTCGCCCTCCTCCACGTACGTAGACGGAAACCAGCCGACCTGAGGGAGAAACGGAGAAGAATAAGTGACGGACTGAGAGCCCCTTGTCCTGTCATCCAGCTTTTAACACGAGCCAACAGGCTGATGACTGTCGCCTCCCTGCCGGTGTTTTAATTTAAAACTCGAACAAGGCAGTAGTGAAGTGAAGCTGCTTAAGCTGCAGATAAATCAGAACCGCAAAAATCCAAAGATCAAAAGTGGATTTTGCGGAGCGAGATTAGCAATGCCGCCACTGACAAAGATACGGAATATCATTCTGAAAATTGCTTTCCTACAACGGCGCCGAGATGAGAAGCTACAATTTCATTCTGCGATCCTATTTTGTCTTTTTTTTCCCCTCTTTTTTTTTTCTTGCTGTGAAACTCCCGGCGAGATTCCTTAGCTGCTGCGTGAGCTAAAAAGGCAGCATGGTTACTTCATGAAAACTGTTTCTTTTCTAACAATGATCCATGAAATACTGTACATACAGCTGCTTCCAAAAGTATTCATTTCTTTCACAACTACAAACTCGCACACAATTTACAGACATTTTCTTTGACACAACACAACGTAAAGAATCTTAAAAAAAGCTGACTTTTTGTTTAAAAGCCCAATATATCTCTATATTCCGCAGTCAGATGTCTGGGTGCAGGTTCTCAAGTATAAATTACTGCATTTACAGCAAGTTCTGCCTTAGTAGTGTGAGATTTATTCCATGCCATTACGCTGTACTGTAAAAAAAAAAAAAAAAGATTTCAGAAGGGCACTCTTTTGTCCATAAGAAAAAGGGCAGGCGCTCTAGCACCACCTAGTGTCTGTCTGTGCCTACAGTTGACGTTACAGAGTAGAAACAACTAATTATGAACATGTTTTTAAATCACATCTTAATCTAACGCTTCTAGAATAGAGAGATGTGTCTGTTTATCACAGCAAGTTGCACCAGCTGGTTTCCACTGGCTTTACGGGGGAAAAAAAACGCCTCTCTTTAGGTTCAGTTCACTGTAAACACTCAACATCTGGCTGAGCAGAGGAATGAAATGCAAACACAGCGACACTTCTAGACCCTCCGAGCTGAAATGCAGAGAGAGTCGGCACACACTCCCCCCCACCCCCCCACACACACTGTGAGGTTTTTCTGACCCTGACGTCTCTCGGTAATGTGTGTGGAGAGCTCTGCTGGATTGGCTATCACGAATTTACGCATAAACATCAACACAAGAAAGGACGAATATTCACCAACATATCCTCTCAAATCAATACTAGAGTGAAGAGTTCTTTAACAGGGAGCTCCATAGTGACTTCTAGAAACATTTCAGCTTCATTAAAGAATTCAATTCAATGCTACAGCACTAGTATTTGGGGCAGGATCCAGAAAAAAAAAAAAAGCATGAAGGTGCGACCGCAGTCCTCTCTCCTCTGATTTCCCAATTCAGCGTTGCCGGGGCAACACTCACCCGGCCGTTGACCTCGCCCCTCCACCAGCCGTTGGCTCCGGACTTGGTGTAGATCTTCACCACGTCGCCCTCCTGCAGCGACAGCTCCCGGGTGTCTCGGGAGCTGAAGTCGTACCGCGCTATGGCCACCCCGATCACTTTGGGTGTCAGCACTTGTGGGCGAAAAAAAAAGAAGAAGGAATAAAATAGAATTTTAGAACAAACATTCAAACGTGCCGACATTTCCACAACAGCTATGAACAAACATGGACAGACAGTCTGACTGACGTAGACGTGGAGACGAGCTTCAGGTGAATTCGAAGAACTGAAAAAATGTACGAAAAAAACTGTTTCCCCTTTACTGCCACCTCTGGCAAAAGTGTTAATTGCTTTAAAATAAGTATTTTCATAAATATTTTGTTGCAGCAGAAGAACGACTCATGAAAATAGATGGAACAATCCAAGTACATTTGTGAAAAAAATAGCTCATCAAATTGTCACGACCGTCGACGTGATTAATGATTACTGAAGATAACAGAGGCATTTCTGTAATTTATGATAAAAAAAAGAAATGTGCTGAATGGTAGAACAAGCTTTAGGTGACCAGACAACATTTACGTTTAGCACAATGTAGCATTTTGCCATTTTTAGGTTTCTACTAATATTTTAGTTTCTTGCTTCATTTTTATCCCTGAATAAAAATGCTGCAGATCACACTGTTGCAAAGTGCTACATAAAGAAAATTTGACCGACTAAACAAATGCATTTGATCAGCATTTAGTTCTTTATAATAATCTGCCAGGCATTAATACTAGATACATACAAATACTGGATATCGGACTTGAAAACCTCTTTTAGAAAACACTGTCTGAGTTCTGATTAGTTTTCACATGCGGTGTTTTGACGTATGTATGTGTGTGAGAGAGAGATGGAGAATAAATGTCTCCTGTTGAGGAGAAAACAGTGCGAAACAGACGTGGAGCAAGTGGAGCTAGTTACCGAAGCTCCATCCCACCTCTTGTCCGGCCCGCCCGCTCTGCCTGGGCTAAGCTGACAGGTTGAAATGGAATGTCAGACCTCTACAACCCGGCCGTGGGGATAGAATATCTAATATAGAGAAGCTCTGTGAACTTGGACACTTCCACCTTTTCTTTGACGGACGGACCCACAGGCGCACACACATCAGACACGGCTACATAAAAGCAAAACAAAAATTGCCTCACATGCCAGTTCTTTTCCCTTTTTTTTCTTTTCAAAACAATATAACGTGCAAAAGCAAAAAAAAAAAAAACACGTGAACCTCACATACTGTACATGCAGTAGTCAAACAAACACGCAGGGTGACAGGTGTGCACGCACGACGACGACGCGAGAGTCGACGCGGTGCAACGGGAGGCCAGATTAAAGGGTGCAAAAGCCGAGATTCGTGCGATGATGCGAAGGCGCCGGGCTGCGGGCAAGCATGCTAAGCAGCCTTCAGCGTTGGGAAGAGCAGAGAAAGACAGAGAGAGAGAGAAGGAGTGAAGCTATACCTGTACCTGACCAGAAGGGAGCAGAGGAAGGAGGCACAAAGCTGTAGCCGGCAGGAGTTACGAGAGAGAGGCCGCAGAGCAATGGAGCTATGGCGGGGTGGGGCCAGGCAGGAGGTGGGGAGGGGTGGGGGTCGCAGAGATGTGGGGGTGGAGGTGGCAGAAGGAAAGAAAAGCAAAGGAGATAAATGAAACATGTTTTCAAAACACTCCAAACCTGGATTTTCCTATTTCAAATGCATGTTTGGTAGAAACTAACACATGCCCTTCACAGTGTTTACACTCTTTTTGCCACATGCACAGACTTTAGTCAGTCATCGACTGTCCAATCCAAATATTAGGAACCCAAATGCTGACCGTTGTACTGTTCTGTAAGTGTGCTCGTGATTTCTCGTCATTTTTGCCTGATTTGAGCCCTTAAACCCATAAGCGGAGTGAAGTCAAACCGTCCATAACGCCCACCAGAAGACATCCAGAAGGTGTTATGATTGAAAGCCTTAAGGAACAATAGTGCAGGAAGGTTTAGTTCCCAAATACACAGATCCAGAACATTGGGGGCTGAAAGGGTAAAATGAAGTTCAGAGGCTGAGCCCCGCTGAGCTGCAGTTCATCCGGCTTTTATACCCAATTTATTGTGCAATGCCCGACAATCTGTGGGCCCGCTTCTCTCTGAAAGGTCACGAGAACCATTGTTAGACTATAATCTTTTGTGAAATGCCACAGGATTACAAAACACCGGACTTGGACTTGGAAGTCAGTAAAAGATGTTCGATCGGACCAATTTTGAGTCAAAGAAATGCACCCGTGTCTCGATTAGGAACAGTGTTTCTCATTTAAATCTAGGAATTTTAACGTATTTGTGATTAAAGTACAACACAATTAGTGGGAAAAAACTTCATAAAAACTTTGCTTTTTCACCTGTAGTAATTTCAAGACGGTTACAGACAAAGTCAGAATCTTAACAACTTTATTGCCTTCCTGCATCATGGTGTTGCTACAGCAACTCAATTTTCTCTGACAGAAAAACAAGTTACAAACCACAAGGACTTTCTGATAATTTGGGGTGGGATTTTAACATGATAATTCCAAATTATTACTATTTATTTATTTAATTTTTTTTGCATTGTGTTTCTGGTACGCCCGTGAATCTGACGCACAACCGACATCTGCTTCTCTTGACCCACTCCGGGTTGATTTTTGTTTCCATAAATGATATGATGAGATGCTGGAAAAGGCTATTGTTGTTGGAAAAGGAAGTTGGCCAAAAAATAATCTCCAAACAAAAACATTTTGCAGCCAGACAGACGTCTCCCATGCTAATGTCAGCGTCCACAGAAGGATTTTTTTTTTCAAGTTACATAAACGATCAGGTGTTCATGAAACGCTTGAAGGCTAAATGGGTATAAAAGAACTTTGACCTAGTCTGATGTCTGTGTAACCTTGAAAACGCAGATTAAAAGCAGATAATGTATTTGTTGTTGAGCTGATGTGTCTATTTATTCTATAATTTAGCAGCAAAATAAGGCTTGAATTGGAAATTTTGCTTAATTTGTCAGTGAAATGCAGTTAATCAAATACAGACGCCGCAATAAACTTAAAAAACGATTTCAACTACCAAACAAATCCTATTCTGGGCCCCTGGAGGCCCCCCCCCACCTGAAGCTCCGCCCCTGTACCTACAGTCAAAGTGTTGAGCTTTACCGACTACACCTGTAATTCCCACTGCGGCAGATAAATGCCCCGACTTTGTGAAAAATGTTCCACTTTGAACAAAGCAATAGGCGAGTTAACCGGCCCAAGTTATTGATATGCTGTAAGGAGAGCAGGACTATAGTGGTTTTTAAAATGAATTCTAATCAAGGCGCTCAGAGACAGCTCAGC
The DNA here is from genome assembly GCA_902982915.1 of Phalloptychus januarius. Lineage (NCBI taxonomy): Eukaryota > Metazoa > Chordata > Actinopteri > Cyprinodontiformes > Poeciliidae > Phalloptychus > Phalloptychus januarius. The sequence continues at coordinate 547,920 of CADWAE010000096.1, forward strand.
AAGCGCTGATGGTTTCGGGGTGCGAGCGATATGAAGAGGGATCGCTCAGCCACCGAGACGCCAGCTGAATTTCACATGCTTTATTTTTGAACAATCTGATTTGTGCGACTGCTGAGATTCAACACACACACACACGCAGCGCATCATTTCGTGGGAGAGAGAGAGAGAGAGAGAAAGTGAAGATGAGTGTAAGAATCCAATCATGAGCCAAGAGTGCCCACACAGTCTGCGAGCTGCGTCCTGTTTGTTTATGTTCTAAGTTAACACTGGCGGTGTCGCGTTATCAATCAGCTGTCACTCGCCGAAAAGCCGTCCAAAGAGCGCAGGAGAGAGCGCGAGCGTTAATTAGGAAGTACTCCAGCGGCGCTCTGGGAATGACGGCGACCATAAACAAGAAGTCATTTAAATGTGAAAGAGAGGAAATGAATTCCGCGCTCCAGGAGTGGAGCAGGGAGGAGGGCGGAGAGGGGGAAGCGGCTTGGCTTGTAGAGACGGAGGACCTCGGCAGAACAAAACAAAACTAATCTGGACCGGAGCGGCCTCGGCTTGAAGCTTTGAAGCCAAGGCTGGACCGCGGGAAACGAGAAACCCAGCAGCCGCGCGCAATCTGTTCGCATTTCCGGTCGCGAGCGCGCAGCGGCACGCGGGCTTCAGATGGAATCTTATTTACGGCTCGTTGCGTTGTCAGATTTTTCATTAACCACTGATGGGCAACTCGCACAACGGGTGTGATGGCGTTTCTCAGCTTGTGCCACACGAACAATGGAAGCGGCGTGCTTTGATAAGGCAAGCCGCTTCCTGTTCGTCGCTTAACTGGTAGCAATTCTTCCCCTTTTCCCACCCAAGAAGTGTTCATCCGAGCTAATGAGACAGAAAATGAAAGCGATTGAAACGGAAAAGCGTCCCGAAAACGTCGCTTCCCCGCCACGAGATCCTCCTTTTTTATTTCGACTGTAATCACTCCTGAGGTGAAAGTGTGAGAATGCATTTGCCTCTAAACACGACCTCATTAAAAATGCGGCGTTCAAGAAAACACCAGCTACACCTGTTAACTTCCACATCAGCGACGGCGTCTCCTTTCATTCGGCTCGGATAAATAAAAGCTGGATGCTCAGAGAAAATCGGGGTTAGCCGCAGTAATGACACAGACGCAGGGATGCGGCGGCTGAATGCATAAATAATCAACAGCGTTTTTTTGTTGTTGTGCGTCGGTACAGTCTGAAGAGTCTGAAGTGCTCGCTTTTTGTTCTGAGGTGATGCTGGGTTTCTTTCTTTCTTTCAAGCGTTTCTTTCTTGTGAAGGTGGAAAGGAAAAAGTAAATCCAGCTCCTTAAATCATCGGCTCAGCCGCTGACAGACGGAGCAGAACAACCTTCACTGATGCCGACAGACTCTGGGCTGCTTGACAGGAGTAAAACTGTGTTTGTAGAAACATCAGATGGTTCATGAACTTTACAAACACCCCTGTCAGTGCTTTATACAGAATCATGCAAAAAAAAAAAAAAGAAATATCCAGGAGCTCAGAGTTTATTCACATTGTGTTACTATGCGACATGCAAACACTCGACTGTACTTTAATTGGATTTAATGACACGGATCAGCAGAAAATAGTGAATGATTCAGCTACACTCATGCACAGTTACAACGAAAATATATATATAAAAAAAAAGAGTGGTGTCCACTGGTGCTTAGCTCACTTTAGTTGGATGCCAGTGCACCCAATGGGGGGGTGACATTTTGACGGTGCATTCACACCAGCCATGTTTAGTCCAGTTTAATCAAACTCTGGTTTGTTTGTTTAGCGCATCCAATTCGTTTGAAGAGGTGCGAACGCGCAATCGAACTCTGAATCCAACTTTGGTCAACCTAAAAAAAAACAAAGTCTCAGTTCGATTGAAGTGAACTCTGGTGTGCTTCAAATGCCAATAGGAACGCCATGTCGCTCCAAAAGTCACTGTAGTGCAGGGCATTCTGGGTAAATAAAAGCACAATGTGCGTGCATGTCTGGCGCGAGAGGCAGAAATGGTTCGTAGTCTTTTGCTGAGGACAAAAGAGAAATCTTACAATTTACTAATATCTATTGTGAAGAAGTTACGCTCGGTGTCTTCTTCTGTGGTTTTCTTGTTTCTTGGTGTAGTGCCCCCACAGGCGTCGGGGTGAACAGGTATTTCAATTAGTTTGGATCGTTTGAAACTGTGTGACAGCGAACCGCAGCAGTTGAAAATGTAGCAAATGCTGCAATTGAACTGGGAGTACTGCACTATCAGACGTGAAAACATCCTTAGTTTATAGCTGACTAAAGCCGGCAGAGACTTAGCCCAACAGAGGGGCGATATGCAAACATACATCGCTCCATGTATAAACACCACTGCAAAGCACCATCAAGACATACTTCCAATCCAAAGACTAAACAATATGATAAATTTAAACAGTTGCACACATCAAATGACATAACTTTGCATTAGATATTTACACTTCAAGTCCGGTTATGAATGTTAATTTATTGAGATTATCCTGCTCCCATGAAACTCTAATTGATTTGATCTCCAGTAATCAGCCAGGGAGTGTTATCAAATCTGATACCATGCTCGGGGAATTCTTCCGTCGCCGTCTGACAGCGAGTCAAAACCGATTAGCATCACAGGAGGCTAAGCTGCCGCTAACGGCGAATCGCTGTGCAGCTCTTTAAAAAGCCGCCAGGGCGTTCCCATCTGAATTAAGGCAGCGTTCAGGAGGCAGCGCTATCTGCAGATAACCTATCGTGTGGGTAAGTGTTTTAACGCCTTTACCCCCTTCATCACCTGGCTTCGGTGCCAGGCGATTAAAGGTATCCTTGGTGTTTTATTCTTTCTCTCAAGAAAATATATGGCTGTGTAGTAACTAGCTACATTTAATCAACCGCATTTACTTTAGTAACATTGTGGGAAAAAAATCCTTCTTGTTCAGTTGAATAATTTCATTATGACATATTGCTACTCTTAGTTAATATTTCTGTAGCCTCTAGCCAATATGGGAAACTTCACTAAATAACGACCAAGCTTGTTTTAACCAAACACAGACACACAACTTCAGTTTTTGTTAAAGTTTCATAAGTTTTACCTTGAAAGTGACTTGATTTGGAAAAGCGCCTCTTTTCCCTGATTTTGTCACTTTGTAATTATGATATTCATATAAATTATTTTCGTTTTGGACTTTAAAATACTTCATATTGTACAGTGATTATGTCATTTTTAAACATTAAATGATTCATGTTTTGAGTAGCCTTTTTACTGAATAATCTTTCACTTTTTGCTTTTACTTGAGTAAAAATGTGCTGAAGATATATGAGTGCAGTGTTTGGGTACAGTATTTCTAGTATTGATGTATTCCGCTGTCTTAAAGAAGACAAATGAAAATAAAAAAATAATATTCTCACACGTGAACCGTCAAGACAGCTATGCGTTTTGGCCGAACCAGGCTACACATCTTAACTAGTGTAGCCTCAGTGATGCCAGTTTGTAGCAGCTGGTTCTTGTTACACCGTTTTTTAAAAAATAACTTTCATTTTTGACGTCAGAATACTGTGAGACGGTGGTATTGGGGTTAGTATTGTAACCCCAATACGTTACGCCGGGTCGTTTGTGTGTCGTACTCACTGTTGCTGCCTGGTCGGTTGAAGCGCTGCACAGCTGCGTTCTCCGGTTCCCGGTAGGGGAACTGCAGTGTGGTGTCCAGACTCTTAAAGCCTTCTCTCAGAGAGTGGTGTTTGTAGTACTCGATCAGCTCCTTTACGCAGAAGCAACACACGGTCACATCAGTGTAAACAGAAGTAATTTATTCTTTCACTTTTTGTTTTTAGAGAAAAACAAAACAAAAAAAAAAAGGTAAGTTTCCACATTTCTAATTAGAGCTATATTAGTGGATATTGTTAGACTAAAACCAGTCACTTCCTTACATGAACACTATGGCAACTTTAATAAGAAAAAGAAAAGAAAAAAAAGTAAACAGAAGGAAAAGACTCACTAATATGCTCCTGAACTTCTTGTTCTCTGCAATGTAGTAGCAGCCCTCCTTGGTCAGGATCTTTATGTGCTTCACGTCGTTGTTGTACCTGTAGGCCATTGAATAAGTTATGAGTGTAATTTCCCTCTCTGATCACTGCCATCGATCGGCGGCCGGCCTCTGGCCCCTTGTGGAGAGCCCGGGCCGTCCCTCTAATGCACCGGGGTGCCAGAGGTTTGTGACACTGTGAGAATGGTGGGCGTCGGGTAAATGTTGTGTTTGCATTAACAGTCTGGCGGAATAGAAAGTTTCGTGCGCAAATAAAGGACGTTGGTCATCCACCGCGTTGCTTTGTGAGCAACAATGTCGACGGTTTGACTTCATCCCACAATTCTGTTGAAAAATGCCGGTGATTTAATCGGTGGACTATATCAGAGGCGTTCCACCCACATACTGTACTCTGTACTCTTATAAGCAGGATTTAATCGAACCTAATGAATTGGGCTGACGGCTTGTAAACTCAGATCGACTCGTGTGTGTGTGGTCTCAAAGGAAGCGAGATCGAATTCTCAGCAACGATAACCCTCAACGACGACGCTGTGAAAACAAAACCAAAGTTCTGCCAGAAACAACCGGTTGCAACCTCAAACTTCAGCTTTTTCACCGCTTTCTGTACGCCAACGGAAAAACATGCTTCACATCCAGGCAATAAGAGCAGCTAGCTGCCCAAATATATGATTGGCATTTAAAGTGTGAGTGTGACACTTTCAAGCAGTTTTTGGTGGAGGTGTTTAGTTTCTATGCTCCTTTAATATGGGACAAAAAATCTTCCAGAAAACTGTTGGAAACACTAATTTCCCCTAAATCAAGGCTAAAAAGATACATTTTCCAATTTGCTTTTGGTTAATAACAACTGGAACATCAATCAACATATTTGATGTATTAGCTTGATGATTTTGTAAAAGTAATGTTTATTACTCATATGATATTTTTATGGAGTAAAACCTGCCTTGTTGCTAAAATGCGCTACATAAAAAAACCTGACTCTCGCCGATATTACAATGGCAATTGTAATTTGACACGATGGTAAATCGCACATGAATCCAATTATGACGAGGCGAGACTTAAAGCTTTAGTTCAACATCAAATCGAATCTGAACTATTTTTGCAGAAGTGGTGCAGATTTGCACACCAAACAAGATTCATAGCTGGAACTGCAGCAGAAGGAGGATCGACAAAGCCCTAAAGACAGAGGTTCAAAGATAAAACTCCAGAGACCAGAACATCAGTACGCTTTTAATGAAAAAACACAAAGTCTCTTTCCGCGGCTCTTCCGTCCAGCCATGATGATTACGTTTGAGCTAAGCGAGGTGTCGACGTGCTGCTCTGTGGTTAACCGCAGGCTTGGCCTCGAGAACGGCGATCCCCACGTCGGACAGGTGCAAATTAGTCTGTCAAGCTCTGCGGCGTGGGTGAAAGCTACAGCTGGTCAATACTGTGGTTTGGCTAAATAAAAATATCAGTGCAGCCCCAGAGATGCAGAAAACCTGCCAACTTAACAGCGGGTAAAAAGAAAAAAAAAGACAATAACCATCTTGGTCTTTGGTAAGACAGGCTGGCTCATCAGAAACATCAGCAGCCTTCCAGTTAACTCGGTGAAACGCAACAGAGATTAAACAACAACGAACTCTCGAACAAATCTCCAGCTCACGTGGAACGTCTTAAGTGTGATCTGATTGCAGACTTACTTTATGCTGATGGCATACTCTGTGAACTCTTTGCTGCGATGGCGGACCAAGTAGGTGCTGTTGACCCTGTTGATGAGTTCTGCTTCTGCCTGAAACCTCTCTATCGGACCTGCAAACCTACAGCAGTAAAACAGAAAAAGACTTTTAATCATTTGCGTAAGCTCAATGGAGCTTTTGGCCGTCCTTAGAAAACTGCTCATTATCTAAGATCCGTTGCCTTGTAAAAAGTATCCCTATCGTTTTTTACCTTTTTATATTTCGTCATGTTGGGGCGGCAAGCGAGTGTTGGCCGTTCAGGATTTACGTACCAGCTTTGCACATTATGCGTTTGGCAAAATAGCTCAATTGTAGTCAGAATGAAAGTGGGAAGCCCATTTCCACCTCGAAAGAGTTGGGGGAACAAAGTTCAACTAGAAGGTACAATTGTGTTTTTAAGTCGAAACTAAAGTGATAATTTCATAGTTTTATGTCAGAACTAAATGAGCTTTCGAGTCATAATTAGGAGACTAAACATCATAATTATGAGATTTAAAGTTATAGATATAAGGATAAAAGTCAGTTATAAGTTGAAGTCCTTAAGTCACAATTAAGAAAGTAAAAGTCGGAATTATGGGTTGTAAAAGTCGTCATTTCAAACAGCACAGGGCTAAACATAAAACCTGTAAATATAGCTTTCATTCTAGTAATTATGACATATTTTCATAACTATGGATTTTATTTTCATAATCATGACTTTAAAATGCAAAATAGTGACTACCTATTGAGCTTTTATCATTTCCTTTCATGGCAGAAATGGGAATCCACAGAATGGAGAGCTGAGTCGCATTTCTTAAGTGTTGCCACAGATCCTCAAGTGCGTCCAAGTGCGATTGACGCGACAAATTAACATGTTTTGACCTAAACCATTCAATTGCAGCACTAACTCTGCGTTTTCTGTTGTAAACTCATTCTTCCATAAACAACAGCTGTCCTGTCAACAGATTCTCCCATCCACAATGCAAATGCACGCAACATGCTTCAGATTTTTTACTTAAAAGACAGAGAAAAAAAAAAGGCTCTACTTCGTTACGATATGTCACGCAAAACCTTTTTAAAATGTGTTGAAGTTTAGCCAAATGTGGAAAAAGTTCAATAGTTTTGAATTGCATCCCATGGCTAGCAAATTCACGGACAGTCTTGGGTAAAAACAGGAAAGTTAACATGATTGGAGTAAAATTTTATTCAAGAAAGTAAGTCATTAAGCCAAAGGAATCCCTTGTACATCTGTATTAAAAAGATTTTGTTCTTGGTCACATAATGTGTGAATAAACACTTTACATTTGAGCCTCCTGACAAACCCAGAGGACGGCAGCTGTTTGTGAACTCACCATAGCTGTGAGGAGTAATCAACAGGCTTTGGTACCTGCAGCAAGAGGGGAAAAAGAGAGACGTGTCTGTGGCCAGGTCAACACACACGCACGCACGCGCGCCCACACTTGCACAGACACACCGCTTTGCGCCTATAAAACAACGCGACTTGACGTCAGTTCTGTTTTCAAGTTGGTATCGTGCTGTTCCTCAAGTAAAAGGCTCAATGCTCTCCTTATCTTTACGGCAGCGAGATAAAGCGATAAGACTGTTATCTGCAGCGCGTTTCTGATGCAGCCTGAATTTCAGCAAATGGAAAGTAACAGTCAGTCTGTTGCGTACGCCAAGCAAGCAACCGCAAAGACAGGTATAAATCTGAGATAAGTAAATCTTTACATTCACCAAAACTGCATCTGAAAACCTGGTTTTAGTTTTTACAGTAAGGTGAAAAAAAAATTAGGAGACTTCTAATATATTTGTTTGTTTATTAAGAAATAAATACACTCTCATGTCTTCTGGAAAGAAAGTGATTTATTTAACTAACCTAACTAAATTCTAGCTGCACAAGTTGCACAAAAGTTAAACTTGTGCAGTTTTTCTCTTTTTCATGATTGCAGTTGCAAAAGCCTATAGTAGATCTCATATATACATGTCGCAATAACATTTGCTGGCCAATAAATCGTCCCAGAAATGATTACGATAAACAATAATATTATTGTTATGAGACTATTTTCAAGTAGCACATTGATAATGAGATAATAATGCAAGTTTGCCCTCTCAAAGGCCAACAAGCTTAAACTTTGTATCAAACACTCCACACTGGAACTACAAGACATTTTAAATATCCAAAAAATAAAACAATAAACAAAACCAAAAATAAAATGGATTATGATGTCTCTCTAAACAAAGCTTCTCTTAAAAAAAAAAAAAAGAGGAAATTATCGTTTTAATTTATCACTAGATTAGTCGGCTCCCCAATTGCTTCGCGTGATTGTATTTCATGACACACACATACGCACACACACACCCCTGCGCGTAAAACATGCTAATCGCTGTCCTCAGAACAGAAAAACCCTAAGGCCGTCCTCGCAGCCGTCCCTCGTTTTTCTAAATTGCGGCCTGTTACGGGAATCGCTACCGGCGGTATTGGAAGTTAAAAGCTGCTTACACACGGACACGGCCGCACGGCGTCGCTCGGGAAGAAGCCAACCTCTTTCGTCGACAGGATCCTGCCCTGAAAGCATGCAGAGATAATTGTGTTAGATACATCTGGCTGGATTGTGTCTCCATAACTCAAGAACATTTAGGCGGCAGCGTGAAGACGCAGCAGCGGTTTGACGTTACTGAAATAACTCCTGACGGGAAGAGAGGAAGAGGATTATTTTTTTTTTAGTCCCTCACTTGGTGATAATACTCACAAGTTCATGGCCATGATTTGAGCACAATGTAGAGACTTGTATGTTTTAGCTTCTGCTCCCTCTGACAGACATGGAGACACTGTGGGTTGATTTGATTTGACTAACTGATAAGTACAGATAGACACTGAAAATTACAGTCAGTGTCAGAACTTTGCAATCAAAATGGTACTTTTCCAACCAGCTACTCGAATTGTACCAGCAAACAACAGTGGATGCACAACACTGAAGACAGGTGCAAACCATACTTTAAGCCCCACTTATATTTGTTTAGAACAGCAAGTTAAACCTTCCACAAGCTACATTTCTGGAAGGTCCTGGAATATTTCTGACTGAATTTTTAGCCACTCTTCTGGCAGAGTTCATTCACTTAAATAAAACACAAAAGAATAATGTGGAATTTATGCAGATGATGAGTGGATGTAAAGTTCTGTCCAGAACGATATAATCTACAGCTAAGAAAAACTTATTTAAAAAATACTTCCATATTCAGAATGGAAATAAAATCTTAATTTGTGGTTTGAAATATACAAACTTTCTTCTGTGTGTGGAAATTAAATTTTTTTTTTCCTAGTTTTATACAAGAAATAAGGTTTCCTAAGTGCGAACTGAGAAACTCTGAGTAAGCGAGTAAGCAAGTCTTGTCATTGACGTATACTGTATATATATTTATATATAGTGTACAAGTTCATAACCAAGACAAACTATGGAAACATTTTCTCCATTTGCTGCATAAATCCCAATTGGATTTTCTCGCATGGGTCTCTATTTCCAAACCATTCCTGCAGCTGCGAAGACTGATGCTGAAAAACAAAAAAAGCAGCAGGAGATTTTCTGTTTCACTGAATCACTGAAACTGCAACCCAAGCAGGACCATTGGAGCTGTGACCTGAAACTATTCATGCACAGTACCGAATAAAACCTACACATATACTTGAGAGGCATTCCTTTCAGGAGTTCAGGAACGTTAGAGATTTTTCTTTTCCTTTCAGAGACACACAAGCATGTGATCTTTTCCTTTGCATATATTTTCCACATATCGGGTTTCTTTGAATATAAAGAGAGCCTTGGTGTGCTTTTCTGCAAAAGCTGCAAAGCAAGAAGGATGTTGGCAGCTGGAGCAGCAGCACATTCAAGACCTCTTTTTCCCAACTAGATTTAGACATTTTAGGGATTTCTAGGTTTAGATAAGGAGCCTGAGGCAGCTTATATTTTGCACTCCAGAAACAAATGTTTTTTCTTTTTTTTTGTTTTTTTTAAAGGGACATTCCAGAAACTAGCATGCTAAGCCCATTTGGTTGCCCTCCTTTTCCTATCTGTGCAACCTCAGGACATCTTATCAGCACAGCGGGAAACTCTGCAGCATTCTGCGTGCTCGCTCTGATAATGATTTCTGTCACAAGGACTGTCAAAACAAACTCATAATTGCTGCTGAGTAAAGTCTAATAACATAAACCCTGGAAAACAAAAACAGCCAAAGTTTTTCCACACAGTTAACTGATCTTATTTATTCATTCAAAATGTAGTGAGATTTGCCAAGACTTCACAATATGATGCAATCCTAGCCCGTGCCTACAAAGCTACGTTTTCCGCCATCAGGCAATGTAGTTATGACTCAGCCTGACTTCCACGTGCACACGGGTCAGCGACTGCTGTGCTAGAAAAATCCCAGGAAGGAGCTTATCTCGCTAGTTCCAGAAAAGTTCAAACTTGATTTGTCTCCGCCTAACTGGGAAGCGTGGGCAATAAGCAAACATATCCAGCGTCTGGGAATCCGACTTCTCCTGCTGAGAAGCGTAGTGCAGCGTTTTTAATTGTTTGCTGGGGCAACAACTATGCCTTGCAATTTCATTTGTATTTGCTGCTTGTTAGCAGAAAGTGTCAAAATGCGAGCGAGTCTCCTCGGAGAGAAGAAGTGGAGATGTTGTCACTTTTACGAAAGGCTGACTTTATTTCAGCTCAAGAGAACGCGTCTTTAACAGATTATATATGTCAGGCTGTCGGCAGGTTCCACCAACTCAAATTTAAGACTTTTAAAGGTCTTTTTAATACCATTATCAATGGAGTTTAAGACCCCGCAACATAACAGAAATCCACACATACACACAAAAAAAACATTGCCAAGAAATAAATTCTATGGGTTGGCAACAAAAGCGGTCCAATGACAAAGACGAATGTCGTCCAGCCGACTGTCGGTAAATTTATAGGTAAAAAAGCTAGCCAGCTAGCTAGCTCATTTTAGCTGTAGCTGTAAAGCCATTGAGACATTTTCTTTTCTTTGCGGGAAATATATGAGTTTAAGACTTTTTAAGGATGTTAGGACACCCAGGATGTAAACTGCTGACAATTAAACTCAGACTTTGCGGAGTAGTAAAAACTCTATGTATTTTCAAATGAGTTGGTATGTGGGAATGGTTCTGACAGTGGATAAAATTAGACTTTTAAAGAGAGGAGATGGATGTTTCAGTCTTTAAAATGAGCAATCAGGAGATGAGAAAATATCTGACCTGCCACCAGGGGCTGTGCAGGTCGGCGCATATTAACTCGATGATGTCTCCGGTCTGGATGGTGAGTGCCGGACCAGAGGCAGGACTCGGCACGCCAAAGTAGTTCCTGATGACCAGCATCTTGGGCAGACCTGCAAAACGAAGACGATTAGCCGCTGTGTGGGATCGGCAAATGGCAAGAGTGAGAAACACAAAGGTTTTGCTAAATTTGACGCATGTGGACGAAAGAAATGTGCCACATTGGCTATTATTACTTGAATAATACTTATAAAAACACTTTTGCTAATTTTTCTTTTTTTAACAGAAAAATTGCTGGTGGTGACAATTTAACAGTCTGCACAAAAGTTTATAGGTGAGTCTGAACAGTCAAGTAATTATAATCTAAGTTATTCATAAATCTTCTCGGATGGCGGAGCCACTTCAAGCATTCAGCAAGCTGAGGTGAGTAAAGATTTATCGGTGCAAAGCACGAGATTCAGAAATGTAATTGTGATATTTGCACCTTAAGACAGGTGACCAAAACAAGTCAATTGATTTCAATTGAATGGAAATGTTGGTAACTTAAGATGTAATATCCAGAACATGAGAGCATGGCCGGTGACTCGCCTGGCCAGACTTAACGGCCAAACTAGTGACTCCCGCAGTGCGATTTTTCTGAGTGCAACTTATTAAGCCTGATGCTTCCAACCCATGTTCAAAACAGACATGTTTTAGAAAAGCAAATCACTTGTAAAACATGCTTAAACAGCTGCCTTCTGTTTAAGCATGAAATAACCACGCAATTTTTCAATACATTTTAATATTGCGCGGCAGCCGAGCTTTAAACCAAACACTTCTTGGTGAGGAGAACACCGCATATGTTTGTACCTCATCGAAACTATGAGATAAACTACTTGTTGATTTTTTTTTGTTTGACAATTTCCTCTGATGTACTTTGCGAACATCTGACATATTTGCATACATATTATCTCCAGATAATTTTATTTGGGCTGAGACTTTGCAAAAGCTTTCTGTGCTACTTATTGCATATTCTCTCCCCCTCCAAAGTGGTGTGGTGGAGGTATCACGGTATTTTTGCTCTTTTGAACTTTTCATGGTTTTCAAGGTAGATGTAAATGACTGAAAAGAAAGAGCGAGTGCACCTTTGCACACACACACACACACACGCCCCCACACGGTAACGCTCTTGCTTCTCAGTCTGCTAGTCTTGCAAGTCAGATGGACCTATGATTCATTTGAATATTAAAGATAAGAAACAGTGCACCGTGGTGCATGACTGGCTGTTCTGCTTTCAGATCAAAAGATAAGTGGGAGTGAGCTTTGCTTTTTCGCCAACAACATGTTCCTGACTCCTTGCTGTGCAGTCTGAATGAAAGTCCAATAAAAGTCAGAAAAATGCAGTTTGTTCTATTTGCAATAAGGATTTTTGTTCAATTGTAGAGTATTGATGCCTCATATACTAAGTTGAAAAATTTCAAATATCTAAAAAAAAAAGCTTTATTACAATAGTTTCTTCTTCACTTTGAATTACATCAGTCACCTCTATTTCATAAGGAGTGACTAAATAAATATTTTGAACCATAAAGATTGTGAAACATTCATTCATGCCAGCCTCACGTCTTATATGCACAATGGATAGACGTCTACATATCTTAATTTCTGAGGGAAAAAAAAAAAAAAGTTTGGCAATGCCAGAATATGGCAACAAAAAAAAAGAGCAAAATAAAACAAGTGCTGCAATGATGAAAACCAAATAAACGAGAAGTCAGCGTGGTTGCGCTGTGAGCCAGTACAGCTATATCTGCTGCGCTTTTCTTCCAGCATCTGCTCTGTGGCTGGCAGCCTGACATGTGCCATCCTGCCTGAATGGGACTTCTGAAGACACCGGGGCCATGGAGAATCGAGACTCGGGGGCCCACGAATTCCATTCCCCTCCACACAAAGACGAGCCCCGTGTTAGCGCACCGTTTGAAAATAGACAAAGAACAGAGGCGGCGAAATATCATAAAACACAGAGGTGTCGGGGGCAATCTAATGCCTATTGATTTTAATACATCTTCAGCCAGAAATCATTTTCTGCAACATAATGGATGGATGGGTGGAGAAAAAATGAGTGCTGAGAGCCTGGTTTAGAAGCGATTAAAGGAGCTGAGTGAAATGCAGGCATGCACACAAACACTGTGCACACACTGATGCCTTGTGTTAGTCAGGTCGTTTTGCAGAAAGTGGGAACCAGACTTTTAAAAAAATGCAGTTAAACTACACAATTTAGATATGCTGCAGGTTTGGTTTCAACTAAAAACTGGTTTAGATCTGGCAGCAGAGGCAGTCTGGGGTTTTATGAGGCCCTTATATTTGATTGGTACGATCCTTGCTACATTAGGTTACCTAATGAGGGTTTGTGCAGGTATCACAAGCTCAAATTTATGACTTCTTTGACCTTTTTAAGACTATTAGGAATTAAATTTAAGACCTGCCTCCTGACAGAAATTTACAGAACAAAGTCACATATTTTGCTATGCTCTTTACTGCAGCCTTTTAACCCCCATTGCGCCATGTATTGTTGCATCCAGTTTTGGCATCCAACTGGAAATGCCAAGTCTCCAGTTGGCATCTCTAGCAAAGGTACCTAGCTTGGGTTTATTTTTGCCCATGCTAGGTAGGTAGTAGCAAGTCACAGAAAGCAAAGATGATATCGATAACCAACTCAAACTTTTGCTTCAGAGGAAAACAAAGAAAAAAAAAACACTACATAGAATATATGTGATTAAAAGGTCCTGTAACGACAAAATTTAAGACCTGTGATTAATGTATTTAAAGTCCACTTACACATTTTTAAAATGAATTTAAGACACCTACAGGACTTTATATTAGGTACATCAATAAGACCTTTTTAGGATGCCAGTCCCATTTTTTATTTAGTTTCATTTTATTATTTAACAAAATATTTCTGTACGTTAACATAATTAACTTTTTAACTTTTTGAAAAAAATCAGATTTATGCCTGCTGATTCCCCTTTTTACTTAAATAAATCATCCTGACAGCGCATTGCTTGGTGCATCAATTTCTCTGTGCATGCATAACTGTTTTTATTTGATAGCTATTTAATAACTAAATAGGGTTATTTAATGGATCACAGCTACATTAGACAACATAGGCAATGAATCAGAGCCACCACCACTGATGAGATGTTTTGACAGCAACGGGTTTGAATCCTTTTACGTTGCGTGCTAACGAGCACTTGCACAGTGCAAAGTTGCATGCTGACGTCTGGTCGTTTTTTCTTATAGGGAACAGTCTGTGCTTATAAACATTCCCTGGTAAGAAAGGGAGTGTGCGGGAATGGTGTGTGTGCAGAGTGGGAGGGCACTGCCTCGGTTTAATTCGCTTACCTGGATCTCGATGTTTGCTCTGCGAAAACACAAGAACACAAACACAACTCAGAACAAAGCAGCCTCACATGCTGATTCTCATCGCAAGCGCACGGCATAAAACACAACATCGGATGAATTTTTCATTCGCCCTAAAAACCCGGGATCAAAAATCTTTAGCTGGGGTGTAACAAGTCGAGCGTAAGTTATTAATATTTGAAAAGCTGGCCTGCTCTTACCCACGGGCCAGTGAAGCAATTCTGCAACATGAACTGCTGCAGAAAAAGAGTCGCAGAGAGCAAAGCATCTTTACTCATCCAGTAAAGCTCGCACGTTTTGCATACTTCTCGTACGCACCGGTTTGGTTTTTTCTAAATTTCTTTCCAGCTTCACAGCCGTTAAAGTGAGAATCAAACACTTCTCATTAGCGCTGCAGCTGACAGCAGGAAAGCCGAGTCTGATTTGCAGCACGAAGCAAGTTGAAAACGTTGTAAAGGTAAAAACATACAGCAGTTTCACAAGCAGCGACTTGGGTTAAAGCTACAGAAAACACTCAATTGCTTGGCGTCGGGTATTGCTGCAGTAACTGAAGTCAATTGGAGTCTCCTTGGCAAATAGCTGCAGAGGAGAGCAGCCTTCAAAGCTTTGGAGACAGACACACACACACACACACACGCAGACACAGTCGCAGATTGGCACGGACACATATACACACAAAGCTCACCTGAGTTCTGACGGAGCCGGAATCTGAAAGAAGTTTGAGAACAGGCATAGTGAATGACGGGTTAGTGGGTGCACGCAAACACTTGCACACACTCATCGGTACAAGGCAACACTCCCTCATTAGTGGAAAAGGCGGACGCTCGCATCTGACCGCGCTTCGCTTTGTTTAGCTGCGCTGTCGCTACCTGACAGCCGGGATAGAGGAGGTAACGAGGCAGAGGGAGGAGAAGGAGGGGGGGGGCACAGGCAGACCTGTGGTTTTTGCTCCAACGCTTTCTTTCATTGGCTCCCTTAGGGACGGATTACCAACCTTCCTCCCCTGGACGCACGCAACCGCGTTCAGCACACACACGCATACGGAAACACACCTGAGCAAATGGAGCAATTACACAAACACACATGCATACTTGCGCAGGAGACACACGCCAGCTGGCGGAGTGCCACCAATCTGAGCGCTACTTTTAGCGCCGGCAAGCAACGCCTCCCTCGGCAGGCCTATTGTTCCCTAAGCTTGACCCTTGACCTGCTGTGCAGATAAGCAGCACCGGAGCCAATAAGAGAGATAAACCCAGGCAAACAAACCTTATCGCTCGGCGACACAAACAAGCCAATGTAGGCTTTTAATGCCATGTTGTTTGGCTCTGCGTGACGCGACGCCCCGCTGTCCAATCTGCGCTGCACAGTGAAATGATCCCAAGGCCAACAAGCAAAAAAAAGGCAACCAATCAAATCAAATTCTGGGCAAATTTACAGATGCAGGAATGTGTGCTGCAAATGCATTCGTGCTTCTTGGACTTTTATTCTTTTTTCTTTGATTTTGTCACTTTACAACCACGTTACTTCAGAGTATTTCTTTGGGTTTTTATGTGATTGAGAGCCTCTTTGAGAAGCACAAAAGAACAGCTGTCACAGATTCTGGACTAGATTTAGGTGTTTCTTTGATTGGGCCATTATGCATTAATGGCCCAGTCAAAGCCTTCCTCTGGCTGAATGCTTTTATTGTCCTGCAGCCTCTAACACGTCTACCTCTGGGATTGCCCAGCTTCACCTGTCTTCCCATTAACTCTGACCATCTTCCTTGACCCAGCTTCAGATAAATAGACCCCCGACATTATGCTGCCACCACCTTGTTTCACATATCACACCATAGCATTTTGCATGCAGGCTGGATGTGAGGCAGATCAATCCAAAATTATGATAACATCAGTACCAAGTTGGTATCGGAATCAAATCCATACTAGAGTGGCAAGATCGATGCTTAACGATTCCATCAGGAAATTTTATTTCGTTTGTATGTTGTAATTTCTGACTCCCACAGTAGGAATGATCTTGGATTGATTTGCTCTCAAATTAAAATATATATTTTTTGCACTTTATTTAGAAAACTATGCATGCAAATTTGCTTTGTTTTCCTATCTTTTCTGTTTTCTGTTATCATGTTCGAGTATTTTATAGACAGCTGTAAACTTGATCTGATTTCTGTGCTGAGTTTGAATAAAATGATTCCAAGGAAAATCCATAAAAGTGCATGAAGGTCAGAAGCTTGATGATTTATCTTACTTTAATATCAAAAACCAGCATTGGTATCGGTATTTGTGTTTACTTGTCGTCGGATCGATATCGAAATACGCATTATTACGCATTATCACTAATCAAATAATGCTCTGTAAGACGCTCAAAGTTTTAAATATTATACCTTAACAAATCAAGACTTTCACAGAAGACCTGGATTTACACTATAATCACCAATTAGATGATTTGGGGATATTAAGAAACCAAGGGAAACTAAATTAAAAAAATGAACGTCGCCGTTTTTATTTATAAAAATATATATTAAAAAAACTTGAGTTGTCCTTCCACTTCCCAGTCGTAGAGTGCTTTGTTTGGATCCATCCCATAAAATCCCAGACAAACCTACTGAAATTTGTGGCTATAACGGGAACAAAATGTTAAAAAGTTCAAATGCTACGCATACGTTAGCATGGGAAAGTTTCCGAAATAGTGAAAACATGCTTGGAGCGCCTCGTCGCCCCCAGCCGCACCCCTGGCAAAACGCGGCACCAAGGTGGGACTGGCAGCGTCGTTATTGCCTCTGCGCCCTGATGGCGCCGTGACGGATGCCGGGTCCAACAGGAAGTGGCAGTTTTCCACAGGAGAATCCAAACGTGCGTGCCGGTAAGAATGGCGACGAGCTGCATCACCATCGCACTGTAAGGGTTCAGCCCGAGTGCACAAAAAAAACATGTCGCAAAAACACAACTGGACACTTTAAGGAGCTAAAAAAACAAAAAATAAAATAATAAAACAGTTCCAGTTTTCAGCTCTTTCCGTCACAGACACACCGCCTCACGTAAAAACACGGCGGACGTACTAAGCTGCTTTCTGAAGG
Source organism: Phalloptychus januarius (assembly GCA_902982915.1). Classification (NCBI taxonomy): domain Eukaryota; kingdom Metazoa; phylum Chordata; class Actinopteri; order Cyprinodontiformes; family Poeciliidae; genus Phalloptychus; species Phalloptychus januarius. Next base: position 565,401 of record CADWAE010000096.1, read on the forward strand.
CCTGTTTTTCTTTTTTGGGTTTTTGTCTGAAGTGTTGCCTCCGCCTCGCTCAAAGCTGTCGCTGTGCCTGCATAGGGGAGCTGAGTGACAGACACGCAGGGACATAATGAAAAGTTTTCAAAAACTTCTCTGTAAAAGTATTGTTTGGGAGATATATGCCGTGACAGAGAGTGATGTTCCCTTTAAAAAATAAATAAATAAATAAAATCACCTAGGGAAGCAGAGAAGCTGCAGAACAAATATCTGTTACACGCTAAAATATTTGGACCTTAGTTTAGCAAAAAAAAGGCAGGTATAAAGTTCTTATCTCTTTTTTTTATTATTATTATTATTTTCACACTCCAGTTTTATGTGGAACGTGTTACTGCTCTCATGTTCTGCAATAAAACTGCACTTCAGGTTATAAAACCCAGTTTAAGGGGCTCCCCGGAAAGTAAGCAGGGATGAGAGAGGACGACTTACCGGTTTTTCCGCAGCAGCCGAAGCGTCCCAGGCATTCTTTATGGGCACCTAAGCCACACTTGGAGCACAGGTAGCCCTGGTAAAAGATCCCCCTGCAGAGGCGGGAGAGCAGCAGCAGATGATCATGCAGAAAGAGTAAACAGCTTTCAGCACACTTAGGCAAGGAGGGTGAATGTAAGATTTAGCACCGTGCCGCATTCTCTGTCAGGTTTAAGGAGACGGGCTGTGAACCAGCCTGGAAAGTTAATTCCTCTTGTCTATAGAGGTGCAGGGTCGCGCGCGTAGTTAGCTCGCGCGCCGCTCTGCCTCGTGACATTTTTTTGGGCAGATTTCCTCGGGATAAAACTCAAATTATCACGTTTTTTTTTGGTTTTGTTTTGTTTTTCTCGACAAATATGAATCTCGAAAGTGTGCGGATTCAGCTTCTGAGTTTATAAGACCGCATTTAGCAGGAGCTTCCGTCCCCAAAAAGAACTAGCTTTCCGAGAACTAGCTTTGGAATCCCACACTGCAAAAACACAAAACCTTACCAAGTGAAACACTTGGAAATTATAATAAAAACAATTACTTACGAGTAACTTTTCAGCAGGATACAAACTTTTTAAAGTCTGACAAAATACTGACAAAGGAAAAAGTAGTAGTTATTATAAAATAGACATTTTTCCTATGTTAAAACTAAGAAAATTGGCGAGTGGAACAAGTATTTTATCAATCAGGAATTATTGACTCCTCTTGCTCAAAAGTTGTTTGTAACTTACTTTTGTTTTACTTCAAGTGGAATAAAATATTTGCACTAGAAATAAGGCCAAAAGGAGATTTGATGTTTTTGCAGTGCAAACCCTGCTTTAACTATAATGTCCCCCCACAAACCTCTGAAGCTTTCACGCATCAGTTAGCGTCGTTAAGCCTTCCGAGTAAAAACAGTGCAACGAACCGTTTTCTTTTTGCATAACAACTCCAGAAGCCCCCTAATAAATGACAAAAAGTTAAGTCCTGCGCTCCGGCTAATTATCTACTTAATCTCTCTAAAAGAAAAGTTTACATTTTTGAACTGCTGCTTTGGAAAAAAACCCAACAAAAAAACAAAAACACAAGGCTTATGTGTTAAATTACAATGTTTTGCTCCACCCGACCTTAATTAAGCGGTGATCCTTGGAAGATTGCGAACACAATTATTTTCTGAAGAATGTAAGAGTCGGCAAGCGTCTATGCATCAGTAGAGTTCTGCTTAATATGCGTCTACATCAATTTATTTTTCATAAAAGATACTTGGTGGCTCTTTATTTGAAGGGGTGTGCATAAGACGGACATGACACCGTCATAAATATGACACAGCGCCTGTTCTGAACATGAAGGAGTCTTCATGAATGTTGTCACGAAGTGTCATTTGGTGAATAATGGTACTTTTAATGCAGAGTTGCTCCAACGGTTGCATTGAAAGTCTAATAGGATTGTCAACTTTGCACTATGCTGCATATAATTGCACTGTTAGTGCAAAGTTGACACTTTTAATGCCATTAAAAGTGTCATTATTTAACTAACGGCCATAAGCATTCATGAGGGCTCATTTGTGTTCATAACAGGCTGTGTGTCTTGTTTACGACACTTAAATTGTTACCAGATATTTCTAATTTGACTCTTATTTGACCCACTGACTTTGAGTAATTTCTGTTTCTCAGTGTACATAGATAAAGTACTCAGGCATCACCAGATGAAAATAGTCAGGTTTATATTTGTCACAAATAGGCGAGATTTGCGAATCAACACTAAATATGAAGTAAAAATCTCATAAAGAAACAGAATATCTACTGTTGTACTGACAAGGCACTGATGTTTCAAAAAGTCTCAAAATGTTACAATTCATGTTAACCCCGCAGCATTCTGGGAAAAGATGCGTTAAAAGCCCAAAGCTTGTAAACTCTGATGTTTTTCTTTTTCCGTCGAGGATTTCTTAATAATCACTCAAACTGAATGTTCTTCTTGTCCAGATCAAAATATGGGGTTACATTTAAAATCAGCCTGATCCTTTAAATAAGTCATAATCCAAATTTGGGTTGGAACTCACAAACACAACCCAACACTTCCCTCAGATTATTAAACTCAAGTCAGGAGCTCTCTGGAATATACTGAACATTTCCTGCAGAGTAATACGTCAATAAATATAGCCGAGGTTTTTTTGCACCCTTTTCTTTGAACCACAACACATATTCCATTAGGGAATCGCCTTTCTACTGCCTAACTTTCTACCAAAAACAAATAAGAGGACAAGTGTGACTCGAGCCTGTCCTCAGAGCCTCTCCAACAGGTTTCAGGGAGGCTCCGTCTGAAGAGGTGAGTGAATATTAAATCAGCTGTCGAAACAATAACTCTAAACTTTGTGATGTGGGTGGGGAATTCGGTAATAAAACACCAGAGGGAAGACTAGTTACGCATGGCGCTTTGCAAAAGAGTTCATAAGCCTTGATCTTTCTCACATTTGTCTCATTGCAAGCTCAGTTAGACTGACATATATTTGTGCGCTGTTGCTAAGTGAAAGGAAACTTAAGTTAATTAAATTTATTTTGTTCAAAATTAGACACACACACACAAAAAACCCAAGAAAAAACTAAACTTGGGATCAGTCTGCACACATCAACAGCTAGTTTCTATTCCCCCACTGGCAAAAAAACCAAAAACCTGTCCCCTCACCATGATGCTGCTACTACCATATTTCAATTCAAATTCAATTCAGAAGTACTTTATCCATCTCAAATGGAAGATAAATGCTGTTGCAGCAACTCAAATCGCCTAAGTATCTTTAAAGAATCGTTGCAGATGGCGATGACGTGGATAGGAAGGATATCCAGTAGCAGTCAGTGTCCCAACCAGTCTGAAGAGACCTCTGACTGAAGACTGTTGCTGTGTGGTAGTCTGACATGCTAACAGCTCAATGTCCAGACAGCAGAGACAGTATTTCAAAAGTGACATGTCTCAATTAGTGGGCAAACTCTGTTAATCCACCTCATTTGCTTTTGCCATTCCTCCTTAAATCTGTGTCTGAGAAGAAGGACAACTTTAGAGTCTGAGATGTGATTCTTATGTATTATAATAAAAGGGTTTCTTCTTCTCTTTCTGCTCTGCACCCATTAAGTTTCCATTTTAACTTCTCTACTATTGGGGGGGTCGCACTTTGTGTGTCACTTCAACCTTTGAGATGCTAATCAGCTGCTCCCAGTTGTAAAAAAAAACAACCCCTCGTTGCCATAGGTTATGCTTGGTAACAGTTGCTCGAAAGTAAAATAGTACGAGCAAAAAAAATCCTTCGAGTTGCCCGGCATCCGAAACCTGGCAGAATAACTGCAAAAGATGCAATATCTCCAGCAAACCAATTATGAAAGAAACCGTTTACGAAAAGAACAAATGAGGACTACATCTACGTAGCAAGAGCTACTACAGCATGCTGCCACCGTGAGCAAGGTGTTGATGTGCAATGTTGGCCACACTCAGCGTTTTGAATAAAGGTTAACAAGCTCGACTTCATATCGTCACCTTCCGCAAATAATGGCCAAAGTCATTTGCTGCCAGAAAGGATTTTGGGTGGGGAACAAAAAAAAAAAAAAAATCACCACCTCACAATCTGCTATTAGATGATTTCAGCAACAAACACACTTTTGACAAAAAATAACTTAGGCCATTATTGACTTTGTATGTAACATTACATGATGACATCTAGTCTAAATATATGAAACCCAATTAAGGGACAAGCGAGAAGCTAAATCTCATCAAAATGATCCAAGCAGCTTTTTCTTTTTTTACTAGCTGAAAAAAAGTAATTGCCAAGAAAAGCCACAAGTACACAGAAAAGGAAAGAAAATAAAACAGCCTCTTTCCGCCGCCTCCCTCTCTGTTACAGAGCAATAATCTCGTCCCCATTCTCCAGCCGTCGCCTTGAAGAAGTGCCGGAGTGTGACAGACATTTTTTTTCTCGCTGCCTGTCTTCTGTAGGTGAAACCACTCAGTCGTCGCTGCTGCGGGGGAGAGACCGCCAGGCGCGGTCCTCTGGGTCGCCGATAGCATTCAGCGAACTCAAAAGGAGTTCTGTATAGGCGAAGCCGAGGAGGGAGAGGGAGAAAAAGACGGACTGGCGTACGGATTGTTGGGGAACACCGGAGAGGAACGGGGGGGAGAGCCGAGGCCCTTTTTGAAGGTCTTGTGTGACAGCAGTTTTAAAGCGCCTTTATGTCTGACGACGTTGTGTGCCGGCCCCCGGCTGCGTTGTCTTTTTTTTTTGGTGTGCATGCGTGTGAAGGATGGCGAGCCTCTTACCTCAGCAGCATGTGGCAAGAGTTGCAGGAGGTGATCCTCTCAAAGGTGTGCATCCGGAACTCGTGATAATTGTTGGTGGCGTTCTCAGGACGGATGTTTGATCTAAGAAAAAAGGAGCAAAGGCATAAACTTTAAACCTCTAATAAAACTGGTCCGCTTTAGGAAGGCTCAAATATATATATATATATATATATATATAAATGTTCCTGAATGAACAAAAATAACTTTGTGCTTGTTAAGTCGGTTTGTTTCAGCGCTGCAAACTGTCAGACTGCTGGATAAAGATGTCAAATTTGAAAGCAAAGAGCAACACTTTTTTTTTTGTTTCTCCTTTTACTTCTAATTGCGGCAGACAAACTCTTCCGCAGCTGCGGCAGCATTTCAACCGATACGCTTCTTTGAAGTGGGAAGGGGAGGATTGTGAGTAGACAGGCGAGGTCTGCTCCCAAAATGAACACAAGAGGCTTCCTCCGCCCCTCGGGACAAGGCAGCAAGTGTGTCTGTGCGGTGTGCAGAAAGGATAAAGACAAACAAAGGCAGAAGAAAGAAAGAAAGAAAGAGAGAAAGAGCGAGCGAGCGAGCGAGCGAGTGAGTGAGAAGAGAACAGAAACACCCAGGGCTTCACGAAGAAGAGTTTTTGCAGTTCCGGTATCCAGGCATGATCTGACCGTCTTAGACATGTGCAGCTGCTCTCCTGGATGCTGGAATAATTAGTCAAACTGACCTTTTCTGTGGAAAATAGGACGAACATGGCCATGATGGAAAACACTCTGAAGCCACACAGTTGGCATTTTTATGACTTAAAGCCCAAATAAAGTTCTTTCAGCCTTCCTTTTTCTGACAACAAGGTTTATATTGCTCTGTGTAATGACACAGGTGCAATTAAACTTCAGAACACAGCTGCTCCTTAAAAATGACCAACTACATTAAGGATATCTCTTATAAAATGGCAAGCGGTGCTTTGTGAAGTGCTATCCAGGTGTCGGCTGTGATGACCTCATATTATTGCAATCAGAAGATGTATAGTCCAAGTTCGCAGTCAGAAAGGCAGCACAGATCACACATAGGTTTTAATCAATCGCTTAAGATATAAATGTAATATTCAATTCACAACTGAAAACCTTTTAGCAGTGATGTCAGTAACATTCCACACAGATTACACATTTTTAAACCGTCTCTGTTTGTAAACCATTTAAATTGATCGTTTTTTTCAGGACTGATAAAATATCTTCTTGTCAAGACAAAATTGTGTCATCTTCTTAAATAATTCTCCTCCTGAAGAAGAAATGTTAAACCGGTGTGATTTCTCTCTCAGTAACTTGCAATCGGGATGTTATGTGACTAAATGCTCCAAACATGGACCGGTCGGAAAACGAAGAGCGTGAGAGAGAGAACATGTGGTTGTTCTGTGACACCTCTCTGTTCCTGCAGCTTGTTCCTTTAGCCTCACGAGCTCAATCATATTACTCCCATTTTCTCAGCCTCGCATCAACACCTCAGCTTCTTCATCCTCACTTCCTCTTAGAGCCTGGTGCTTTTCTTGTTACTTATAAAATGTTATTTCGTTTTTCTGCATTCCTATTTTGAATGCCAGCAGACCCGTTTCATAAACAGAAGTAGCAACAAGATCAATTATTAATAACACGCACCTCAGTTATCAGCAAGGACTAGGATTTTACCTTTAATTTTTCTTTTTCTGTTGTTCTGTGGTTTTAGCTCAGCTATCTTATCAGCCGGGTTAGAAACATCCATTTTTCCCCCCTCCATTCACTTCTATTTCTCCCAACAACTGTGTCAAAAGGATAGTCTGCTCTGCTATTGAATACAATAGAAGTGAATGGAAGCAGCTAAAAATCTTGCCCTCCATACACAAGCATTTACAACAACTAATAAACTGTCAGGTACAGTTAGCTTTCTCACAACACGCAGCTTGTCTATAAAAAGTCACTTCAAGGTTAGCCTAACGGGCTAGTTGTTGCTCCTGAAGGGAATGATTGTTGATTTCACGAAATAGCAAATTACATGGGTGTCAGCAGATGTTAGGATTTCTTCAAACGTCCAGCAGTGGGACCGTTTCCGGCGCAATTAAGGAAACTAATCAACACTTGTCAAAACCTTACTTTTAAACCTACCTACTCTCCATTTAAAGCATGCGAGCAGATGAGCTACCCGAGTCTAAACAGGAGTCGGAGAGACAATGCTAACGACATTGGAAAAGAGCTAAACAAACGCTGAAGAAAAGGAAGTTTGAATCAACGCCTGACAATCCCTTAAGTATTCACACCAAACGTCAACAAAGGAACAGTGAATATACATCAGCTGCATTAAAATGCTGTTCACCCGAACATGGCTGCACAAATAACACTCCTACCGCTTTCTGTACGTTCTGTCACGGGGACAATAATAGCGAAGGGGGTTTTCAGTGCTTGTCAACAACAGATGGTGTCATCCTGGGAAAGTTACCGACAAGGTGCATGTCTGCACCTGGAATAATAAGCTGTTGCCTGCTTGTAGTGTCTGTCAGTAGTAAGTACAGACAGGATTCACCTGCATTACCTGCCCATGTGCAAATGCAGGCTAATTTTGCTGCATTTGATCCATTTGAAGTTAACGCCGTCGTTTTGAGGTGGGCTTTGTTTTTGGAAAGAAAGCCCAAGAACTACGGATTGGCCTTTTCTTTGGGAAGAGGGACAATGCGGTAACCTGGATCTGCCTCGGCTCTACAACCGAAGTGCGGGCTATTGTTCCTTTCACCTATTGTTTACTTTTGAGATCAGTCGCTTTTGTGGCGTTTGGACCCGGTCCAGGACGAGAACCGGTCGATGCAGTTCGACAACCTGCAGCGAGAGACTCATCTGTCTGAATGCAATGTTCAGTATGAGTGCGTCTCCCGGCCGACTGCCCCTTTGTGTCACTTTCATTTTTGTCATCCTTTAATTACAACAGACCAGAGTAGCAGGGCGAGCAACGTGTCATGCCGTGAGATCATCGCCGTCGTCGTGCTTGCACAGAAAAAAAAAAATGCACACTCACATGGCCATGCCGAACTGCTCCAGCCACTTCTTTTTCAGCTCTTTGGTCTTGAAGAAGAACTCAAAGCCGTTCTGGCCCTGGTTGTGAGTGAGGTAGAATCCGTAGGACCACTGCAACGGAAACAGACGAAAACAAAAACAAAACAAAAAAAGACAGGAGATGAAACAATGGCAGGCAAAACACACTGACGGAGGAGAGGCAGAAAAGACAGATGGGGACAAAGGGATGCAAAATGAAGGAGGGATGCCTTAGGGAGAGCAAGCACACAGACAGAGAAGGAGGAGAGCAAATGAAGCGATGCAGAGAAAGAAGGGGGGGATGAGAGTGTGAGTTAACTGTGGCGCATCGCTGGCTGGGCTTCAGACGGCAAAGACCCAAGCAAAGTCTGCAGTCGGCTACAATTATCCACTTTAAAGGCTAAATATCAGCCCATTAGCTTCTGTGCCGACTCGGCACTCGGTTTTGAGATGGCGCAGTCAAAGCAGATGCTTTTGCAGGACGCGCTTCTCCTGACCGCCGGTGGTAGTTTCAAACTCCCCGCACTCTACGCTGTGAAGGTTAAGCTGGTCTGGGTTCACCGCGCGGTTAGAAAAGAGCAGCGTGCATTTTCCTCGACTGGAGGAATAAGGGAAAAGGAAAAGGCGCCGCTCCACACTGGCAGTCCCAGTGGACGCCGTGGCCTGTGCTGAGGGTGAGAGTGTCTTCCTGCCAGTTTGTAAAGGGGAAAAACAATGTTTGTTTGTTTTTTCTCTTTTTATGAGAGCTGTTTTATCTTTTTGTTTTAAAGAGGTCTGCAGGCTGCTATTAAAATGCTATTAGCCTTCATTATAAAGTCATGGGAAAACTAAGTAAACACCAGGGTTCAACAGCTCTTCTTTTTTTGCAGTATTGCTGAGGAACACAGGATTGCTTCAGTTCCTTTCAAAGCTCTGTTTAGGCGCCACCACAGGATTTCAAGCAGGTTTGAAGTGTGAACTTTGACTGGACCATCACAACCTCGATGCGTTTCATAATCAGCCATTCTGTAATTGTCTGTAGTGCGTGTGATCATCCTCTCCTTTGTATGACAAAATATTGGACAAGCTTTTATGTAATGTGGAATTATACCACAAAGTGCTAAAGGCCTTTGGCTACAAAACAAGCCCAGATAATCACTCCTCCACCACCGTGCCTGACAACTGGGAATGAGGGATTTGAGGCGTGTGTGACTTTCTCCAACCAAATGCTTTTAAAGCTTTAACACACCTGCGTATAACACAGGCTACGCACAGGTATAACCTGTGTATACCTTTGTTACACAAACTCCCAAAACTCCAACACTGCCTAAAAAAAAATATCAAAATCAAGTACCAGCAAATGGCGGATATTATTCCTAAATCTTATTCTTAAATCTAGGTATTTATTTATGTTTTACTTGCTAATTGCTAGCTTGCGGCTATTGTTTATGTACATGTTAGCTTTATTTTTTCAATTATTTTACCTCAAAGGATGGACCAGGATTCATCAAAAATATTTAGTTTTGAACATTAAAGACAGCATGATGGTTTTTACATGGTTTAAGTTAGCTTAGCTACAAATTAGAAACAATTTGGAGTTCTTTGCTAGTTTTGCAGATCATGTTTAGCTAGTAGTTTTACTAGCTTGCAAATAAAAAGCTTATGTTTGGTTGGCTGTTTTTTTTTTTACATTTTATAGAGTCTGTGGTCTCTGAATACTGCATGCAAAACGGTTTTACCTCCAGATAATCTGCATACAAACACTGATGGAGGTTCTCATTTTCGCTACCTTCAAGCAGACGCGTTCATTTCCATCACGGCTAACGCAAATACGGCACCAAAGAAAACGCGTTCCATCCCTCATGTCAGAGGTGAACGACGCCGAAACGGCTGCAACCTTCATAAATATAATCCTGCAAGCCCATATGGGCCTAAGCCCACTAATGCCTGCTATTACTGCGTCATTATTACCCAAATCAATGTTTCCTGGCACGCCTTAGGTATCATTCTTCATTATGATTGGCAATATTTTCCCCCAGTTGGCACTTTGTATTCACTGTGTGTACAAGAGTAGTCAGGCCCAAAGCGAGGTTTAATGATAGCACCATCTGGGAGGAGGCAGGCTGTTCCAGTCTGACACTGTTTCAGAAGGATGCGGAGGAGAAAAAAAAAATTAATAAGGGAATGTAAAACAAGAGCAGGAACAAGCATGTAGCAAATTATTTAGGACTGCTTTCTGTTAATTATTGTGTTGTTCCTGTTATGAGCCTGGAAGTTTTTTGCGTGTAGCTCATTTTGGGAGCGCGCTGGGGGATTTACGGCACAGAAGGCGGCGGCGGCGGGACAGAGTGACTGTTCCAGGTGCTTATAAGACCCTATAAAGAAGCACGCTAAGTTCATTTTCATTCAGTTTTATGAACCCGGGTGTATCTGACAAATGGTTATGGTCGTTCAATTACGCAGAAATGGCTCTGCTAATTGGTTTGTCAGGACTCCAACGTGGTCTCTCCGAGCTTTGCTGACTCAGTCATAAAGAGGCAATAACGGGCCTGACGTCGCAGAACTCGCTTTCATCACAGCGGACGACTCGTTAGGTGGGGCTTGTCGTTTCGCGGCACATTAAGAGAGCAATTTTACTATTATTTTATCTGTTTTAAAAGCTAAACGTTACAGCAAAACCGTAAAACGGACGACAGGGCTGCGTCCTGCTGGGACAGACGACACGGCGAGAAGCTCTTTGTGAAATTTAATGCCGTCCGAAGCTTTTTCCACTGGTTTGAAACGACAGTAAATCACAGTTAAAGTGGAAGAGAGTCTTCGTGAAGTACGGCGGTATACATTTAAAGTGAACGTTTCACCAATAAATCCATACAGAAGCATTTTTTTTCATGATAATTAGAAACAAACGCACACATGCAAACCGCACGTTTTCAGGAACACGTTCAAAAAACAATTGTTTTCACGATTTTGAAAAGCTTTTAAAAACTCGACGACGCAGAAATATTCGCCTTTCTGCTTTTTGCCAAAGTGTAACTGATTTACTGTTTTAGAATTGGAGTAAGTTTTCTCATCACTGTTTTACTTTTGCAATAAGCAAAGAGAGAGAGAGAGACAAAAAAACCAAAACAAACAACCTACAATTGATTGACAGAAAGATTTCGAGCCAAATTGGAAAAGTAGGCTGACTTGTTTCAGAGCAGATTTATGACAATTACCTGCAGGCTCTTGGCAACCTCTTGAACTTTTTTCACATTTTGTCAAGTTACAACCACAAGCTTTATTTGTGAGTGAGGGGCACACTTGTGTCTGTTTCTGCACAATATTTTTGCAAATTGCTCCAACTTAGTCAGCTTGATTGGAATATGAAACTACTTTAAACAGGAAGATGTGCCTGCAGAAGTAATCCTGTGCAATTAGTTGATTAGAGGTATTCCAGCATTTGGTGCTGAATGCATATTAACAGCTCCACTTTTCAGATTTTATCAGTTTAAAAACAAAACACTGAGAAGTATGCATCATTTTCCTTATGTTTTCCAGCTCTGCATTCCACTGGGTTGGTCTAATACACATCCTAGTAAAGTAAAATAAACTTTATGGTTGTACTGGGACAAAATGCAAATATGTCAGGGGTGTGAATACTTTTAGCAGGCTCTGTGTGCCGGTTGGAGAGCTGCAAACCTTGCGGCTCTGATGCAACATGCGTTATATCCAATGTGTGAGGCAAAACATAAACTCTCAACATGAATGCCGTGCAGCAAATTCAACATCCTTTCTCAAACATTCATGACGTTCTAAGACAGCAGGAAGTAGAACAGGAAGGTCGGGACCCAGACCTTCCTGTTCTCCTTGTCAGATGTCGGGTTGTTGGTGATCTTGAAGAGGTGCAGGTCGATCACTTCTTTCATCTCGTAGTTGTCCCCTCGGCGCTTGCAAACGATCACGGCAGCGTCGAAGAGGAAGATGTGCCTGCGGAAGGAGTCAAAGCGAAGGCCAAATGAAAATCTGTCTCTCCGGTGGGTTTTGTGTGTGTGTGTTTTTTCTTGAGTCAGACTTGCATAAACTCTGTGGGTTTTTTTTTTTTTTACAAAAATTACCCTACATAGTCCGTCTTACATAACACGGCCGATTGCATCCCTCGGGCTTTCATAGTGGGAGGAAGATTCCCTTAATGACGTTCATTTGCTACGGTGCAGTTCACCCAATTACATCATTTAGCGGGGAATAACAGGTTTGGCTTCATCGACACGTCGTCCTGAGCTTCTGCGTTCTCTGGAAGGTTTCCAGCAGCATCGCCCCTCCTTCTGCCTCGATTCACTTGACATTCCTACCTGTCCTGCTTAGCTCGTTTGTCCACTGAGGTCACCCGCACCTCCCCGTCGCCTTTGGGTCTCCCGTAGTTGCTCAGAGGTTGGTTCTGGGGAAGCAGATAAAGAGAAAGACAGATCACGTTTCGACCGGCGGTATAAACATAGAGCACTCAATCACCACCCTGGCATTATTTGGACTTACCAGGTTTTCAATGGATCTCTGATACTGCTCTATTTCTCGCAACGTCTCGTTGTCCCGTTTGACTTCGTTGACGTACTGTGCCAAATCCTGCACACATGCGCATCAAAAAGGCGATGAGTGCATTTCTACTTTAGTGCACAAAGAAAAGTTTGGAAAGTTGCGTGGAGGATTTAATGTTTGTACATTTCCCCCCACAGTAAAAGTTTTTTCAAACTTTTCCAGCACCAAACTTTGGAGATAAAAACGATACAGGGAACAAAAGAAGACAGTTTCAATTCACTATCTGGTTACATCTACTCATTTACATTTACTTGAGTAACATTGTGGAAAAGAGAAAAAAAGACAAGGACTATTTTTTACTGTGCTATGCTTTTTACTTTTACTTGAGTAATTTTATTATGATGCATTGCTACTGTTAAATGAGTAACATTTCTGGATTCTGCATCCACTTAACAGTAAGAACAAGCTTGTTTTAACTAAAAGGTCACCAGTTTTTGTTAGTTTCAAAGGTTTTGTATTGAAATAAACTTATGTTTTGCTTTCATTTGAATAAAAATATGTTAAAGTGGTGCTACTTTTACTTGGCTACTCTATCATGTCGTTACTAATAATGTATTGTAATAGTGCTTTAGCAAGAAGGGACAATGTAAACTAAAAATATAAAATTTTTTGTTTTGAAAATTGTCATACGCACACTCTACACCTGACCGGTCCGAGAACAAAACACAAATAAAAAGTAAATAAATAAATTCCCCCAATTTCAGTAAGACCACCTTTATTTCAATTACACAGATCAACAATAAATATTCAATTACATTGAACAGATCAGTTACTGTTCAGCTAAATTGCCTCCCTGCTCAGATTAATTGATTAAACACAACACAAATGATCACTTGACTTTCTGTAGCGAGTCTTTTATTCTAACTGTTTACTCCATCTTTCATACAAAACTGTGCAGATAGAAGACAAGAGCTTTCAAGTACTTTATGCAGAAATCAATCACTTTCCAAACCTTGAAAACACATCATTGGAATTCATGCATTGTCAAAAGATCCTCAAAAGTATTTTCTGCTCTTTCAGCAAACATGTTTACATCTCTATGCATTTTACTGGGATTTATGCGAGCAGATCAACATCGGGTTGATGCATAAATGCTCTAAACGTGTAGAGTTTTTGTTATTCACGGCATTCAAAAGTCGAATACTTTAAATTTTCACTGTCAATTCATTTATTAAACGGCTTTAGTAACGAAACTTCTATACTCTCAGTGAATGTTGGGATAGGATTATAGAAATACCTTCATCGCGTCCAACGCTGTCCGCAGATTACTTTTTTCAGAGGCGTCATGGGTGTGTTTTACCAGTTCCTATTGAACAAAGCAAAAAATAAAAAAATACATCTCACACACAGCAAAGAACAAAAAATAAAAAAAAATATGAAGGCGAATAAAAAATAGCGAACACGAAAACACTGATAAAGAGTCGGTATGTGCGATGTGTGAAAACTTAAGATTTCTGCTCGGGAAAGAAAATGAAAAAAGTCAGCGCGGTCTTAAAATAAATCAGATGCAGTGTGTGCTGTGTGTGTGTGCACCTTTCTATAGGAGGTTGTGTGCATGGGCGCCACTTTATATCTGAAATTATTTGCCAGTGCGGCAGCGCTGCGTAAACAAGACATCTAGACCTCGGCAGTGAAGGATAAGGACAGATGTCATGCATGCATGAGGCCACACGGACGGAGATACACTGTGTGTGTGCGTGTTTGTCCTGCCCGGCGTTTCTCAAATCCCCGGTGTCAGTCAAGCTCAACCTGGGCATTATTATCACGAGCAAGACGGCAGAGGCCTATTTATCAAGCCTGTGCTCCGACCTCCCCACATCCACAGAGATACAGAGGATGGGAGTGGTCCAGCTGATAGCGGGCGGCCAAATGTGATGGACTTATTGAGGGAATTCAAACAGGGAGAGGAGAAAGGATGAGCGCAGGGTGAGCTAATGGCTGAAAAAGAAAAAAAAAAGGTGAAAAAAGGACAAAGGAAGGAAGAGGTGGTGGGTGAAAGCGAGAGGAAGTGACGGGGCATTAGTTGGAGAGATTCTAGATGTCACCAATGTGAAGAAGTAGCCCAGCAGAGACTTTATTCAGCACAGCTTGTTATTACTCAGCTGTCCTACAGGGATTTCGATTCATGTTGACACAAAACGATGTGCTTTGGCTCTACGCACATTTCTCCTTTTTTTAAATATCATTTTTACTTTTTGGCAGGGGTGCTACAAAAAGGTGGGCGAAAGGGGGCCAATGCCCGCTTCTATAAATTTGCTGCCTCCTCTTCCACTGGTCTTTCCCGCGTAATTTTTTCAGATGAATACCAAGATATCAAGCTTCAAAGAGTTGTAATATTTATGTGTTCACTTTTATCCACCTTTATATCAATTTTTTCCCCTTTTTCTCTTCATTTGCGCCCCTCCAGAGAGCCTAATTTGAGAGTTTTCATTTGAAATCAACACGCTCAAGAAGGGAAAATTACAATATCGAACTTTTTTCCCAAACCGTGCTTAAAAGCACACCCATAACCTACATTACACATCAACTTTATTAGTGTATCATGTAAGTAACACAGACACTTTGATAAATGTCATCATAACATAATTAATAAAAAGGTTTCAGTTGTTCTCTAAAATCCTTCTAAGAGTTTTCCAGACAATAGTGGAGAACAAAAAATTACTAAAGTTTTTTTTGTACTGTTGTAACCATTAAACAATCTCCCCTTCAGTTCAACCTTATTAGTGGAGACACATTGTTGATGTTTCCATTATAAAATGGCTTATAATTAAGTATTGGCAAAGCTCAATGTAATTTTCACAGGTGGTGGAGCGTTATTGTTAGCAGCTGCTGAAAGTAACTAAAAAAGTTACTTTTAATGTAACTTAGTTACTTTCCAAATCAAGTAATCAGTAATCTGATTAAAGTTACTTTTTCAAAGGATCTATGCCTTCACTGGTGACCCTACTGAGGCAGAGCTGCTCCAACTCAACTTGCAGCACTGCTAGTCAGCTGGCTTTAAGAAGGCCAACTGTGATTTTAAAAACAGTGTTATCTAAAAAAGGGATCCTGGGTGAAGCTCTGTAAGTTCCCGCAACTCTGCAAGTCTAGTTTATAATTTAAGCAAACAAATACTCTTTGCTTATTTTCTTTGCATATAGTATTGACGAAGTCTCTATTGTTAACATGTTTCTTATTATTAAAGTGTTACTAATGTACAAAATGTGCAGAGGAGTGTCACTTTATGAGAAAATGCTGAAAAAGGACTTCCAGTCGTCTTTCTTGTTTGTCTCTGCTGTTGCTCAGCCCCCCTTTCATCGCCTGACTTTATTTATTTTCTTCTTTCTACTTCGTCCTCGATTGTCTGTATCGAATAGCAATTGCACTGCGGTCGTTCTCAACTCAGTCATAAAGCAGATACACAAACAGTCAGGATGAGCTGCAGAGCCTGAAGGACAAATGCGGGGAGGACGGAAAAACGCAGTCAATGCTGCCTCTGGTGGACACATGGTGTAATGACAGCTGTCTGACAATGAATTTAGTGAGTTTTTTTTTTCTATAGATCAAAAACTTACTGATTTAGCAGAGAATGTCAGGTTGAAAGTCTGTCGAGATACTGTTGTTTACAGTGTGACCCAATGACACCGACATCTTAAATATCTGACTAATAAGAGGTTTGTAGGAAACATAGTTGCTGAATTTTGTAGACAACTTAGTTACACGGATGTTTTGCATCGTATTGCTTCTCAGTCTCACAAAAAAAAATCTGAAGTAGTCACTTTTTCAGAAAAACATATGTGTGAAGTTAACTGATGCATAGCATATAAATACATTTCTGGTTTGTTTTGGTTTGTTTTTTAAATGCTGTACCTGCAAAAGGAGATGATACTTCAACACCCGCTGCATAGGAACCACCAGCAGGTCTCTCAACGTGAACTTGCCATAATTGGCTCTTTTAGAACATTCCTGCAGAAAGATTTCATAATAAAAAACAAATCATCAATCATTAATTGTATAAAATGAATTAATTCAACTCTACATTAATCCCTTTGGTGATACTATTTAGCATTTTTCCAGAAAGAAATGTGTTTATTTTCTAACTTATACGCATGCACTGATCCGTATGCTGCAAGTTTAGTAGTAAAATGTAATGGTTACTGAATTTCCTGCAATGCGTCATTTGCTCACTTGAGGGCATCCTCTCTTCACTCTGCGCAGCTTAAAAACTGCAAACTTGTCATCCTGCACCGTGGGACATTTATTGACCTCTTTGTCATTTTAAAGCAGCCAAGGAGCTGCTTACCTCCAGCTTCATGCGTACGTCCTCTCTGTTTTTGCAGATGTCGTCCAGGGTGGTGATGGCCGTCTCCACATGACTGCAGTATTTCCCATAGATCAACAACCTGCATCGGATCGGAGCAGAAGGGCCAACGGATCAGCAGCCAGAACTTTTACAGATTTTCATTGTGATAGTACACTTGATGCAAGATTACAAAATCAGAAACACTTGGTTGTTTTTACATTTTAAACTGGGAAACAAACAGAGTAGGGCTGCAACTAACAATTATTTTAGCAATCGTTTAATCTACCAATTACTATAACGATTAATCAATAATCTAATGATTTTTCATTTACCTCCGTAAGCCTTTGCTTTACAATATTAGAAGTACTTTTTTTAGCTATTGATTTCCTTTTTTTAATAAGAAAATAAAAACAACACTAACTAAAATGGCTGTGTGCTCAAGTTAACTATTAATCAATTGATAAATTAGTTGGCAGTTATTTCAATAATTGATTAATCCGATTAATTACAGCATAACAAAAATGAAATCCGAGCACGTTTTGACATGAAATGAAGGAATGAGAGGCCATAATATTGCATGATGTTGTGCTGCTTTATGAAGATAATTATTTCATAAGGAAGTGAAAAAAACCCCCAAAAGAAGTAAAAATCAGACGCTCCTGATGTTGCTGTTTGTACCTTTCTTTAAAACTTATGAAGATCTGGTAAAGGTTTTGGGAACTTCTCTGGACGACCGACTCTTGGATTTCCAGCAATAAACCCTTGTGAACCTTAACCAGCTCCTAAAAAAAAAAAAGACAGAAAAATAAATAAATCAATGCTGACCATAAACCATTTGTTGTGATTATTTTCCCCTTTCCTGAGTTCTAAAGGTTTTTTTGTAGCAGGTACGTTTTATTAAAAATTAACACCTTTTAGTCTCAACGGACATACCTGCAGCCTAACAACAACACTCGACAGAGCTTTAAATGTGGAAGGAATTTTAGATGCACTTTGTTTTCAGCAGCAGAAAAATTCACAGAGCCAAACCTGAAGGAATTTAAAAGCTCCCGATCGCCCAGTCGGACTCGAAGCATCAATACATTTTGTGGGGCAAAAAAACCTGAGTGAATGTTTTGGTTGTCAGCAGAGAGATTCACACCATCAAGCTTTTGCTGACATTTGAAATTGTAAATTCAGCAAATAGAACATGTATTGGCCTATTATATGTCTGCCCTTTTAGACAAAGATTGGTTCTCTATCCAAATTTCATCAGGAGCTAAGTTTAAAGCATAGCTAAACAAAATCTAACTTTTTTTAGCTGTTAACCATTAGCTGCAAACTACTTGTCTACCAGTAAGTTTTTATCATTTTATAAAACTTGTTTTTATTTTGTGCTACTAACAATAGCTATGATGCTACTCTGCAAAGAAACAGAAAATGTTTACCTGTCTTACCTCAGAAAAACTAGCACTGTCACTGTTAGCATGCTAGCATAGGGGATTTTAGCTTCTAGCATGACTGCTGCCAACCACAATATTAAAAAAGAGAAGTTATTATAATATTTATTTTTAAAATACATGGCTGCTTTTCAGAGTAATACCTCAGACTCCAAATAAACAACTGCTATGATATTACTCTGCAAAGCAACAACAAAAAACAGAAAACTAGCACTGTCACTGTTAGCATGGAGCACATTAGCTTCTAGCAGGATTCCTGCCAGGTAAGACCCCTAAAAGATTAAAAAAGATGGTTATTATAATACTAAAAATATATTACACACAAACAAGTAAGTAAAAATGAATAGCAATTTGTAAATATATATTTCTCAGTAGTCAGTGCGGCTCATTCTTTACTTAACTTCCAGTTGACCGCATTCAACTCACCGGAATATTCACAAACACCTTCTCCATCTCCACCGTAGAGAAAAACATGGTGAGGGGCATCATAAAGTGCTGTGGAAGAAACAGAAAGAGAAAAGAGCGCATGGTAATGAAAGCTCGTTCCTCCAGTCAAAGTGGGGGGAGAGTCATTTTGAATGAGACGCCATTATATTATGGAGGCCAAGCTGCAAAGAGCCGCAGTAAGCAGAAACAAGCAGGCCCGACTGGGTCACGGCAGTAATCTCGTTTTCAGAGTGTGCAATTTAATGATTTCCCCCTCTCCGAAAACTCCCACCACACAGTCAATTCTGCATCTCAATGGAGTAGGGGAGCGCAAACTAAATTTCACCACAACAAAAGTCATCTACCGAGGCTCTCCGCTGGGAAATCAGGCAAGGGGGCTTTTTGTGGACGCATGCAGAAGGGGAAGAAGGCAAGTGGTTTTGGCTGGGGGGTCTGGAACTGGTGGGTCTCTTATAGTCCTGGGAAAATGCAGAGCAAGATTGAGAGGATGTAGTTTTGATGTAAGAGAAACAAAAGTATTGTTCCAGACTCCACTTTCCAAAGTTCATCTTCCTGTATGTCCATTTTAGAAAATAAAACACAGAGTGGAAAAATACTGAATCTTGATCCTTCCTAAACTCATTCTGTTGTTTTCCCTATTTGGAGCGAGTTCATTTCAGTGGTGAAGGAGAGTCAATTGATCTTCTGTGCTCTGGAAAATGTTTGATAGTACCCATTAGGGGTTGTACTTCTATCTAACAATTTTAAATTTTTTTCCAACAAAGGAGCTGAATGGGATCCCAACAACAGCTTGACTAAAGGAAAATTATTATATTGCACTATGAGTGGCAAATAGTGATAATTTACCCCTTTTGTAGAGCTTATGTAGGTGTTTTGGTTATGATACTTGCAGTTATTGTAATTATTTTAAAAACAAAATGTATTTTCGTAGCTATCATATATAAAGCAAACTACTTTTAGCTAACATTCAGATCTTTATTTGAAATATTCCTGTGCTTTAAAGAGTTTTTGTGGTTTTCTTGCAATTTAATTATGACTAGATAACAAGTCAACAGCATCTCAGCTCCACCTTGTTTAACAGAGATTGAGATGCTTTACGACATGCACCTCTGGAACGACTTCAAAAGTCGCGTATATTTTTATGTACATGTCATGGTGTTTAGCAT
The DNA here is from genome assembly GCA_902982915.1 of Phalloptychus januarius. Classification (NCBI taxonomy): domain Eukaryota; kingdom Metazoa; phylum Chordata; class Actinopteri; order Cyprinodontiformes; family Poeciliidae; genus Phalloptychus; species Phalloptychus januarius. The sequence goes on from CADWAE010000096.1 coordinate 585,100, forward strand.
CGATGTCTTGCAGCAAAAAGATTCCAGAAAGAGTCCCGAATCCAATATGTTAGTGGGGGGAAAATGCTGATTTTTCCTCTCTCTTTCTACTGGTGTCGCCAGGATGCAAATAGATTTTATTGGTCATTACAGAGGCTTGGTGCAACCCGTTGTGTCAATTTTCTGGTGCTTTGTGGTTTGGAGATTCTTGCTCATCTCCCTTTCTTCGTCAGAAACAAAGATAACCTGAAGTCCTTGTCAAACCTTGCTTTTCACAATTCTATTTTTTTTTTCTTTCAGTTTGTTTGTAGGTACAGCCAAGTTTATTTATTTCATTTTTGACAAAAAAAAACAAAACAACAAACAAGATCTACAAGGTTCATTCTCTTTCCCATTAGAGGAAGGGGCCCCAGGGGCCACATTCATATTAAAGGGAAACAAGAAGACATAGACAACAGATTAAAAGTTCCTGTTAATACTATAAATGACAAATTGTACATTTTACACTCTGTTAAAGTGTTCAAAATAAAAGCCGTCAGTAAACAGTAGTACTATCCTATTATAATAGACTGAGTCTTTGGTGTCTTATGAAGGATGAATACTTGTTGGACTAATCAGAAAATATATATAAATAATTCATACAGGGACTATTTTCAAAGTCTGTATCATTTGAAACTCTGGCCTCCTTCAGTTTGAACTTCTAACACTGAAAAAAAAATAAAATAAATCACACAGAAAGTGAGAAACTCAATATATCTTCCCTAAACTACACGCATAAACACTTCCATGTGTTTCCAAGGAAGGTCACCAGCGTCGACTCCTTGGCTCCGGTTCACGCGAAGCGTATCGGCGGTGTTGTGTTACGGCTCGCTCAGAGCAGCGTAATCACTTCCATTTGTCGGTGTGAGCGTACCTTCTCTATAGACTCCAGGGTCTCGGTGTATTTCTCCTCCGTCTGCTTGATCTCTGTTAAGCAGCAACTCCTGATGTCGATCTCTGCCTGCTTCTGGAACGCCTGCATACACAAACACGCGCACACGCCGGTTACTGTGTGTCGGCGGCGTGGGCTTACAAACCGTCCAACCAGATGTAGTTGATCCAAGCCTCGGAGTGAGGTCAGGGGTTACATATGCTCTCTAAAGAGTCTGCCAAATATGAAAGAAGTTTTTTTATTTTCTTTTTTGCTAAACCAGAGGGAGAAAATGTGCCAAATTAACCAAGCATGAAATTGGATATCATGTTTCTGCCTGTTTTCATTTTGAAGGCTAATTAGATGGAAAATAGAGATATTTAGCTTGAATTTACTCTGATCTGGAAAAGGAGTGTTTCTTTTTTTTTTTTTTTAAACCATTTAACCATCTGGAACGTGAGATGGAGGTTGCAGACGGAGCGCACACCGGAGGAGGGATGGCTTCCGTCTTCATCAGGTCCTCGTAGATCTCGCCGCCTTCTTCGTCCTCGTACACGCAGGCGTACAGGTCCTCCTCGTCCTCCACGCCGTTCTCACTGTGGACACACACAGACAGGGTGTGTGTGAGCGGGGCCGCACGGCGACGCGCTGCTGACGAACGTCAAAACCTCACGGTTGCGCCGTCCGTGACGATCACGCGGACAAGGCTCAAGCAAAGTTCTGCTTTTTACGGCTGCGGCCTGTGATGCCGTGCTACGAAATCCAGTCAGAAGAGGATGCTGGGTAATTTGGGAGTGTGAAGGTGGTTCGGGAGCAGCCTGCGCGTATTTTCCCAATGCTCACGTCTGAGTTCATAAGGGCAAGAGTTCAGAGGGAAAGCTTAGACTTAAACTTTGGTATAAAATAGTTCTTTCTCGAAGTCCATGTATACAGGACCAAGTAGTGGAATCCTTATTAAAAATTAATTTTAAAAAGTTCAAGTAAATTCATCTTTTGTTGTCATAACGCAATTTAAGTACAGCTGAAACCAGAAGTTCACTGAACAAAAAACAAATAAAAATACTATCTGAGGTCAGATCCGACCAAACTTCTCGTTTTATGCCAGAATTACCTAAATTATTTCCAATTGCTAAGTGACACTGTGACGAGAGAAAGAACAAGTCAGATTTATGTTTTAATGTCTTCAAAATCAGAAGTTTACATCCAGAATTACTACTATCTCTTTAAACGATGATGGATCGACCGGATCGTTCATTGGACCCGACGATGGATCATGTGACGGACCAGTGTGTAAACCTCTGGTTTCAACTGCATCCAGATTATCCGACTGTGGGAACACGAAGTAAAAGCTGCTCGGTATACATAAAGAGTAAAAATCTGCCGGTAAAAATCAGTTACCGAACGCAAATTTTTAGTAAAATCTTAGTTTGTTTATAAAACTCATATTCCTTTTGTGTTCTTCCATCATCTCTTGACAGATTTTTGGCTCATTTCCCAACCAGGCACGGCCTTCCCGAAATGAATGTTACGCCCCAACATGGCAGGGGTACGAATAATGTTGCATTTGGCTTCGGCTCACCTTACCGAAAAGATTTACAACATACGTTATGATTAACCAACTCATCATTTCAAACCGCACAGGAAATATCAGGCCTGTCCAACTACAAGAAAGATCCTGCAGTATAAAATGGATATTTTCTGCTGCCTGTGCAAGTCTCATTCACGTGTAAATGGAGCTTTTGATGAGAAAAGCAGAAGTTTAAAGCTACTATTCAGGTTTTTAAAGATCCAGAAAGTTTCCCTTTCCAGATCAGATGGATTATTTCTGCAAAGTCAGCGGTCTACATGCTTTTTTTTTTTTTTGCATGTAAATTTCTGGCTCTGGCTTGTACGTTTGGGAAGCTTTAAATGCATCCGACCCCCGTCCTGCAGCTGGACGGCTGGTTTATCTCTGCCGCTGCTTCCTGTGCAAACGGAGCCCCTGGCACTAAACATAGAGCAGATCACTGCGACATCTTTGTTACTGTGGACTTGTCTGCCCCCGCAGGCTCCAGTTACAATCCTGAAACGTCTCTATAGCGCAACTGAAGACTTAAGCTGCACACAGAAAGTACCGTTTCAAGCGTTGGTGTGTTTAATGGGGGGGATTTTATGTAATAGACCAACACAAGTTCTGGGAAAAACATGAAGAGCCCAACTGCACTGAACCCCATAGAAAACTTCCTGGTTGTTCCACCAAATACTGAACTCCTCCTGAGTTAAAACATTAGTGTCGTTGTTCCTAAAGGACTATTAACTTGTTTTCCTTGGAGCATCTTTTTCATTATTTTTGACAATTTCTCATTTTCTGCACAAAAAAAAAGCAACATTTTGCTTGGAATTTCAGAGACCTGTTGTCTGTAGTACATAGGATAACAAAACAATGTTCATTTTACTCAAAAATGTACCTATAAAAGGTCAAATCAGAGAAACTGATCATTTAAAGTGGTCTCTCAATTTTTAATTTTTTTTGTCAGAGCTGTGAAAAAATAAAAAGCAATCGGTGAGTTTTCAAAGCACCTACAGATAAAAGTTGTTGAAGCGCGTTGTGCATTTCGATTCAGATCCTTTTACTCTAGCCCTTCTAATAGTTTGGGGAGACATTTGTGGAGATGTTTGAACTGGGGTTTATGTTACGAAACGATATCCGAGGTTTCGAACGTCTCACAGAGACGGGGCGCACCGATTTCGGTTTTCTGGCCGATGCTGAAAAGTCAAATAGTTTTTGCAGCGTAGCGACCGAAAATAGAACCGCAGGGATGAGCTGGCAGCTCAAATTCAGTCCGAAAAAATGACTCAGAGAAGAAAATCAATAACAAATATGTCACTGTGTTGTTTGTATTTAGATAAAGGCATAAATGCACCGCTGACCTATTTGCAGTTAGAGTGGATTACGTTGTACGACTACCATCTTTGTTTTTTAATCCCAAAAGTTCAGAAGTCTCAAAATGTGCCAGCGCGAAGTTAAAAATTATTTCAGGCTGATCTGAATAGCACGAGTTGTATCGTTTCAAATGTTAAAAAAAAACCTGTTATTCAACGAAAACCTGCAAAAGCTTGCACTAAACGGGCCGTGAATAACGAATGACGAAAGTCCAGACCCACACAGCTTGTGGTAAACCGACCGAGCGCACGCGGGGAGCAGCGGAGGAGGCGGCTGCCTCCCAGGGAACAAATGCTGCCCTCGTCCGCAAAATGCTCTTTTGTTTTAGAACGGCAGGAAGCGGAGACGTTGGCGTTGGAGGGAGGAAACATACTCGATCAGGTCCTCCAGGTGGTTGTAGATGTCCTCGTCTTCCACGCGCTCCTCTGTGGGAAAGTGTCTGCGAGAGGAAACACATTTAATATCATTTGTGAAATAATCAGAAGATGTTTTACTGTTCTGTCAATTTTTTTTTTTTAAGACGACATACCTGATTCCTGTTTGTTGTGCGATGCTCGTGTGGGAAAGTTTGGACAGCGTGTCCATAACCTGGGGACAAAAAGAGAGAGATTTTTTTGTTGTTATTGTTATTTTGTTTTTAATATTCATTTTTAAATGACAGAAGAACAGAAACTGAAATATATGTTATCCTTCATTTATACATGGGGACACAAGAGGGCAGCATTTCCTAATACTTCTGAAAAACCATAGTTGTTACGATGGCAGGAAAATTTCATATTCAAGCCCTTTTCCAGTCAATCCAGTTAAAGGGAGATTATTGGTCATATCCTGCCACATCCACCATTTTAGCCACATAAATGTGTTTTTTTGGTGGGATTTTAAAGGACAAAATCACTTTGAATGCCAAATAATTGTTGAAGGGGAAAAGTGATTTTTGTTTTTATGTTATTCCCAGACACGTATCTGAAACCACATTGGATGATTTTGTGTACGGCTCCCCTTCTTTTATTTTATATATATATATATATATATATATATATATAGGTAGAAAAACCCGCATGTCTTTTGAGACACAGCTTTCTTCAATAATGTTCATGTGTAAAAGTTTTCCTGCCGCACCATTTTTCTAATAAAAAAAAAGTCAGATTTAGGTATTTTTCTTGCACAAAAAAAGTAAAAACATTTTTTAAAAAGTTTAAAATGCATCTTTTGTTTCACTTTCTGAACCTGAACTCCTTTGTGTTGTTTTGTCTCATAAAATTCTAACAAAATTCATTAAAATTTCCAGAGGCAAGACTTCAAAATTCATGTATTTCAAGCAGATACAGGGGTATGAGCTCTGCTAAATGCACACAAAAAGAAAGAAAGCATTACCCAACCTCAAGAGCAAACGATCACTAGGTTTGTACTATTAATGACATGTGGTCCATAATTTAACGCCACTGTGCTCAGGCCTTCACTCTTACTGTGCACATGTGGGAGCTAGTGATGAATCAGCCCTGATCTCACCTTTTAAATAAAGCTTTAATGTTGCTCATTCGTTTCCCCGACGACCCCCTTCCACACCACGCCTCTCTTCACGGGTCACAGCCGCACACTTTCATCCACACCAAGCGCATCACATGTGTAACATGGATAAATCTGCCCCGCAGCAGCTCTCTGCGATCAATACCGGCCACACGGCCGGGCTGTCCCCCACCCTTCCCCTCCTGCTCTGTCCAGTAAATGGAGTAAACAGTGGCACAGTGAGGACAGACCCGGGATCAAGTTGTCCCAGCCAACATCCTTCCCCCAGCTCCAAACTCACTGTTTTTGAAATCAGCATCTGTGGCCTTCACTGTCAGAAAAGCCGGGGGGTTGACAAAAAAGAAAATTACTGACATTTCACGCTTTGCCGTCGCATCAGAAAAACATTTCTGACCGCCAGAAACAAGTTAACGTTCGGCCACGTGACGTCGGAGTGGAGTTTTTTTGTCGGCTGCAGTTTGCGATCAAAGAGAGAAATATCAGCAGGGAGCAGATGAGTGGTGGGAGGTGGTGACTCCATTTGGCTTCGCAGCAGTGGGCGACTGCAGACCATCAGGAGAGCATTAATTAACTTGTACGCACCGACTTTAAACTGTAATAAAAAAATCATATATAGATATATATATATATGCGTATATATATATATGCGTATATATAATATATATATATATATATAATGTATATATATATATATATGCGTATATATATATATATATATACATGTATATATATATATATATATATATATATAAAAAATCCTGGAGGGACTGAAAAGATAAAAAAAGTTCAGTAATATTATTTCATTTTAAGGACTCAATGATATTTTAACAGTTTGTGGTTTTATCAATACATTCTGGCACAACCGGCCCTTTAAGAGCATTCATGACCTGGATTTGGCCCAAAAGGCGCAGTCGTTATGAATGCCGATGTCTCCGCTAATGAAGGTCGTGCATGACATCTGGATGCCGGTTTTGTAAGGTACAGCATGTTCAGAAGCCGAGGATATCTGGAGGTTTTCCAGTCGCAGCTTTCAAGAGACTCTCGAGGGTGAAGGGCGGGAGGAGCAAGTGGGGCGCTACGATATTTTGGCTTCGCTGACTCTAATGAGTCACAGTTGCACAAACTCAAGTGACCATCTGTATAAAACTGGAGATATTTTTTTTTCTTTCTGACTCACATGAGTTAGATTTGTCAATACTCATAGGAGTGAACTCAGCCGTATGGGAGTGTCAGATTCTACGAGGATATTTGGGCGTTAATAACCAGGAAAGGAACGTTTGCGGCAGTGGGGCACACAGGGATTTTGAGGGGGCAGGTATAAAGAAGGGCATCTTATGTGAGATTTTTTTTTTACTGCGCATAAAAAAAACTGTTTCAAAAGGGCACTTTTTGTCCAGAGGAAAAGGGGCAGGAACTCTAGCACCACCTAGTGTCTGTCTCTGCACGTCCCTAAGTCGCCTAAGTCAAAGACGGCAACGAAAACAGCTGGTTCCTCTCACACTATTTCTTGAAGAAAGTGTCATAGAAACTGTCATCAGGGATGGAAGCTCAGTTCTTTTTGAATTGTCTCTTCCATAGAAAGCACTCCTATCCTAGTACTTAGTGCGTCAGCGTTTTCTTATTTCAAGTGTACTGAGGTATTTGCACTGGAAACTGGACCAAAAACACTTGGTGAGATTTAGCGTTTTAACAGTGCGACGTTGGTTTTGTCGAAGGTTTAGTAACGAGAAGCAAAACTGACACGTACGGTACGCAGTCTAATTTAAGGATGGAAGTCATTCATTTCTCATGCAGCTTTGCTCACTCAGCTTCTGGGTAAACACGGCAATAACGCTGCAGGTGTCATCTCTGTCTGTATGGATCATTGAACTGATCACAATCTTTTGTGTTTAAAAATGTGTGATTCATAAACCAGCTTGCATGTTCGGAAGCCGAGGAACCGCTGACATACTTCCCAGTTGGAGCTTCCAGGAGATTCTCAAGGACAAGCAGTGAAGCGGATGCGTTTTTTCTTCTTTCTTTTTTTTCCTTCGGTGACTTCATTAGCCACACATCTACTAAACTGAATTAGGAAGACTTAATGTACTTTACAAGTATTCGTTTTTATTTAGCTTTATACACATTTAGTCATTTTGTGACCACACACGTTAAAATATTTTATTAGGACGTTCTGTAACAGAGTGACGCGTTGCCCAGTTACAATGTGAAGTGGAAGTAAATAACCAAAGTTTTTAACGGGTTCAAGGAATAAAAATCTAAAAAAAGAGTGGCGTGTGTGTGTAATTTAATCTCTGTAAGAATACTGTTGTTCTGTGAAGGCTTTAAAGTTAAGAGAACGTTACACTAGAACCAGCAAAACCTCCTGAACTCAACAGACCCATGGGAAAATATGGTGGTGGCACCATTATGCTGTGGGGGATGCTTTTCTATAGCAGGGGCAGGAAAGCTCTGGTCAGATTTGACTCGGCCAAACATGCAGCCACGCACAGCGGCTCATGCGGGCCACGAGAACGGTCCGCTTCAAATGAAGAATCAGAAACCGTGTTTGAGGATGTAGTATCCACCACGGGCGCTCAGATCAGAGGTGAAACGCTCTGCAGGAGTCATGTACCGCCGTGTAACCTCAGATGATCAAGGCTGACAGGACCTCTTTGATGGAGGCTAATAAACCTGCCCCGGCTGGCCGCGGCCGCCGCTCCTCTGGTTCAACCAAATCACTACGGTCCAATTAAAGCCCGGTGGGGGGATGTGTCTGCACAGCAGAAGCCGAGCCAAGAGCACAACATGTGGACGTGTGCTGGCGTCCGTTTCGAAGCCGCGCAGCTGCTCGGCCATCCCCATGTAATTACATAATAGAAAGGTAACATGTACTGTATACTGTGAGCGTTTCTAATCACATCAGGCTGACGGTGGTTTTGAAAGAAGCCCACAAGGTGCAAGAGTGACATCAAAGATCAGCAGCAGCGGCCGCACGCATCTGCTGATCGTCTGTTCTTTATTTATCCTGACAAATCAGTCACTCTTATCTAAATATAGAGGGCACCTCCTTTTCTTTTTTTAAAGTTGTGTAGTATAGCTGGGTTCAGATACAACCAGCCTTCTGTCCCAGTTTTCGCCTCTCAGCTTTTATGCTGCCATTCTATGGTTCCTTTTATTTTCCTTCCTCCTCCCACCCAAAACAACTAAATTATTGATTATCAGTTAAATATAGAGTCCAGTTAGGTACTCCACTAGAATACATAGGCTGATTGTATTGAAGGTTTAACAGAAGGAATTTTCCTTGGTAGCTCAACATGATTTGGTTATAGACCAAAGCATGTTCTGTAACCAATGTTGTCAAAATTTGGCCAACCCAATTTCCAGAATCCTTCAAGCTTTTTTTTTTATTTATGTAAAAAAATAAATCACAAATTTGTGACAAATATTTCTACAGTAAAAAAATCTTAAAACATGCATCCTTCAAAAAAGATACATGAATGGGCTGAATACGTAGATCCAAGAAAAGTACCACCTTTTTTTTCTCTCATCTTACATCTTGTCTTTTATGCTAATGTATTGAAAAACATTGCATCTAAACATTGTATGTCAATGAATGTGTGGACTTATTGAACACTGACGCAGTCATGTATGTGAAGTAAATGTCCTGCTTTTGATTCTCTCCTTAAATAGTGCATGTATATCAGAATCAATAGTGTGGAATTCACAGTTTCCCACCGTTTCAAGACAGAGTGCATAACTGTTTCATGACATTCCTGCCTTTTTTCTTTGTTAATTTCTTACTCTGAAAAATCTATTGAAGGTCTGCAAGTTAAATTTCAAAGCTTAATGAGAGCCATCTAGTGGTCAGACAATTATTCTCAGTCGGTTTCGAGCGTTTAGTATGCCGGGGTGAGTGAAGCATCTGATTAGCAAAACAGTGAGATTAAGTATTGTTATGATTGGGTCCTTACTGTGATACCTGTGGCAAAGTTATGTCTGTGTATTCTTCAGTAGAGATGCACATTTTTAGATATAATGGCAATATAAAGGCATGTATAAATATATACTTGTTCTTTTTTTTTTTTTGGCAAGTAGAATTTTATGGTTTTGTCATCCCGTCCCTTGTGAGAGAAAATATAGCTGAGTAAAGCTCACCACACCAACCAGAAGGTGTGGGGACCTTCTGTTCACCGTGGTGAGTTGAACTGAACTGATTGGTAGTTATAGCAACTGCCATATTTAGTCACAAGGCGTGAGATTTGCAGCTATCTGCGTTTGGAGCTGCTTTAGTTTATTTATTTATTTTTGGATGAGGACCAACGCGTGTTTTTAAAAAATTTTTATGAATGTGAATTTAGAACATTAACTGATGTATCCCTGTGTGAAGAGAGTTTATTTTAATGTATTTTAATGTAAAATGAAAAAAAGGAAGCTTCAATCTCTAGATTTGGCAAAAAAAACAAAAACATTTTTGTTGAAATTACCCAAACCTTTTAAAGAAACAGCGTCCATAAAGTAGTTGTGTGTTCTGCAACCACAAACAACATCTCACCTGACCTTTTTTTTTTGTAAAGAACGCACAACAAGTACAGCTGGTGTTAAAACCAAAGCGTAGTTTCTTTGTTTAGAGTCGAAGTGGTGCAGCAACACCGCAGGGCTCTTTGAAACCAGACCTGGTCCCTGTGCACATATTAACAGGTCATTTCGATTCCATTTGAAGTAAGTGATCCCCCAAAAATCCGTCACCAGAGCTGGAGCTGCATCCACACTGTCTCTCACTTGTTTGCCGTTGCCTGACAAAACATTCATGAAATGCCGGAAGCTTCCGGTAAGTCACTACAATCCCCTTTTACGTTGTCAGAAAGCAAACCACAAGGGCAGCTTCGCCATGGTTTGCATTGGAAGTTGATCCTTGCTATTTGTCCGTAGACGTTTGAGTGTGTTGGCTAAATTGTGTTGCGAAGCACCGATTTCATGCAGAAGCAGCCGGTGCATTAATTCCATCTCACAGAGCAAATGAAAAGTTGATTGGCTCAAAGGGAGATGAGTTAATGTTTGACAATCAGTGCCATCCCTCATTAAGGCCTATAATGCAGAATTAGTGTGTTTATATAAACACACACACACACATACAGCTGATTAAAATGCTGAGGGAGTCACCGCCATTTGTCGTTTGACTTTGTTCGCCGCAATCCTAATCAAACATGTTTGCAAACATTGATGCAAAGCTTTACGTACAAAATGTTTTTATTTGAAGGATTCCAGGCATAACATTGGATTAAAATGAAATTCATCCATCCATTTTCCTACACCCTTGTCCCTTACTGGGGTCGGGAGGGTTGCTGATGTCTATCTCCAGTTATCGTTTCGGGCGAGAGGCGGGGTCACCCTGGACAGGTCGCCAGTCTGTCGCAGGGCAACACAGAGACACACAGGACAAACAAACATGGACACACACACTCACACCTAGGGACAATTTAGAGAGACCAATTAACCTGACAGTCATGTTTTTGGACTGTGGGAGGAAGCCGGAGTACCTGGAGAGAACCCACGCATGCACAGGGAGAACATGCAAACTCCACGCAGAAAGACCAGGGCCGGGAATCGAACCCAGAACCTTCTTGCTGCAAGGCTCTACCAACTGCACCACTGGGCAGCCCAAAATTAAATTCATCTCAAACATTTTTATTTATAAGTTAATAATTTAACTGATAAAAACACACTTTTGGCACTAAAAGAACCCGTATCAGGTGTTGTTTGTGAACATAAAGTTTACCAAAATGCTCTACTGCGTTTCTTTTTCTCTTCTTTTCTTTTTTTATGTATTCTGCAAGTACAAAAGCTTTTTTTTCTGCATTTACTTATAATCAGTTCTCTGAAATAATCATTTCAGGGAAATTGTTGTTGGCTTGTTGGCAACAGTGGCTTAAGTTTTTTGCAAATATATAAGGAGAAGATGATTTATCTGCAGCTGGGTGGTGATTTCACTGTCTTAGCGTCTAATAAGCTATATATGTGTAGCCTTAGTTTACTGTGACATTTAGCAAGAAACATAATGTTGGAATGGAAACACAGCTGTGGACCGACTGCTCACATGTAGAGAGCATGTGAGTCGTTTGACAACTGTGTCCTCAAAACCATGATTTCTCAACCAACAAGCTAATTTTGCTAACCTAATAAACACCTACATTTATATTCATTGTTTGCACTATGTGCAAGTCAACAATTCTACTTAATGTACAATATTCTTGACAGCAAAAACGCAATTTATTTTTTATCTGACCATAAACAAATGCAGGCACTAAACCTAACAAGTAAGACACAAACTGAGTAGAACAATTTGACTTTCAGTTGTTTCTGCTCAATGCTGCTACGTGTTAGCCACAAACAGCTAAAAGAAGCTAAGAAGGAGGCATGTTCATGTGACTCAATCCTATTTTAAGGAGTGTAAACTACAACAAAACCTGACCTTAAAGCGTCTGCGGGTTGCTTACTAAGATATTTTATTTTAAGGTGTTACTTTGCACAACGAGCAGTTTCAAACATTCTTCACACGCTTACATCACCTTTCATGTCCATTACACACCATTCAGTCAGTCACGGTCAATAGGAAAAATTAGTATACTTTTCTTATTTTTTCCTAGACTTAACAACATCTCAACAGGAAAAGGGTCAGAAGTGAGGTTACTCTTGCTGTCCAGGTGAATCACATCAACCTCGGACAGGGAGCCCCGCAGGACCCACACTCATCATCATACATCCTCACACATGGATTCACGCCCTCACTACCAGGTCTTCAAAAATCTTCCACCATGACCCTTCCCGTGTGCTTCAAGTTCACTTTACGAGGCCGGACTTTTGCTCGCCGCTCGGTTTTCGCCGTGAACACACCGATGCTCCGACACACACATCCGATCCGTTCAATTTTGACTCCACAGCGTTTGATTCGGCAGGATGCCCCTCAACTGACACACACGCACACAACCTGCTGTCACATAACTCTGTGTGACAGATGAGTGGAAAATAAAACTGCTCTAGGTATTTTTAAAAAATTGTTTCAGCTCTTTAAACCCTGATATTTACCAAAATGACATTTTAATCATTCATTTTCACATATCTTTTAATTACAGTTTCAAACAGAGTCCATTTAGAGACAGGTTGAGAAGAAATTCGAAACACTTTTCTCAAGCAATACAAACAGCTTTGTGGATTGAATTAAACAATTCCCATTCATCTAAGAAAATGATTTTGCACCTTCATGAGACGCGTCGGACAAACGATTAACTAAACAAAACAACACAGGGGACAACTTGTGAAAAGTCAGGGGTATCCTGGCAACAACTGAGCTGATGACATCACATTTGACGAGAGGTAAATACACACGAGCCTCGTCAATAGACAAAATGGAAAAAGGCTCGCAGCCAGAGAGGGTTGGGGTGGAGGGGCGCTCAATCTTAGCAGCAGGCAGACAACAATCTGAACTAATTAGCAATGAAATCTCCACTCTTACGGTTCTAATGTGTAGTCTAGGCCATTTTGTGGGGAAACCAGGCTGGAGTCTGGAATTTGTTACGGCAATCCTGGCGGCAAAAACATATATCAACAAGAGCTGAAGTTTGCTCTAACAGGGATTCCTCCAGGGCTAACCCATATTTTGTTCTAGATGGCGCCAGCGAGACACCTCGTGTCAGCTGCGGTTGTCATGCCAAGCCACTAGATGGCACTGCGATTTTAGCATATCGTAGAATGTGCATGCACTTTTGACCCTCAGATTCCACCTCACTTGCTTCCACCTCCTTGTAAACAGCAACATGAACAAAATGCTTATGCAACATATGTTATTCCTTATCAGAAATAAACGAAACTGAACAGGTTAAGTAGCACAACACAGCACTATGCTTTCTGCAATTGTTTTGGTTGTTATCTGCCTCTTCATTAGAACATGAAGAACATCACAAAACAGCCCACTGCAGTTCCTCCAGAGTGACCGTGGGCCTTTTGGTTAATTTAAAGATAAGACCAGCACATTATGTTGTTTTTTTTTTTCTCTAGTGAACGTCCTCCTTGTCTGACAGAGTTAGTTTAAGTGGTGAGCCACTTAAACTGGAGTTGTCCCATATACTCTTTTCATTTTCAGACGGGGGACAGGACAATTGTCAAAGCTTGGGATGTTATTTCATAACCTCACCCTGGTATAAACTGTTACCCAATTATATCTCTTAACCTCACCTTAGTGTTATTTGGTCTTTTTTTTACATACATGCAGGTATTTTGCGATGCAACTTCTTTTGTTTTTTACAGTACTTAGAGAGGTATCGGCTAATCATACCACAAACGCTTTAAAGTTTGGGAATCGAATGCCACACAACTGTGTCTTGACAAACTACAAACACAACTTCTCATGGTATTTCATCTCCTTAATCGTTTTCTTTCTGCCACACGTCCGTTAAAGTCCAGATGACGCTGGTATTGAAGTTACTATATGCATCATGTGAAATCGTCTGCAAAGTATGCAATCATCAGTGGGATCAGAATTACAAAAGACTGTAAATGATTCACAGTCAACAATCATGACCTCAACAGCTTCCTCATAGGAACTGAGGTAGTGATGGGTGTAATCAAGTTACTGGAAAGCCAGATAAGCCTGGCTCTGTGGCACTGGGGTCCAACTGACTACCGCTCCCGAGGAGAAAACCTGCATGTCGTACAAATGAAAGACTTACACTGGCAATCAAACTGGCTAATAAAGTGGATTCTGAATTGAAGTCTCCAGCTCCTCAAATATAGAGGTTGAGTTTCCAATGAAGGATCTGGTTGATTTACAGCCAATCTGGGTGTAAACAAAAGCTCGAGCATGGGCTATCCATCTTGCTACACCTTGCAGCACAATTCATTGTGGTGCTTTACATGTCAAGCGTTTTACTGGCTCCTTCTGTCGTTGCTGGATTACAGTGCTGAGCGGAGCCATAAGAGGCGAGTCTCGAATGAGATGGTCCCAATAAATCCAGATCTCAGTGGAATAAGGAATACATGATCAAACGTCAAGGCAGAAAATGCCTGGAGGGGAAACAAAAAAAAAATCCCATTTTCCAATCCAGTAAATAGAGGCAGTCCATCTAGTGTGCTGCTTTTGGATCCAACAGTGACATCTTTATTGCCTGTTCTTCTCGTTCTGCTGGGTAATGTGGACATTACAGAACAGGATAGGCTGGATGTACGTTGAAAATAGTGCAAAACTAACTAGCCCACATCCCAAAAGTCGAACCGCAACGGAGACGCTCGCCCACTCAGCGATGTTAAATTCTGATGTAAAGTCATGGTAATGCGAGATGTCTTCTTGATGTTGATAACATGACACATCACAGCGAATGATGAAATCCCAATCTGGGTGTGAGTGTGCAGCAGAAACGCGACAAGAAAAAAAACTAGCAGCAATAAACTCCTCCGTAAAGCAGCAAATGTGTCTTTTTCACTTCTGGATCTGAGCTGGTGAAAATCTCTCGCCTGCCAAATCCACAGTGGCACAAGTGGGTTAGCATCAATTAGCATACCCTGAGGACTCCCCATTGTAATCGTGAGCACT